>VDFB02047230.1:379803351-380026228 GCA_007258455.2 Sequoia sempervirens
ATATATATATACATTAAATATTATATATAATAATATAATATATTATATATTAAATTATAAACTATATTGTATATTCTAAACTAGATATATTACAATAAACTATAAAATATTTATTTCATTTTATAAATCATATATTATAAAGTGTATAACATTTTTTAAAATCATATATAAACTAAATCAGATATCCGATTCAAAATAGATATCCAATTTGAAATAGATATCCGATATTTCTGACACAAAATTTATTGCCTAGGGATTAGCCTCGGGCTTGCTTTGGTATTTGGCTTGGACATGCCAATCCTAAGAAGTCAATGCAAAAAATGTGTTTGACAACTTACCTTGTTTTTCTAGACTTCGTCCATGTGGCTGATGACTTTATTTTTAGCCAAAATTGATGAAACGAAAAGGGTTTGCAGAGGAGACTTAGATTTCCACCAATATAAATTATGTTTTAATTTGAATTTAATAAATAATTATTATTCATTTTCTAATAGAATTATGACTAAATTCCTGATTAATAGGCTGCTTGAAAAACATCTATAACTTTCAAATGGTATCATATTTTTTGAATCCAAAACATGCGTCACATTCTATGCTTTGCATACTATAGGATTAAAAAAAAAAAAATTGAATTTCATGAATTTTTGACCAAGTTAAAGTGGTCATACATACGAGTTTTTATATTTTTTAAAATTTGTAATAAAAAAATCATAATTAATTATTTACTTGGAAACAAATTACAAAAAAATATGTGTCATATCTGGACATGAGTCCTCTACTTATATCTAAAATATTATAAAAAAATATTATCATTTTATTGTGGTTAGGGTGGTCCGATAGACACCTACTTCTTATTTTTTCCTTGAAATTTAAGTACTACTGCATTAAAATTTCAAATTTTCACCAAATAGACTTTAAAAAAAATAAAATAAATTTAGTAGTTTAGAAACTACATTCAATTTTCCACATATTCTATTCTTACATATTTTTGAAATATTATAGATAACTTATTCAAATTTTTATGTCAAGTTGCCTAACTCTGTTTTTTCTGAATTTTCGTTGCCACTTAAGGGCCTATTTTTTCAATGATGATCCTACACATACCCTTTATCACATTTTCTATCTTGTGGCTTTCCTAGCTGTCCATGGAGGTGGAAACACCAAAGCAGGAGTTTGACTAAGGAAAACCCCTATTCAACCCCATCATTTTTTCTCTCTTGTGTATTTGTAGGTACGTGTACATGTGGGGCTTGTTTGCGAACTACTCTCAATGAGTTATTTTTTGTCACTTTCATTTTCATTATCTCCTTTATCATCTCTATAGTCGTTTCTTCTACTTTTTCATTCTATTTAATACATTAAACTTCATTAGCTAGATAGTTAGTAGGTTTTTTGGTATTTCATACTATGCATTTACACTTTATGGTTGTATGGATGCTAGCACCCCAAAGAGATACCAGTGCACCACACTGTCATCACTAATACACATTGTTGTCCTTGGGCATAGAGATATCTAAGGTATGATTCACATTCTAGAAATCAGATCATTTAGCCCCATCCAAACATTCAAATTAGTAGAGTGACAAAAGCACTTGAGAGTGCTCTTCATTCTCTATCCTTGACATAAGAACTTTTATCCAGTTTTGAGGTAAGTTAGGGTATACCTCTACTCTCAACTCTTTGTGACCTAGAGCCTTGGTGTGGTTGGTCCCCATATCTTACATTTTTGGTGAACCCAACGTGAACCATTTTGGTTCCATTTAGCGGTGTTGAAATACCCTTTCCTCGTATCCTAGAAGCCTTGTGGGTTTGAGTGTTGTGAGGAATTTTTCGTTGCAACCCAACCTATGACCCCTAGTGGTATAGTTGGAAGGTTCAATAGGAATTCTGGAAAGAAACCTTAGTTGGGCCACTATCTAGTTGCAAAACAATTGGGGGCTCTATGAAAATTTCATCTAGCATACATGATGACCTCCTTTTTACATCTATCCATCCCATTTGTGTAACCTACGAGTAGTTCCCTTGCTATAAATTTCACCTCATAGGACTTTCTGATGAACTATAACCGAGATCCATCTCCCTTATACATTCTTGCATGAATCAATGGAAACACTATAATAGGTGTTCTTTTTGACCCAAGATGTTAGGTGAATGTCCTAACTAAGGATATTATGTTGATTAACTTCTTGCACAAAGATGGGTATGATGAATCCAAGAGCACCATCCATACACACAATGGGATTTATGTGCCTCCATCAGCTGCATCACCTTATCCATCTTAGTTGGACCTAATTAATGAATTTACTCTTTGACATAATCCTGGGGTTTGAACTCTTCAAGGTGAAATTGGGTATCCCCTAGTTAGTCAATATGAATGCAGTTCCCTCGGTAGTGTATAAATGTTTGAAATTCATCCATGAGGGTATAGTGCAAGTAGTTCATGACATTGGCTATAAACCACCGATTAAATATGGTGGCTACTCACTGGATCGCTTATGGCCTGTGGCAGTTGGTCCACTTCCTCCTAGGAAAAATAGTTTGTACAAAACATATGTAAATTACAAGAGTGGGTACTTAATTCCTAAAGTGACATACCCTTTGTCTCCCTATGCCATCTCGCATAGGTCTTTCCTAAAGGCTAACAACAATGCCGCCTTGGCTCAAAAAAGAGAAAAGGAGAAGCATGCTCAACACTCTTATTTTTCTTTTTCTACTATTGTCTCACCTATCACTTCCTCTTGCCCTATTGTGGCATCATCTAATTCTACTTCTAGGTGTTTTCTAGAGAATCCTATGGTGCATGCTTGGAAAAAGCCCAAGCATCTAGTGTTTGAACTTCCCATTGTACCCATGGTTCCTAGGCTTGTTCAATATGGTAAGGGGAAGGGTCCTCATGGGGAATCCTGTATGTCTTGGCCTCCATAGCCTCCTACCACTCCTGTACCTAAGGAAGTGAATGGGAAGAGGCCCACGGGTAAGGCATTAGAGCCGATGCCCCCCGTTGTTGCTCCAATCTCTTCTCAATCTCTCCCTCCTACTCTCATCTAGGAGTCTCTCCCTACATTGGAAATAGTCATGATGAACACTTTGATGGCTAAGCAGGAGTCCTCTATTCCATCTCAGCTTCTGATCTCTAGCTCCCAAAATCATAGGAATTTCCTTGTGCATGAGTCCAAGTGTCAAAAAAAGGCTCTTTCCACTAAGAAGGCTGCCCTGCAAAGGAAGGGAGGGGAGTCAAAAAAAATTTCTCTAGCACCTTCTGCTATGTCTTCCTCTCCCATCCCCTCTGCTTTAGTTCCATCAGCCTTAGTACTACTTTTGGCTCCTATTGTGAGTGTGAATGACCGTCACCTAAAAAAGGTGCACGTGTTTATTTCCCATTCAATCATGCCACCTCTCTTGATGTACCTCTCAAACACCCCTCCATTCTCTAAGCTTGTTGACATGTCGAACACCTTGGTGGTGTCTGCCGTAGTCTTCTCCTCCACCTCCATGCCTTCTACCTCATATGTGGAGATCTCACATCCTTCCAAAAAATAGAAGATGGAGGAAATCCTCACTAGTAATGGGGGTCGAAAGAGGATCCCACCTTCTTCAAAGGGTTGTTCTGCATTAGCATGTTGCATCCTAGTGACAAAGGAAGTTTTGATGTCCCTAGAGTTTGTCACTGCTCCTGAGTCACTCGGTGAGCCTAGCAGTGGATCTTGGGCACTGACTCCTTTGTCCATTGAAGCAACAAATGACACTCCTATGAAATGAATTTTAACTCTCTAGATGAGGTCTTGACCCTTTCATCAATCTTCACAAAGTCACTAACTTTTACCCCACAAGAACTGAGTGGAGAAGACCTCATGGGGCCTTCTTCCTTGGCTCTTGTTGTGGGGGGTCGAAGGGTTCCCCCCTTTATATTTTTCCCTTGTAGGCTCATCCACCACCCCTATATAATGATCTAGATTGCGAATTCAACAACCTCTTGGTTGATGAGGACTAGGGGGAACCTCTTCTTTATCTATAGATTAGATTGTGTGTGTGTTTGTTTCTGTTACCCCCTTCTTTCCTTATGTTTTCTCGGATGACCCTTGTCACCCTTATAGGTGCTTGGATACAGGAGTGTTTATGTGTCATACAACTTCTTCTATTTGTTACATCATTCTTCCTTTATTATGTGTATTGATTTTTGATTATTGGAGATGATGCAAAGTGTTGGGGGAATTTAGGCTTCCCTTCCATTTTGACCCAATTTTTTATTTTTATTTTATCTTCTCATGCATTCTTCATATGGTCTGATATATTAGGGGGTTGATGATATTTCATTAATATACTATTATTATACTTATCTATATTTATGAGCAACTCTAACCCCAAAATATCAGATCACCCCTATGTCTCTTGTTTGTAATGTTGCTCCTTTTTACATTCTTTGTCATCTCATCTTTCATGCTTGCTTTGTGATGTTGTGGTGCTCATGTGTTATCCCTCATGTTTGCAACAACATTACCACAGTTACATATCATTATGTTTTGTGGGCCACAACATCACTTTTTCATTATTTCTTTTCTCTCCTTAGGATGTCATGTGCCTCTACATTCAACACAAACCATCCTAAGGGGGGGCTATCATTTCAACTTCAATTTTCAAAAAATGCACTCGGTGGCCAATGAATATTTTCTCAAAAATATTTTCAAAAATCACATTCTCAACAAGGGCCCCTAACAGAATGTGTTTCCTTCATCATCGGTTCGTAAAGAAAGAATTTATAGAACTTTTCTTTGAGGAGGAAGCAACTTTTCCTACAGGAGAAGCCTCATGAGGGGGAATTTTCCTCCTTCCAAATTCCTTGATGAAGTGAACATCTCTCAAAAGGATTCCTTGATGTTTAATTGATTTATTAAAAATATGCCCACACTTTCAAACAGTGCATCCCTTGATTGGACCCCTTTTTTTAAGGGTTCTTGATAGACCCGTTTGAAAGCTCTTCCTTCAATTTTTCAACTGTCTGCATGACTTTTTGCTTGTTTTCTTGTGTGGCTACTCTATGTTTTCTAACATGTTTTATTTGTGGATTAACATGTTCCTTTATAGGTGTGCTTGTGAAGTTTCTTTCTAGTCTAAATCTGCGGAGTCCCCTTACACTGGCCTTCCTTCAGGAGAGAGTACTTGGGGGTTCCTTCTTTGTAGGTCTGAGGGAATGTGAAGTGCTTGCATCCTATGAGATTTTTCCATCATTGGTTTGTAGGCCTTTGGTTTACTTTATTCAACTCTATAGTTCTAAGGATCTACAGAGTCCTTTGTTTGAACCTCCACAAGAGAGAGTAACTATGGAGCTATTTTCCTACCCTACACTTTCAAGCTTCCTAGATTGTGGTCTACTTCCTTGAAGGTTTAGGTATACATTTATAAACTCTTTTATCTACTTTACCAAACATTCATTGAAACTCATGTGCACTAAAGTGGGGGAAAAATGTATAGGAGTGAATTTTCACCCCTCTCACAAATTCCCCTTTTACACCCCCTACTTTAGAAAAATAAAACTTGACTAAGAAATTCCACATCACCTACCTACCTTGCATCCACTTGGTGCTTATCCTTTGTGTTGGTGGGGGAATTTCTTTTGGGGTTGTGCGTGTGGTGTATGAATGTTTTTGTGGTGCACTTCAATCCCCAATAGATTCCTACCTCTAGAATTTGCAGGGATGTTACGTTTCCCATTGGGGATGAAGCGTAATGCCTCTATTTCAACTAGCCAACCCAAGAATGGCTATTTTCCTCCCATTTTGATCTTCAAATCCATATATTCCACATTCATTCCATCTTCTACAATCTCTTGAACAATTCTACACACCAACTTGATCTTTTGAACACTTATTTAAAGCAATTCAACATATCTTCTTCACATCTTGTTGCACCTTTTGCGACCATTGGAGTTGTGACTTGGTGTCCTAAGGGACTACATTTTCATTGTTGTGGAATCATAGAACTTACCAAGCTTGCATCCTCCTCTCTATTCTTGAGGGCACCTCAATTGAGAAAGTGATATTGTTTCTTGATTTATGTAGCATAATGTTGTGATTGTTCGGTACTCTTTCCTACTATTTTCTTTATTGTAATTTTTATCTCATGGATTTCTTGGATTTTTGTGGAGGTGGAAACACCAAAGTGGGGGTTTGACTAAGGAAAAACCCTATACATTCCCAACATTTATCCTCTCTTGGTTGTGTGTAGGTACGTGTATGTGTGGAGCTTGCTGGAAAAATAGACTCTCAGTGAGTTGGTATTCATCACCTTCATTTAAATCATTATATCCTTTATCATCTCTATAGTCATTTATTATACTTTTTCATTCTTTTTAATACGTTAAACTTCATTGGCTAGACTCTCAATAGGTTTTTTGGAATTTTGTACTATTCTTTTACACCTTCTAGCCATATGATGCTAGCACCCTAGAGAGACGCCAACATGCCACTTTGTCATCCCTAATTGATGCTACTATTAGTATTATCACTCCCATATTTCATGCATAATACAACATTCATAGTTGATACTTATGACTAGACCAAACAAACAATGGAACTAATATCTATAAGAGGAAAATCTCATATGCATATATGTTTATTTATAAGCCATTATATATATACATATATATACATATATATACATATATATACATATATATGCTCATATACTCGCCCATGCAAATTAATAAAGTTTACCAATGCCGCATCCTGAGAAGGTCTTTGTTGCTTCATCAAAGAGTTTACCATCAAGTATTCATTGATCGATCTCACCACCATGTATAGTGGAAGGTGAGATTCATTTTTAAGAGCGACTATTGCTTTTCTTGACCTCTATGTTATGAGGCATTCTTTGACACCCTAACCTAGAGTTAGGTGGTAGATAAAAATAAAGTGAGAATTTTTTTAAATAAAATGAAACCAAGGCTAGCCTCTCAGCTGGTCACCTATGATGATACACGTACAAGTTGTTCACAAAGCAATATATTTGGGTCATCCAATAGGCCAAGACCCATAATGGATAGCTTTATGCACACTAAATTTTGCATTGAGGATGAGAAATCTAATCCCAAAAGCTAGGTAAATGATTCATTATAAATAATATAGAGCTTCAAAGATTGACCCTCATGGGCTTCACATGAGATTGACATAGTCAATCTTGACAGAACGAAACCGCAAAACATACATGCACAATAATCAAATATTGGTGTAAAACAATTAGAGATCAAATGATATTGTGAATATGAAATTCATCAAGCTCCCTTTAGGTTTTTTTTTTGTTGCTAAGTACTATCCCATGCCTCCAATAAACATCATCGACCCTTTTTGATAAATGACCATCAGCCTCCACCATGTGTCCACTCAACACTTTTTGAAGGAGCTCTTCCCTTCATTTTTCAAACAACCCACCATGCTTGAACGTGTCATCGCTGCACACACTTTAAGCCTACTTCCTCTCATTTTTGAATCACCACCAATGAGAAAATCACACTCCACGTCTCTTCCTAGCACAAGCCTTCAACGACAAGAAGGAGAAATGAACCATGGGCTATGATATGCTACCACATGTATCCTTGGGGAATGCTTCTTCAACACAAGAGGAGGAATGAACTATGGGCTATGATATATCTCCACATTTCTAACTGCCTATATTGGATGGCAACACTTGTTTGCACAGGGCTACGTCAGGACCACTGCCATCATTCGCAAGGGATACACCTGGACAGGGAGCAACCACATGCTATGGCTCGAATCTTTTTTTGTTACAATGACCAAGGGGAATCATGGCTGCTACATCATTGCTTAGGATTCTAAATCTTTTTAGTTACTACTCGCTAGATAGTGGGAATCCTGGCTATATATACTGCTCTTTGCTTCTAAAAAGGGGTTTGAGGTTAGAGGTTAAAAATTATATGAGCTCTGAGAGTTCAAGAATTATAGAATTTTAGAGACACCAAGCTTTTTTATTATTATTAGATTATTGTAGAAAGATTCACAGACTATGCCATTGTTTAGTCTTTCTATTTTCTCAAGCTATTTGATTAACTTTATACTATGCCATTATTGTTTGAATGGTTCATTTCCAGAAATTCTATAATTTGAATGCAACTTTGCTAGTTTAGATCATGTCTTTGATTCCTCTTTTCAGTGAATGGGTGTGAAAAATATTTTATGTCATTTAATGTGTTGTTCATGCTTCAATATTTATTTTCTGTCATTCTAGGACATAGTAAATTATTGAATGGGCCCTTAGATCATATCCAAAAGATAGGTTTATCATGCCTTTTATCTAAATTATGGTGCATCACCTTAGTTAGATCCTTTATTTTTATATTTGATTCCTTTTCCCATTCCAAAAAACCAATTATAGAAGAAGTCGACTACTTTAAAAATACGTAGGTCACTTAGTTTAGCACAATATGTCCCCCATAAACTAAGCTTCCCACAAAGGGCTATTACCTTGCCAATTTTTGGCATCAAATTTTTTTCTTTTTCCTAGCATGCCCGGTGGGACTGAGCTTAAATGAACCTAATGTTAAGGAAGGTGTATGAACCATCGACCTATTACTAGGTCCCAAACAACAAATAATCTTGGTTTATTAGTACCACTATTAGGGACAGTACAACCTGAAACCCAATTAGTAAATGTTCTGCTTCCTCCAGTCATTCCACTAGCCATGTTGCCTACTGCTAATAGAAATTATGTGGCATGGGACGCCGGAAGTCCTCTTATAACACCAGTAGCACCTGCCATTTGGGTCACTATCCTGATTTCTACTCTAAAAGTTATACCTAAATTCCCTAGAGACGGCTCAAGAACACCATCTAAACATCTGTAAGATGTTGCAGACATATGTCTGGTACATGGCATTATAGACCAAAATATAGCACTAAGATTTCTTGTCGCTTCTTTCAAAGGAAAGGCACCAGATTGGTATCAAACACTACAAGAAAACACTATAAGTACCTGGGATGAGCTTAGAGGTCCTTTCTATCAGATATTTTGAAACAAAGGAGACCAATCCTCACTATATTATTAGTTGTTGGTCATAAAGCGGGCCCTGCAAGAAGCCATGGCTAACTTTAATACCCAATTCCATACACACTAGTAGAGAATCCAAGTTGATACCCACTCGCCATCTAGTATGGAATTCATATTTTATTTAAAGTATATCAACCCCGACATTTCAATGATGATCCAATCTCTTGATAGAACCACATTATCGGGCACCTACATTGTCATTGTCAAGGAAGAGAACAATTTGACATATGCTAAGAAGTTACCACTCTGACCCATCATTCCTATATTTCCAAAAATATCAGTTCCTACTCAGGAGATGCCTTCTACCAATGCACCAGCTCCTCCTTAATCTATATACACATATCTGAGCATGCCATAGAACGTTGCTTCCACATATAGCTCTTCAAAGGAAGAGATGAGTGAGTTCAAGGAAATGTTGTAGACTATTGTCAATGATATAACTATCATCAAGAAAAATTAGGTAGTGCCTCTAAGGATGAGCTACCAAAATTATCAAGGTGGGCAACCTTCTTACCAATAGAACCAATTTCAATGAGGTGCTCACATGAATCTGTAAGTGCAAACAACAAAACAAATAGTACTAGTGCCTTCTCCACTATAGAGTACCAATCTAAGCTCAAGCATAGAGTTAACCATGGGGCAAAAAAAATTAATTGTTAACACCAACCCTTGGTGCTTCCCTTGCTTCGATTCACACATGCCCCAAAATTGTCTACACGACAACCTACAACAAAAGGTGGTGGAGCAGTGTAGCAAAGGCGTAACATCAAATCCTGAAAGCTATGTGTATACCTCTTCACAAATGGAATAGTTGAAGAAATAATCCACTAATGTGTCTCTTTGGGATATATTAGTCATTCTAGAGTAGAAGACATTACTATAGAAGGCTCTCTAGAAGGATGTGAGTGCAACGCCAATGTAGCATTTTCTCAAAGCAAAGGTTGTTGATCAATCACCTCCTACCAAAGTTCTCACAAATAGCACAACGAAAGCCCTTGCTAAGGTAAGAGATAAAACAAAGCCTCAACCCTTCTTCTTAACTCTCATTATAGGGGAGAAATTATTACATAATTCCATGAACGACTCTGGTACTAGCACCATAGTCATGCCTAAGTAGATAGCTAAGGCCTTAGGAGTTTGCTACAAACCTTTGAGAAAGGGGGTTATGCAACTTGATGGGGACAAATTTGAAATTGTAGACCTTATCGAAGACCTCCCATTGAATTTGTTTGCTTGTCCCAATATCATAGTCCCTCAAGACACTATGATCATAGATGTTCCCCCTATATTTGGTCTCTTCCTATCCCAGGAGTTTACTTCAAAAATAGGTGGGTATCTTTCTCTAGACTGGTCACATTTGATCCTAGGGACCAAGCATGGAGCTAAAATGAAGATAGTATCTGAAGCTTTGCATTTAGAATATGTGGCTAATGAATCCATGATCAACTTTGAGGCCACTCATACCTCTATCACCAAGCAAGAAATGTATCTTTTTGAGCTACTGGAAGATGAAGAAGGGACCAGAGATCGAACTGATTAAGAGGATGTTCTCTTGAGTGAACATATAGATACTGATCCTTTCAAAAACTACCATGACACTAGATTGGGCACCTATGCCATCTATAATGCATATCAAGTGCTCTTGAAAGTCATCAAAGAATTTGAGAGTAGTCAAGCCTCAAAACTATGGAAATTGCACTTCGATGGAGCAAGATGCAAGGTTGGCATAGGAGCTAGGATATGTTTAATATCCCCACACAATGAAAAGACATTGATGTCTTTCTGCTTCCAATTTACTTGCTCGAATACTAAAGTTGAATACGAATGACTAGTGCAAGGTTTAACCCTTGTAGAGAAAATGGGCATTAAGCAATTAATGGTGTTCTAAGATTCCAAACTAGTAGTCAATCAAGTTCACAGAATTTTTGCAGCTAATAATTTCCACATATGATCCTATAGACATTGAGTTTGGAACCTGATTGAGGGCTTTGAGGCATTCAACATTCAAATGGTGCCTGGAGAACAAAATAAAGATGCAAATCACATAGTAGCAATTGGATCCTAGTTTGATCCCACCTCTAACCTCATTCACAATAAACACTCTGTATGAGTAATAGTCTACCCAGCAATTCCATACAATGACCAAAGCTACCAAGTGTTCGATAGTGATGAACACATTGCCTCAGTCATCCAACAATCAGGAGAATTTTCTAACCAACTCCAATCGAAGATTGTCAAAGCTTATGAAGGACAAATAATTCAGTTGAATCCAACAAGCTTCCAAAGGGATTGGTCACTCTCAAATTTCTTTTTGATTGTGACGATGCAAGAAATGACAAGAGGAAGTTTGTAGAAGATAAAGGTGAGTATGTAAATCTTCAGGTTATAGATGGAAGAAAGTTCAAAGTTAGAAAATATGTCCTACATCATGATAAAGAAAGACTCATCGACTTTTATGAAAAATATGGAGTGGTGGTCTGGTCATATGATGACATTAGGGGATATGATTTAGATATCATCCAACATACAATAGAGCTGGCAGAAGGTGCAAAATCGGTCCGCAAGAAACATAGGCCAGTCAATCCCAAGATTGAAGTGCTAATGGTGCAAGAATTAACAAAACTAATCCACTCGTAGATTGTCTTCTCAATTAAGCATAGCATGTGGGTATCAAATCTGGTCTTGATCCAAAAGAAAATTTGAGATATCCATGTATGTGTAGACTTTCAGGACCTAATCAGAGCATCCCTGAAGGATCATTACCTGCTACCTTCAATGGAGTCAATCTTACAAATGGGGGTAGGATCATAAATGTTCTCCCTGTTAGATGGCTTCTCCGATTAGAATCTGATCTTGGTCAAAGAGAAGGATCAACATAGGACAATATTCACTACCAAGTGGGGCACATTCGCATACACTAAGATGTCGTTCGGCTCTCAAATACATGATCCACCTTATAGCAGGCAATGGCTATCACTTTTAACAAACAAATCAAAAAGATTATCTTAATCTATTTGGATGATTTGATGGTACTCTCCAAGCCCAAGGATGATCATTTTGATCATCTTGAGATGGTGTTCAAGAAATTCTAGGAGTTTGGCATATCCTTGAACCCAAAAAAATGTGTCTTTGGAGTACTGCAAGGAAAGCTATTTGGGCATGTAGTGTCCAAATATGGAATTTCAATTGATCTCGAGCAAGTGAAATGAATCAAAGAGATTCCCCTCCTGGTCAAAAAGAAAGGAATCCAATCCATTTTGAGAATAGTAAATTTTGTTAGAAAATTTATTTATGATTTTGTAGGAATAATTAGACCAATCACCCTGATACTAAAAAATGATCTAACATTTAAATGGACAAAAGAAGCTAGAGAAGCCTTTGAGAAATTCAAGGATGCTATTTCCTTCATTTATGTTTGGTCAATCCAAACATAGCAAAGGACCTCATAATTTATGTATTTAGTATCAAGTCAAGCACTGCTACTATATTAACTCAAAAAGATGACAAGGGCATAGGAGAACATCTGATAGAATTTCACTCCCAGACCCTGAAGGAATATGAGACAGACTATGACTTTTTGGAGAGGCAAGCATTTATAATAGTTAAGGAGCTCAAGAAGTTCTAACACCTAATCTCTTACAATAGGGTAATTGTCTATGTCATGCATTCTAGTGTGTGAAAATACATCATGGAAGGAGAAATCACCAAGAAAAGAGCCAATTGGATCATCAAGATCCTCGAATATGACATTGAGGTCAAGGCTACTAAGACTATTCAAGGAAGAGGACTATGCAAATATCTTGCACATGATGAAGAAATGGCCACTAAAGAAGAGCAGTCGGAGTAAGTCCTAATGAACGAGTCAAAATTTGAAGGTTGTTGGCTGGCAGACAGAGTAAGGTTTATGCACATAGGAAAATATCTGACAGGTCTTCCTTCTGAGAAGAGGAGATTCTACCGACTGCAAAATAGCAGATTCAAGCTCATTGAAGGGATCCAGTTCAAAATAAATTTTAATTGCATTCTATTGTGGTGTGTTACCATGGAGCAAGCAAAAAGGATCCTTAACACTTACCACAACAATCCTGTGGGTGGTAATTTCTCTGCAAATACCACTACCATAAAAACCATGTGCATAGGGTACTTCTAGCTGATGCTATTCAATGATTCCTACTCCTTGGTAAAGGCTTGCAAGGAGTGCTAGTTCTTCTCAAGAAGAAGAAAGAATTTTGTAATTACTCTGAATCTGATAGTGGTTGACTATCCATTCGTGAAATGGGGCCTAAAATTCATTGGAATGATTAACCTAGCCTCTAGCATAGGTCATAAATGGATCTTCACAGCCACTAACTACTTCACAAGGTGGACCGAAGCCATGCCACTAAAGAATACGATAGAGGTAGAGATAGTGGACTTCCTAGGAGTATTAGTGATGAGATTCAGCCCACCCAAATCCATCATCTTTGATAACACTAAAGCTTTCCTAGGCACTAAGGTAAGTTAATTCACACTTATGCATGACATATTCCTTAAAACATCATCAAACTACTATCCGTAGGGGAACGACTTAGCTGAGTTGACAAACAAGAATCTGGTCTAACTCCTCAAAAGGATTGGGTTGAAATACCAAAGGGAATGGCATAAAAACCTCCGAGTAGCACTCTGGGCAAACCACATAACTTCTAAGAAAGTCCTCAAGACTTCTCCATATGAGCTAGTATATGGAAAAGAGGTGCTATTGCCTATCTCTATGGAGATTCCAGCGTTGCAATTGCTAAAGTCTCTTGAGTTGGAACAAAATGATGCAATGGAGGTGCAGCTAGCCAAGTTACTAGAAGTACAAGAGAAAAGGGAAAAGTCCCTAATAGCCATGACTAACAGCCAATAGGTGGTTAAAAGATGGTTTGACAAGAAAGCATCTGACCAAGGTCTAAAATGCAGAGACTTAGTGCTAAAGTTTAATGAAAGGGCTACGAATCTAGGTCAACATAGGAAGTTTGAAAACCTTTGGGAAGGCTCATTCAGGATAATTCAATGCAAAGAAGATAATGCATATGATTTAGAAACTATGGAAAAAGAAGCACTAGGAATTCCAGTCAAAAAAATTCACCTTAAATTATTTAATTAAGCTTGCTTACCATACCAATGTAAATATGTCTATAGTGATTTTTCTTTCTTTCCATTTTATTCCCTTTTGTTTTGTTGGCCAGTCTTTTTATTTATTCTATAGTTTGAGGCAGAAAATAACAAGTAACTCATTATTGTAGAGAGCAAGAAAAATAAACTAACAACTCACAAAATAGAAAATCAAACACCCACATGCAAGATTGAATTCATTCATATATGTTGAAAAGGAAAAAGATGACCCATGAAGAAAATAGAACAAGATGACTATATAAAGTTATATTTTCATTATATTTTCATTATAAAGTATTTACATTGTCAAAATGGCTCAAGGGCCACACTTCTAAAATTATATAGTTCTATAATGCTTCTTTCATATATTCTATAGAAAAGCCTTTTTTAGGCTTGTATACAAAAAATGGACTAATTGCTATGAGTTTACTTTTTAAAAGAAAAAGAAAAAAAATACGGAGGTCTTTAGTCCACAACATGGGTAGCAACAATGGACACATCAACCACAACATCCAAAATATCTTCATCCATAGGGGCATCATCATCAGTAGTAGCATTATCGAAGGGAGCAATGGCAAGTGGTGGAGGGAACACCAAGTTCCTTAAGTCTTTGTACTAGTCAATATCATAGAATGACACCATATTGTAGATGTGAAAGAGAAAGTTGCAAGCATGAGTGACCCTCTCGTGGTGCTCATTCTGTGACTAGAGGTGAAAGCCACTCAAAAATGGCAGCCATGGTATGACCGCATCCTCTTCAATGAACCTCCTAAGGTTGCTTGTAGTCAAAATTCCTCCACTATATGTAGTTTTTGCTACTACCTCTCTGATGCCATTCAAGTACTTCTCTGGAAAAATTTCCTTAACTAGACGTAGAATTAATAGTTTGGGGACTCCAATATCTAGCATGGAGGCAATGAAATTCGAGCACATGTAAGTGTTAACTCAATATTTGTCGTTGTATTCAATAAAATCTCTTCCCAAAACCCATTTCATGGCTATGATATCCAGTGAGTGCTTGTTCTTTGTCATCCTTTTTAAATGCCTTGTTGAAATCTCACCTAAAAAAGTTGTTTGAGACTTATGATCGACTAACCAAATTGGGGTATTCATGCTGGCAGATGCTCTATAACAACCTTAAAACTACTTTTGCAAACTACCTAACTCTAGCCTATGTAAACGATATGAAACTGCTAATGCTAAACTACTAAGCCAATTACATTTTATCGACTTTTCTCAAATCACTAAGTGTGATTTCGCTACTGCTTAGGTGCCTATTTATAGAAAAAATGAGGAAATGCATGGTGGTTTGCTTACCAAAAACATGATGTTAATTGAGTACCAACTTGAAATCCATGGTAAAGCTTGCTTGAATTTCCCACCCAGTTAAGTCTATTGAGTATGGCTTGCTATGTACAAAATTAATAAGGGCTAATTAATTAGCCTAAGCTGGTGGCTACAATCGGCGGTGTTATGCATGGAAAAATACTTAGGTGTCATTTCCCAAGTGTTTTGTGAACTCCAAGAAAGAGCTCATATCTTTTCAAGCACTAATCACATCTTTGGCTTAATCATTCCTTTTGGGATATTAATTGCCAATGCATATGAATGCTTAAGTTGCTAGCAAAGCATCAACTCAATTTCCAAGAAAATTGTGCTATACAATACGGTTGCTAATTGTAATTATGAATTCTTGTCATTTCAAAATGGCAAGTGATTAATTTTGCATAAGCCAAAAGGTTGGTGGTACATGCCGTTCAAAAAATAATTAAATGCAAAAAAAGGTAACTCCTATCTACCACTTTGAGAAAAGATAGCTAAGTATTCCATGTAAAAGGTTTAAGCACTTAAAAGTTTTTTTTTTTTCAAATATGCTACTCAGAGGGAAAGAAATTTCTAGTGCACAACCGAAGCCGAGCTAAAATTACAGAGAGGTTCAAGCTAAGCGAAACTTCCCGCAAATCAAAAATGGAAAAAAGTTTAAGCCAAGAAGCATAGGGAGATGCAACGCAAAACTTATTTAAAGCTATGTGAGGAGCACAAGCCATCAATTTCTTTGAAAACATTACTTATTCCACACCTGGTATTCCATACAAGCCAAAGTGGGAAAACACATAGGAACTGGAGAAGCCCAAAAGCTATAGAGACCAGACCCTAATCTAGGAGGACTAGGATAATATTCATGATCCCATTCTTCCAAAGAACCCTAAAGCATTGAGGGAAGCGGCTTGTGAAAGAATGAAGGTATCCAAAAAGATAATGTTGATGGTAGAGAAAGTATGGTTCAATGAGCTTCCAAAATATATGGTCCCATCTTTGCATTATTGCCCAAAATTAGTCAATGTGGCCATCGAACATTTCAACCCAAGTACCAACACTATCAAGGGCCAGAATCTGCCAGTTAATATCACCCTGGGAGCTATCTAGAATATGTTGTGTATTCTTGATCATACACAAAGAAAGAAGAAAATAGAGGCATTCACTCCTACAAAAGGGTAAAATATATGGAACAAAAGGGATAAGGCTCTGGATTTTTATAACAAAGAAACCCAAAGGATTGAAACAGATCAGCAGAAGCCACCAAAGATCCCGACGCAACAGGTGCTTTCAACACAAACTTGCAAGATTCCTTTTCAATGATGGAATTTGTTTGCAATCTAGACACCAACAAAGAGGTGCAAAAATTTCAATTGGGCTTGGGTTTCTAGTTTCGAAAGAAATAATCTTACTTTTGGTATGATTTTGTAGAATACCTCTCAAAGGAGATGATAGGGAAAATTAACAATTACCAAGTAGAACATATGTTTAGGTTTCCTTCCTATCTCGCCCATATGTGTTTGCCTAAAAACCCTAATTTCTTTGATAACTGTGTGAAGCTATCTATTTTTTATGAAAGAAACAGAAGAAAGTCAATTTTTGTTTGGACTCCTCTCCTCTCTTCCACTTTTGACTATTGTACATTTTCAAATTATTACTTGACTCTATTTTTGCAAGATTTGCAAGGATAGGATTGTATTAATTGGCACTTTGACGTAGACAAAGTATATGCAGAACTTCATTCCCATATGTGGTTGGTTTTTTGGAGCAGATTTTACATTCATCTAGATGTGAGGCTTCATTGGGGAACCATTCCACCTCCTGACATGCATAAAAAAATGAGTGTGATCCCTTGAATTTTTCTAGTAATTTGCATTATTGATGCTACCTTCTACACATGAAAAGAAAAGAGGAAGAGCTTGTTCATCTGTCTAATAAGCTTCAAGATAGTGGTCATGAAAAATAAAAAGGGGACGCATTCATTATTGCAGGATAAGCTAGCTCATCTAGGGTTGGTAATAATCTATGACAAATGGAATTACAACCCTTTCAATGATCTACCATATGAGCATATGAAAGTAACTCATGGTTCTTGGCTTTACTGGGAAAAGAAGCATAGCCCCTTGGAGGATGAAGATGAATTATTGGTTAACCTAATCAATATTCCTACAAAAGACAAACTACCATGAAATAAGTTCTATTTTGTTGTGATGGATTGTGATGAGAATCACAAAATGGGAGCAACCCTATTCAAAAATTTGAGAAAAGAAGAAAAATTGAGTGTGGAAAGGATTAGAGCCTTCTAGATGTATCACCAAGATACAAAACAAGGGGATGTCCCTTATAATAGTGTGCCAAATGATGAAAAGTTTGACAAGTTATGGGATGATGAGAATCCTACCTCTGACATAAGCACTAGTGGAGGCAATGACTCTAATGAAGAAGAAGAGAAAGTAGAGGAGGAAGTCGAGACATCAAGGTCCTCCGCTTAGCAAAGGAAGAGGTCCACAAGGTAGCCTACCTATGTTGCTTGATATGTGTGACTGAATATATCAAGAGCCTCGCGGATGCTTACCTAGGCCTCGAAAGAAACAAGAGGGTTTCAACAACAACAACTAGAGATTGTAGAGATGGGAGACTCCCCACCCCTAAATGATAGTGCACGAAAGCTATTATGGGAGAAGGGTCACAAGAAGCCATTGTAAGCCAAGTTCTCACTGTGATCCAGGAGTTTGAACTAACTGAGGAGCTAGCAACAGGCAGAGCACCACCACCATACCATCAATAGGTAATGTTCTCTCCTTTTCTTACTTCTCAATCTTTAGTATCCTCTATTGTTTCCATGGTGCCCCTTACTACAAGTGTCATCCCTACCTTCTTTTCCTCTAGCATAATGTTTGAAAAAGGTTTCTCCCAATTCACCCAAACATGGCCATCTATCTTAACACCTCTGTGTGAACCCTAATACTAGTTGCCACTGCCCAATCTCTCCTTGCCTCTCTTTCTAAATGCTCCATCACCATTGGTAGCCCTATTGCTACTTCTACCTCAGGTCTAACCCAATATTCCCAAAAAATGGACTCTACAATGATTACCCTGTCACCACGACAACCAATGAGCTCTTCCATTGGTTTGCAAACAAAACTTTGGCAAGTCCATTATTTCTTCCCAGAGATTGTTACTCTCTAGAAGAGAAAAACACAGGGGCCTAGTATACTTACATTCTTTTTTTCCCTACCTCTAAGTGCACCCTTTGTAGGTGGACTAGTTTAGTCACTATCTAAATTCATATCCCAAGGAGAAGCCACAAAACAAAGGCAGCCTCTCAGAATGCAAAAGAAAAAGGCTAAGGATGACAAAAAGGATGCAGAGCCGAAGGTATATACTATGTACAATGAGGCACATAAAATGTTGAATTTCACCGCCATGTACCTGAACACCACTAAACCACAAGGAGAGATGCTGCTAGATGATTACAACATGTATGTTGTGGGACTTTATCTAAGAACAGCCTAATTGTAGGACAAGGTAGAACTCATGGAAGAAATGTAGTAGGTGGTGATGACTGACTTCCTTTGCTTTGGTTGTTAGTTAAAGAAAAAGGAGGAGAAGTTGAAGCATGTGAAGGAAAGGGTGAATTTCTTGGAGATGAGGGAGAAATCATTGGAAGAAGTAGTTGTGTGCTTATCAAAAAAAGCACAAGAAGAAGAATCAGAGTGGAACAAACTCTGAGAAGAACTCAAGAAGTCCCAATCCATTGATCCCACTTTGATCAACAAGCTACAAATGACAAACTAGGAATATCAGAGCCAATTGGCCCTAGTGGAGCAGAATCTGCAACAAAAGGATGAAGATCTACCATCTTAGTGCACTCAACATGAGTAGAAATTAGAAAAGAATAAGATGAACTTTGAGGACCAAAAATCCCAATTAGAACAAGAGCTCCAAGAGACAAAGTATTCTCTTGAAACGAAGTTGGACAACCACGCCTCGACCGAGGAAAACTAGTTTAAGGAGCTAAGTAATATCGAGGAGCAATTTGCATCCACAAAAAAAAAAATTATGGAATTAACAGAGGATGTCAGCTTGAAGGATGGGAAGATTTCCCTTCTAAAAAGTGCTCCCTAGGCCCCTGTTGTGTAGCTGGACTTCATCCTAGTAGCTCAATAGCTATACATTTCATACTGGGAAAAGGTTAAGGCCATCTGCCTAACACTACAACCAACACTCTGGTTCATCTTGAAGGCAACAAAATTGAGCTAGGAGGTTCACAGAACAATTGGAAAATTCCCAAGGTTCATCACAAAAAAGGTTCCTAAGGAAAAGAGTTTGCTAAGCAAGCTATACATGGTCTCTGATGAAAACCTAGCAAAGGTAGGGATCGAGGATCAAGATGTTGTTGCCCAGATGATAAACAAATTCATCCATTTCCACTCGACCATCTTGCGTACTAATGCCTACATAGCTACCTTGAACACGACTATTGATGACATGCGAGAAAATTTCTCCCAGCTAACTAAGATGGGCCTACCATCTCTATTTCTTGAAGATGGGTCAATTTCCACAACTGAGCAAATTGCAACAAATATTGAAGAAAAGGAGCAAGACCCAACCACTTTTTAGAATTTCAGCTAACCTCCTATTATAGCAAACATTGAAGGAGTCAACTATCTAGTTGCATGGCTACTTCTCCATTGCGAGTCAGGGGACGGTTTACATAAGGTGTTGCCATATAAAGAAATTCTTGACCTAGGTGTGGTGCAAGAGAATCTGCATAATGTATTGATACCATTCAAAGATGACTGGCTACCCCTACAGGCAGCCCTTTCTAAGCTCTAATTTTGTCTCTCAATGGATGGTGCTCTGGTCTGTGATCAAAGAAAATTTTGGGTTCCTCGTTCCTCAAGCGAAATTCCCTTGTTAATCACCAAAAGCTGTGAATATGAAATTCATCAAGCTCCCTTTGGGTTTTGTTTTTTCGCTAAGTATCGGCACATGCCTCTAATAAACATCATCGGCCCTTTTTGATAAATGACTGTTGACCTCTACCATGTGTCCACTCAGTGCTTTTCAAAGGAGCTCTTCACTTCATTTTTCAAATGGCCCCTGACATGCTTCCACATGTCATCGCCGCACATGCTTAAAGGTTGATTCCTCTCACTTTTGAATAAGGTCGAGAGCATGTACCATGTTTCCTTCATCCACATATGTTTTGGCAGACCCCACAGTTGGTACCAATGAAAAAAGCACACTCCACATGTCTTCCTAGTGCAAGCCTTCAATGGTGAGAAGGAGGAATGAACCATGGGCTATAATATGCTGCCATGTGTCTCCTCAATGAATGCTTCTTTAACACAAGAGGAGGAGAAAACTATGGGCTATGATATGCTAGCACATTTCTAACTGCCTATATTGGGTGGTGAAACTTGTTTGCATGGGGCTACGTTAGGACCACTGCCATCATTTGCGGGGGATGCACCTAGATGGGAGCGACCACATGCTTTGGCCTCAATGTTTTTCTGTTATAATGGCTGAGGGGAATCATGGATGCTACATCATTGCTCAAGATTCCAAATCTTTTCAGTTACTACTCACTAGGCAGTGGGAATGTTGGCTATATATACTGATCTTTACTTCTGAAGAGGGGTCCAGGGTTAGAGGTTAACAATTCTATGAGTTCTGAAAGTTCAAGAATTAAAGAATTTTAGAGACACTGGGCTTTTTATTTTTATTAGATTATTGCAGAAAGACTCATAGGTTGTGCCATTGTTTGGCCTTTTTGTTTTTCTTAAGCTATTTGATTAAATTTATACTATTCCATTATTGTTTGAATGGTTCATTTCTAGAACTTCTATAATTTGAATGCAAATTTGTTGGTTTAGATAATGTCTTTGACTCCTCTTTTTAGTGAATGGGTGTGAAAATTATTTTATGTCATTTAATGTGTTGTTCATGCTTCAATCTTTATTTTCTGTCATTCTAGGAAAAAGTAAATTGTTGAACAGGCCCTTAGATCATATCCAAAAGATAGGTTTATCATGCCTTTTATCTAAATTATGGTGCATCACCTTAGTTAGATCCTTTATTTTTATATCTGCTTCCTTTTCCCATTCCAAAAAATCAATTACAAAAGAAGTCAACTTCTTTAAAAATCTGGAGGTCACTCAATTTAGTGCATTATGTCCCCCATAAACTTAGTCTCCCACAAAGGGTTGTTACCTTTCCAATTTTTGGCATCAATAGATATCACTTGGAAAAACACAAAAAATGAATTACCTCCAACAATTTTAGCTTGATATTTCTCCTTCCACCGAGTTGCTCTAATTTTTCCCTTCTAACTCATTATTGTTTCTCCTCTTTGTTGTGCTTTCCTCTTTTCTAGCTTTTTCTTCCCCTTTCCCTAAATCAAATCATCCTTGCTATTTTGGGTATAGTATGGAAATTAAATTTTTGCAGTCTTCATTGCATTATTTGGCCACACACTCTTCTACATGAGGGAGTGAACCTCCCTAAATTTGGTGGGAGTTACATGTATTTTGAATTTTCCTAATGATTTCAAAAGCCATTTACATTTCTTTCATACATGTATATATATATTATTTTATATTTATACCAATAATTTCACACATTAACTAGAGATTGCATACATATACAAAATATCTTGTATACTCGAATTGTGTTTCAAATTTACTCTAAAGAGTGAACATAGAATCATTTTTTTTTACAAGATAAATTAGATTTTCCTAGTCCATTTTCTTTTGTTGAATATAAATTACAAAATAGACAAAATGAGATAAGAATGCACAAATTGTTATTTCCATTAATTATAATTTTTACACCAAGTATAAATGCATTTTTTTCAACTTTTCAAACATAAGAAGATGTCTCATTCTATTGTTGTGTGTGATATAATAGATTCCATCCTTGCTTATCGTGGTCATCTGGCTAAGTGTACCTACCTCATATCAAGTTTTTTGTCCTTCAACCTATTTCCTACACATATTCTTGCACTTGTCCACTTATCAATAGCCTTTAACTGATAATCTTACAGAATAATTTCTTAAATTATAAAACTGCATATTATTCATTTTCAATTTCATCATTGCATTCTATAAAATAAAATGCTAAATTCATTTTTTCCAATTATTTCAATTTCCTCAAATTTTAAAATGCAGAAATCAAATCGAGATATGAAATCCTTCCTCACTTAAAAGAGACATTGTCCTGATGTAAGATCAAACAAAATTGGTTTGCATAATTTTATCATTTCACCTTCTTTTCAAATCAACATCATAACACACCAATTCCAAAATATCAAATATTAATATATAGATAATCATAACTCATATTATTTTCAAGCCAAAACATCACAACATAAAAAGATAAAATTTTAGGCATAAATACAAAATATGATCATCAATAGTCTATCTAGGAAAACAAATGAGGGAAGGATTATTCTATTTGTGTTGCATCCTCCCATGTAGCATTGTCCTCATGATACTGGCCCCATTGGACCTTATAATAAACAATGTCATGGTTTCACAACTTGACATTGCATCTATCTAGAATTCTATTGGGCTCCATTATCACCACTCCTAGATCCTCCACCTACAAATAATTCCAATCAAGTATATGAGACACATCTAGGTGGTGTTATTTTAATAAAGAAACATGAAAAACATTATGAATTCAAGCAAAAGCAGGGGGTAGAGCATGTCTATATGTGACTAGGTTGATCACTTCCAGTACATCAAATGAAACCACATATCTCGAGGCCATCTTGGATGACTTTACAAAGCTAATAGAGCTCTTATGTGGATTGAAACTCAAAAAGATCTTATCTCCAACTGTAAAATGTATAAAGGTTCTATTTCTATCGGCATAACTCATTTTCCTATCTATTGCTTCCTTTAGTTTTCTCTTGATAAGCCTCATATGCTCTTCCATTTCCTTTAACATCTCAAGACCCACTATGATCTTGTCTTGCAATCTATCCCAACTAATGGGAGTACAACACTTTCACCCATACAGAGCCTCAAAAGGTGTCATTCCTAGAGATGCATGATGGGAGTTATTATAAGAAAATTCTACTAATGTTAGGTAGTCTTCCCGTTTATATTGTTGATCCATATAATACATCCAAAGGAGATATTATACAACTTGATTTACTCTCTTGGTTTGACCATTAGTTTGAGGGTGATAGGAAAAACTGTAGTTTACCTTAGTTCCAAATTTTGCATTCAAGGTCTTCTAAAACATGGATGTCATTCATGTATCTTGGTCAGATATAATAGTCTTTAGAACTCTATGTAAATGGAAGATCTCCTGGAAAATTTATTGGCCAAGGTCAATGATCCATCCGTAAGGTTCCCTGGGATAAAATGTGCCACCTTTGTCAACTTATCAACTACTACCAAAATGACATCATGCTTGTTCCTACTTAGAGGTAACCCCTATACAAATTCCATACTAATCACTTGTCATTTCTACTCAATTCTATCATGGGGATAAAGAATACTTGATGGATGCATGTGCTTAGCCTTGAATCACTGACACTCCAAGCATCTGGCTACGTATTTTTCTACATCCTTCTTGAGTCTCGGCCTAAAGTACAAAACCTTCGGTTCTTCGATCATCTTAACTATGGCATGCCTTGAATATGGCACATTGTAGACCTCATCTATGACCATCTTCCTAAGGTCTCTAGAATCTAGGATATACATCTACCTCTGGTATCTTAAGATACCTCTTGGTTCAAACTCATACCCATCAAATCGATGGTATGACATATTCTCTTCGAGGTCCTTTTTCACCTTCTCATAATTCTCATCACTTTGCAAGTGTTGCATCACCTACTATTTCAAGTTGAATCTCATGAAGGTCATAGCCATGATGTCTTTGTCTACTAAGAGCATTTGTCACTTGGTTTTCTTTTCCTTTTATGTAATCAGTTCCAAACTCATACTAAGGAATTCTATCCATCTCCTTTGCTGTGCATTAAGGTTAAGTTGAGTAAAAATGTATATCAATCCTAGGTGATCTGTTTTGAGTTCAAATGGCTTTCCCAAGAGATAATGTCTCCACATTTTCAAGGCATACACTATACCTACTAATTCCAAGTCATGTGGTGCATATTTTACTTCATGTTGTTTAAGCTTCCTAGAATCGTATGCCACCACTTGCTCTTCTTGCATTAACACTACTCCTACTTCATCACCTGAGGCATCTGTGATCACCAAAAAATGACCATTAGGATCTGGAGTAATGAGTATTGGAGCTGTAGTGAGCTTTTCCTTAAGGATATGGAAAGCTTGATTACACTTCTTAGTCCACTTGAACCTCTTTCCTCTCTTTTGAAGATATGTTATTAGGGTTGTTGTTTTAGAAAACCCTTGCACAAATTTCCTATAATATCCTGCAAGACCCATAAAACTTTGCATTTTTTACACATTTTGAGGTGCTAGCCATTCCACTATTTCCTTTATCTTTTCAGGATCCACTAACACTCCTTCTTCTGAGATGATGTGGCATAGGTAATCCACCTTGTCTTGGTAGAATGAGCACCTGGATAACTTTCCAAAAAAAATATTTTCCCTTACTCATTGTAGGACTATCCTTAAGTGTTGATTGTGCTCCTCAATGGTCTTGGAATAAACCAAAATGTCATCAATGAAAATTAGGATGAAATCATCCAAATAGTCTCAGAACACACTATTCATAATGTTCATGAAAGCTACAGGTGTGTTGGTCGACCCAAAGGATAACACAGTGAACTCATAATTCCCATATTGAGTTTGAAAAGTTGTTTTTAGAATATCCTCCTACTTTATTCTCAACTAATGGTAGCTATACCTAAGAACTAGTTTGGAGAATACTATCACTCCCTTCATTTTATCAAATAACTCATCAATCCTAAAAAGAGGGTAGTGATTCTTAATGGTTTTTGGCCTTCTACAATGATTAAACAACTAATTCCTTACATCTGTGATTCAGAGATTGGAAATCTAAACTGAATAGCCATTTCAATCATCATGAAGGTTCATTTAACTTGTCAACCTAAGGATGTGAACTCGAAATGGGTTAGCATAGTATGTGCACTAAGGATCCAAAGTAGCCATATTCATTCTACAACTAAGAAAAACATAATGTTGAAGGTGAATTGCGTAGAAAAAAATAACATAAGTGATTAACATCAACCAACAACTATGCTAAGTTGAAATGGATGACAAAAATGAAAATCTGAGCAAACAAAAAAGAAACCACTTTGTCTGCTTTAGCTGCAAGAACAGTCACATAATGGAATTCTAGTGGCTACAAGAATAGTTAGTGCCAAATTCTTAACTAATTATTGAACACAAATTAATAACTAAACTAAACTAAACTAAAGGATGGAATGCTCACCAATTGGGCCTCCTTGGATGAGTATCCTCTAAAACTAATGTAAAATTAGACACATGGACCTATAACTTCATCTTATTCATTGAAAAATATGAGTAGAATATACCAGTGTAACTATATTGTTGTAAAATAAGAATGCAAGTACATCATTAGATCATGCAACCTCCTAAGAACGAGCATCCAACTCTTATTTATAGGAAAATAAGCTACTAACTAAACAAGGTGGTGAACTCCATGAATTAGGAGGACGCCATTTTAGGGAAAGTAGAGAAAGTGGAGAGGCAGTTACGCATGCATGGAATCTAGTCAGACATGCTTATCTCAATGCAAATTTAGCACAATAGTAACACTTATATTCACTCAACAGCAATAAAGATCATTTACAAGGTGGTTATAACTTGATTTGCATGAGGAATCTCTTGTCATCAATAGTCTTTCCTTCGTTGAGCTTTGCATGACCACTTTGTTAACTATTATGGTGAATGACTAGCTGGCAGAATCTTCTCACTTTAGTGGTCTTGAATCATATCTGCATGTCAATATTAGTACGTACAATAATCACATATATGTAGCTATCTTAAAGAATATTCACTAGTATACATGTAGAATTAACATAGATAGTCCATATAACATTTCAATGTTATTAAATATTTGCAGAGATAAAATTAAGCCTAATGTCCATAGTTTTGAGGAAATATCAACATTCAAACATCAAGTTTCATGATAATTTCAGAAAATAGATCATAAATTCTACCAAAATCAAACCATAAACTAGACTCATCATCCCCCCCAACGTAAGGTTTTGCTGGTCCTCTAGTAGGGGAAGGGTTGTTCTTCTACTTAGTCAAAGCCCTAAAATTTGCAACCACCAATTGTCCTACATCAGTGTTTGTTGTCATGAATTGGGATCCCAATAGAACCCTTGTTGTCTATTCAATCTATTCCATCTTTGTCTCTCTGCAGCAATATTATAGTGGCAAAACCTATAATTTGGCATGGGCCACATCAGGATATGTGGCTGAAAAATTAGTGGAAGCTAGAATCATCCTTTTTTCCTTCCAATATGTATATATCTATCAATTATTTTAAGTGTTGCAACATAGTTCTATATACAGTGGGGCTCAGATTGCTTTAACTCATCAGTTATGCTATTCCATATTTATGACAAGTATCTCTTCATAGTTTCCTCTTTTTCTTTTGCCACCACCTCATATTCACTGTAAACTACTTCTATCCAAGGCATAATCCTATTACCATAGCTAGTTTTGAGAAGCATTATGTGTTAATCTCTGTAAATGTCCCTTGGGTTTCTTGATTCAACCCTGATCGGAAAAGACATGTTGGATTCCATTTGCTTATAAGCCCCATATTTTTATCCCCAACTGATCTCATTTTGTACCCAGGACATAAATTCCCTTAATTAGACATCCCCAACATATAAAAATGGATTCCATTCATGGTCTTGAGTCACTGTATAATTGTGCAAATAGAATTCACACAAAAAATTCTTCATCTCATGGGAAGCAATCCGATAAGCACTGAAAAATTCAATAAGAGTCTCAATGGAAGGGTTCAAACCTAAGACAATCCTTGATAGCTTAAAATAAAGATATTTCTCCTTCAAATGAAAAGCATAGACCCTTGGAGGGGCCCTACATTCTACTATTTTGGGTACCAAGGCTATCACATCATCCACCTTCTTCTTTAAAGTAGTAATATCTGCATCCTTGTCTTCAATCTCCTCATCTTTCTTTTGAATATCTTTCTTCAGCCTACGTTTCTCTTCTTTCCATTCCTCTTCTCTTATTTGCATCTCTTTCCATAAATGCATAGCTACCATGTGCATTGAAAAATTAGGGGGGTTATATATTCCTACCAACATTTTTCTCGACACTAATGCTTGCTCTTCATATAGTACTAGTTGTAGGGATTCAAGTTGTTTAGTTAATTTCGGTTGTAGGTCCTCTTGTTCCTATTCTTGCTCATGCTACAAGATCTCTTTCTGCAAGATCCCTTGTCGTAGGAAATCCTGATTTTCCTCATACCCTTGATTCTCAAGTTGTTCTACAATATCAGCAAGATCTGCTAGTGTTATGTTTGTTTCTTTTTCAAATATATTCTCTTCCTCGATATTCACCTACCCCATTGGAGCTTATGTGTCCTCATGTGATATTTCTCTAGACTTAGGGATTTCCTATGGAGGCATATCAAAGGTTGTCCTGGCTGGTCTTGATTTTCTAGGAAGGCTTTCACATTTTTCTTTGGCTGTAGGATGAACAATGTCAGTCTTCCACTTCCTAGAGGTTGATACTTCTTTTTCTACTTGCTACTTTTTAGCTTTTCCTTTTCTTATTTATGCTTATCTCTTTTGTGCCCTAGTTTTCATTAGGATGCTAAGAGGAACATCATCATCAAAATTTGAGAGGAACTTTCTCTATCTAAGTGCTTTGTCTCAGAATGACTAATCTCTATGGTTTGTTCTACTACAGGAGGGTTTGCACTAGGGCTTGCACCATAGGTTGAAGCACCATAAGTGGTTTCAGCCATGCTCAATCTCCTACTAGACCTATAAGGTTGAGGTAAAACCCTAGGTCACAAATTCTCTAGTCTAATTTGATTAATATTTATGAATTCTTCCCAAGTCATCTTAGATACATCATGTAGAGACTTCTCAACTAACAATTTAATCAAAAAATGGTGGGAAATGAAATTTTCCATACCTTTCTAAGTCTCAACTACCATTATTGAAAGAAGGTGGTATAGCACATTTGGCACATTCATCCTCCTCCCATACCTCATGTGATTCAAGAGTTTAAAGTGCATAGAATGTAGATTCAACTAGTGTCCTTCACAAGTGATATATTTTATAACATAAACAACTATTTTCTTCCATGGATTGGGCAAAGACGTCCTTTTTGTACCTTTTTTATCCATGCTCAATGGAGGGTTGCCAGGTTTTATAAATTTGGCCCTAGCTGACCTGATGTCTTTGGAAGTAGGGTAATTTTCACCATCGACAAACAACCCTATAACCTCTACAATTCTTTCTTGAGTAGGCAATACTTCTAGCCCTTTTATCATGGATTTTCCCTCAGATAATGTCTAGGAAAATTCTAATGCAATGTCTTCATTAAAACCATTTTTCTTTAGGAAGTAGTCTAACTAGCTGCAGTTTCTAAATTCAGCTTGTGAAGGTGCATCCTACAATAATACGTCATGAACTATGGGTTCATTCCCAATTAATCCACCTCCCATTATTCAGTTTCCTCCAATCAAACAATCGTTCTGCAAAGTTTTCCTTCTTGTAACACTGCCAAATTTTCAACACCAATGTTGTATGAATTTTCCATTTCTATTTTACCTTTTTCTTTCTTTCTATTTTACCCTTTTGGCGACTTAATATTATGATAGTATCAATAATGGTAGTAAATGAATAATAAAGGAAGGTTATGATGGAGAAAAATGACAGCGGTGGTTGGTGTCACCTCACACATACAAGTCATCATCTCACTTAGAATTCAAATTGGCTTAATTTAAACTTTGCTGACATAGACTAGCATGGACTGACACGTGGGAAAAGTACTCACATATTCCACCCCAACCTAAATTTGAGCATGTGTCGTCACATGTGAGGTGGTAAGGATGATTTGATAGGGACATGAAATAATGGCATGCTATGGTGAATGTCCTTATTAATTTACAACAATTAAATGAATGTTCTAAAGATAATTAAGAGATAGAAATTAATGTGCACATACCTAGATTCATGGAAGATTTGTTGCAAAGATTGTGGAGAAAGAACTGGTCACCTTTTAAGGAATAAATTGAGCAATTTAATGAAAATGAGCTGGAATGAGGTGAAGTGGAATGAAGTGAAGTGATGGAAGAGAGAGAAAGGTGGAGATGGATGGGCAGATGGGTGGATGGGTGAAGAAGTGGACTCCCAAAAAAGTGGAATTATTTATTATGACAAGTACATACCTTAATTAGCTAAAAGGAGAGACACTAGGTCCACTTCCCTCGGCTATAGAAAGCTTGGGTGTTGCATGTTGAGTGAATTGCTATAGGAACTCCTCTTTGGAAGTTCGCTTGTGATACAATCTAAGGCGATGACCATTGACAATCAGCTTAAATCTAATTGGGTCAATAGTAGTTAGATGAACAACACCATTGGGGTATACTTCAACAACCTCATATGGTCATAGCCATCTTGTCTGCAATTTTCTTGCATTATCTTGATATCTTGAATCATAGAGCAAGGCCCAATCTCTTGGTTGGAATTTCTTGTCCTTGATGAATTTTTCATGCCACCTTATTCTCTGATTTTGCACCACCTTTTTGTGATGCAAGGATGCTCTCCTCATCTCATCCAAACCATTTAGCTACATGATTCTTTCTCTTTGTGCTTCAGAGATATCCATCCCCAACTCTGTTGTAGTCCTAAGAGTCTTATGTTCAAATTCAATGCAAATTATGGATATATTTCATACAAAAACTCAAAAGGAGTGAAGCCTATAGTTGTCTTTTAGGTTGTCCTATAGGCCTAGACAACTTTTGAAACCCTGTTTTCCCAATCCATTTTATGAATAGCCACTATTTTGGTAAGGATGGCTTCAATCTCCCTGTTAGTCACCTCAACTTGGTCATTTTCCTAGGGGTGATAAGGAGTAAACTTTCTATGTCTTATGTTGTACTCATTGACTAGTGTAGCAACAGGGGTTGATGTGAATTAAGCCCCTTGATCAGTCACTATCTCTCTTGGAACTCTACACCTTGTGAAAATATCCTCATAAAGAAATTCAACAACCTTACTATCTCTTGCATGCTTCATGGACTTAACTTCTACCCACTTTGTTACATAATTAGTGCAAACTAAGATATACGACTTACCATTTGATGGAGGGTTAATGAGTCCTACAAAGTCTAGTCCCCATTTGTCAAATGGAGTGATTACTACCTGAGGGAAAAGTGGTATCTCATCACATTTAGTTTATCTACCCATCCTCTGGCATCGATCATATTTTCTTGTATACCTTCCTACATCCTTGTGGAGTGTTGGCCAATAATATCATGTGTTCAAAATATTCATTGTCATCCTCTTGGCTACAAAATTTCCTTCACATGGTTTGTTGTGGCATGCATGCAAAATAACATGTCTCATTTTCCTCACACATCTCCTCATGACATGGTCTGGTTGAGTATAAAACAAACATCTAGCAATCCATGAAAAAGGAAAATATTTTTCAATGAGCACCTTTCTCTCTTTTGGAGAGAAGTGGGGAGTAACTCTCCCTATGAACAGATAGTTAGCTATGCCAGCTCATACCAGGGTGTTTGCACATTGATGGAGAATATATGCTCATCAAGAAAAGAGTCATCTATGACTTGATTTTCTTTTGATGTAGTCAACCATGAAAGAAAATCTACAACAACATTGGCCTTCCCAATTTATCCACAATGGTTATGTCAAACTCCTGCATCAACAATAACCATCTTGTTAGCGTATTGGTGATCAAGGGTTTATTCATGAAATATTTAATGGTTGTGTGATTAATGTGCACAAAGATGTGATAGAATTTTATGTAGTGCCTAAATTTTTTCAAGGCATAGATTATTGCCAACATTTCTTTTTCTATCACTATATAGTTGAATTCGGCTCCTTGCAAGTTTTTGCTGACAAAATAAATGGAATTTTCAATAGCTCCTTCTTTCTTCCCTAAGACTAATCCTATAGCATAGTCTAATGCATTTGAATGGATGTGAAAAGGAAGCTCCCAATTAGGTCCTTGAGTATAGGAGTATAAGTCAAAGTTGCTTTCAAATCAAAAAATGCTTTGTCACAGTCTTCTATCTGTATACGCATAAAAATGGTCATGTCTATAATCCTGGCAATTAATTAAATATTTATTACTTAATTAGTTTTCTAAAATCCTCTACATATGATTAAATTTAATTAATTTAATTATATTGTTCATTCATCTTATTCTTCCTTCATAATTAAATAAATTTATTTTATTTTATTATTTTCATATGTCCACTTAATTAATTAAATAAATACATTTTATTTATTTAAATTAATTATCATTGTTTAAATTTAAATTAAATCTTTTGATTTAATTAAGTTTAAATATTTCTCTTTCTTCTATTTTAATTTCTTCTTCTAATTAATTAAATGTTTCATTTAATTAATTTCATAAATGTGATTTAATTAAATAAACCTTATTTAATTAAAGGATCTTATGCTTTCTTTCTAAAAAACACAATTAGATATTTTATTTGATTGTGAAATCTTCTCATATCATAATTAAATATTTTATTTAAATATGAGATCTTCTGCTTTCTTCAAAAATCCTAATCAAAGCTTTATTCTTATCACAAACTTTCTTCTGCTTTTAAAAGCTTAATTAAATATTTCATTTAATTAAGAAAAAGTTGAATTTCATCCACAAATAAATAATTAAATTTTTAATTCATTATTTATCAGCTTTTAAATATTTCTTTTATTCTTTTAAAGAAAGATGATTTTTTATCTTCTTATCTTCTTCTCTTTCGTAAAAATGGAAAAATCTTGTTTTCAGGTTTTCTTCTATTTTCTCTTCAGTTTCATCCATCTTCGACTGTTTGATCTATCAATGTCTTAAGTTTCCATATGATGGTCAGGAAATCACTATACCAGCTGATAATTCAAACACCCAAACTTGTGCCAATGTCAAAGCTCATCAGGATACTTTGGTTCCGAATAATCGAGAAGCACTTGCTAATACTTCTCCTAAGCATGATACACAAATTAGTCAATTAGCCAAAAGCTTTGACAAGAAACTGCAGTTCAAGGAAAGTGGAGTTGGGGAATATTCCCTTTGTCTTGCTAATCTACCTACATCTCCTCGATCACATGGACAACCTTCTATTACACAACAACAGATATCAGTAGCATCAACATCAGCACAAATACAAACAGAGCCAATTACTAAGTTCAATGGACAGTTTATCAAAGAAAAATTCCCCATGGGAGATCCTGAGGATACAACAATTCTGGATTGGCTCTATAAGGATGAAGAGGAAACAGTTCTAAATGTCACCTTACCAACAGATCAATATGGAAAAGGATATTCCATCATGCAAAAGATGGGATATGACAATGGCCCTCTTGGAAAAAGAAAAGAAGGTGTAGTTGAGCCTATCCATCTCCCAGGGCTTGCTGCATATGATAAAACTGGAATAGGCTATGATGCTGCCTCATCTAAACAATCACAAGGTAATGTTTTTACACTGCAAGAAGGTTCCAATAAGAAAGATACATGTTTGGCATCAATCCAAAATTTCATAGAAAATAATTCTGATACCGATTCTGCTGAATATGAATGGGATACCATTCACAATGATGAATTTTGGAGGGACAAAGAGGTAGATGTCATACACAAGTATACACCCACTTTAATCAAAGGAGAAGGTTCAGGATCCCAACCACAAGAATCTGAACCACAACGCAACTATGAGTCTAGTGATATTGAGTTGGATTTTAACGAACAAGACTATCAGGAGAATAGTACCATCATTGACCTACCTCATACCTCGGATCCTACCGATAACTCTGTCTTGACCCTAACCATCGCCGATTTCACACGACCAAATGACGTGTTACCTTTAATCCACCCTGATCTCATTGACTAGGATCTAACCGAACCTATTGATATACCTATTTTTCCCAATGACGAGGCTATCATAAACTTCCTTTCCGCCGATGATGTAAATAATTGTTCCACTAGCGATTTTCGGTATGAAGTCTTTAATCAGGAGAGTGTCAAGTTTCCTAGCTGAAAAATGAAAATAAAGAAAAACGATCTAGTGGTGAAAACCAGACAATGGCAGTACTAGATCAAACAAAAGATAAAATAAAGAGCGTATCAATGGTGAAAACATTTTTAAGGCACCAGCTGATGGGACTCTTGACACTCTCCCGGAGCACTATCATGAGCGATCGCCCGTCTTGATCGAGCCTACAAAGGAAATCAATATTGCAACTACAGACAATCCAAGAGTTCTACAAATAGTTGAATCAATGACAGATAAAGAAATCCCAGAGTTCATGTACTTTCTCAAAGAAAATCAAGTTAATTTTGCTTGGTCATATGCAAACATGCTAGGCCTTGATCCTAATCTCATTATGCATCATTTGTCTATCACACCAGGGGCTAAACCGGTAAAACAAAAACTCAGAAAGATGAATCCTCATGTAGCACTACTGGTTAAGGAAGAACTCAAGAAGCTTCCGATGCGGGCTTTATAAGATCAATTGCCTATGTAGAATGGATCTCCAATATTGTACCAGTGGCAAAGCCAGATAAACGTGTAAGAGTATGCACTGATTTCAAAGATCTTAACAAAGCTTGCCCAAAGGATGACTTTCGGCTTCCGAGCATCGACACTATAGTTGATTTGACAGCTGGCCATGCCATGTATTCATTAATGGATGGTTTCTCTGGTTACAACCAAATCAAGATTGCACCAAAAGACCAAGAGAAAACAGCTTTCACTTGTCCGTGGGGAACATATTGTTGGAATTTCATGCCTTTCAGCTTAAAGAATGCTAGAGCTACGTATCAAAGAGCTATGACTACGATCTTTCATGACATGATGCACACATTCATGGAAGATTATGTAGATGACATATTGGAAAAATCATACACCAGAGGACACTTGGAAATACTATCAAAAATATTTACCAGATTGGAAAAATTCAAAGTTCATCTAAATCCTAAGAAATGTGTTTTTGGGGTCACATCTAGAAATCTATTAGGATATATTGTTTCAAAAAAGGGAATTGAAGTAGATCCTGCTAAAGTTCAGGCAATCATGAAGATGCCTCCTCCAAAGAACATCAGTCAATTGAGGTCATTACAAGGGCGACTACAGTCCATCAGAAGATTCATTGCACAATTGGCTGACAAAAGTCTACTGTTCACACATCTCCTACATAAAAATGTTCCTTTTAGATGGGATGACAAATGTGAAATGGCATTTCAACAAATCAAGCAGTACCTGATGAACCCACTAGTTCTAGTACCACCAAATCCAGACAAGCCATTGATCCTATATATTGCTGCAACTGAGACATCCTTGGGAGCATTATTAGAGCAAGAAGACCATGAAGGGAAAGAACATGCAATCTATTACATTAGTGACCAGTCATAGTCATGAGAAGGCTTGTTTAGAAATGGTCTTTGCTTCACATAAATTATGACATTACATGCTAACTCATACAATCAATCTTGTTTCAAAAATTGATCCACTCAAGTATCTACTAAGTAAAGCATCGCTAACAGGAAGGTTAGCAAAATGGGTCATGATTTTGAGTGAGTTTGACATCCACTATGTTGATCGCAAGGCAATCAAAGGACAAGTCATTGCCGATCAATTAGCAGACGCTCCTCTACAAACAGAGCACCCCTTACAGATTGAATTTCTGGATGCTAATGTTTTCACGGCAGACTCTAAATTGCTATGGTCCTTATACTTCGATGGTTCTTTTACTTAACATGGATCGGGGGCAGGAATTCTCTTTGTCACCCCTCAAGGACATACCATTCCTCGGTCATATAGGCTAATGTTTCCATGCACCAATAACATAGCCAAATATGAGGCACTAATTACTGGACTAAAAACAGCATTGGAATGGAGGATTACCAAGCTACAAGTTTATGGTGATTCACAACTAGTTATTAATCAAATCAATGATGACTATCAGACTAAAGATGACAAGTTGTTGCCATACAAGAAGATGATTGATGACTTCAAAAAGTACTTTGTGGACATTCAGTTCACACAAATTCCAAGGATTGACAACAAAGCAGCTGACGCTATGGCTACGATCGCCTCATTGGTGCAACTCCCAGAAAAATAGACTCGCTATGAATTTCTGGTGGAACAATTATTTACACCTGCCTATGACACACCTGAAAGCCAAATTATCTACCACTTGGTAGGATCCGATTCACCTTGGTATGGTAAGATTTATGCCTACCTAAAAGATGACATTTTACCACCTGTCTTATCCTACAAACAAAAATGTAACTTTATTCGACAATCCTCTCGATACACCCTTATTGCTGATACCCTTTATTGTCGAGGCCTTGATGGTACTTTACTCTGATGCCTTAAACGTGACGAATCTGACAAAGCTTTACAAGAAGGTCATGGGGGCATTTGTGGTACTCATTCGAGTGGACTAACTTTATCCAAGAAATTGATTAGAATGGGTTACTACTGGCCTACAATGGAGAGGGAATCATTCACTTTTGTTAAAACATGCTCAAAATGTCAGATTCATGGGAATCTTATTCATGCTCCTGCACAAGAACTTCATTCCTTCACACCAACCTGGCCATTTTCTCAATGGGGGTTAGATCTAGTAGGGAAAGTTCATCCCTCCTCCTCAAATGGGCATAAGTTCATCATCACAGTGACTGAATATTTCACTAAATGGATTGAGGCAGTACCTCTCTCTAAAGTCACTGGAAAATAGATTTCATCCTTCATACTCAATTACATTATTTGTTGATATGGTATTCCCAATGCTATCATTACAGATAATGGTCGACCTTTCAAAAATTAGGATGTTGATGAGCTTTGTGAAAGGTTCCATATTCAGTACCGATATTCAACGCCTTACTATCCACAAGGGAATGGCCAAGCAGAGGCCTCAAACAAGACTATACTAAAGATTTTGAAAAATACTGTCAATGACTCAGGGAAGGATTGGCATGTTCAGCTCAATCCCGCCTTGTGGGCCTACAGAACTAGTGTCTGAATGCCAACAGGAGCAACACCTTTTGCCCTTGTCTATGGAGCAGAAGCCATATTTCCTTTAGAAGTTGAAATACCTTCACTAAGGGTATCACTGAAAGGTCTCATAACAGATAATGAATACAGAGTTTCCCGACTACAAGAGTTAGAGCTTCTAGATGAAAAGCGACAAAGAGCAGCTGACCATTTGAAAGCATACCAGCAGATGATGTCTCGCAGCTATAATCACAAAGTAAAGCCACGTACCTTTCAGGTGGGGGACCTAGTTCTGAAAGAGAACCCACGAAATCAACAAGATCGAGAAAGGAAAGGAAAGTTTGAACCAAATTGGCTAGGCCCTTATGTGGTTATTGCAGTCTACGGTTCAGGAGCATACAAGTTATCAACACTAGAAGAAGACCTATTTGATGAACCTATCAATAGTATACATCTTAAGAAGTATTATGTTTAAGTCAGAAAAAGTCCTGAAGAAATCCAAAAACAGCAGAAAAAGTCCTAAAAAAACCCAGAAACAACAGAAAAAGTCCTGAAGAAATCCAAAAACAGCAGAAAAAGTCCTGAAGAAATCCAAAAAATAGTAGAAAAAGTCCTGAAGAAATCCAAAAATATCAGAAAAAGTCCTGACAAAATCCAAAAACAGCAGAAAAAGTCCTGAAGAAATCCAAAAACAGCAAAAAAGTCCTAAAGAAATCCAAAAATAGCAAAAGTCCCAAGAAATACAAAAAAAACTATGTCATAGGGTGAAAACCTGGCAAACAGGCAGTCTATTGACAGAAAAATACAAAAAAATCAAAAAGAAATCAGAAAAATGCAATAAATACAGATAGTGAAAATCTGGCAAACAGACGCTATCTGTACCTCTCCCTTTATTAGTTCTTGTTTTGCACTTTTCCTTTTCAGCTTTTCCTTTTTCCGCATCTTTTTCGCATCTTAGGGTCATAAATTGCATCATCTTGCCACCCTTTGCCTAGAGTATTAAGACGTCTTACCATGGCTTGATCGTTTATACATATTCCTTTCCGCAAGTTGTGTCAATAAACGGGGCAAAAAATCAACTGGGGGCACTTAACTTTCAGAGCATACCAAAATAGCTAGACCATGATCATGCAAACAAACAACAAACTCATGCAACAACTTTCTCCGATCCTGAAACTCTTTTCAACAAGATATCATATCATTGTCTATTGGATGATCCAAAAATCTGAATAATGTATGAAATAACAGTATTACATGTTGAACCAAAAGTTGTTTGATTTTTGATATCATTACTCTGGAGCACACTCAATGATGTATTGAACTAGAGTGGCAAGGAATGAGAATGATTTTTCTTTTGTCTGCTATCTAGAGGTTAACAATCAATCTGATGCAAATATGTCACAGGACATGATGACCAAAGCAATATCATCGATGACAGTTCCACATTCGCATCAGAAAGGTGGTTAATCTTTGTCTATTTATGCAAGAAATGCTCAGGTCATCTTGGTTCAATTATACCTCGATGCTTGTGTTAGCTTGCTATATCAAAATTCATGAAAGTTGTACTCTGGTCATCATTGGCACTAATTTCCCTCTAATGCTTGTACATACTTCCAACATTTTACAACGTTCTATGATGATTCAAGAAGGCTTGAAATAGGCTCAAGAAACTGGTTAGTTTCATTTAGTTGCATATTTATTAGATCATTGTATATATCTGCATATTGGATTCACATCGGTGTTTTGAAAGGCTGAATGAAGGAATTAAACGGTTATCATAGAGTTTTGACCTTTTCGTGGAGGACATTTGGACATTTGATTCATTGCATCCATTCATTGTTCATTTATCATTTTATCATTCATTCTCATTTTATCATTCATTTTATCATTCATTCTCATTTTTATCATTCATTCTCATCTTTATCTTTATCATTCCCATATCATTTATTATTCATTATCATTCTCATTATCATCATCCTTCTCATATATCATTTTCATTGTATCATTATCATTTTCATTTTATCATTTATCATTTCATTTCATCATTGTCATTATCATCTTATCATTATTCATTTCATCATTATCCTCATCATTATTATTATCATGTCATTTATTTTATCATTAACATTCTCATTCATTGCATTCATTCCTTTTAATCATTCTCATTCATTGCATTCATTCCTTTTAATCCTTATCATTTATCCATTTTATCATTATCATCTATTCTTCTTTATTCATCATCTTTATCATTACCATATCATTTAATATTTATTATCATTCCATCACTATCATTTACCATTATTGTTATCATTTATCATTTAAATCATTGTATCATCTCCTATCATTTCATTACCATTTCTCATTTCATCATTCATTTATCATTTATCATTTTATCATCTCGTATCATTTCATTACCATTATCATTTATCACTTTATCATTCATTTATCATTTAATCATTTTATAATCTCATATCATTTCATTACCATTATCATCTATCATCTTTCTCATATATCATTATCATTTTATCCTTATCATTTATCATTTATCACTTCATTTTCATCACTATCATTTATCTTTTCATATCACATTCATTATCTATCATGTCACATACATGGAAAAATTCAAAAAAAAATAAAAAAATTAACATCTCACATATATATACATCATCACAAATCATTGCATTCACATCATAATCACTAAACCATCCTACATCATAATGATTAGTCCACAAAAATAATACTAAAAACATATCAAAATCCATTTCATATCATACATGCATACAAGTAACATCCATATCATATCACAAATGCATAAACATATCATCATCAAAAATATTGCTGCTGCATATCATCGCTCATCAAAATAATACAAATGTCCAATGTCCAATGACACTAAAAGGTTCAAAACATAATACATGAGACATGATCAAAACTCAATATACATAATACATCAGTCCCAAAATGGCTAACGGGTGGATGCCCCGGAAGGAGCTGGTCCGGAAGGAGGTGGCCTGCCACTCGTACCTGCATCAGGATCCCGTCGAGGCCCTATAACCTCTCTACCATGTGTCGATGTCCATGATCGGGTCCTGGTCCTGCTGTGAGATCTGGGATATGGCTCTCACTGCTCGGGAGGGCATAACTCCTCATATCGAACTCTATAGTACTTGGCCTCCCTAGCAGCCTCAAACCCCTCTCCAATGGCCTCTCGTAAGGAGGTACTCTCTACAGTGCCCATCAGCCTCTATGCCACACCCTCGGCCTCTAGTGCTCGCCATCTAAGGGAATCCCTCTCTGCTACCAACTTTTCCACTTGGGAATTAGTGGCAGGTACCTATGCCTGTGCCTGTGCCTATGCCTGTGACTATGCCTGTGCCTGTGTCTGGGCCTGTGCAAGTTGTGCCTGTAATTGCACTATCATACTTTGAGCCTGTGCTAACTGGCTCTGTAACTGTGCCTACTGCCCCTGAAAGGTCTGTACCTGACCCTGCAAGGCATCTATCTGTGCTTGTTGCGACGAGGATGACACCCTAATCACTTTCTGCGGTCTGCCACCGGATCTGGCTCGCCGAGGAATCTGTGCTCTTCCTAGGCTATCCAATCTCTGATGTCTCCCCTCATCTCCATCATCCCCTCCATCATCCCCATCATCTGAGTTGTCTCCCTCCTCATCTCCACTCTCCTCATCTCCGCTCTCCTCTCCCTCCTCTCCTCCACCCATAACCTGCTCTCCACCGGCCACCTCCGCCTGTATCCCTACCCCTGGCTGTGGTGCAACCCTGATTGCCCGTGCCTCATCTGGCATTGTGAACCGTGGAAACGGATGTGTATGAAAATACTGTGCATAATCATTCGTCATCCCTGCATCCTGAACCTCTGGCCTATCCACCCATACCTCTAGCTGCAATGTGGAGTACTTTGTATACGCTACCTAGTATGGAATGCATGGTTCCCATCCTACATCCCCCTTGCGCTGCCCATAATGAGCAACGCCTTGGGGCATCCCCTGGGTGAATCCAAACTGCCTCAGGACCCGTAGTGCCAGAAATCTCTCAATAAGAAAGGGTGTCTGCCCTATCAGATATCGTGGATGACACACAAATGGCATCTCTAAATGATCTATCGTCCAGGCCTCACAATCTGTGTAAGGTCTCCATATCACTGCATCGATGTCATCCAACACCCGTCGCCAGTACTCTACCTTGCCGAGCCTCTGCTGGACAACTGCATTGGAATAGGCATATACATAAGGCCGCCCTGCAGGTCTAGCTCTCGTGCACAGTGGTCTCGTAACTGCAATGTGCTCCCACGCCCAGATCTGTAGCAAGGTCACTCCACTCGCCAGGCTTGTCAAGCCTCTGTAGACAATCCGATGGAGATCGTGATACATGTCTGTCAAGACACAGCTACGCCAGGAAAACCTCCGTGGCTGAGTAATCATCCACTCCAGCAACTTCCCCCAACCCACTGCGAATCCCTTCGACCGATGGTCCGGTCCAAGGAAACCTCCAACAAATGCAGCCAACACCGCAACCAGAGTGGGATACTTGCTAAAATCATCCCAGTCTATCCAGTAACCATAGATGCCTGGATCACCACATATCCACTATAGCGCCTTAGTCCCACCAATCTCCTTGTGGTCATAAACCACAAGGGCACCAACAACTGGAATCCCAAGAATCTGATACACATCCTCAGGTGTAACACTCATCTCACCCGTCAGCAGGTGGAAGGTGTTATGCTCTGAATGCCATCTCTCTGCCAAAGCAGTCAATAGCCCCCTGTTGGCCCGAATACCTCGCGGCATGGCCAACAATGGTCCCAATCCACAGTCTGCTATCACCTGTAACTCTCCAGGAGTCAGCTCTCCTATCCGTTCCCAACATAGTGGGAACCGCTCTCTAACCTGGAGGATTTTAAAAGCCTCCTATTTTGTTCGACCATAACAAACAAAAAACACATCAATCAGACCCATATCACATGATCTATCTATCCAACAAAACATATAAAAGACCCATATCAAGTGCTACATCAATCTATCAGCATGTCAAATCAATCTACTCTATCATCATCGACTATTTGTTTTTCTTTTTAGGACAACAAATTTATCAAACATCTACTCTTTGTTTTTCAGTCGCGAGAAGCAAAGTTATCAAATTCAAATCACTCAATCAATCATTTTACTCTTTGTTGTTCGTCACAAAATTCTCAGCTATCTACTCTTTGTTTTCTATTGTGGAAGCAAAGTTATCAGTTCTCTCTCATATTTTCTATCTTATTAGCATGATGGTCCTACTATTTATCTATCTATTGACTAAGGAAGCAATTTTATTCATCATTTTTCATCACACAAGCATTTTGGGAAAAATTTCCTAAATGCGCAATTTTGTCGCCCATATGCGCTAAAACTTTTCTCATTTGCACTAAACTGTTTCCTAGATGCGCTAAAACTTTGAATGTGCAACTCTATCTATCGGATGCGCTACTCTAACTTCCATATGCGTAACTCTATCGATTTTGGACCTAACCCTAGATGCGCAATTTTGTGCCCTAGATGCGCTACAGCACCTACCTAGCCAATCTCTCCCTAGATGCGCAACTCTATCTATCGGATGTGCTACAAGATCACTTTTTAGCCTATTCCTAGATGCGCTACGGAATTTCGTAAATGTGCTAGAGGATTTATTGGATGCACTAAAAGTATTCCTAGATGCGCTAAAACGTTCGAAAAAATTTCAATCCGATTTGAAAACAATGCAAAATCGATCTAAAATAAAAAATTTGACAACATAGACGGTTCGAATCACTCACCGGTGGTCCGTATGCAGCTGGTCTCTGGTATCGTCGCACTCGCTCGAATCTATGCCTATGCACGGGGATCACCATCTCGCCAAGTCACTCAGAGCTCAATTTTTACTGTAGCAACAGGGTGAAAATGACACTTCATTTTACCCCTTTTACCTTATAAGGGTCTTTTTTTTAGGTGGGCATTAATGGCATTCTCCATTTTTCATCCTTTTTTTCACTGGGGCATCAGACACATCATCTATCGGGAGCTAAATCACTGTTTCCTTATCACTATCAACTTCTTCCGTAATTTACCTCCCGAGGGGGGCATCATCAACAATCAAAAATCGGAAACATATTAGGGGCAAAATTTTTATTTTTCTTTGAAGTAATGCATTTCACACATCACTTCAAAGAGGGGCAAAATGTATACGCATAAAAATGGTCATGTCTATAATCCTGGCAATTAATTAAATATTTATTATTTAATTATTTCTTCTAAAGTCCTCTACATATGATTAAATTTATTTAATTTAATTATATTGTTCATTCATCTTATTCTTCTTCCTTAATTAAATAAATTTATTTTATTTAATTATTTTCATATGTCCACTTAATTAATTAAATAAATACATTTTATTTATTTAAATTAATTATCATGTTTGAATTTAAATTAAAACTTTTGATTTAATTAAATTTAAATATCCTTTTCTTCTATTTTAATTTCTTCTTCTAATTAATTAAATGCTTCATTTAATTAATTTTATAAAAGTGATTTAATTAAATAAAATCTTATTTAATTAAAGGATCTTGTGCTTTCTTTCCAAATCACAATTAGGTATTTTCAATTGTGCAATCTTCTCATATCATAATTAAATATTTTATTTAATTATGAGATCTTTTTGCTTTTTTCAATAAAACCTGATTAAAGCTTTATTCTTATCTCAAACTTTCTTCTGTTTTAAAAGCTTAATTAAATATTTTTATTGAATGTCCTCCACAAATAAATAATTGATTTTTTTAATTAATTATTTATCAGCTTTAAATCTTTCTTTTATTCTTTTAAAGAAAGATGATTTCTTATCTTCTCTTCTTTTTCCTCTTTCATAAAAAAATAGAAAAATCTTGTTTTTAGGTTTCTTCTATTTTCTCTTCATTTTCATCTTTCTTCAACCATTCGATCTGCGAGGGATTATCACACCGTTAAACAAGATAGCCAATCAAAATCATTTGAAAAACTCTATAAATACCTGTGTGAATCCAAGCATTGGTAATAGGCAATTAATTAGAAATTCATGCACTTAATTCATTTAGAGTTCATTTATCATAGCATCATGTTTATTTCAAGTTTCTTAGTTAAAATCATTGTCATAGTTTAATCTTGCATCTATATCATATCAAAATCTCATTCTTTAGGAAGACAGTTTGTTGAGCCTAGCCTACAATCTGAGAACACAAAGCTGGAATCGACAAAAATACTAAAGATAGAGGACAATATGACACTTTCAAAGGAGCCATTCACATAAGAGTTTGTTTTGTCTATTTATTTCCTTTGAGTTAATGTTATATTGGTGTGTTTGAATAACTGTTTTAATTCACTTACGCATTCATATTTTCATACACACACTATCCATTGAAATTCAGCATCTTTGGTGAGAATAGTATACAATGGTGCTACTATTTGTCTGAAATCCCTGATGAACCACCTATAATAGCTTGCATGTCCCAATAAATTCCTAACATACTTTTTTTTTTCCAGTTTGGGCAGATTTGTGATCACCTCAATCTTTGTAGGGTCTACTTGAATTCCTTTATGAGAGATGTAGTGGCCAAGAACTACACCTTCCTACATCATCATGAAACACTTTTCACTATTTAGAGATAGATTGTGATCTTCACATCTCTGTAGGAATCTCCTAAGATTCTGTAATGCTTCATTGAAATCAGCACCATAGGTGGTGAAATCATCCATATAAATTTCCATGAAATCATGAGAAATGTCTAAAAATATGCTAATGACCAACCTCTGAAAAGTTACAGGTGCATTGTATAAGCCAAATGAGAGTATTGAGTAGGAATAAGTCCCCCATGGATAGGTAAAAGTGGTCTTCTCCTAGTCCTCAGGTGCAATTTGGATCTGGTTATAGCCACTAAAGCCATCTAGAAAAGAAAAGTATTGCTTTCCTGCAAGTGAGTCCAAAACTTGATCTATGAAGGGTAAGGGAAAATGGTCCTTTTTGCTGGCAATGTTAAGTTCCTTGTAATCAACACAAACTCACCATTTCCCTCCTTTCTTGGGCACAATTACCAATGGAGACACCCAATGGCTATTTGAAATGGGGTAAATAAATTATGCATCTATCAATTTCTATAGCTCTCCTTTTACAATTTCTCCCTGTGCAAGGTTGATTATTCTTTGTGGTTGTCTAACTGGGGTGCAATCATCTTTGATGTAAATTCTATGAGTACAAATCTTAGGGTCCAATCCCTTCATCTCATGATAGTCCCACATAAATGCATACTGGTGGATCCTTAGTAAGTTTTCCAACAACAATTGTTGTTCTTCATTCATTTTGATGTTAATATTTAGATATTTTCCTTTCAACACATGTACTTGTGTAGTTAACTCTATCATAGCTGCTTCATTAACACATGGTACCTTGATTTCATATGGAAACAATGTATGGGACATACCTGTCACTACAGGAAGTCTAGCTACAGGAAGAGTGGTTGTAGGAAGAGTGGTTGTAGGAAGTGTGTCTACAACAAGAACAGTTGTAGGAAGAGCATGAAGAATTGTCCTGAATGGAGCAAAAAAATGAGAATATGATGCTTCCTCTTCACAATGATTTTGAATGATGTTAGCCAATACTTCATCTTCATCTTGAAGCTACATAAAAGAGCTTTTTCCTAACATCATAAGCTTCGCCATAGAATTAACATCCTTGACCTCTTCACCAACATGTGGCCATATGGGATTATCCTCATCATGGGATGGCTAAGCATGAGGATAAAGAGCAAGCTTTTTGGTTCTCTTTCCATCATAAATGGTCATGTCTCATGTCCTGCATCTAATATATGCATCTGCTATTGCTAACCATGGCCTTCCAAGAATAATGGGATACCCGCCTAGTGTGGCTTTAGGAGAAAGAATCATGAAATATCTAGGGTACTCCCATGAGTCTAAAATTACCACAAGATCCTCTACTATACCATCAGGATTAATAGTATAACTATTAGCAAGCTATAGGATAATAATAATAGATCTCATGCTTGCAACATTTAGTTGTTGCAAGATATCCTTAGTCATTACATTTATTGTTGCTCCCAAGTTAATCAGAGCATTCTTTATTTGGATCTCATTTATAACAACTTCTACCACATGAATACCTAGGTCATTGTACTTAGGGATAGTCACTTTCCCAAGCATGATGTTAACTAGCCACCCCACCACATGAAATGTAGTGGGGTCTTTCTTTTTCCTGCCTGACCTCTTGAGGCATGCTTGCTTGATTTCCTTTCCATATATTGGGACATATTTTATGGCCTAAAATAGGGGTATCTGGACACATCTATGCTTCAGTTGATATATAATGTCAAATTTTGTGTCCTTTTCTTCCTTCTTCTTGGAAACTTCCAATCTCTGAGGAAATGGTGGTTCTTGTTCAATCTGCTTGATTGGGACTAGTTCAAGATTTTTAGGTGCACTTGGCTAAATGGGGATATTCATAGGCTCCTCTTCTTCCACAAGAAGCTCAGTGATAATGGGTGTGGAAGGAGCCAGTATAGTAGTTCCTGAATGCAAGTGGATTTCACTCACACTTACAACATATGCAAGGAATTGATTTGAATCGGTAGAGTATATAGGTTGCTACTATGGTTTGTTATTTGGATTAGGTGTGGGTTGAGAGTTGGTAGCTGAATAGGTTTAGGTGGATTTGAGCTTGAATTAGCAGGAGGAGGCATTGTAGTAGGCTATTGGGGCTGAGAAGGTGGCTACATGTAGCTAATTGGATATTTTGGCCATTGCTGTCCTCCCCTCCATTGATTTGTTTGCTGCCAATTTCTTCGGGGTTGTTGAACCAATTTCCCTAAGGTTATTGCCACTGGGGTGGATATTTTTCATGATTAGACCAGGTATTTGGAGGGTTACTCCAAGGTTGTGGTGGATATCCTCCATAGTTGGATGGTTATGGGGGCTACCATTGGTTACCAAGTGAATAAGAACTTAAATATGGCCCAACAAAAGAGAGTGGATGTAGTGGAATTCCTTGTCTTGGAGCCTTAGGCCTCCTTTGTGCTACATAGTAGACTTGATCTTCTTCAATCTTTATTGTCTTGAACTTAGGTGCAATCTTCTTCCTTTCAATATTAGCTACCATCTTGCATCTATAGTCCTTTTGTCTCCAATGTGGGCAATACTTTGCCAATGTTGCCTTTACCTCCTCTTGTTTCATCTTGGCCTAAAGTGTATCCAGCTAAGTAGCTAGATTTTTTATAATGTCTTGCTTGAAGTCTACCAACAAATCAGTAATCTCTATTCTTCAAACTCCACTAGTAGATGGAATACCCATGGAGGATTGGTAAGCTCTCCATTTCTTTGAAGTTTCCCTAGAGTAGTTCTAGCATATCTTCTTGATATCCTCCCAAGGAACTTGGGAGATATTTCCTCCTCCCATCAAGTGCAAGTCATTAGTGCAGCTGTCATTAATTCCTCTTAGGAAAAGAAGCTTTTTTTAGTCTTCATTAAGTGTATGGTGTAGATATTTTTTTAGGAAAACCAAAAACCTTGCAATGTAATCCTCTAGGCTCTCATCTTCCTTTTGTTGCATCCTAAAAATTTCACCTCCTCTCATGTCACTGCCCCTTCAATACTTGTATTTCTCAAGGAATTTTGTCTTCATGTCATCCCATGTCTCCACAGTATATCTGCCTAGGCTCATGAACCATCTTAATGCAACTTCTTTCAAAGTGGTAGGAAATAGCTTAAGCCTATGGGCATTGGTGGTATAGTCATAACTCCTGCAGAGTATGTTAAACTTGAACAAGAAGGTATAAGGATCTTCTGTGACAAGTCCATAGAACTTAGGAAGGACTAAAGCAGGGATATTTTTGAGGTTTTCTACTTCATTCTGATGAGAAATGGGGAAAGGAAAAGCCAATTGGTTAGGTCTGTTTCTATTTGCATCACCCATGCCTGCTTTATGTAGTTCCAAAGCAAAGGGATTCTCAAGTTGATTTTGGTCTTCAGAGGAAAATTCGGAGCTAGTCAGATCAGGAAATGCATCAAAAAAGGGATGTGGATCTTCTTCTTCTTCTTCTCTTGGAAGGTTCTGATATTCAACTAGCTGGAATGGATTAGGATTGTTAGGAAGGAATCTCCCATAATCATCTCTTCTCCTTCCTCTATGCATGCAGTATCAACTCACTATCAGCCAACTCACAAAAATAATTGGTAAATAATAAGGGGGTAATTACTTCCTAAATGAGGGGTATACTAATAACAACTTTTAGAAATACTAAAACAATAAAAACTATCAATGACTCCAAAGAACTCCCTAGTTTGACACCATCCTTGACAATGACACCAAAAATGTTGGCCTCCTACAATGATTAAACAACTAGGCCCTTATAGCTATGATTCAAAGACTAGAAATCTAAACTGAATAGCCATTTCAATCATCATGAAGGTGCATTTAACTTGTCAACCTGGGGACATGAACTTGAAATGGGTTAGCACAGTATGTGCACTAAGGATCCAAAGTAGCCATATTCATTCTACAACTAAGAAAAACATAATGCTAAAGATAAATTGCTTAGAAAGAAATAACATAAGTGTTGAACATCAACCAACAACTATGCTAAGCTTAAATGCATGATAGAAATGAAAATATAAGAAAAGAAACATGAAACTACTCTATTTTCTTTGGCTATAGGAACAATCATAGAATGAAATTCTAGTGGCTGTAGGAACAATTAGTGCCAAATTCTTAACTGATTGCTGAATAGAAAGTAATAACTAAACTAAAATAAAATAAACTAAAGGATGGAATTCTCACCAAGTGCGCCCCCTTGGATGAGTATCCTCTAAAACTAATGTAAACTCAAATGCACAAAATTATAACTTCATCTTATTCATTGGAAAACATGATTACAATAGACCAGTGTAACTATATTTTTGAAAACTAAGAATGCAAGTACATCATCAAATCACACAACCTCTTGAGAAGGAGCATCCAACTCTTATTTATAGGAAAAAAAGCTACTAACTAAACAAGGCGGTCAACTCCATGAATTGGGAGGACACCATTTTAGGGAAAGTAATGAAAGTGGAGAGGTGGTTACACATGCATGGAATTTGGTCATATGTGCTTCCCTCAATGTAGATTTAGCACAACAGTAATTCTATATTCACTCAATAATAATAAAGACCATTTACAAGGTGATTTCAACTTGATTTGCATGAGGAATCTCTCATCGTCAATAGTCTTCCCTCCGTTGACCTTTGCATGACCACTTTGTTAACTATTATGGTGAATGGCCAGCTTGTAGAATCTTCTCAATTTAGTGGCCTCAAATCATATCTATAACATGGCAATATTAGTACACACAATAATTGCATATCTATAACTATCTTAAAGAACAATCATTAATCCACATGTAGAATTAACACAAATAGTCCATATAACATGTCAATGCCATTAAATATTTGTAGAGATAAAATTTGGCCCAATGTCTATGGTTTTGAGGAAATATCAGCATTCAAACATCAAGGTTCATGACAATTTCAGCAAATAGATCATAAATTCCACCAAAATCAAACCATAAACTAGACTCATCAATGGTCACCTTATTCAACATCTGACAATCTATGCATAGACATAAGGTTCCATCCTTCTTTTTCACAAAGATGACTGGTGCTCACTAGGGTGACATACTAGGTCTAATAAGACATTTACATAAAAATCATGTAATTGGGCTTTCAATTCATAGATCTCTGTGGTGGTCATCATGTACAGGGCCTTAGACTATGGCTTGGCTCCAGGCACTAAGTCAAAGGAGAGGTCAAATTGTCACTTCCGAGACATTTCAATGAGATCTTCAGGAAACACATCATGGAATTCTCTAAGGATTAGATAATCATCAAGGTACAATTTCTCTTTGTTAGTTTTATTGACATGCACAACATATATGACACAACCCTTCCACTAAGCTCTCTTAAGCTATATAGCCGAGATCTGTCTAAGTTCCAGGGGTTACTGTACCCCATGTACCTCAACCAAGTTTCCATAGTCATCTATACATCTCACCACTTTATCCTCACAATTCACCATAGCCTTATGGTAATTCAACTAGCTAATTCCTAAGATTACATTATAGGATCCTAATGGTGCAACATAAAGGAAAACTTGGGTCATGAAGGTGGGAGCTCCAACTTGCTACAAAAGAGACATGAGTCCACTACATGCTTTTCTTGATTCCCATACTAAGAAAACCATGAATTCTTCATATAAATGGGTTGAATAGGTAGCTTTGAAATCATTCTAGGTTCTATGAAACATTCATTAGCTCTAATATCTATCAAAATGGAAATGGTTCAACCATAGAGCTTACATGTCAAGTGTATGGGAGAATCCTGCTACTCCGCCTGCATGTTATCCACTGTTGCATGGATCTTGTGTTGTGGGGTCTACTATTGGCTTCCTTCCTTTCATGACCTTGACTTTTGAGGGTAGTTAGAGGCATAATGATATCCCCCACAAGTGTAACATCTATCACATGGTCCTCTTTGTGTTCCTGACTTATCTTCTTTTATGTGTCCCTGGGCATTGTTATAGGCATAAATACCCTTGTTAGCCCTTTTATTCCTTCTACCTTGGTTTCCTTCTTCCTTTTTTGGAAGGTTGCCTTCCCTTTTTAGGCTTCTAATTTGATGGAACTTGCTTCCTCTCTATCTGTTACCCTTCTGAAATATTTTGTTTCTAAACCAGGGCTTGGAGTCTGATCCTCTATGAAGATTAGACAATTACTACAAATTTTACTCTTGCTTTATAGCCTTTTCAAAAGCACCTACCATAGTAGGAGGATTGTGGAGATCCACTTCAACTCCAATATGAGCTCTTAGTCCTAGTATAAAATTTTGGATCTAGAAACACTCATCAGATTGATATTAGGTTACATATTTAAGGAGGTTGGTAAACTTCTCCCAATACTACACTATTGTCAAGCCTCCCTAGGTCAAATTCTAAAACTAAGTCATTTTCTTGTCAAAGAAAAGTTGTGGTAGCCACATCTTTCTAAAAGATTTGAGGAAATATTAGCAAGTAATTCCTTCTTGAGGGAGTCTTCAACTTTCTCATTATCCCACCAAGTAGTTGCATCCCCAAACAATTGGTATGCAACCTAGGAAACCTTGGTCCGATTTGATAGGGTACAAAGAACAAATTATTTTTCCATCTCTATGATCCAGGCCACCACCCCATCCCTAATATCCTTTCCATTGAACTTCGATGGTGCTACCCTCTTAAGATCCTTTCCTAGTTATTTCTCAATATGACCTCTATTACAATCTCCTTCTCTTTAGTTGGATATCTCATTCCTGATATTCTAATCTTCCTACACTCCTCGAACTTCTTATTCCAAATGGTCCATTCAAGATTTATGTTGATTCAAGAGTTCTAAAATTTGATCCAACCTCTTACTTGACCCATTGTCCTATCTGCTACTGCTTGCATCTTATTTGGTGGTCACCATAGTGACTTGCACTTGACTTGCATCATAGTCAGGTTTAGAATTCAAGAACAAGGTTTTATACTTAAGCTATTGCATATAATGCATATAACAAGAAAGCTAAGAAGGAGGAGGAAAGAAAAGATATACATTATCACACAAGAAAAACTTTTGAGATTCATGCCTTGCTCAACAAAAATTCTCTTTTATTTATATTAAGTTGGATTTACATTGATCCTTATTTACAATTTTTTTTTTCTCTAAGCAGTTCCCTCATCATTGAATAGAGGAAATTCCATAGGATCCTCATATGAGTCTACATTTTCCCTCTTGGGTGAGGTAGTACATGTGTGCATGAACTCCTCATCCTAAGTCATCTATGGCACATTAGGCCCACATTCTACTAGCCAATCTCTAAAAGTAGAGGGTTTCTTAATATTAGGAATTTGTTTAGCCTCCTCTTTCTTTTTTCCTCTCTCCAACTTGATACAAGTGAGGGCATGTGCTAAAGTTTCTTCACTCGGAATCTCAGGTTGGTCTTCAAGTTTGGGAGTCTCCTCAACAACAATTTTATTTTTTATAGAACTATTGGTTTTCCCTTTCTTTCTTCTTGACTTGGACCTTCCCATTTCCTACAACCAATTCCAATTAGTCATCTTCTAGGTGTTACCCGTGAAAGTTCCCCCTAATTCTCTTCTTGCTGCTATATTTTCTTTCCACCTAATTCTGATACTCAAACTTATGTTTGGGAAGCCTTTTGTTATTCTCCTCAAACCTAGGTAGTGTTTTTGTTTGTTCATCAAACCTCTCATTCTACCACTTGTGTTGTTTGTTTCTCGCTAGCTAGTGTTTTCTTACCATTTTTCGAACTTGTCTTGCCTAGGGGTGTATGTACGAATATTAATAACCTCATTGATAAGTTGTATGTCAGAACCATACAAGCTTCACCTATAAGTCATACCTTTTGTAGCATTCTTTAGGCTATCTCAAACCTAGAAAAGGGTTTTATCAATTTGTATTCAACCACTCATTTTGCTACCTAGAATATTTTTGGTGATTTACTTGATAGCAGTTCATCTATTCATTTAACTAATGCATTATACAAAAAAGAAAGCAGCATTTTCAAGCATGATATGAACAAGAAATGAATGAAGCCATTCATGTAAAGACACAATGATATCAAAGAGATATTTTATTTACATGTAAACATTTTTACATTGCATTGGCATTACCAAAATTGTTTGGTTTGACTAAAAAATTAAGGTCATGGACAGAAAGGAAAAAGGGGTATTTCTTCTTAGGTACATAGAGAAAACATTAGGACATCAATGCCCTCAGTGACAATCTATAGGTGTTCAACTTGAGCTGGCGACAACAAATTCTCATGTGACTAGAGGAATTGTGTAAAAGGCTCCATATCATTCCTTACCACTCCTTTATGCAGAAGAGCCACGACCTCCTCTAGAGTATCATCCTAAAGATCTGATGCAATGTAGATAGCATCAACTATTAATCCATTTTAATGATAGTGGTTGAGTCCATTAATTTCCACCTTAACATGATGATGAAACTTGGGTTTCACCAGGCACTCTAGTGCTCTCATTCCCTAGTCTCGACGACTAGAAGTCCTGGTGACTGTATAGGTAAAGAACTCCAACATAGTTGTGTTATCCACATGATCCTATCCCAAGAACACGTCACCAAGGATGCTTCAAAGAACTTCTTCCTCCACCTCACTTTGCACTATGAAGAATTCTTTTAGTTGGTCCAAGGTTTTCCTAAACAATGAATTGCACTCGATTTCCTCCAAAATGATGTAGTCATTGGTGGAATTACCATCGCTCTAAGAACTCGACATATTGGATGCAATTGATTCAGGAAGAAAGATGATGTTGCTTGAATTTATAGAATTTTGGCTGGACATGGATGCATTCTCTTGAGCTTGATAAGATGTTAATTTAATTCCCATTTATTTCTGGCTTGCATTGCTTTGAATTACAATTTCCCATCAAGCAGCATACCCGTGCCACTTCTTGATATCCCTATACATTGCATTTATAGTTAACTGGTAGTATGATTGGTCCTTTGGTGGCTTTTGGTGGGATCATGATAATTTTTCCTTGCCGATAGTTATTCCTCTACTAAATTTGATTATTCTAACCAATTCCCCAAGAAATGTTAGGAATACAAGAAGTTGTTGGTTTAGTAATGGCTTCGGTGCCCATCTAGTGGCATTAGCTATGTTATAAATTTTAAATTGCAAAGGATGAAGGGACCTTTTTTTTTATACACCTAGGAGTGTTATCAAGAAAGAATAAATATTTATTGCATACTATGATTATTTATAATCTATGTGTTATGAATTTAATGATGTGGTATATTGAACTGGGCATTATTTGTGTGATGTAGTTGGATCTTCTTTGAAAGATAAGTTGTATGTCTTCATTTATTACAGTTTAATTTATCTCTTGATTTGGATGATCGTGAATTTTCAATCTTTATATTGATATTTTGTGATTTTGGTTTATGTTGTTTGTGCTAGTTTCATATTTATGGACTAGTGTTCATCACCTTTCCTTCTTTCTGGTTAAAGGCACACCCCTTACATTAGAATAGAATCATTCATTGAATATTTAATGAGGGAGTAGTACCTCGAAAAAATTTAGAAAAAAGTCACAAAATGATTGTGATCTTTTTTGAGTTGTTAGTGGATTTCAATTGGTGCTAAATCTTGTCATGGAGTCATTATTTAAGTATGTGTCAAGAGCCATTCCATTCGCTAATTTTTTTTTGGTGACTCTATTGGGGATTGTAAGGATATCTTGAACTGATTAAAGTATGACATTCCTGTCCCATCATGTGACAAGATGGTACTTCCTCACCATGATGTATTCCCTATTTTGCAGCTAGATTTAGATTGGGTCAGAGTTGAACAAGAAGATATTGTATCCCAATTGAATACACTTTCCTGAAGATATAGGAGGAACATGATGGAGTATATCCAAGCAAATATTGTCTTAGAAGGAGAAGAAGAGTTGGCCCAGCGCCCACCTGCACCTATGATTGAGTGGCCCACAATGTTGATATTTGAATACTACAGTGACCCTCATCATCATAATCATCATCCTTATCAGCCATTACATCAACCAAGGAACCCACCAGTACCTGAGCCTTAGAATCCACCTCCAGCTCATCTTCTCTTCTTAACCTTTACTCTTATGTGAGTTGACGATTCTAATTATGGCTTCAAATCTCTGGTGTAATCAAGTTGTCCCACTTTCCCTATCACAATATCATGATTTACCTAGAGGATCCCAGAAAAGGTTGCCTAAATTTTTCAGCAAGAATGAACAAGACCCTGAAGAACATGTTTCAGCTATGACTATTGTAAGTGCAATTTTAGGAATCCAAGAAGATGGGTATGTGTAGGATCATGATCGGCCAAAAAGTGGCAATATATAAGTGATATGATGGCCTATGTGTCTAACAACTTTTTTTTTAACCAAAATTGATAAAACAAAAAGGGTTTTTAAAGGGGATTCTCAACTTTCCACCAATATAAATAATACTTTACTTTGAATTTAATAAATAATTGTTATTCATTTTTTCTTTGAATTATGACTAAATTCTTGATTGATAGGCTAATTGAAAAACATCTATAGCTTTCAAACAGTATCACAGTTTTTGAATCTGAAATATGCACCACATTCTATGCTTTGTATACTATAGGATTAAAAAATAAAAATTGAATTTCATGAAGTTTTGACCAAGTTAAGGTGGTTAGACATACACACTTTTATATTTTTTAAAATTTGTAATAGAAAATTCATAATTAATTATTTACTTGGAAAAAAATTACAAAAAATATGCATCACATCTGGACATGACTCTACTTATATCTAAAATCTTATAAAAGAGTATTATCATTTTATTGTGGTTAGGGTGGTCAAACAGACACCCACTTCTTATTTTTTCCCTGAAATTTAAGTACTACTGTATTGAAATTTCAAATTTTCACCAAATAGATTTTTTTAAAACAATAAACCTAGTAGATTAGAAAATATATTCAATTTTCTACAGATTCTATTCTTACATATTTTTGAAATAATATAGATAACTTATTCAAATTTTTATGTCAAGTTTCCTAACTCTGATTTTTTTGAATTTTTTACCACTTAAGGGCCTGCTTTTTCCATGATGATCCTCCACATACCTAGATGTTTTCATAAGAATTTTCATTGAAATTCTAATCAAGAAAGTGGAAAAATGGTGCAGGGGGCTCGAAAAGGGGAGCATTACTGGATGGAAGGTTCTCAAAAAAAAATTCTCCGATGCAATGGAATTCCAATTAATATTGCAGCTTCTCTATGTCTCTTCTTTTAGATCATGAAAAATAGAATGGAAACAATGAGGGATTTTATTTATCAGTCTCTTCAAATGATTCCTACTCCAGAAAGACCTAGTGCAGAGATCCAATATCATATATTCATTTCCGCTCTAGAACTAGGCATACAATTAATCCTCAAAAGAGACAAAGTGCATGAAATCAAGCTCAACTAGAAGCAGTGAAGGATGAGGATGATTTTATTGTTGTGGGTAAATGGAAATCAGGCTCAAACATGATGCTTGAAGCCAATTGCAAGGCATCTCCTAAGTTCTTGGTTGGAACTCACAAAGAGGAAAAGTTATCTTGCCTAATTGCCAAAAACATTAATTTAACAATTTTTGATGACATGCAACAACTTAATGAGAGACAAGATCAACATAGTTATGATCTAACTTTCAACTTATATACTTCTTTTGAAGTTCAAAGTGATTATAGTTTGTCTAGTGATGATAAAGATGATGAGTGGTGGGAAATGTCATCGTTTGTTTCACCCCTTCCTTTTGATAAGCTCTTATCCACTAAGACTAATTTAAATGATTTGGAATTGCCCCCTTTTCTTATTCCAGAATGTGGAATTTTCTTCTTTGAAGGAATGGAAAATGAGGATGTATGTTTAAATTTGGAAGGAAATGATTCTTCTAGGAATGGTGATTTTAGAGAAAAGGAAAAATGGTCGAATCATTCTAACCCTTTTTTAAGTTTTGATGAATTTGAAATATGTGATAACCTCATTTTCAAAAATTAGATTGTCGATCAATTCATGTATGAGGATAAACGTCATTTATCAAGGGATGAGATAGATTATAAACAAAGGAAAGATGAGGAGGGTGTTAGTCTCTTGATAGGGGAAGTTTAAGTTGACATACAGTCATAAGTGGAAGATAAACTAGTCCCTACTCTGCACCAGTCTACAAAAGAAATTACCCTTCATGAAAGTGATCAAACTAAAAGAAGGTATGATGAGGTTAAGGATAGTATTTTTTCCTATGGTAATTTTCCAAGAGCTTGGGAAAATTTTGGGGAATGTAAGGTCAAAGGAAAATTTGGAACTCAAGGCACCATGTCGGAGTTGAGTATACCTGAATTGGTATTTTTTGGTTGTGAAAGTTGGTTAGCAAAGAAGGATTTGGCCCTAACCAAATGGAAACAAGAGGAAGCTTTTGATGAGAAATGGATCTTTGGGAGACCATTGGAGTATGCATACATTCGTGTCTGCATTAGCAATGGGATGTCAGGGTTCCAAGATTTGTTTCAAAGACTGTACAAGAAGGTAGGCCTCTTCAGTAAAGGACTATTTTTCTCCTATCCGGTTAATGGGTTTGTGTGGTCATGCTCTTCCTTTACTTTCTCTAGTAGGTTAGTCCTACCTTGTAAATATGCATTTTGATGAGTTCATTTTTGGCTTTCTGTTTGGTTTCCTTCTTGTCAACTCCATGCCCAATTGAAAGCACTGGTCTATGCTCGAGATTTTGGATTCCTTGCTTCGTCCTTTGCAGTCCTTGTCCCCAGTCAGAGCCACTGCTACCCATGAAAGTTCCCCCTAATTCTCTTCTTGTTACTATATTTTCTTTCCACCTGAGTCTGATACTCAAACTTATGTTTGGGAAGACTTTTGTTATTCTCCTCAAACCTAAATAGAGTTTTCGTTTGTTCATCAAACCTCTCATTCTACAACTTTTTTTGTTTGTTTCTCGCTAGGTGGTGTATTCTTTCTATTTTTGAACTTGTCTTTTCTAGCGGTGTATGTAAAAATATTAACAACTCGATTGATGAGTTCTCATATGTCAAAACCATAGAAGCTTCACCCACAAGTCATACTTCAGGTGGCATTCTTTAGGCTATCTCAAACCTAGGTGGGGTTTTATCAAGTTGTACTAACCATTCATTTTTCTGCCTAAAATATTTATGGTGATCAACTTAATAGCAATTCACCTATTCATTTAACTAATGCATTATACAAAAAAGAAACCAACATTTTCAAGCATGATATGAATAAGAAACCAATGAAGTCATGCATGTAAAGACAATGATATCAAAGAGATACTTTATTTATATATAAAAAATTTTACATTGCATTGGCATTATCAAAACCACCTGGTTTGACTACAAAATTTAGGTCATGCACAAAAAGGAAAAGGGGGTATTTCTTCTTAGGTACACAGAGGAAATATCAGGACATGAATGCCCTTAGTGACAACCTACAAGAATTTGACTTGAGCTAGCAACAATAGATTCTCGTCCGACTGGAGGAATCGTGTAAAAATACCCATATCATTCTTTGCCACCTTTGTGCATAGAAGAGCCATGACCTCCTCTAGAGTCTCATGCTGAAGAGCTGATGCAATGTAGATAGCATTAGCTATTAATCCATTTTGAGGATAGTGGTTGAGCACATTAAATTACACCTTAACACAATGATGAAACTTGGGTTTCACCAGGCATTCTAGATAAAGTGCTCTAGCATAGACGTGTTATGCACATGAGCCTATCCCAGGAACACATCACCAAGGATGCTCTGGAGAACTTCTTCCTCCACCACACTTTGCACTATGAAGACTTCTTTTAATTGGTCTGAGGTTTTCCTAAATAGTGGATTGCACTCGATTTCCTCTAGTTAGATGTAGTCATTGGTGAAATTACCATCACTTTGACAACTCGCCATATTGGATGCAATTAATTGTGGAAGAAAGGTGAAAATAACCATTGAATTTATAGAATTTTGGCTAGACACATGGTTGCATTCTCTTGATCTTGATAAGATGTTAACTTAATTCCCATTTATGGTTGGCTTGTGTTTCATTGAATTACGATTTCCCATCAAGCAACACACACGTGCCATCGCGTGATATCCCTATATGTTGCATTAATAGTTGGTAGTATGATTGGTCCTTTGGTGGCTGTTGGTGGGATCATGATCAATTTTATTTGTCGATATTTATTCCTCTGCTAAATTCAATTATTTCAACCAATTCCCTAAGAAATGTTAGGAATTCAAGAAGTTGTTGGTTTAGTAATGGCTTCGGCACCCATCTGGTGGCATTAGCTATGTTATAAATTTGAAATTACAAAGGATAAAGGGACCCTTTTTGGATACGCCTAGGAGTGTTATCGAGAAGGAATAATCATTTATTGAAGACTGTGATGATTTATAATATGTGTTATGAATTTAATGATTTGGTATGTTGATCTAGGAATTATGCATACAATGTAGTTGTATCTTCTTTTAAAGATAAGTTGTATGTCTTCATTTATTAAAGTCTAATTTATCTATTGAGTTGGATGATCACGAATTTTCAATCTTTGTATTGATAGTTTTTAGTTTTGGTTTATGTTGTTTGCACTATTTTCACATTTATGGACTAGTGTTCATCACCTTTCCTATTTTCTAGTTAAAAACACACCCCTTACATTAGAATAGAATATTTCATTGAAGATTTAATGAGGGAGTTGTACCTTGACAAAATTTAGAGAAAAGTCACAAAATGATTGTGATCTTTTTAGAGCTATTAGCGAATTTCAATTGGTGCTAAATCTAGGTCTGGAGTCATTATTTAATTATATGTGTCAAGAGCCATTCCATTCACTAACAGATTTGTGGCAACTATACTAGGATTGTAAAAATATCTTGAATTTATTAAAGTCTGACATTCCTTTCACATCATGTGACAAGATGGTACTTCCTCACCATGATGTATTCCCTATTTTTCAGCTAGATTTAGATTGGGTCAAAGCTAAATAAGAAGATATTGTATCCTAATTGAATACACTTTCCTAGAGATATAGGAGGAACATTATGGACTATATCTAAGAAAATATTTTCTTAGAAGAAGAAGAAGAAGATTTGGCCCAACACCCACCTACACCTGTGATGGAGTGGCCCCTAAGGTTGATATTCAAATACAATGATGACCTTCCTTATAATCATAATCGTTAGCCTAATTAGCCATTACATCAAGCAAGGGACCCATTGGTACCTCAACCTTAGAATGCACCTCCAACTCATCCACCACATTAATTTTCTCTTCTTAACCTTTACTTCTGTGTGAGTTGGTGACTTTGTTTATGGCTTCAAATCTCTGGTGTAATCAAGTTGGCCCACTTTCCCTATCACAATATCATGATTTACCCCAAGGATCCTAGAAAAGGCTCCCTAAATTTTCCAGTCAAAATGAATAAGACTGAAGAATATGTTTCAGCTATGACTGTTGTAAGTGCAATTTTAAGAATTCAAGAAGAGGATGTTTTCGTAAGAATTTTCATTGACAATCTAATTGAGAAAGTGATAGAATGGTAGAGGGGACTCGAAAAGGGGAGCTTCACTAGATGGTAGGTTCTCAGAAAAACAAATTCTCCAACGCTATGGAGTTCCAATTAATATTGTAGCTTCTCTATGTCTCTTCTTTCATATCTCAAAAAATAGGGCGGAAACAATGAGGGATTTTGTTTATCGATTTAATCGATCTCTTCAAAAGATTCCTACTCAAGAAAGACCTAGTGCAGAGATGCAGTATAATATATTCATTTCTATTTTGGAACCGAACTTACAATTAATCCTCAAAAGAGACAAAGTGCATGGAATCGAGCAAGCTCAACTAGAAGTATTGAAGGATGAGGATGATTTTATTGTTGTGGGTAAATGGAAATTAGGCTCAAATGTGATGCTTGAAGCCAATTGCAAGGCATCTCCTAAGTTCCTAGTTGGAAGTCACAAAGAGGAAGAGTTGTCTCACTCGACTATCGAAAACATTAATTTAACTATTTTTTATGACATTCAATAGCTTAATGAGGGACACGATCAACATAGTAATGATCTAAATTTCAACTTATATACTTCTTTTGAAGTTGAAAGTGATTACTATTCATCTAGTAATGATGAATATGATGAGCTATGGGAAAGGTCATCATTTGTTTCACCCACTCCTTTTGATAAGCTCTTCCTCATTGAGACTAATTTGAATGATTTGGCATTGACTTATCTTCTTACTCTAGAATATGGAATTTTCCTCTTTGAAGGAATGGAGAATGAGGATGTATGTTTAAATTTGGAAGGAAATGATGGTTCTAGGAATGGTAACTTTTGGGAAAAGGAAAAATGGTCGACTCATTCTAACCCTCTTTTTAGTTTTGATGAATTTGAAATATGTGATAACATCCTTTTCTCAAATAGATTTCCAATCAATTCATGTATGAGGATAAATTTCATTTATCGAGGGCTGAGATAGATTATAAAAAAAGGAAAGATGAGGACGTTAGTCTCTTCCTAGGGGAAGATGAAGTTGATGTCTAGTCAGAAGTGGAAAATAAACCAATCGTTGCTCTGCACCGGTCTACAAAAGCAATTACCCTTCATGAAAGTGATTAGATTGAAAGAAGGTATGATGACATTAAGGATAGTACTATTTCTTGTGGTAATTTTCCAAGGGCTTGGGAAAATTTTGGGGAATGTAAGGTCAAAGGAAAATTTGAAACTCAAGGTGCCATGTCAAAATTAGTAATACGTGAATTGATAGTTTTTTATTGTGAAATTTGGTTAGCAAAGAAGGATTTTTCCCTAACCAAATGGAAACAAGAGGAAGCTTTTGATGAGAAATGGCTCTTCAGGAGACTATTGGACTATGGATACGTCCGTGTTTGCATTAGCAATGGGATGTTGAGGTTCCTAGATGTGTTTCAGAGACTATAGGAAGGTTGGACTCTTCAAAAAAGGAATATTCTTTTCCCAATCAGTTAATGGGTTTGCATGATCATGCTCTTCCTTTACTTTCTCTGTTAGATCAGTCCTACCTTGAAAATATGCATTTTGGTGTGTTAATTTTTGTCTTTCTATTGCTGTCCTTCTTGTCGACTGTGTGCCCAATGGAAAGGACTAGTCCATGCTCGAGATTCCAGATTCCTTGCTTCATCCTTTATAGTCCTTTTCCCCATTCAAACCCAATGTTAGACATGAAATTTCCCCCTAATTCTCTTCTTGTTGCTATCTTTTCTTTCTTCCCAAGTTTGATACTCAAACTCATGTTTGAGTGGCCTTTTGTTATTCTTCTCGAACCTGGTTAGGGCTTTCATTTATTTATCAAACCTCTCATTCTACCACTTGTGTTGCTTGCTTCTCGCTAGGTGGTGCTTTCTTACCATTTCTGAACTTGTCTTTCCTAGGGGTGTATGTGTGAATATTAATAATCCGATTGATGAGTTGTCGTATGCTAGAACCATAGAAGCTTCACCCACAAGTCATAGCCTGGGCAACATTCTTTAGGTTGTCTCAAACCTAGGCGAGGTCTTATCAAGTTGTACGAACCACTCATTTTTCTACGTAGAATATTTTTGGTGATTAACTTAATAGCAATTCACCTATTCATTTAACTAATGGGTATGTCCAAGATCATGATGGGCCAAAAAGTGGCAATATGATGGGTATGTGTAGGGTATGTGGCTAACAGCTTTTTTTTACCCAAAATTGATGAGCAAAAGGGATTTTTAAAGGAGATTCTCAGGTTTCCAACAATATAAATTATGCTTTACTTTGAATTTAATAAATAATTATTATTCATTTTCTATTTAAATTATGACTAAAGTCCTGATTGATAGGTTGATTGAAAAATATATCTATAACTTTCAAAAGGTATCACATTTTTTTGAATCTGGAACATGTGTCACATTCTATGCTTAGCATACTATAGGATTAAAAGAAAAAAATGAATTTCATGAAGTTTTGACCAAGTTAAGATGGTTAGACATATGAGTTTTTATATTTTTTAAAAGTTGTAATAGATAATTCATAATTAATTATTTACTTAGAAAAAAATTACAAAAATATATGCATCACATCAAGACATGAGTTCTCTACTTATATCTAAAATCTTATAAAAAAAATATTATCATTTTATTATGGTTAGGGTGGTTAGATAGACACCTACTTCTTATTTTTTCCCTTAAATTTAAGTACTACTACATTGAAATTTCAAATTTTCATCAAATAGATTTTTTTATAAATAAACCTAGTAGTTTAGAAACTCTATTCAATTTTCTACAGATTCTATTCTTACATATTTTTGAAATTATATAGATAACTTATTCAAATTTTTACATCAAGTTGCCTAACTCTAAATTTTTCACCACTTAAGGGCCTGTTTTTTCCATGATGATCCTACACATACCCTAATACATTATATAGAAAAGAAACCAACAATTTCATGCATGATATGAGCAAGAAACCAATGAATCCATGCATGTAAAGAAATAGTGATATCAAAGAGATATTTTATTTATATATGAACATTTTTACATTGCACTGACATTACCAAAACTACCTGGTTTGACTACAAAATTTAATTCATGGACAAAAATGACAAAGAGGTATTTCTTCTTAAGTACACAGAGCAAACATTAGGACACGAATGCCCTCAGTGACAACCTGCAGGCGTTCAACTTGAGATGGTGACAACAGATTCTCCTACGACTAGAAGAATTGTGTAAAAAACCCCATATCATTCCTTACCACTCTTGTGCACAGAAGACCCACAACCTCCTCTAGAGTCTCGTCCTAAAGAGTCAATGTAATACAAATAGCATCAATTATTAATCCATTTCGAGGATAGTCATTGAGCCCATTAATTTCCACCTTAACACAATGATGAAACTTGGGTTTCACTAAACACTCCAATGCTCTCATGACCTAGTCACAATGGGTAGAAGTCCTGAAGACTATATAGATAAAGGGCTCCAACATAGATGTGTTATGCACATGAGCCTGGCCTAGGAATGCCTCACCAAGGATGCTCCGGAGCACTTCTTCCTCCACCTCACTCTACACTATGAAGACTTCTTTCAGTTGGTTTGAGGTGTGCCTAAATAATGGATTGTACTTGATTTCCTCTAGAATGATGTAATCATTGGTAAAATTACCATCACTCTGAGAAATCACCATATTGGATGCAATTAATTGCGAAAGAAAGGTGATGCTAGTTGAATTTATAGAATTAGACATGGGTGCATTCTCCTAAGATTGATAAGATGTTAATTTAACTCCCATTTATGGCTAGCTTGTGTTGCTTTGAATTACGATTTCCCATCAAGGAACACACACATGCCATCACTTGATATCCCTATGTGTTGCATTGATAGTTAGTAGTATGATTGGTCCATTAGCAGCTGTTGGTGAGATCATGATTAGTTTTCTTTGCCAATATTTATTCCTCTGCTAAATTCAATTATTCTGACTAGTTCCCCAAGAAACATTAGGAATGTACAAGAATTTTTTGGTTTAGTAATAGCTTTGGCACCCATCTAGTGGCATTAGCTATGTTATAAATTTGAAATTGTAAAGATGGAGGGACATTTTTTTGGATACACTTGGGGGTGTTATTGAGAAGGAATAAACATTTATTGCAAATTGTGATTATTTATAATCTGTTTGTTATGAATTTAATGATTTGGTATGCTGATCTTGGAATGATGTGTACGATGTAGTTGTATCTTCTTTGAAATATAATATGTATGTCTTCATTTATTATAGTCTGATTTATCTCTTGAGTTGGATGACCATGAATTTTCAATCTTTGTATTGATATTTTGTGGTTTTGGTTTATGTCGTTCATGCTAGTTTCATATTTATGGACTAGTGTTCATCACCTTTCCTACTTTCTAGTTAAAAGCACACCCCTTACATTAGAATAGAAAAAATCATTGAATATTTAATGAGGGAGTTGTACCTCAACAAAATTCAAAGAAAAGTCAGAAAACTATTGTGATATTTCAAAGTTGCTAGGGGATTTCAATTGGTGCTAAATCTAGGCCTAGAGTCATTATTTAAGTATACATGTCAAGAGCCATTCCATTCACTAACACTAGGTCACATAAATCTAGTTATGGCTCCACTATTCCCTAGTTCAACCATCGTGGGCTCATAGTCCTAGAGATAAACCTTGAACTCTAATACCAAATGTAACATACCAACTAGGTTTAATTTGAGAATAAATTAATATTGACATCATGAATATCAATTTAAATGGCATCAATTCCATAGCTAATTCCATTTAGCAATTTCATTTCATAAATCAATTAAATCTAAAATAAATAATTTTATTCACTTCCATATGGTAAAAGTTACATACATGTTTGACTAGGAACTTAATGCTGAAAGTCAATCTAGATTACATAGTTTCCTTACAATACATCATTTGTTTCTTTACATCAATGATAAATTACAAAATAGAATTCCAATATTATTCCATCAAGTTAGGTCACCTCCATTGGTGGACGAGAATATGATTGGGGTGATTTTCCACCCTACCACGAAGCAATGATTCCCCAAAATTCTTCAATTAGTCAAAGAATACTTGACCCTACATGGAACACTTAGCAAGAGATACAATTTACAAGGTGGAATCTATGTGTGCCTAACTACATGCATTTCTATCTATTTGGTTATAATATGCAAGTTCTATGTTAGGTAAATTCAATATAACACAAAGAGGGTAAATAACATAGTCTGTTCGATAAACATATATATAAAAAAATGACTGCAAAGCTTGTCTAAGCTCATTCCATATGAAACACAACTATGGTTATCTTTGGAAAAGCAAATCTACTCTATCTAGCATCCATTCCAAAAAATAAAGCTTATCATATCAAAGGGGTATCCCTCCCTTTAGACCATCCATTAGAAACATTCTATCATTCTATAGTCCACCAAGAATTCTTCTATCATTCCCAAATCAAAATCAAACAATACTCATTCTCAATGGGTATATCTATTCATCTATTATCATATGTAGTTGCAAATCATTACTATCCCATATGTATAGTTTGATTCAATTTGCAAAACATTTATACTTTCTCAATAAGTAAAGTAAATCAAGATGAATCAAAAGGTATACTGCATGTATGTGAGGATGTATAAAGCAATCTTGATGCATGATCACATATATTCCCAGAATGAATAATTTATGAATATGCATATCCATTCTAAAATTTGAAATGAAAAATCTTTTTTACACAAGTATAATTTCATATTCAAGAAGAAATATAATATCATTTCATTCAAAAAATTTATTCAAATAACAGAATCATCTATTTTCCCATTCTGAAAATTAATTGAAATAACATAATCATCCATTTTCCAATCTCAAATGCTTTAAAACCATCAATTAATTTCATAATTATGGATTCACATAAAAACTGAATGATGCATTTAAACAAAAGAACATCACCCATTAACAAAATACAAGATTTTTTGATCTATTGCAACTGAAAATTCATACTATTTCCATGTTCAAAATAATCACAAAAAATCAAAATGTAAGCCCTACCCATTTATCCAACTCTTCTATAGGATACAATTTGTATGTTATAAACTCTTGATAACATGATATCATCTACCTCCAAGTATCTTTGGTTGATATCATTCAATCTATGGGTTTTACCCATATTAGTATTATCACTCCCAAATTTCATGAATATAACAACATTCACAACTAGTCTTACAACCAGAACAAACAGAGGATGAAACTTATATATATATGCTCATATACTCAACCATGAAAATCAATAAAGGTTACCAATGTTGCAGCCTGAGAAGGCCATCATGACTTCATCAAAGAGTTGAACATCAAGCATTCATTGATTGATCTCGCCACCACATATAGTGGAAGGTGAGATTCATTTTTAAGAGTGACTGTTACTTTTCTTAACATCTATATTATGAGGCATTCTTCACCACCCTAACCTAGAATTAGGTTGTAGATAAAAATATAGTGATATTTTTTTAAAATAAAATGAAACCGAGGTTAGCATCTCAGTTGGTTGCCTATGGTGATCACATACAAGCTGTTCACAAAGAAATATATTTGGGTCAGTCGATAGGTTGGGACCCATAATGGATAACTTTATGTGTACTAAATGCCACATTCAGGGTGAGAAATCCAAACCCAAACACTAGGTTGATCATTCATTATAAGATAATACAAATTTTCAAAGCTTAGCCCTCATGGGCTTGACATGTGATTGACATAGTCAATCTTTAGGCAACAAAACCCCAAAACATACATACACAATAATCACATATTGGTGTAAAAAAATTGGAGATCAAATGATATTGCATGGAAAAACACAAAAAGAAAATTACCTCCAACGATGTTGGCTAGAGATTTCTCCTTCCACCGAATTGCTTTGCTTTTTCCCTTCTAACTCATCATTTTTTCTCCTCTCTACTTCTTTTTCCTCTTTTCTGGCATTTTCTTCCCCATTCCCCAAATTGAATCATCCTTGCTATTTTGGGTATGATATGGAAATTAAATTTTTGTAGTCTTCATTGCATTAGTTGGCCGCCCACTCCTCTACATGAGGGAGTCAGCCTCCCTAAATTTGGTGGCAGTTACATGTATTTTTAATTTCCCCCACGATTTCAAAAATCATTTACATTTCTTTTGTACGTGTATATATATACACATATACATATATATATGTTTATATTTATACAAATAATTTCATGCATTAACCAAAGATACATACATATAAAATATATCTTGTATGCTCAAATCATGTTTCAAATTTATTCAATAGAGTGAATATAGAATATCATTTTCTTTTACAAGACAAATTAAATTTTTCTAGTCAATTTTCTTGTTAAATATAAATTGTGAAATAGACAAAATGAGATAAGAATGGACAACTTGTTATTTCCATTAACTAAAATTTTCACACCAAGTATGAATGCAATTTTATCAACTTTTCAAACATATGCAGATGTCACATTCTATTATGGTGTATGATATTCTAGATTCTATCCTTGCTTACCATGCTCATTTGACTAAGTGTGTCTACCTCATTCAAGTTCTCATCCTTCAACCTATTTCCTACACACATATTCTTACACTTGTCCACTTATCATTAACCTTCAACCGATGATCTCATAGATTAATTTCTTAAATTAGAAAATTACATATTATTCATTTTCAATTTCATCATTGCATTTTATCAAATAAAATTCTAAATTCTAATTTTCTAATTATTTCAATTTCCTCAAATTTTAAAATGCAGAAATCAAATCGAGATATGAAAATTTATTTAACCCTCGATGAGTACCACGAGAGGGGTCATATTGACATGACTGTGGATCATATTCTCCTAATGCTAAGGTTCTGAGGCTTAATTTAATAATGATATCAAGGTTACGAAGGTCCTTTTGAATGAGTCCTTGCATATTTACTATGCCTTCAATGGTCAGTTGTCTTTTTAATAGACATTTGTGCTACAAATAAATTTGAATATCCATTATTATTATGTGTAGCACTTGGTTGTATCCAAGCGGATTATGGGTACTGGAACAAGATTGTCGAAATCTGGAAAAGGATTTATCAAGCTCCCATCTCTGATACGAATTTAGTTAAAGACCTTTATAGATATTTCTAGATGTTTAACAACTTTGGAAGTATTTTGCTAGAGGATGTTAATGCCTCTAATCTTACACTAAATTTTTGGGAAGCTTATATTATTGTGAGAACTATTTACTTTTATCCCACTATTGTTATAGTGGTGGTTGGTAAAAAGCTTTTCCCTTGCCCCTATTATTGCATTACTATGGGGGGTCCCAAGAAGTGATCTGAGCCACTTTCCTGTGTGTCATTCTACTAGAATATGGAACTTTGGAGACTCTTCGAAGATGCAAAAATGACACCTTTTCTATGGAAATGAGAGAATTTAATGATGATATACCCACTAAATTCTACAATTTGTGGAGGGGTGACAGAGTTCAATTTAATAAAATTAGGTTTGAGGTGTCCCCTTAGTTGATTGCTACAATGAATAGCTTACAATATAGTGGTCTGAGAGTGGCTAAAATCAACAACAATTGTCAGAGGATTATTTAAAGTTTTCTATAAGGGGATGAGAAGCTCAAGTGGTGCCAGAATGGATACAATAGGGAACTACTCTTGACCCCTTATAGGGTGGCCTGCGTACATATCATGAAATATTTTTGTTATCAACAAGGATTGAACCCTAGTTAAGTTAGAGTCAACTATTGTATGTAACATGGAAACATTCTCAAGCTATGGGAGGCTTATAACAAGAATGAATCTCCAGATAGGGTCAATTCCCCTGGTAGATCACCTAAAACTACTAAATTTTTTTAGGAAAAGGATAAAAGGATAACTAAAATGAAAATTCTAAAACATAAAGGGTGATGCACCAGAATCTTTAAAACTTATTCACTAATTCAACTCACAATCAGCTCTCAAAAAATCATTTACTCTCACATTCTCATGTGAAACATGCAATGCAAAAGTGATTTGTATGAAGGATTGAAATTAAACACAACACACAACCTGCATTACATGAAACTTATGCACACAAATTTGCAATAATGAGACATAAAAAGGATTCAACACTTAGAATCACAATGAAACATCAAATCATTTACTACAAAATGAGACAAAAACCATGAGATAGGAATGCACTATTGCTTTTATTGATCTAAAAGGAGCCTCTATATCAAACTGTAAAAAGCTAAGTTATAAAAAAGGCTTGCAAAAATATCTACAAGTGATCAAGAGAGGAAGAATCAATAATTCAAACTTAGAAAAAACTAAGTTTTTCTCCTTGAATATATATCTCTAATGACTCTCCATGAGTGAAATGGGAAAAATATCAGTTAACTACTCACCAAAATAGAAACTCAAGTCTCATTTTTGAGCAAAGGGAAAAAACTTGAAAAATATGGCCCATAATTGATCCAAAGTGAGTGAAAATAGGTGGCATGTTTTCCTCCTAAGTGGTTTGACCCAAAAGGACTCAAATATCACTTAGTTTTGATTGAAAATCAGAAATAGAAGGTTTAGTTGCTTATTTTTTTCCATTTTGTATAAAGGCAACTCAAATAGAAATAAGGAATTTTCTATGAGGACACTTTGCACTTGCTCTTATTTTACTGCATTTTATGACACTTATTAAAGAAATTTATAGAATATTTCTCTAATAAGGCCTTACAGTGTTTTGGAGTTTTAACTTTTGTTGACTTAGCTTTGATTTATGACATTGCAAAAATCAAGGCATACATGGTTTTGGTTATATTTCGCAAAGTATAAAATATTCTAAGTTTTTTGGGCATTTGATTTTCTTAAAAAATCATTAAAAAAAAACTCTAAGGAATATAGCCTAGGCTCAACTTAAAAATGAAGGGCTGAAAATAATACCACAAAGGTATTAGTGAAGGCATGCATTTTTTTAAATATTGTGTAAAAAAATCCACAACGCTAACCAAAGTATTAGGGCAAGAAGAAAACCCTAGAACAAAACATGCGGCCTTCTTTCTTTTTACATCATTTTGCATTTCATTTTTACCAAGTCCTCTACTTTGCACCTTGGCCATGGCTGCTAGGGTTTGATCTAGCTTTCATGGAAGAACTAGAAGCTTTTTTCGAGTCATCACTGAGATTTCTATGGAGAAACTCACATAGATTTCATGCTGAGGCCGAATCAGACAAGCATTTCCCTTATACAATTTTCCTGCCTTTGTGAAAAAAATCATGCTCATTTCAAGATCCTTTATGCAAAACCATTGTGAAAGCCATCAAATTCCTTTCCTCTATTTTCCACGAAAGAAAATGAATTCATTTATTTTTCACTTGTATCTTTCTTTATACAAAAGCATTTTAGGTTCATTATTTTTTAGATGCAAAGGCATTTTTGTACTTCCATGGTCGCAGCTTCACTTTATCTAGGTCGAATGAATAAAACTTCTAACCTTTTGCTTAGCCTTACAAATATTCAAGCACTTGAGGGTTTCTTTATCCATCTATGTGATTGGACCTTACAACCCCAAGCTGCGACTTCATTTGATGGCATTATGGATTTTCACTGCCATTCTAGAAAAATGATGAAAACATTTTTATATTTCTATATCTTTTACATGCTTGACCTCTTCTTTCAAGAAAATGAAAAGAGGAAAAACTCTCACTGTAACATCTACTTTCTCTTAACATGGCTTTTTAATGCATATAAAATGCACACAAAGTCCACTTATTATATGTTTTCTAGTAGAGTCTCCTATTAAAGTTCATTGTCATCCTTTAAGCACTTTGTAAAATCTTGCACACAGATACATCACATATGAACAATAAACATAGTGTCAATAATTCACTCACCATTATATCTTGAAAATTTGTAACTACTGATTGCTTTGGCACTGTCATAACTTGTGATTTGCAAGTTTGTAGTGATCCCCAGTCTATTTAGTTGCTTAAAGAAGAAAGTCATGTAATATATTTTGACAGTAGAGCTAAAAGGTTTATCAACTCAAACTCATTTATGGGTTGTTTTCTATCATAGAGAATGCATTTGCATTATGCTTATGTTTGTCAATGTGATTTCATTTTCAACAAGAGATTTTCACTTTTCCCTGCTCACTACCTTCTACCTTGATTATGGTTGTAGTAAAGATGATTTTTATCCATTTCTTAGTGATTGTGTGGAATGTGGCAATGCTTAAATTCTCCCATTAAAGGCCTGCACTTTACTTCTTTGAACATCCTTTACTTGATGCAAGTATGAAAAAAATTCTTTAGGGTTGCCTATTGTCTTTGTTCAAATGCAGCAAGAAGATCCTTTGTGTAAGCATCTATCAGTTCTATAAAATGAACTCTTCCATATGTGTGGGTCCCAATCTACACACTTATACCACAAACCCCAAGCCAAGCTTCATCAACCCTTTACTTGCATAGTCACTACTTTCATGCAAAGTTATGAGCCCTAAATGCTATCACTATCATTTTTTGCAAAGACCCTTGATATTATTACAAGACTCAACTCCAAGGATGCCACCTTTGAATTCTATGCTTTGTAAATTTTTCCTTGATTCAAAATTGTTACTCCTTTGGCACTTAATGATCAGGCTAAACCATCAATGTATACATTATAAACAACAAGAAGTGATGATGAGACAACAAGTAGATAATGTAAAACCATGATAAAAATGATGCACTTTCACTCAATTTTGCACATTATTTAAGCAGTTTAAATAAGTTCATTGCTCACTTGTGATTCCCATTTCAAAGTGAAAGGGGGTAACCTCATTGCACCTTTGACTTGGATCTCATGAATGGATAATGTGCTTAGTTACCTTACAAACAAAATATGATTTTATTTTGAAAATTTGAATGTCTCCTTCTTATCTCATACCCCTCTCAATATTTAGGGGCAACATGTTGGGCTCAACCCTTATGGGAGCCCATTTTGCTCCACATGCTATGATGTTAAATGAAAATAATTCTAGCAATGAAAATTTCACCTATACCTGCACAGTGAACGAACATGTTAGATAAAAAATAGTGAAGCTCAATGCTCCTGTGATGTTTGATTTTTAGGATCTCCTGGAAACATGTGATAATAGATCAACTAATTTAATACACCATAGATGTAGGCTATATGTAGACATGTCAAATTTACATCACGCATAATCATATTCCATTCATCAAATAAATCAGGACTTTATTTAAATCAAACCCAAATCATATTCCACCATTTTCTGATTTAAATAAATCAAATATTTAAGTCCTAAAATTCAAAATCATCTAAGCACCATTAAATCAGCATAATCACCATTTATTTAATCTAACCATGATTAAATGCTAATCTCACCCACTTGCATTCTCTAGATTTAGCCACTTGCACATATAAATCAATTTATTGATTTATTAAATCCAAGATTTTCCATCAACATAGCATTTATGGGAAATATTCCCTCAATTTTGAATTCAAAGGCAAGTTGATTTGTCCCTCCAACATTTCATTTATTGCTCATTTTCTTGTCCCCCATCAACATTTCTCTCAAATTTGAATTCAAATTCTCCCTCTCATGGGCACTCTTCCCAAATCTTGCACATCCATTGGCCACTCACATGATGACAAGTGTCCTCATCTCATTGGCTTGTTTCTGATCCCACATTTCTCTCTCATATGCATTCTTTCAACTTGATAATCTATAAATGAGAGGCTTCATCCTTCAAGCAAGGTCTCCACAATCTTTATGCAAAGTCACTGTCTTGGTTTGAGAACTGATTTTGTTCATCCACTCCACAATTTTAGCATTTTCATCTCCAATCTCATACAAGGTTACTCTCTTCAATGGAGAGCTAATCATGTCCATCTTATCATCATCATCTAAGCTTATCTATCAAGGATTGGGAAAGGGCTATTTTCAACAATAGCACCAATCCAATATGGAATAAAGTTTTGACTACGTTTTTATATGCTTACATCTGATTATCTTTGTTTATCTAATTTGCATGTTTCATCATAGTCAAGTATTTCATAGGGATTTCAAATCTAATGTTTTTCAAAGGATTAACATGATGATATTATGTTAAAATTGTTAACCATTTGCAAATTTGATGTCCACAAAATGGCGCTAGAGGGAGGGCTGTAATTAAAAAAAAGCGTTAATGCTCCACCACATCTACATCTATTCACATGTCTGTCTTTTCTTTCTGTTGCAATGCTTTTCTTTCATCATAGTGGTTGTCTTTTCTAAAAGAAAAGTTAGAAGTTGGAAATTGTGGGCAAGAGTCATTTTTAAAAGTTACAAGCCCACCACTTACCATCTCGCATGCCTTGTCTATGCTTTCACATCACTATGATTCCTGACACTATATTTCCATGAGGTAGATTGTCAAACAGTTACGTGTTTTGTTTATACTCCTAGACTGTCAAACAATCCACGTGTTTTGTCTATACTCCTGGATTGTCAAATAGTCCACGCACTTTGTCCATGCTGTTGGAATGTTAAACAGTTTGCATGCCTTGATTCTGCTTCCATTTGGCCTGTCCATTTAAATATTGTATCATATCCCCATCCTCATTAGTATGCACCACATTTGGCACCTTGATAGAAGACATTTCTTGGGGGATGCTGTTTAACAGTTAACGTGCTTTATCTATTTTATTTTTTCATTTCACATACATGTCTGCTAAAGCATTTCCAATTATAACCTCTGACAAAATTTCATGTGTTGCACCTTTCATGGATGTCCATGCCCTATTTTGTGCTGAGCGCACACAGTAATGGCGTTGGTAAAGGTTGTAAGATTTGGCTTTATTCTTGATAATTGCATAGAACATATACTGCATCGATTGCATTTCATGAGATAACATTTCTTTTAGGCATCCTATCAAATAGACCGCGAGTCATTTGGTACAAAAGAAGAGCGGTGGAAGATATGAAGATTGTTGTTATTTTTCACAGAATTCCAACAGTTGAATACACTCTACCAAAGCTTTAATCAGTGGCATCTACAAACATCTACAGAGTGTAATCACTGTTGAATATCTGCAGTTCTAAATACACTCTACCAAAGCAGCGGCATCTACAAACATCTGACAGAAACTCTCTAGCATTATGTTTAGATAACAGGCAGCAAAGATGCTAGCTAAGGAACACCTTGGACAGTGGGGATACTGGTAAAGACATTCTGTCAAACAGATCAGGTGCCTTGTCCTTGCTTTCACACTTCTCCAAAAATAGTTTGCATGCCTTGTCTATGCTTCCACATGTTCCTAGGAAAAATTTCACACACCTTGTCTGTATTCTCGCATTTTATATATCATTGATTATAAAATACTCTGCCTGTACATTCAGTTATTTATCATATATTGACTTAGGCACAAGGATTTAGCACGATTGTCTCCATTTTTTGTATTTTTTGTATTTTGAGTGCAATTTTAGATACAGATACTTTAATAATGATATTTTGGTTGGCCACTCTCATCGGTATTGCAAACCTTATCCTTCTAATGCAACTGTCATTATTATTATTATTTTCAGAGAAGGAAGTATGGGTGTCTGGGACTTCATGAATTTTTTAAAGCACATCTTTTCCTCTTATTTTTTCAATATTTGACTCTCTCTTCTTCTTTTTTTTAATAGTACGAAACAAGTGCAAGGATGAAAAGTTAATGTGAAGGACAAGCAAAGAGGAAGCAAAGAGGGACGATGAAAAGTGATAGAAATGTGCATGATTTGATTATTGATTACATACACAAAGATTTGATCTGGCAGCATGTTTTCTTTTTTTATCAATCTCTGACATTCTTTTTATGTAGTGCGGAACAAATGATGTGTTTCAAAATCTTAAGCTTGATATTTTTCCAAATCTTTATGATTTCTACTTTATGCAATCTAACTTATATCTACATATAAGATGTTCTCTGCAGAATTTTACTACTACTGTTCAAGTCAGATCTAACTTTTGATTTTGATAAGACAATTACTTAGAAAGAACACCATCTATTCTTTAATTTTTGAATAAAATTTGATTTATATTGCAAGATAGTGTATGGATGAGACTTAAAAGTTCACATAAGGAATTGATGTCAACCTTTCTCCTATTTGGATCAGTGAGATAATGGAGAAGCAAAGTGGAGAAAATACATAAGACCTCAAGAAAATTTGAGTTGGAGAATCAAGAATTGAACTTGAAAGAGCATTTTTAAATGCTTATCGCAATTAGAGCATCCAAGTGTTGCTTTCTCTTTTACACCAACTAGATCAATTTGAGGATTAATGATTGATTTTTTCTTTCAAAGTTGGATTAAAATTGAACACTAGAAATTGACTAGACATTGTTTTTTGGGACTAAAATTGAACAAAGAAAATTCACACTCAAGTTTGGTGCTTTAAAACGAACTCACAATTGCTTTGAAGGCTATAAAATGAACAAGTGCTTTAATTGTGTGATTTTGTCTTTGGTGCATTTTGAGTGTGTATCCTCTCCCCTTGCACTTCGTGCGATCTAGGGTGTAAGAGAAACACTCAAAGTGCATTTTATTTCTTTGAAACACTTCGATTTGGGCTTAAAATTGAACAATATCTTGTGCAAGTGGCAGTAGGGGAATTTTCACATATATTCTCTTTCTTTGTGTTATCAAAGATTGATCAAGTTATGGATTGTGTCTTTGCTTTCTTTTGTTTATCTTAGAGGGCCTGCCTTGGAGAAAAAGTACTCACCCAAGGGAATGACTCAACTGGTAACACTCTAAAGCCAAGAGTATTTCCAGCCAGGATATAAATGTGGGTATTGGTTAAATGCCATTATCACGTGGTTGAATCTGACAAGATGGATCCGAAAGGGGACTCTTGTCGTATGGGTCAATCTCCACAAATGGAAAGTCCTTACTAGAACCCATGTACTAGAATTTTCCAAAATCCTTAATCTATTTTTTGGTGCAAGAACGGTCGTTCTGAAGCCGCCCCACACTTTTACAATCTTTATTAGAAATGGAAAACATGCCATGGGAGTTTCATGGGTGTTGATGCTTGGCTGCCCTGTATAAGTGAGTGTCGTGGAGGGGAGCCAGTGGGGTCAAGCATCTAACCATTCACTAAAGATAGGTGTAGCTAGACTTGTCCAAGTGGGGATTCGATAAATATTGTCTTACATATCCATAGGGCTTGTACTTGTCTTGGTTTGAAAACATAGTGTTGTATTCGAAAACATTTATAAAAAAAACATTCAACATGATTGTCAAAATTTCAAACCCTTTAGGAGGCAAATATCATTGACCAAATTCTTGTGTTGTTGCTTGCCCTTGGGATTACATCCTTAGAGGTTCCTAAGCACTTGAATTTATATCTCAATTTTCCCCCTAAAGTTAAACAATAGGTAATATTTGCCTCAAATTCATCAAAGTTTCGCATAATATACTTTGTGAAATGAGACAAAGTTGAGACATTGAACATTTAGTTTGAAATCTAATCAAAGAAAGTGTTTTTGGTAAAATAAAGTCATTAAGCAAAGCTAAGCAAAATGAATTTTCATGTGTGATTGGAGACTCACAAATCCCAAAGCAAAAATCATTGAAAATCCAAAAATGAAAGTTCAAATGAAATCAATCCTTGGTTACAAAGGTCTTTAGGAAGTATTTGCATTCTCTTCAATACCTAGGTCTAGGAAAACAAAGTGGTCCTTTTAAGTTCATCTAGGGATCAAAAAAAATCAAACCTCTTTCATCCATCTTTCAAAACATCAAATCCATCTCACAAACCATCTTTTGAAAACCTTGAAATCATCCTTGAAGTGCTAGCCTTTATGAAAAAATCAAGCAAACGCCAAAATCATTGAGACCAAGTCCTTGAAACATTTATCAAAACACCTTTTGGCTAGGCATGTGTAGATGCATCCTTTTGCATATACTTAGTCAAAATTATCAAAAATCATCTTGTCTAGCTTAGTGTATGTAGATGAATCCTTCTTCATATACTTAGTGAAACAATCATCTTGTTTGGATAGGTGTGGGTAGATGCATCCTTCTCCTCAGACACATCCAAAATCATTATCCTTTGAACAAAACTATCCTTTAGATCATTATCAAACATCTTAGGGTCTTTTTGCTCAAAATCAAAATCAAAATCCAAATCAAGATCAAGGACAAAATCTCAAAATCCAAAAAATCAAACCAATCAAAAATCCAAAGCCTAATATTTCATTCAAGATTTATCAAAAGCCAAAAACATCCATAACATCCATCTTTAAACATCACCATCATATCATCATCACATTTGATCCCAAAAAAGCATCCTAAAACTTTCACTTTGGGACATAAAATAGAGATTAATCCAAAGAATCAAAAGATTCATCTCCCATATTCTTGAAGATTGATCCTCGTACAAGAAGAGTATGGAAGCCAACAAAGAAACACTTGCTTCAAGCGATCTTAACCAAACCACCGCAAAAATGAATCCAGCAAAATCAAGCAATCCATTGACCCTCTCATCATCGCAAAATCCGCAAGAAGAAAACCAAGGAGAGGACCCTACTTTTGGAATGTCTCATGAGGAAATGATAGAAATGCTCCAAAATCCAGATAATCATCGAATCATCAACATCATGATGAGACTCAACCCTTCGTTACATATGCTTGAATTAGTAAAACAAGGGGCCAAGTTGCCTTTGTATTTTGATGTGAGTACCATAGAGGAGACATCATTTCCACCAATCTCATCCACCCCTATCACACCCATCATCGCATCCACCACGATTCCAAATCTGCCACCACTACCACCAAAACCAAACTTAGAAAGACAATATGACATTGAGCTAAAAGCTCACCAAGCCTTCCAAAAGGCTATCCAACAATATCTAGCCACACAACAAGCAAGAAAAGCTCAAAAAATCTCTCAAGCTACCCAAGCCTCTCAAACTGCCCAACAAAAATCAACTATTGAGAACAAGGATCAACATCAATCCATCATTGAGCACCTTGAAGCTATGTCTACTCCATCCAATGATCATATTTTCGCTTCATCCAACGAGGCATTGACCAGTGATCATGTTGAAAATGTATCTACATCACCTAATGAGGTAGAGGACATACCTCAAGAATTTATTCTAAAGTATGATCAATGTCTTTCACCAAAGTATAGCAATGGTCCTTTCAAAGACATATTGACATCCTTCGACCTCATGATTGCCGATATTGAAGGAATCTTCAACTCGACACCTGATCCAAGTCCACTCAAAGATCACGAAGTGCATAATGAAGATATCCAAGAGCCATTTGTAAGAAGTCCATCCTTTGAAACTAACCCATGCCAAGAACTTGATCCAAAGCATGTTGAAAGTAACTCTAAAATCATTCAAGATCAAGAATTTGTATCTTCAAGATACGACAATAATCTAATGGACACTCTCTTATCTATGCAAGATGATCATATCCATGTAGCACATACCCCTCCATCTACCCATAAGATGCTTTCTATGGATGGACACGTAGATGATCTTCATCTAGAACAAAATTTTGTTACACACCAAGAGAAAATTATCAACTCCTACAGTCAAATTGAGTTATCAACATCAGGATCAGATATATTCTGAATTCAGACTAAGGGCATAAGGTATACGGATATCCAATATTATCCACTCAAGGAAGCAAGGCAGACAAAATAGTATAATCCAGAGATAACAGAGCGGAAGATTGAAACAATGTCATCTACAGTGGTCATTCATTAGAACATGTTTACTAAACAAAACATCTCGAAGCAAGTGGAATCAAAGCATGAAGGTACTACTTCCATAATTTGGGGGAAACTTCATCTCAAGTAAACGTCAACATAGGGAGCATGAAGAGTCCTTATGATGAATCTAGTGTCAATACTACAACCAACCATGTCATGAATCTTCATCCACCCATCACCCCATCCATGAATTAGGACCAACGTCAAAGGAAATATCTGAATCAAAGTACAAAGAATGTTATCAAATCAAAAGAAGCTGAGAAGCATAATGGACAAATCAAATACATATGGATACCAAAGAATACAAAGAAAGATCATCCCTATCAAACTCCATTAGTCAAAGAAACTATGGGAAAAAATCAAAAAGGGAAATGTATCCATCGAAGATGTCCACAAAAGCAAAAGTAGGCTTTTCAAGCGACGTATAAAGTATATCAAGCAGTTGGTCCTAATTCCACGCACACTTCCGTATCCACCCATCATTGCTCATCTTCCCAAGTTTGGAGAGTCAAAGGTTCCAAACTGTCAACCAATCCATCTTTTATCCCTAAACACACTCCATCCACACCTCCACGCATGATATCCAGTTGTTACATTGACCATGTATTGGCAACGACCCTTCATCATAATGATTCTAAAGACACTCTATCACGATGTGCACACAAAGACAAAGTCAACTCTAGTATCAACGAAGCAGATCAAGAATCCCAAAAGTTGCATTCAAGTGCACGTATCTTAGCAAAGCAGCTCCTTTAGGCAGGCTATCGATGGCACATCATGACAGGGGCATCTACATCACCAACACCTTATGATTCAACATGAGCTTAAAATATTTTAGAAAAATACAAAAAAAATTTAAAAAAATGAAAATCCAAAAAAAATCAGAAAAAGGATTGAAAACAATAAAAACAAAAATCGTCCTCTAGTGAAAACCGCATGGGCAGCACTTTGGGCAAGACCATGACGAAAACCTGGCAAACATGCGTCATGTGTAGAATCGAGCATCTATGTGTGTCAGTTTAGATGAAAGCATCTCATCCCATCCATAATAAATCCAACATTCCATCCATCTTAGCCATCATAAATCAAGTCATCCATAAACCATTGATCCAATCCATTTTCATCCATCTACATCAATCATCTAAGTTATCTTGATCTTGATGAAAATTTGGGGCACACCTTACGCTTGCTTACGACAAACATCTTGACATGGGATTTTTTCATGGATCCTATCCAATGCAGCATTATCTAAGCTATGAAGCACTATACAAATGAGCATTCGTTATTTGAACACCTTATCTTATCACAAGATAATCCTTGGAATCCTTTGCATGCTTACCGTATCCATCCATGTGTACACCTATCTAAGCATCCATCTGTAACATTCTGTACATTGCTAGACATTGGGGGCAGATATTTACATCTTGCTTCAGGAATAAATCTTGATCTATATCCTTTGCCTTATATGGTGATATGAACATTAAAAGACATGAAGCCAAATTGATCAAAGAATTTGTGATCTGAATCACTAGCCCATGGCATATTTTGACAAACAAACATTCATTATCAAAGCTTTATCTTTCATCGAACATCAATCCAAATAATCAATATCAGTTGCATCTAACGCACACTTCAATGTCAAATGACACATCGCATCATCCAAAACATCTTTTGTTCCAAGCCAAGCTTCATCAATCATGATCAATCAAAATCCAATCAAGAAAAATCATCTCAGGATATCCTTTTGTTGCTTAACACTATCCTTGCATTGTTGTGTATCCTCAACAATGTTATCATCATCAATTCAATCAACATCTCAATCCTTATGTTTCTTAACACTATCCTTGCATTGTTGTGTATCCTCAACAATGTTATCATCATCATCAATCCATTGATCCGATCAATCAACCTTAGCTTGGTTTTCAACAAAATCCCAAACAGATCACTGATATTATCACACATATCCATATCCAAATCATCAAAATCATGCAAAAATCCAAAAACATCCAAAACATATCAAAAATCCAAAAAACATTTATAAAAGCCGAAAAACATCAAAAACATTGAAATTCGAACTACGTCATCTCTAAGCTTAAATGTAGGCAAGGCTAATCTCTAATCAGCCCCTGAGACATCAAAATCCAAAAACATTCAAAAACATCAAAATCCAAAAACATTCAAAAAAAACATCAAAATCCAAAAATATTCAAAAAAATATCAAAATCCAAAAACATCAGAAAATCAAAAATCAAAACATTTGAAAAATCCAAAGACACCAAAAATAGCCTCAAAACATTTCAGAACATCAAAAACATCCAAATATTTGAAAAAATCCATCCATCCCATCCTGCTTTCACCCACAATAATCAATCACCCATAATAAACTGATCGTCACCTTCATCCTTTGGCAATACAAATAGAAACAATCATAGCATTCAGCAAAAGCAAGCTTCAAATGCAAAATCAAAATTGAAGCAACAAAACATTTAAAACAAAATCAAACTCTTGATCGGTCGCAAACATGTCAATCAACTCTATATCAGTAGCCTATCAATCAATTTATCAAAGCATCATCATCCTATACAATGCATGTCCTAGGATATATCATTCCGACAATGGGCATCATTTTGCATATCACCTTGGATTCTTATTCTATCAAAACACATCCCTTTGGCTGAAGGTATGAAGAACATTGGCTTGTTTGTGTACGTGATCTTTTCTTTTGATTTATCTTATTGCACTCATTCCAAGGACCTCTCGATGATATCTGAACGAAGGATTTAAAGAGATAGGTATGGGGCAATGATCATTATCTTTTGTCTACTGTGCTTGTTGGACGTTCTTGTAAAATAACTTGGTGAATACTTGCTCTGTTAGATATGTATGGAGGATGTTTTGGACAGCTTGTTGACTATTGCATTGATTGGTTATACCTTTCCGTGTTTTGGTCTGAGGTGTTTAAAACTTCTAAAGTACATCCTAGCAAGGTTTCTATATGTCAAGTGTGAACAAGAATACTCCTATCTATTTGTCGAGTCAAAGTCCATTGCACTAGGTACAACGCCATCTTGGTTCTTTATACCTCGATGCATCGTACCTATGTGTGTAATCAAATATAAGGTAAGTAGCCCTTTAAAATCCCAATCCTTGATAAGAAAATCTATCATCATCATCTATCATCATCATCATCTCTAATAAAGTCTTGTTAGATCATGGACTTGTTGGATCCTCTTTTCATCACCTCATTTTTGGCGCTAACATCATCATCACCAATGCATCCATCATGCATCCATCTTGCATCTACAAACTATCAGCATACCACATATCATTCATATCATACATCATAGGAAACATCGATCATTTAACATGCATTGCATAATCATCATCATAATATAGATTTGTTAGTCTAAGCATCTCATAAATCATCCATTGCATAATCGCAGCATATCACATCATTCACATCATCAATCTCATCCATCTCATATCATATCATCATTTAAGTTGTTTAGGATAATATAGATTTATTATTCTAAGCATCTTAAAATCATCTCATTTGCATCATCGTCCATAACCACCCATTTTGAACCTTTTTATCGTGAGATCGACCCTCAAATTGAATCTTTTCGCCCGATCTCTCGAGGGGGCAATGTACCACTGTACTTCTTTCTGCTGGGGCATTTGAAAAATCAGAAATTTTTTGAATTTTGATCACGGCAAGTTTATTCTTTGAACCAATGCAACAAGTACATTGCTTCAAAGAGGGCAAAATTTAGACATGTCAAATTTACATCATGCATAATCATATTCCATTCATCAAATAAATCAGGACTTTATTTAAATCAAACCCAAATCATATTCCACCATTTTCTGATTTAAATAAATCAAATATTTAAGTCCTAAAATTCAAAATCATCTACGCACCATTAAATCAACATAATCATCATTTATTTAATCTAACCATGATTAAATGCTAATCTCACCCACTTGCATTCTCTAGATTTAGCCACTTGCACATATAAATCAATTTATTGATTTATTAAATCCAAGATTTTCCATCAACATAGCATTTATGGGAAATATTCTCTCAATTTTGAATTCAAAGGCAAGTTGATTTGTCCCTCCAACATTTCATTTATTGCTCATTTTCTTGTCTCCCACTCAGCATTTACTCTCAAATTTGAATTCAAATTCTCCCTCTCAAGGGCACTCTTCCCAAATCTTGCACATCCATTGGCCACTCACATGATGACAAGTGTATTCATCTCATTGGCTTGTTTTTGATCCCACATTGCTCTCTCATATGCATTCTTTCAACTTGATAATCTATAAATGAGAGGCTTCATCCTTCAAGCAAGGTCTCCACAATCATTATGCAAAGTCACTCTCTTGGTTTGAGAACTGATTTTGTTCATCCACTCCACAATCTTAGCATTTTCATCTTCAATCTCATACAAGGTTACTCTCTTCAATGGAGAGATAATCTTGTCCATCTTATCATCATCATCATCTAAGCTTATCTATCAAGGATTGGGAAAGGGCTATTTTCAACAATAGCACCAATCCAATATGGAATAAAGTTTTGACTGTGTTTTTATATGCTTACATTTGATTATCTTTGTTTATCTAATTTGCATGTTTCATCATAGTCAAGTATTTCATAGGGATTTCAATCTAATGTTTTTCAAAGGATTAACATGATGGTATTATGCTAAAATTGTTAACCATTTGCAGATTTGATGTCTCCTTCTTATCTCACACCCCTCTCAAGATTTAGGGGCAACATGTTGGGCTCAACCCTTATGGGAGCCCATTTTGCTCCTCATGCTATGATGTTAAATGAAAATAATTCCAGCAATGAAAATTTTACCTATACCTGCACAGTGAACGAATATGTTAGATAAAAAATAGTGAAGCTCAATGCTTCTGTGATGTTTGATTTTTAGGCTCTCTTGGAAACATGTGATAATAGATCAACTGATTTAATGCACCATAGATGTAGGCTATATTTCTATTGATGAAACAAATGATGAGATTTCATGTATCAAGCTCTAACCAATTCTTTCAATCATTTACAGGTACATCTGAAGATCAAGAGTAGGCGGAGCCGAAGAAAAAAAGGACCAACATCAAGATTCTTCCACCTCGGGCAATAAAGGATATTATTTCTTTTCATGTTTTTTTCCTATGTTATCTTCAGTTGTATAGCTTACATGTATGTTGTTTTAGTTCAGTCATGCCCACAGCTTGTGTGGGTCACTTGAGCACTTTTTCTTTCCATGGATAAAAGAACAATATTTATGTAAACTTTTGTATACATTTCCATTACAAAATGAATGAAATATAGCCATATCATGCAATTTATGTAATTTCCTTTTGTTGTAAAATATTGCATAATAAAAATTGAATTCAATTTGAAAGCATTCATATGTAGTGGTTAAGCCTTAGTAGAAATTTGTTGGAATACCTTTCACTTTTTGATGCAATCAACTATCTCAACTCTACCAAATTGAGTTGTAATGAAATTTGGTAACAATTTTACCCTAGAGGGTAGGTACACAACAATTCACGAGTATCACTTCCCCTTTCTTTGCCATATTCATAGAAATGAAAAGATTATTTTATACCTTTTTTCTATTATCTTCTCTCAAACAATACAAGGCAAAAGGGGCTTCGCCTCCCCTTCACCAGGGCCTAATTCAGTGCCTCTATCGGGCCCATCTTTGGGAAATAACTCCAATGCTAATGTTTCCCATGTTAATGAACTCAAACCCCACCCCTTTCCTCCTCCTGGAAAATACTCTTGGTGAGGGTACTTCCTCTATTAAACCTCCTCTCAAAAATCTCCTAGCTATTCCCTTAGTTTTGAGACAATCTTGTATCAAAGGTCTCCTTATCAAAGGGGACCCTATTGTGCAAAATTTGAAAGGTAAGGAGAGTAGCTCTGACCCTCCAAGTAATCCCTTGGGAGCTAAAAGGAAGGATCTTGACAGTGTTGACCCCAAAATAGCTAAAAAAGTTACCATTGAGATAAGAGATGAGGACGATCAAGGAAAAATAGATGATTCTAGTAGTGCGAAGGGTGGAAGAAGGTTGGCAAGGCTCCCGGGCTAGTCGGCGAAGGGTACAAAACTAAGCTATGAAGAACTTGGAGAAGATCTCAAAGAAGTGGCTATGACCCCCATAAATGTTAGCAAAAATGAACTGTATGTGGTCCTGGATGAAGACCTTTCAGAGGACTCTACTAGTAGTGATGAGGATGAAGAGTTGGAGGGTGTTGACCAAGAAGTGGTCCAAGATTTAGAGCACAATGAAGATGAAGGGGTTAAGGAATTTGCAAAAGAAATTGAGGACATGGTTATGAAAGTTATGGAAGATGTGGAAGAGTAGGCCATGGTGGACATGGAAGAGGATGTGTAGGTTAAAGATAGGCCCTTTGGATTTTATCTCACTCAATTTCGAGAGTTGCAAGATAAAGTGAACAAAATGGATAAGGATTTCAATAAGTTAACATCTATTACTTTGGGTATCATGTGAAGGGCTATCTCTGGCACTATGAATGGTGCAAACAAAGTGAGGAAAGGCCATAGAAAGATGAACTCCTCTTAAGCCGAGGAGGTGCTACTGGATGATAGAACTACCAAAGCGATGGAGCAGTGCAATGAGGAGATGGAGCAACTGATCGAGGAATAGAACTTAATTTGCAATCCCAAAAACTAATGTGTGTCTATTGTGTCTCTATTTTTTGGTTGTTGGGCAATGGTACTTTCTGGGCCTACATACCATCTTGTTTATGTTGGTCTAGGCTCTATTTTTTGGTTTTTAGCTATATGGTCAGCTTTTGGTTTCTGTTGTTTCATTCTAGTTTTGGTGGTGATTCTATTGTGGGATGTTGGCCTATTTTTAGATCCTGCTGTTTTGTGGTGGTAATTTTGTTGCTCGATTAGCCTATTTTTGTTCTCTGGTCAAGTTCAGGGGCCCTTTCCCCTACTTTTGTTATAAAAAAACAATTGTATTTTACAAGAGTTATCATCATGTATTCATTTAACAAACAATTAACAACTACTTGTATTCTTAGGAGAACCATCCCAAAAGAAATTAACCATTCATTGTCCTATATAAATGTTAAATTTATTCAAAATACCAATTTATCATCTATCCCTATCGTTGTATTGTAAAATATTCTTCAACATCTTTATAATATTAGTTTCAATTAAATATTTTTTAACTGCACTCGATTCAATAATCATAAATAAACTCAGTAATCATAAATAATTTTGACCAACACTATCTATTACTTAATAAAAGTCAAATGTAAAATTTAATAATATTTAAGAATGGTATCCCCATACAATAAAGAGTATTTAGATTGCCAGCAATAGTATTTGTCTCAGCTTATAGCTTAATTGTAGATTCACTAACTATGTTCGATTTATTTTAAGATTTGCTAAATTTTTAATCACATCACAGGTAAAACTTAATCTAAAGCCCAATGTTTTTAAATCGAAGTTTTAGAAGTCGAGAATAGGACCGAGGCCATCGAACAGGCAAGCGCCGCAGCCAGTGTAGAGATTACAGTGATGGACGTGGGCATGCTTCCCTTGTCTTTCCTCACCAACATACCCTCATATATCGGATAGCTATTTATTACTATGAAGCTCGACATCATCACCTGCACAAACATACTCGCCATAGCTGAATAACCTTCTCTCATCATGCCTGCAATTTCACCCACTAACGCCATGAGATTTATCAGTGCTATGATAGAAAAAGGTATAAACAGTGCAGAGGACACCCCAAACTCAAAAATCTCTGCCTCATATCTTTTGGCTGATTCGCTGTCAAATACTTTGCTTGTCACCTCGAAACCCACTTTGGATATTCCAAGTAATTTACAGACTACCTGAATGAGCCCAAACAGATAGGACGACAAGCCTTTTATCATCCACATCCTTTGATCATTCCACCAACTTTTTAAAGAGCCTCCTCCCGCATATGTAAACTCTATAGCACTGTATGCATAAGCACATAATGGTAAAAATAGAAAGAGGAGAACCCATGGATCTGAAATCTGCAAAATGTATTAGATTTTTAGTCTTTATAATAATGCATTAGAGGTATAATCCAAATATAGATCCAAAGTAATTTAAACAGTTATCTCTGTAAAAATATTGAATATTATTTGCACAGACTGTAGAAACATTGTCTACTAACAAACAGAAAGTTATTAATCAATATAGAGAGAAAAAAACTAAACTGTAGAAAAAGACTGTTTCTTCTTATTCAAAAGTGTTTGGAATATTTTAGTAATTTCTCCCACAAAGCAAGATATATATAATAATAATGGATAAGTTTTTTGGATATCTCAGGATATATTTATTATAATCGATGAGTTGTTATTTAAGAGTATGTATTTCATTTTGGATTAGGTGTAGTTGCATGAGCATCAAAGAAGTAACCCAGAGTAACAATCTCATTAGTAGAAGCAGAGTATGTAGTAATAATAGCTAGAGCATGTGAAACAGTTTGGATGTAAAGAATATTGAAAGAGTTAATTTATGATCAATTAGATCTAATATAATTTATTGTGATAATAAATCAACAATTGCATGATAAAATTATGATATTTTTCATAAAAAGAGCAAGCACATTGATACAAGCTATCATTTCATTTGAAAATTAGTGAATGATGGAGAAATCAATTGAAAGTTTTGCAGATTCAAAGATCAATTGAAAGTTATATTCACAAAAACATTAGCAAGAGAGAAAATTGAATTTCTAAGAGAGAATTTGTGTGTTACAGATGCAAAAGCCACTAGTGGTAGAAGTTAAAGAAGGAATGTTAGAACATTTATAATTTCTCTCACGAAGCAAGATATAGACAATGTATAAATTTTTAGGATGTCTCTAAAAATATTATTATTATTTTTTTTTCATTGATCTAACTTCTAAAATTAAATTTGTAATTTCTAAAATTTTATAAATTTAAGCAAATGTAAGCAGTTTTCTCAAGTTAAATAGTGATTAATCTTTTAAGTAACAGTAACATAGTGAATGTGTTTAATTTCTGCCTCAATACACCTACAACAAGAAATTTATTAATTAATATACAGAACTCAAAGAATTAAATGCGAGTGAAAATACCTGAGGAAATACCGATAGGCCGTTGACCATGCATAAGGCCGGTACTAAACCGTAGCAGGTTAAAGGTAAGGAAGATGGAGCCCATAGAAAGAAAGAGCTGTAATACATATTCTGTAATAGATTTGTATTACGAATCCCATATGTGAGTGGACAAAATTTGCTGGTAAAAATCTCCAGTAGACCTGTTGCCCATCTTTTGTGTTGGACCAGGGTATCATTCAGGTTAACAGGAGCACACCCCACAAAAGCGTCTCTTTTGGGAGAGCAGAAAACAGATTTCCATCCTCTGCAGTGTATAGAAAATCCTGTCAAAACATCTTCCACTGCACAGTCGTAGAGCATGCCGACCTGCGAAAAGGATTCCATGTCAAATTATTTGGAAAAATTTGATCCAGTTGATAAAAATTATAAAGATTTTTAACATTTGTTTGCCTTTTTGCCCCATTGGGTGTTCTCCTCATAGCGGCACTTGGCAAGCTTTTTTGCCTCGTCCAATCTCTTGGATGGAAATACTTTTTCCATGCTTAAAATTGATGAACTAATAATCTCTTTAATTGGTTTTGAAGAGCTGTGTTGTCTCTCACTTCCACATAAGACATCCCTGCGGAGAACGCATCCAGTGCCGTTGAATAACGTGCCCCCAATTGCATCAATTCCTTTATAAAGTATCTGTATATCATGAATTATAGAAGTACATATCAGTTGATTCCATATGTTTTAGAGCAGCAATTGAATTTACAAATACTCACATCAAAATGCCTTTTGAGATGACTGCCATACAGATCGTTTTTGGTAATGCCATGAAACCTTTGGGGAAACTGGAGAAAGGCAAACTGGTGCCCAGTTCGAGAGTCCATGAAAAAGCACATAGCTTCTCGAAGGGCTTCACAGTTGTTCGCGTACATGTCACAGTCCAGAATAAGAATGAAGGGAGCATTGCTCATTAGAGCAGATATTCTAATCTGCAGACAAGATGCACAAACAAGATACACAAAACAATCATTACTATGATTCATAAGGAAAGAGCTTATACAGCCAGTGGGAAAACCAGGAAAATCAATGAGACGGAATCGGGTACATTCATTATTACCAGAACATTAAGAGCACCGGCCTTAAAATTATGAGGGTGTCCAGGTCGCTTTTCACGGGACACATATACAAGACTAGGTAAACCATGGCCATCAACGTTAATGTCCTTGCCCCTTTCCAGCAAAACCTGTATTAAGCAGATGATATTTTTTATGTTTTATATTTTAATAATCCAGTTACTGGTCGATTTTAACTTTAAGAATGTGATTGTTTCGATCCATTTTTTTATTTAAATATACAATATTATTTAATAAATGATAATATAGACAATAAACAATCCATATCTTAACCAGAATGTACTAAATATTTTTAAAAATATGTGAACCATATTGATATAAAACTTATAAGATTTTTTGTGACCTGAACTATACTCGGGTGGTCTCCAGAAGTCATACACGGTTTCCATTCTTTGAGGCCATTATGTTCTTTGCATTTCTGTTCTGGAACAATGCCTCTCTCCACAGTGCTGTTTATGCAATATTTCATCTCCTCGTACAATTTCTACACAGATTTTTCACTATCAACTTTATCCTCTCAATTTCATGGACTATGAACACTTTTATTCTTAAAAGAAGATAATTGATTAAACTAAAGCCGTAGAAGATAATTTATACTAAAGAGTACTGATATCTTCTGATCTTAGATTTAAGCTACACACCTTGACATTTTCCCATTCGGTAGTGAAGGACAAGTTGTCACTTTTATTCACACAACATTCAGAAAAATAAGCTTCTGGGCATCTCTGTTGGATGGAATACTTGTGGCAAAAAGGAACCCAACACTTTGCAAAACGTGAAGCTTCCAACAGAGCATAAAAAGTGAGTGGGGATCCTCCATCATCCGATACATAACATGACAATTTTTCTACTGGATAATTAAATGCCAGAGTAGACAAGACAGTGTTTGAAACATCCAGTGGAGGTTCTTTAACAGGGTCAGCCGTGCATATAAATACATCAATGGGAGGCAGCTCCTCCTCAAACCTGTTCATCAACAAGCATAATTCATATTACCAGAAGGAGATATTAGTAGCTATAAGTTTTTCATAACTCATAAAGTAGATGTACGATAACATTTGATTTTAACTGTGTATATGTATTCTACTCTACAGTTTGGATGGAACACGGTGACCCATCATGAAGAAGAAAAAAGTGTAATATGAAACATCGATAGAAAAATATACAGAATCAAAACTAAAAGCTATCGGGAACATGTTTCTCAATCTAATAAGCAATACTTTTGTCATTGTTTACCTTTCGGAGAGTCTTTCTGGGTAAGTGTATCGATCGACAGGCCACCACCTGAAGGTCATCTCTAATACCCACTGGAAGGCCAAGCCTAGCTCTGCACAAAACACCATCATCCATACTAGATATCCTTCATTTGGCATATACTGGATACGATAATATATAAGCCCCAGAATTGCACAAAAATATAAGCATCCATAGGCTCTGTTTATCTTTGCAATTGGGTGTGCAACTGTGGTGTAAAGTGGGGAATCTGTGAATTCCATCTTCTCGTTGATTCAATTCAATTGTTTCTACCATTTGAAACAATTTAAAAGGATTGGGCATTGCCGTCCAACTTAGTTGAACCTCGCGTCTTTCTTTAACATCAATTAGTGACCTTAGTTTGTAGTCTGTAATGATTGTTACATCTATGATTGTTGCACGGAATTGCATCAATTATTGATTACCATTTGAATAAATTTATAAGGATTGGGCATTGCCATCCAACTTAGTTGAACCTCACATTTTTTTATCTAACATCGGATAGTAAACTTAGTTTGTAAAGATTTCGTTGACCGTAGTTTGTAGCTTGTAATCATTGAAGCTATAAGTTTGAAGGGTAGAATTGTGCACTTTATTACCACAACAACCAATTCCCCATCATTATGTGGAGTGGGGTTTCTAGGTGTCATTTTAGTACAAGAGATTGGATTTTTTGTGGAAGCTTGGCCCCACGTTGAGCATTTAGGTTACGATAACAACAGCTAACAGCTCTTCAATAAGGAGAAGGATTTCGTTGACTCCTCTATAAATAGAATTTTAATAAATGTTAATTATATTGTATAAATTCTATTAATTTCAAATGGTTGGAGTTTTTTTTATAGCTATTCCAAAATATTATTTCATTCAATAGTTGTACATACTTAAATATATCTTAATATAATTTTATTCAAAATTTATTAAAGGATTAATTTATTTATTTAGTTTATCTAATTAAATAATCAATTGTTTTTCTCACCATTCAATTAAAATGTTTATTATGCAATAATCTCATTTCCATTTCATATGACTAAAATAATTAAATAGCTTTATTATTAATTAGTCTATTTTCTTTTACTATTTTCAAGAATAATGAGTCATTAATTGCATTTTCTTCTTAAATTCTTATGCTTGCAACAAATTACTATTTTTAATAAATACAATCTTAGCCTTTTACTTGAAACAAATTTAATCATTAATCATTCTCTTCTAAATTCTAAGAAAATCATATCATTCATTTTCTAACATCGATCTTGTAATTTCATCTTTACTACTTATCTTCCTTCTCAAAAATTAATAAACAAGAGCCACTTGCTCTCATTTTGAGATTCTAATTTAATGTTAACTATGCATTGTCAAAATAGATGTTCTTTTAACAAAGAATATCCACATTTCAATTTTTGGAGTAAATTTACTTTGACAATAGAATTTGATGATAATATTTGCTTTGTTTGAATAGTTATTAGATATCATTTTGTGTTCTATCTATTTGTGATTTTTTAGAATAGAAAAATCTCATTTTGAATTTTCTTTCTAATTTACTTTCTAAATTATTCAATACATTCTGACGATTCCACTAAGGAAGGTATCTCTCATTGGATATCATTGTTGTTTTGTATTTTCATAGTGATTTTGGCTAATTTGATTGTGTAGTTTCTTGCCTCTTTTAAATAGTTTTAATGATCCTTTTTTAAGAGCTTTGTGATATAAATTAGATATCATAATTACATCTTTAAAGCTTGAAAGACAAAGTTTAACATATTATTTATTATATTTTAATGATAAGAAAATTATTCATATTTTTAAGGAAGGCAAAGACTTCTTTATTGTATGGATCGATATGACTACAAAATCTATAAGGTCATATAGATCATATTTTATTGGTCACCATACTCATATGTAGGTTCATATTTTGCTCCATCCTTCAACTTTTTCATTTGTCTATTAAACAAGTGCCATGTAGTGGCCAGTACCTATCTCAATAGCTATTGATATAGCAATAGCAGGCTATTAGTATTCAATATTTGGATAGTTAAATGGTTGATAATCAAATTCCTTGGTCTCAGTGTCCATACATAGCTTGGGGCTTGCTCTTTTTGTAAGCAACCTATGTTTAAAATAACTATTGTGCAAATGGTTAAATAAATCATTTAAGTGTTAAGAGCTCTTGGTTTTCTTAAGACATGGGTCAAACAATTAGAGTAACACATACCTTCTTCACAACACATTTCTTTGCATCTTGCAAATAATAAGAATGTGGTGGGTAGTAATTTTAAAGATGGGACATGTGTTCTTATAATATTGCATTGCTCCATCTCTTCAGAGTGTGTTCTCATGGAGTGTGGGCATAATAAATATGAACTCAGAGGAAGCATAGAGCTCTAATAAGAACATGCCACCTATCATCAGAGTGAGTTTTTCGTATTATTTTAGTGCATGGTTCCTATGTATTGCAATTTTGGTTTTGATTGGTTAATAGTTTTAATTAGATTAAAGTCAGGAATGGATCATACACATTTTCAAAATGGCCATAGAGGTCAAATAGGGTCACTCAAAAACACATGAGACACTTGGAAAGAAAAAAAAGAGTAGCCACACAGAGACCAACAAAAGGAGTAAAAGTAAGGCACAAAGGAGAACCAGTCAACGACTAGACTAGCTATTGGTTACCCAACAACTTGAGGCCCATTAATAGCCTACAATTCATTAATAAGAAATTACAATTTCTCTTCAAAGGATAGGGGATTCTTTTGTGCATTTTGATCCTCCTAAGTATTGGGTGGAGTAGAACTACCCCCTTTCTTACCCTTCTTCTTTGAGTGCACAACATCTTAACTATCATCTCCAGCCCTTTTTCCAAGGTTGTTACGAAGCTCCTTCTAGAACACTTGAATGGTGATCATGGTGTTCTTGACCATCTCCTTGCTATAATCCATAATTTCTTGCAACCACTTTAGGGTTTTGTCCTAGCTACTATTCATGATAGCCACCTCCTCTTGCAACTTCTTTCTCTCCTCCTTGGTATTGACCACCACCCTGAGCTCATCCACTTCATTCTCCTAATTGGCCCACTTATTGAAGGAATTGGAAAGGGAAGAAAATAGGGAACAATAGCTATCACCCTCCACCTCACATAGTCATGTCTCCTGATTAAGCACCTTATGCTCCAAAAGTTGAATTTTATTCTACTTCATGATAATTTGTGCAAACAACCACTTCAAGATGTCATTCTAGACATTCACAGTCTCAATCAAGTCATTAATTTTAAGCTTTAGGGAGGCACAATTGTTGCAACCCACATCTTCATCCAATTATGATTGTTCAGGGGTTTTATCCAAATTCACACTGAGAGTGGGGGAATCTAAGGAACCAGTAGGGGAGCTATCCAGGGTGGGGTTCTAGGACCCATCACTTGAATTTTTAGTATAAAAAATAGATATTTGAGTGGGGTCTAAAAATGAAACACTTATTTTTAGAACCAGGGGTGGGGACATTGGTGGTAGAGGATTTAACTTTAGCACTAGTAATTCCTTGAGAGGAGGATGACATCAAATCTGGCCCAGGGGTAGAGGAGGGACCTTGCAAGGGTTTAATAGAGTCGCAAGTCACTATCAAAATTTTCTTAATAGAGGCCAAGGAAGGGAAAGGACCATCTAAAAATGGACTAGACAGTGGAAATTTGTCCCTTTATCCTAGACAAACTTCATAGATTTCTCAAGGGAAGACATTATCCAAAAATCAATTTTTATTTAAACATTGCAATAGAAATGATTTAGCATTGGAAATAGGTGGGAATGCAAATTCTTAAACCTACCTTCCAAGGTTACATAGCACACGAAAACATCTTCCATTTTTCTCAAAACTTTCGAGAGGTCATCTCTATTAAACTCATTCTATAAATGATTGACCTTTTCCCCTTTCTTCAAGAATATTTCCATCTCCTTTTGATAATGGCCTTTCAATTTCCTAGGGAGATAAGCCCCTTCCAATGGGAGGCTGGTGACTTTAGTAATGAGTTCCATGTTAATGATAAAAGAGTGCTCCTCAATAGTGACAATGTCATCTTTCTAGGAATTAGCAAATTCCATTGAAATATTAGGATAATTCCCTATCATTCCTTTAACATAACTAGATAACTTTCCCATTCAAAGGATAGTCTATATTTTGTTATCACTCCTCCAAACCTCATAGGAGATGGGATCTTCTTGAATAATGTCACCACCAATTACAACATTCACCTCAACAAAAGAAACAAAACAAATTCTGTAGAAATGCTCGAAATAATGAACAATCAAAGGTTGAGGTAACTTTTAAAAAGATAGGTAGAATTAAAAGATTGCCTTAAGCACAATTTGTTTTAGTTGTCAATAATAGCTGATAAAGAGTTTATCTTAAACTCAATATTAATGTACTTTTAATCATTTGATAAAATATATTGCACATACTCTAAGTTTAATGAAATATCATTCCAAATAATATGTTTTGTCATGAAGGCTCCTAGATTTACAAGTGTATCAACCACTTTATTTCCATCTTTGAACACGTTAAAAAATTTGCACATACCAAAGTTCATAATAACACTTAGTGCTAAAAGGATGGGGTATCAAGGGACAAAAAGGGATTCTCCTTCCCTTTCAATAACATGATAATATTTCTATAGTCACCCTTGATTGTTAGGTTGGCCATTCCATAATTATATCAGCACTATGGATCCCATGATAAGCAGCCACCACCTCCACAAAATTTGAAGTTTGTATGCCTAGGTTGATAACATGAGAAAAAATTATCTTCCCATGATGGTCCCTAATTATGTCACCACCACACACCCAACCCAGGTTCCCTTTGGTTGAGCCATTAAAATTGAGCTTAATCTAATTGAAATTGAAGGGGACTAGGGAGTATTGTTCCTATCCAAAAGGAATATGTAAACTAGGGGAATTAAGAGCCTCGAATATGTTCTAGGATGAGGCAATGGAGAACTCAAGATTTGAGGGATTTATTTTTGGCTTGCAAGAGGTCATTTTAGGTTCTCAACAATATAATTAATAATATTTTTGCAACAACCTATTACGGTCATCTTTTATCTTTGAAAATCCTATTTTTGTGCTCCTTTTAGAGTGCCTAGCCTATGAAAAATGAGCCTACCACCATATCTCAATGAGAAAAGATGAGACACCTATGAGAACCATCCCTCTGAAACCATCTTGATATCCTTTTCCTAAACCCAACTAACCTTGAATAGGAATTGAATTTTTTGACAAGTCTATAAAGGAAAGGAGTAGTAAAATAATTTAAGATGAGGAATTATTTCAGCTTTTATTTCACATAAAAAAAACTTGTTTCTAAGATGCCATCCCCTCTTTTTCAAATTATCTAGGATGAAAATTATTTCATGGTAGGTCATCCACCAAAAAAAAAAAATCTTAGGCATGAAGTTGTTCCTCCAAAAAAATTAGCAATGGGTGCTAATGTCCCACGAGAGAACATAAGAAGGATAGATGAAGAAATAGAAAAATTGTTAAAATTTGTGACTTCTAAAAACATTGCTAGCTGTTCCATTCCTGCTTTAGATTATATGAGGAAAATGCTTGAAAATGAACATGGAATAGACATTGTGCGAAGTCTAGCTCATATTGTTAATCAACATGACCCTACAAAGACTAGTTGTGTTCAAGCTCTGGGGTATACTCAAAGCCAAGGTGGAAATTCAATTCCTCTTTCCACAACCCTTACCTCTATCCCTACATACACTAGTACTCATGTTACAACAACTATCCAACCTACTAGCAATCTCAACACTTCCTTAGGTATTTCCACTAGGAATCCTTCTAGTTTTGTGCATTCATATCTCATATCTCATATCTCCTCAACCATCCCCCTAGCAAATCTATAATTGACATGCCCTCCACATACATACAAAACTCCACCTTATTCACCTCCATGTCACAACACCAACAATGATCAAACCCTTAACACACTTTTGCAAAATGTCTCATCCCTACAATGACAAATCGCCAGCCTAAATAAAATAAAATAATGGCCAACATTCTCAATAACCAATCTATTATCCTTGGAGATATTGAGAACACAAATACCACAAGGTATAGAGGTTCCTAGGTTTGAGAAATATGGTGAAAAAGGAGATCCTGTTAGTCATGTTTCCGCTTACACAACCTTATGCAGTGACTTCAATTTTGAAAATAAACTCTTGGCTAAGCTCTTCCCTTGATCTTTGAAAGATGCTACTTTAGAGTGGTTTTGCTCCATACCAAATAATTCAATTAGTTCATTCAATGTAATTATTGATTCTTTTTACAACCACTTCCAAACTCACATGGGTCCTAAGATGACCTTAACAAATTTGATGACATGTAAACAAATGGTTGATGAAAAGGTCACTGATTTCATAACATGATACCAAATGCTTTACTCACATATAAACATTAAGATTCCTAATGCTGACCTTCAAAGAATTTTTATGTCCAATTTGCAAGAAAAAAGCCAAGATAAGCTTGAGATGTTAAGGTTTCCTTCCTTCACATAGTTATGTACAGCCCTTCGTGATTACCAAAATCTGGTTAGTAGTCGTGAAGTGAAAACTCTCTCTAACTGTCCTGAAAAGTTCAAATCCGCACCTCAAACAAACTACCAACCTTTCAAGAAACAAAATAAGGGATTTCTACAACTTAATCCCCCTCAATCAACTCAAAATATTGACACCAAAGTGGCTACTATAAAGACAACAAAACCATATGACTTTAGGGATAGAAATAGGCAATTTACTGTTGTACCTAATACCTGTCATAATATCATGTTGTAGCTCTTAGACAAGAATTTGATTTACTTTCCTCTTGTTAGAGCTCCTAATCCTACTAAGACTTTACCTTAAAACTATAGACCAAATGTGTATTTCCATTTTCATCAACACAATGGACATGATATGGAATATTGTAAGCATCTTAAACATCTTGTGCAAGACCTCATTAATTCTAATAGCATTCAATTTGGAGGTGTTAATGATCAAGGTAATAATTTTTTAGCTCCTCCTAATCAAAATTTGCAAACCTTTACTAATCCTATACCAAATCATAATATCTCCTTTGTCAAAGTTAGTTAAACAAAGAATGATGTGATGAATGTTGACATGGATGATGATAACACAAATGATAATGAGAAGCACTCTATAGAATCTCTGGTTGGACTTATTGAAGTTAAAGCTCGTAAGGGCCTAACTAAGATGTCACTTGACATCTCTTTCTCACAACAAGACATAATTAAACATGCACCTAGTGATCCTCTTTATATAGCTGGAAGAATCAATGACAAACCTACTAATGGGATATTAATTGATCCCGTTTGTGTAGAGAATGTGCTCACTAAAGAATTCCTATTTGTGCATGAGCTTTATCAAGATACATATGAAAGACCAAAAGCATAGATCGAAACACATAATGGTTTTGCTTTCCCTATGATAGGAGTATGTGCAGGATCATCATGAAAAAAATAGGCCCTTAAGTGGCATAAAATTCAAAAAAAATAGAGTTAGGAAACTTGACGTAAAAATTTGAATAAGCTATATATATTATTTCAAAAATATGTAAGAATAGAATCTATGTCAAACTGAATGTAGTTTCTAAACTACTAGGTTTTTTTTTTTTTTTAAATGTATTTGGTGAAAATTTGAAATTTCAATGCAGTAGTACTTAAATTTCAGGGAAAAAATAAGTAGACCTATCTATCTGACCGCCCTAACCACAATAACATGATAATATTTTTTTATAATATTTTAGACATAAGTAGAGGACGCATGTTTGGATGTGATGCATATTTTTTTGTAATTTTTTTTCTAAGTAAATAATTAATTATGATTTTCTTATTACAAATTTTAAAAAATATAAAAACTCATATGTCTGACCACCTTAACTTGGTTAAAAATTCTTGAAATTCATTTTTTATTTTTTTAATCCTATAGTATGTCAAGCATAGAATGTGATGCATGTTTTGGATTCCAAAAAAGAGATACCATTTGAAAGCTATAGATGTTTTTCATTCAACCTATCAATCAGGACTTTAGTCTTAATTCAAATAGAAAATGAATAATAATTATTTATTAAATTCAAAGTAAAACATAATTTATATTGGTGGAAATCTGAGAATCTCCTTTAAAAACCCTTATCATTTCATCAATTTTGGGTAAAAAAATGGTTGTCAACCACATACCCTACAAATACCCATCATGATCCTACACATATTCATAGGTTCCATAAAACTCCCTTTAGAAGTTGGACTAAAATAATTAAATGCCTCACTCACCATCATCCTAACTTCGAACCAATTTCATGTGAAGTTAGGTTGTCCATGGATTTGCTCCATGAATGTCATCCCGTCGGTTGTGTGTAAATGCTTAAACTTTCCATTTGGCAATGAGATCTTTATTGTGCATCATAGTGGCTTTAATCTTGTGCCTTCCTATGGGAGCTTCTCATTGTATTTCTTTAGGCCCGAGCCTATTGAGCCTATTAGACCCCGTGAGTACTTCTTTTTTAAATCCTATCAAAATTTTAAGGAAAAGCACATAACAAAATTATCCCTTAGTAATATGCCTCAACCCATGATTGACCCTCCTATCCTTGATGAAACCATGATTGAACCAAGAGCTCTTCCAAGTAACTAAGACCAACCTATGACAAATCCTTTACCTATTTCATGTAAGAGACCACGAGATAATCAAAAAAATCTCGTTGTACCTCCTAAAGTAAAAAATTTTACAAAGCTAAAGAGAAAGTGGTTGAACAACCTCCCATGGTCCCTTCTATTCCTCCCTTAAGGGAAGAAAGGAAACCTATGGTTGAAAAACCCATTCCTACACAATGACAACTTGAAAACTGAATGAAAAGAAACCGAAATGCTAGAAAGCGTAGGTGTAGACTTTGTGCTATTGCTTGTTCATTACAAGCAAAAGAATAAATGAACAATATAGAAAAATAGAATCCAAACTTGTCTCGAGCAATGCATGATGCCTCTCCACCATTTTTGCAACATAAAAAAAAATATTTTATGTATATTGTCATCAGACCTCCTATTTTGATTAACTTGGATGATGATAATGAAATTGCAAAGATTGATGAACAAGTGCATAATGAGGTGAATTCATTTTTTCATCTTCTATGAGCTTAAATGATGATCCTCCTAGAATAAGAGTTTTGAACTTGGTGCTTTTCCTATTTTGGCACTTGATGTTGTCCCTTTGGCTAGTTATTTTCCTTCTGCATACACTAATCAAGATTGGGATGCAAATGACCTTCTATAGGTTGACTTGCATGTGCCCTACTAGTCTTTTGCTTTGATTTTTTTCATGTTTCTTTATGTGATTGCATGTGTGTAATGTGATCCCACATACTATTCTATTTGATGTATCTCTTCATTGCATTTCTCTATTTGTACCCATATTCTTCTATATGTCGTAAACATTTATCTTTTCTCTTTCTTGTGTTTTCCGTTTTTGGATGACACAAGGCATCAAGACATTTTGGTCTCTTCCATGTTGACCCTAAAGCTTTTTCTTTGATTTCACTCTCTATGTATCATTCTACCTATTCTATGAGTATTTGGATGATGTTTCTAAGCTCTATAATTTTTCATTATAGCAAAGTCATACTGACCCTAAATCCATGGATTCCTTATGTGATTTTGGGATTTCATTTTGGGGGCAACCCCTTCTCTCTCTTTTTCATGACATAGCTTCATTTGGAAACATAAGACTTGGCATAAGGATTTCAATATAATCTCTCATGTCTCCTTTATTGATTAGCATTGATTATTTGCTACTTTAAAGTAAATTTCTCAAGCAATGATGTTAGCAATTTATTTAAAGTGGGGGCATACACTGGCATTATTATTTTTGAAATTTTTGGCATTCCTTATGTTTCATTGTGCGATTTTCTTTCTTCTTGTGATGCATATTTTTCTTGGTGGTGTCATTGGGTTTGAAATTTTCTGATAGCGTGATATTTCTTGGCATACAATATTTCTAAAACCAAAATTTGGAAACCACAAGAATCAACTCAGAAATTTGTCAAAAAAATTCAAAACCCTAAGCTACGACCCATTCACCCAAGGTTGAATGATTTCCTAATCAAGGTTGTTTCCTAATTTTTTGGGCATTAAAACCTCTATTTTTGTATTTTGTTTTTTTGTTTTTCAGTTTTTAGTTTCAATTTGTAGAATTTTTGTTACTTGGAATTGATCAGATTAAGCTTCATTTGATAAATTCAGTGCATTGCATGAATTCAAAATTTCATTTACAAGACATCAGTTTTAGGTTTTTACATATAGCATAATCAAAAAATTATCTTCTTTGAAATCTGAAAATTGCTTTTACATATTTGCATTGCACTTTACGTCTTAGGATTGCATCTTGCCTATTTTCCATTTTGGGTGCATACCAATTTTGTGAAACTTGTATGAGCTTCACAACTTGGTGTCCTATTAGCAATATTGTTGTGAGACATAGTTACAGACTCATGTCATTCCATTATACACCATTCACCATGGATCTTGGGTTTTCTAACTCTTTCACTCATAGTATTGACACTATATTTAACCCACTATGGATCATAGTCTTCATACCTCATTTCCAATTACTTCCCTACCTATAATTAATGTGCATGATGTTGAAAAAATTGTTTCTAATTTCCCACAAGAGAACATAAGAAGGACAGATCAAGAAATAGAAAAATTGCAAAACTTTCTGACTTCTAAAAATATTGCTAGAAATGTCATTCTTGATTTATGTAATGCAAGGAAAATGCTTGAAAATGAACATGGAATAGACATTGTATGAATTCTAGCTCATATTGTTAATCAAAAAGACCCTACAAAGATGAGTTGTGCTCAAGCTTTGGGGTATACTCAAAGCCAAGGTGGAAATTCAATTCCTCCTTCCACAACCCTTACCTTTATTATGCATACACTAGTACTCATGTTACTACAACTATCCAACCTACTAGCAATGTCAACACTTCCTTAGGTATTTCCACTTTGAATCCTACTAGCTTTGTGCATTCAAATCTCATATCTCCTCAACCATCCCCCCTCACAAATCTACAATTCACTTGCCCCCCACATATATACATAACTCCACCTTATTCACCTCCATCTCAAAACACCAACAATGATCCAATCCATAATACACTTTTACAAAATTTATCATCCCTACAAAAAACAATTACCACCCTAAATCAAAACAACAATGGCCAACCTTCACAATACATGAAAGCCAAGCTATTCTAATGCCAATCTATAGTAATCTAGCTTCCTTATCTCATCCTATGTCCTTCATTCAACCCACACATCCTCAATCCTATGCACATGTGTGTGAGATTTATTGATCCTTTCTTTCATTCCTCAATAATCAAAATCAGATCTCCTTTTGAAATTCTTCAAATTGACCAACTGCAACTCAGATTCAATGGCCTTAGCCTTTGGAGATTTCTGAATAGAATATCTACCAATTGTTAAGGGAAACTTGAAACCTATCTTGTGATATTCAATCTATTTTCCATGGACTGTCATTATCTATCTGCATAGCTCCATTAAGGAAATTTTGTCATTGGGGTACCTTAGGAGCATGTATGGATACCCCACGAAGCAACCAACCATTAAGTACATGAATATGGGAAACTAAAGATAGAGGAAACCATACTTTTTAACCACTACCCAGGCTTCATAGAAAACCATTTTCCTTTCCAATTTTGGATCAAAAACACACATGAATGGAGCAAAGAAAGCATCATTCACTCTTCTGAAATGGTGAATGTTTCTATCAAGAGTAATCTAAGGAAACTACTTGTATACTAGAGTCACCCTTTTTTTAACTTCTATTGTCAATCCTGGAAAATCCCTCATCACAACAACAACATACACCAAGTAGGATTTCATGTAGAATTCAAGTGATGTATGTACTTTGATCAACTAATTGTGAATTGCATCACTAATCTGCTAACCCCAAAAGATCTATTGTTTTCACCTCAATATGATTTTTATGTCTAAATACATCCAATTTTGTAATGTGGATGAGGTAGGAAAACCTTGCACTCTACTGAGAAGAGTGATCAAATCGTTCACCTCTTTGATGAAATCATTGTGTGTAAAGTTCTTAGGCCACCTTGAAATAGTCTGCCTTTGGTTCTTCAACCATTTGTTGTTAATCACCCTCTTGGGAAAATTTGGATCTTTATCATATTCTTCATGTGCATACTACTTGGTGATATCTACATAAGAGTCAATACTTGTACACATAAAAGCTTTAGCAAGAAACTCTGCATCTAACCTTGTGACCACATTTCCATTGGAATCCCTGACACTTTGGTCCTTTCTATTGTAATGAGCAACAACTTGAAGAGAAATCTCTGGATTTTGCACTACAATAGGAAATGAATCTACCATCTGGATATTAATTTCAACTCTAGATCTCATACCATCATCTAATGGTTGCTTCTGAGTTCTTTCCACAAAAACAAACATATCGACATGTGTAATCTCAATGTCCTTAATCTCATCAATTTTTTATGACACTAAAGTTATTGGGAACACACCTTCATATTTATACCTCATTTATTTTTCCATGCTTAGAGAGGGATCTGACATATGAAGAGTAGTTTGCAAGTGACTATATTCTTATAGGATTGTGGATGTGAAAATATTGAGATGTGTGCACAGAATAATTGCATTACAAATTTCATCATTTTCTAATGTTAGAAAAGATTGCATGGTTGTAAATTTCAATAGTGGGAATAGGCTAAGCACTTGCATGAGTTTGGAGGGATTAAGTGCAATGGATGCAAAAAATAGAGCGAAAGTAGGTAATCTGGAAAAATGGAAAATTTTGCAAATTGGGAAGTTAGGTCTTTGAATTTTAGTGCCATTCTAGGTAGATGTGTTGCATTGTGTAATTATGTTTAAAATAGCACCTCTACATGAAGATATAAATTTTTTTAAAAGCGTGCAAGGTTGGAAAATTTTGTCAATACTACATAGGAAAAATCTTGGGTTTGTGCAAAATTGGAGAAAAACTCTGACTTTACATGTTGATATTTCTTTTCAAAGTGCAAGATCTTAGAAAAACTTTGACCCTGCATCAAGGGTAAAATTCCTAAGTGTGGTGCTTCTACACTTTTATGTTGATGTGAGGTTGGTGAAAAATACTAAAACTTAACATTGTTACATCATCCCATGCATAAGCCGTTAAAAACCCCGCTTGTGCATATGGGTCTACTTGGAAGTTAAGGGGTTAGACTTTATGCTTTGGTAGTGATTTTCACTGCTTGTACATCATGAAGTGAAGACTTAATGCATCATTAGTGAAAAATACTGACTATCCATCTTAGATTCACCCATATGCTTTATCGGAAAAAAACATTGAGTTAACATGTCTCACCAAAACATAACTACAAATATGTGAGTGTTTCCTGCACGAGTGGAGAAATTATCTACCCATGCTTTTGGAAATAAGGGTTTTGGTTTCAATATACCAGCGAAGAAAAATACCGCTTGTGCATAGATAGGGCATTCCACTATGTTAATCAAGGTTTATGCATTTAGTGAATTTGACAAGCATAATGGGTAAAATCTTAAAGGTTGGACATGGATCTGAAACTAAAAATTGAGAGTGACATTTGAAAGACAACCATTCAAATGGGAAAAATCCCCAAATGAGTAAGAAAAGAAAACTAGTACTTTTTATAGTAAACACAAAACATTGAAGTTCAAGAAAAATTCTCATTTTGAACATAAACCCTAAACAAAACAATTAATCTATAAAAATGAAACTAAAAAAAACCATAAACTTAATACATACAATAAATGAATACAAAACATGAAGAAGAGAGAATGCCAATGAACATGCTTGGACAAGAATGAGGATGAAAACCCTAGTCAAAATGATGAGAAATCTACTTGAAATCCACACGCCTTCAAATCAAGATTACACAGCGAGAATGCAAAGCAGTAGAGAGGGAAAAACAAACATAAAACGAAAAAAAGAAAAAAAGAAAAATCAATTTAAAACATTGATTAAAAAGCCATCAACATAATTAAGACTCCACATTTATTACACTCATGTGGACTTCAGTTGCAGAGTTGGGAAATTCTAACACCCTTGAAGTTTTGATAAGTGATGAATGATATGCATGGTTAGTGAATTTCACTGACCTTACATAAATTTAATATTTTTGTATTAGGCATGCAGGGGCATTGAAATTCAGCGCTCCTGCATGAGTGAAATATTTTCTAACTCTAAAAACAAAATTTTACAACTTGGACCAAATTGTGAATTTCTAAAAACTTAAAAAAGTTAATGCTCAAAATGGCATTCCAAGGCTGGGGGACAATGCACAAGGGAAAATGTGATTCACTCATTTTGCGTTCTTAGAGTACATGGGCTACAAAATAGATAAGTTTCATAGGGGTTATCCCATAAATTGAGCATAGTTTAATTCAGGGATAACAAATTCTAACTATTTAATAACATTTTTCCTTCTCACTTCCAAGCCCTTATTGGCTATATTTTCCCTGACCATTGACTCAAATAAATGACTTTCCTTCCATTGACTCACCACATAACAATCCCCATCATCTCAAGGTTATCATATCCAAGAATTAAATAAAGCATCGTCTCATAACTTAAAGATATATTAAGGTGGATACTAAGAATATTAATGCAATTACTACTATGTCAACTCCAAAGATTTTTTTGCAACTTTGTAGTGTTTAAGGAATGATCCAAGCTATTAGATAAATTTCATTACCTACCTAGACAATAAGATATTACTATTCAAAAAGACCTTTAACAAATACATTAAATATGAATACAATTAAAAAGAATCTAAGAACACAAAACAACACTTGTGTAACCATTTGGTCCTCATGCCTATCATCAATGACATGTCTCTTCCTCTATATGCCATAGCCATCAGGTTTGTGATTAGAGGTTTATTAGCCCAAAATGATGAGAATGGTAAAGAAAATGTAGTATATAACATTATTTATGCCTTATTGGATTATGATACATAGTCTACATTTATGGAATAAATATGCCTTGTTGCTTTCTTTTCATCTTAAAAAGTAAGAAATTGCATGATTCACATTGAGATATGTGATATTATAAAAGGATATTATTTAACATACATGACTTAAGCCAATCGTAAAGAAATTGTGTTTGCTAGGTGATATTACTTTCTAATTTTGATCTTAAAATACTATCTTCAAGTTATAATATTTCTTATAGAAATATATATATTAATTTAGAATATTTTTGAAAAATAAAATTTAAATTATTTTTTATATAAAACTATTTCAAATATTATTATTAATTTAAAATAATCAATTTGAAGATTATTGTTAATTGTAATAATACATTTAATTTATTTATTTTCTGTATATATTTTTATAATAATTATTGTTATTCATTGGTTTTCAATTCTACTTTTATTTTTAATTTATCGCTGTTTTTTATGATTGAATTTTTTTTTTTTTGGTGGAACATGATTACTCTATTGTATCATCTAAAAAATATAAGAATACAAAACATAAGAAAAAAAAAAAGCAACATTAACTTCAATCTTTAAAAATAAGACTTTTTATTTATTTTTAAATGTTCAAAAGTAGAATGCATTTTTTTTAATTTAAACTACGTATGTATACAAAAGCTTCCATTCTAGGTACTTCATAAACTCTTAAAATACATGATACCAACTAATATTCAATTGTGCAATTCGTTGCTATCTTTTAAAGGCAGTAGGGAGGGAAGGTTGGTATTTTATCAAAGAATACAGAGAACAGAAAACATGGAACAGCAGGTGGACGAGAAAAGACAGCAGCATTAAATGAGATTGTTTGTTTTTTATAAATACAAGGGACATGCGATCACCCATTCAACAGTAGACCGGCAAAATGAGAAACAAAAGATACACGTAAGCGAAAAGGACCACAGACACAAAATCTTCTGTTTTCATTGCTGTACTATCAAGAAGCACAGAATACTACTCGGAACATTCAATGCTGGCTGAAAAGTCTGGGGAAAATTGATTAAATTCAACGTACACCCAAGATAAGGAGCAAATTAGATCGACTACAAATCTCCCGTATTCCACAGACCATTCAATGCTGGCATAGGTAATTGAACAAAAACAAAACGTATCCAGTAGTTTTTATGTCATGATTTACAAGATCGCAAGGGAGTTCGTAGGAAGATTTTCTAAATTCCAGTAGGGTAGAGGATTTGAGCATGTTTCAGTAGTTATAGTATTTGTTGATTTAATGTTTAATATTTTTAGCAATATTGGATCAATAGTTGTGACTTTAAAGTTAGTGTTGATGATGACTATTCATAATTAAATGTTATGTATTTTTTAGATCTAAAAAACAACAAATCATGTGATGTCACATCAGCACACTAATAAAACATAATTTAGTGCACAAGTATTAGTCTCACTGTTTTTGGTGTTGTTTTGGACACCTTGATTGTGGCATCATATTTGATGATGTGACCTTAACCTTAGTTATAAGCAAGAGACTTGTCAAGTAAACTGCTGTAAAAAAATTGGTAGTGAGTTTGAAATTTCTAAGTACGATTTTGAGAAGCATGAAATTAAGATGCTCAACTATTGGATCCTCTCCCCTATAAAATTAATGATGATATAGTTTAAATGAAGGCTCACATCTTCATGAAAATGAAAAAAAATCTCAAATCACACATTTAAAATCTACAAAACCATTCCCTGAAAGTTTTAAACTGTTTGGACCTGGTTTTGAAATGAATCAACCAATAGTGTATTTGAACAGGCCTAATGTTTGCTTATTTTTCCAACAAGAGGGCCATCTTATTCGAGACTGTCCTATTAGAAAAAATAGGTCTCTCTTGGCTCAGTTTTCTTCTACTCCAACTAATAAGAATGCCAAATAGAATTTTCCTCCCATGTTAGTGCCCAAAACTTCTTATGTGTCTCCCACACGAAGAAACCTCGCCACTTCTTCCTCCATCCTTCATTCTCGCTCTATGGTGCCCAATAGGACCTCTTCTCCTTATAAAGAGGTTGTTATTTCAAATGATTGGAGAGTTGTGAGGAAAATGATGGAGCCCTCTCATCCAATTAATACACCACATCGTCCTTCTCACAACTTGTAACACCTCTCTAACTTCAGCCTGGTAAAATAGCATTTGATTTTGATTTGGTATTCTAACTGTTAAATGTTGTTATAATGAGATTAGACATTGATTATTAGTTATTATTCTAGATTACATGTTTATATTTTTATATATTGTTATCATTGCTTATGTATGAGTATGGGTAGGAAATAGATGATGTCGTAACACTCATATTCGAGAGGCTTATGATATCATGACTCCCTTCCTGATGATTGATGTTACTTTGACTATATGATATATGTTATATGCACATGTACTTTGACGTGTAATTGGAAGTGATGCAAATACTGAGTATCAACTTCGCCTAGATCCACAGGCCTGAGCGTACTCCTATTCCCCGATGGTGGTTACTGGAGGTAGTCACAAGCCAAATTTTTCCTACCCTAGCCCACTATACCCTGTTAGGGTAGTGTTTTCCTTGTTGATATCTTACTCTCTGGTTACCTAACAATAACATCCGGAGCACCTTTCAGTCGTATGTTCGCCGCACCTTTTATTTGTATGAGGTTTACCAGTATGTTTTATTGGGGTATTTTGTTATGGTTTTCGTGAATATTTTATATGGCTATATATATATATATATATATATATATATATATATATATATCGTTGTCAATGTTATGATGTGTTTTTATTGGCATCTTTTTGTGATTTTAAATGTAGTATTTTATAGTATTTTATTAATGGGAGATTTGAATGGTTTCTTTTCCATGAGGTTTTAAATATGATATTTTAAATGATTTTTATTGATCATTCAAGAGAATGATATATTTCATTTGGAAAATTTTAAATGATTTTATGAATCCATTTTGTGAGCTCTCATAGTCTCATTTAAATCTTATTTGGGGAGCTTTGTGTATTTTAACGATTGGATTTAAATTATTATTTTATTTGAGTAGAGAATATTGTGTATTTTGTGATTTTAATTAATGGTTTTTGGGAGCTTTAATAGCTTGTATAATAAGATGCCTTATTTCATTTTTATGGTGTGGAGAAAATAAAAATAGGGAAACCTTGTCTTGTATAGATATATATTCTTTTTTTGTTTTGGGGGAGGGATTCTTTTGGGGGGAAAAGAAAGAAATTTTATGTTTTGGAAGGAGAAGGAAAAAAAAACCCCACGAATTGGGCAGTTGAGTTGGGGAAGAACATGGAGAATTTCTAAGAAGAAAATTGTTGGCAATGGCACCGGAGGCTCAACATAGTTTTGCTGCTCCATTTTGGAATCTCGTCGTGTCTTGCTAACAAAACATTTCTTCATTCTTCATTTGGGCAGATTTGAGGTATTATTCTGTGTTTTCCTTGAATTTTTGAGTTATTAATGTATGCATGAGTGTGTGTTTAAATGTTTTGGGAATCTTGGCTACTCTGGGTGTTGTCATGGCTTTTTGGGCTGAGATTCTTTTCAACCTAGTTATTGCTTTCTTTTTTTTGGGAAATCTGAGACTTATAATTTTTTTCAATCCTCCCACTTTAAACTCAAATCCAGCTATGAGATTCACCTGGTAATGCTCAAATCTCAATTGGGTTGGAGTCCAAAACGAATTAGAAATACTTTTTATTTTGGCCAAAATTTGTGCAACTTGTTAAAAACATTTTTTTATTGCCCAAAATTTGTGCCTTCTTATTAAATGACATTTTTTTATGCTATTCTTTAACCGTTTGATATAAATACAAAATAAAGTTAGATTCTCTGTAGAATCACCCATATTTCAAATGGGTCGTTGTCCAATTTTTAGTCTGAACAACTTCATATTTTCATGTTTTTCTTGCCTAACTTGGCAAAATGATGTTTTCAGAACAACACCTCATTTTTTATTCTAAACTCAAAAATTGAAGGTGGATTCCAATTTCAAATGCCAAAATATGAACTAGGTCAAGCTTAGAATTTTAATCTAGGCACATTGAATTTTTATGCCTTTATTTCATGATTGAAATCAACTATTTGAATGATTAGCAGCAATGTTTGCTTGACTGTTTTAAAAATATTTTGTGATGGTTTTTGTGGCTTTCTTCATTGTTTCATATTTGCTTTCGGTCCCTTGTTTGGTTAAACGAGATGGAGTAAAACCATTATAAGATAATGAATCCTCGTACATGGCCTTGAGCGCTTGTAAAGGGTAAAGATGCACTTGAGATGGCCTATTCGTCTGTAGGGCATTGAGTTATCTATTTGTAGGGAATTGATTTGGGCATGATTGAGTTTTCCCTCATATGTATGAGAGGTGTACTTGTTTCCGTGTGGTGCAATCCCTTCGAGCACACATGATGACATTTCATCCAGTCCATGCTTTAGTACCTATACCTTTGTAGTCATGACTAACTCCTGGCATGCCATTGTATGACCATCTCATGATGTGATATTGGCCTTAATGCATTGTATTCTATGTTTTCTTCGTGTTTGATGTGAGTGTTCGCCATATGTTACCCTTGCCTTATTTTTTGCTTGGGCCTTGTGACTACCTCCAAGCACGGTGGGGTGGCCTCTTTTGAGTCCACATGGTAGGGAGGTGTTGCCACTGCCATTGGGCACCGGTGTACAGGTTATTGGAGCATCAGTTGGAGGTGTTCTCTCTTGTACGTGGTTTATCAGATGGTGTTTCTTATTCATGGCTATGTCTTTTTATTTATGTATATTCCTGTATGTATATTGTACTCGCTTGAGAGTGAAAATGTAATCATATAGATTAATGAGAAGAAATCTGATGTTTATATTTGGTTTATGAGTTCCCATGTTCATATCAGATTCACTTGTATTATGATGATAATTATGACTTTTTCTTCAATATTTTTCATGCAAAAAAATTAGATATTGGTTGTATTTTTCCTTTATGTTTTAGTCTACAAAAGTTCTGGTGCATCATCACCTTTTGTTTGATGTTCTGTGTCATTGTTGCAAAGTTCCAAAGCACCGGTGTAGGAATTTTTAGAGCAGAGGTTGCATTGTGCTTGTTGCGATGAGATAGTCATAGGACCTCCTGCCTTGAGTGCCTTAGTATGGTGTTTTATAGGATTGAGCTTCTCAAATTTTGTGGAGGAATGATGCCTCCTAGGTTTTGCCTTACCCTATGGGATTAGAGTGATTCCCTTGGTTGAGAGTCTCCCGAGGTTGAGATTGATTACTTTCCTATACCCTGTATTGTGGGGTGGGCATGTCAGACCTTAGCTTGTTGGTGGGTTGTAGGTGACATGTGTTGCCAAATTACCCTTGCTTGGTTTCTTTGTTCATGTTGTGGGAAGGTCTGTTTGACCTTGAGGATGCCAAGAAGTTCCTTTTGTGTGTATTCTCTTCTTGAGTTTTCTGTTTTCATTATCATGCAAGTTTTAGGCACATGTCTTCTTGTGTTTTACCTCTTTGTGCAAGTGATTTCCTCATTGACCCTATGTGGTTTTGAAGTTTCTTTTGCATGTTATATTGTATTGAAATTATGAAATATGGTAATAGAAAATGAAGGATTGTGTTAGTTCATAGAGATTATTGAATGCTCTCGCATGACTGATGCATTTGTGTGAAAGTGATTGTGTGATGATGAAACCATGTTTGCATTTGTGCATGTGTCAGAATTGTAAATATTTCTCTCCCTCTCTCTCTTCTCATTGGTTTAATGAAGATGTCTATCTTGAGTGTGTGGTGAATTGAAATTCATTGTATGCCTGCCTCTTATGAGTAAATGTTATGCATTCACAAAATTTTGTTTTATTAGATCAAACCTTGGGTAAAGGACCAAAGTCCCCAAGTTGCATTCATAATCATGGAACATGTATGAATATGAATAGAAAATTGTTCCGCATTAAGTAAAAGTTTAGAGAAAAAGGGATTAGTGAAACCATTGGCATGTTAATGATAATTGCATAATAGGTGCATCTTGTTGGTGAGGCCTATAGTCCCCAACTTTATTGTTAAGTCTTAAGAAATCATGTAGATGTTAAATTATTGTACCTAGATTCAAAATGCAAAATGGTAAATGTATGTTGAAGTGATAATGTTGCATACCTTGTCTTCGGTAAAGATTGTAATGATATTGCACTATTTGTGGGAAATAAATGTGGTTAACATACGTGTGTAGTGAGGTGATTTACCCTTTAATAAAAGTGAATGTGAATGTGAAAGTTATCATGGCATTGTTGATTTACTCCTTGTAGCACTATGATGTATTGTATGGATGTTGGGAGTACATATTATTGGAAAATTGTATTAATCTCGCATAATCAGAGGTGGATAATGGTTTTATGTTGGTAAGAGGAAATTGGAAAAAGGTACTCCCTGTTATGTGAACATCTTGTGTTAGTGCACATGTTGAGTGTTGTGAATACCCCGTACTTGCTTTGTGTGCCCATGGAATGGTGAGACTGTGTACCCATCCATGGAGGATATGTTATATTTTGGGGTGTGGGATTAACTATACCATTATGTGTGCTTGTATGTTTGTTACCTAATTGTGGGCCAACCAATGTGTGGTTGAAATTCATATATATAATTAAGAGTAACCAAAAGTTAGTTTCGTAGAATCTCTTCTTTTGGTTCTCTAGTTCCTCAGTCTATGATGGGGTAGTAGCAGCCACAAAGTTCCTTGGGCGGAGTGTGCAGTGTATGCATGTTGTGGCACAGAGTGTTCTTAGCTCAACTGATCCCAAGGGAAGTACTCACTACTTCCCCTTATGATGGATCAAGGTACTTGGTCCATATGTGCTAGCCTAATCCCCACAATATTGTGCACAACAACATTGGTTTGTTAGTATTGCCTAGATGTATGTATGAACATTGAACTAGCATTAGTGAGTCGACCTCGTCCACATGAGAGGTGAGACTCGAGTAGCCCCATATTTACTTACTCATATATGCACTATTTATTCCATATCTACACATGTTCTATTGTGATGCCATAGATATGATGCCACACCACACTGATGTTTCGACATAGTGTTGGTGATGATGCCACATGCTTAGACATGTGAAAGTGCACTATGAGATTGTGTTATGGTAGCCTACTTGTATGATGAGCGTGATGGGGCCTTGTACACTTGTAGAGGGAAACTCATGTTTTCTCTCGACAACGTTTGGGTCGGTTGGAATATGGGTTTGTCCTAGCCATGTATACCTCTAGCTACGACGAGTACCTGCGTGTGCCCTTTCCACGAGGTATCGCTATGCAGGGTGTGTTTTGTGCATGCCTACTTCTATGGAGCCACAGATGCACTGCCATGCGGCATATGACCAGTATGTGCCTTCTCCGGCTGGCATATGACCATGCTTCACTGAGACGCTATGTGGGATGTGGCTGAGGTCCACATTCCATGCAGATAGCCAAGTAGTGAGTGGACCACTTGGCGAGTCCATGCCGCATGATGATGAGATGTGAGGTGTAGCCGAGGAGTACACTTCATTCCATGTGGTTGGTGTGCCCACTCCACCACACATGAGGGGCTATTGTGATAGTTAGATGTTGTTCCCTCCTTCCTTATTTGGTGGCTAGTTTAGTCACATAGTTATGTATTGTGCCATTTCGAAGATTGTGAATCTTCTTTTGGTTATTGATGATTTTCACTTTGATTGTGAGGACTGGAAAAATTTGATTTATCTTGTTTGTGATGGTTTAGCCACAAATTGTGAAATTTCTTTGCTCGTAGCCCTCGTGGTTACATATGATTTAGTGTTGAAATTGTGCGCATTTCTTGCTTTATAGCTGAAATTGAATCTTTATTTGATATTTATTTATAATCTTTGGTGGCTAAACTAGTTTTCTATTTGTTGTTTTCAAATGATGGTCGTGTTGTAATGTGATTCCTCATTGAGAACGGGAGAGTCGAACTCGATTGAGTGAATATGAGGAAGTAGACGCGGGGAACCTTGAGGATGGGGGTATGTGAGGCTATTACACAACTAGGACCTACTACCCACCTATATGTGATGACTATCTCTTGGAGGCTAACCACCTTATTCAACAAGAGATAGGTCATTGTAGTCTTGTTTGGATGGTCTCACCGTGTGTGGGTGGCCTAACACCATCAAACCACTGAGTGCGAGGTATGGATTATGTGAGATAGATATTGGCTCTTGGATCATGGATTATGTATCATGGATTAGTATGCTCCTTATCAAAGTCTAGATGGTCCCTTGTGTAGCCTTGTGATGTGATTCCCAATGATGTAAGTATGTATGTATGTATAAATGCATGTTTCATCTTGGATGTGGATTCATATGAAAAGCTCAAAAGTTGGTTTATTATGTTGCACAAAGTATAAATTGTTATATTTTGGTTGAAAATGATGTCAAATATGTTCTCATGTGTGAGATTGGAAGTGTTTGCAATTTTTTTTTTTTTGCAAATTATGGTGTTTTGAAAAGAATTGAGTGCTTATGCATCTTCTTTACCCTATTCTTAGTAGAGTTAATGTGTATCTTAACCTATTTTTGGATGAATGTGGATGTTAAATTAAATGCTTATTTTGAGAGTTGTGGCACATGTGATGTTAGAAAGACTAACCATGTTATTTTGTTTCATGTCGAGATTTTATGAGTAAGGCATATGTCAACATATTGATAGTGATTCCTAGAAAGGTGAATGATATATGGATGTCCTTTCTATTTCATTTAGTGATGAAGCACAATATTTCTCATTTTTGGAATGAAGTACAATATTTAAATGTTAACTAATAGATTTTGAGTACTAATGTGTGACATGGCTGCATATTGAGTTTACATGACTTCTAGGAGTAAGTCAAATCTTAGGGAGGGAGGATGTAACACCTCTCTAAATTCAGCCTAGGTAAGATAGCATTTGATTTTGATTTGATGTTCTAACTATTAAATGTTGTTATAATGAGATTAGACATTGATGATTAGTTATTATTGTAGATTACATGCTTATATTTTTATAGATTGTTATCATTGCTTCCGTATGAATATGGGTAGGAAAGGGATGATGTCGTAACAATCATATTCGAGAGGCTTATGATATCATGACTCCCTTCCTGAGGATTGATGTTACTTTGAATATATGATATATGTTATATGCACGTTTACTTTGACATGTAATTGGAAGTGATGGAGGTACTGAGTATCGACTCTGCCTAGATCCACAGGCCTGAGCGTACTCCTATTTCTCAATGGTGGTTACTGGAGGTAGTCACATGCCAAATTTCTCCTACCCTAGCCCATTGTACCTTGTTAGGGCAGTGTTTTCCTTGTTGATGTCTTACCGTTTGGTTACCTAAGGGTAACATTTGGAGCACCTTTCAGCCATATGTCCGACGCACTTTTCAGTTGTATGAGATTTACCAGTGTGTTTTGTTGGGGTATTTTGTCATGGTTTTCATGGATATTTTATATGGCTATATATATATATATTGGTTTTCAGTGTTATGATGTGTTCTCATTAGCATCTTTTCATGATTTTAAATATGCTATTTTATAGATATTTTATTGATGGGAGATTTGACTGGTTTCTTTTCCATGAGGTTTTAAATATGATATTTTAAATGATTTTTATTGATCATTCGAGAGAATGATATATTTCATTTGGAAAATTTTAAATGATTTTATTAATCCATTTTGTGAGCTCTCGTAGTCTCATTTAAATCTTATTTGGGGAGCTTTGTGTATTTTAATGATTGGATTTCAATTATTATTTTATTTGAGTAGAGAATATTGAGTATTTTGTGATTTTAATTAATGGTTTTTGGGATCTTTAATAGCTTGTATAATAAGATGCCTTATTTCATTTTTATGGTGTGGAGAAAATAAAAATAGGGAAACCTTGTCTTGTATAGATATATATTCTTTTTTTGTTTTGGGGGAGGGATTCTTTTGGGGGGAAAAGAAAGAAATTTTCTATTTTGGAAGGAGAAGGAAAAAAAAACCCCATAAATTGGGCAGCTGAGTTGGCGAAGAACATGGAGAATTTCTAAGAAGAAAATTGTGGGCAATGGTACCAAGGCTTATCATAGTTTTGTTGTTTTGTTGCTCCGTTTTGGAATCTCGCCATGTCTTGCTAACAAAGCATTTCTTCATTCCTCATTTGGGAAGATTTGAGGTATTATTTTGTGTTTTCCTTGAATTTTTGAGATATTAATGTATGCATGAGTGTGTTTAAATGTTTTAGGAATCTTGGATGCTCCAGTTGTTGTCAAGGCTTTTTGGGTTGAGATTCTTTTCAACCTAGTTATTGCTTTCCTTTTTTGGGGAAATCTGAGACTTTTATAAAAAAAAATAATCCTCCCACTTTAAACTCAAATCCAAGTATGAGATTCACCTGGTAATTCTCAAATCTCAATTGGGTTGGAGTCCAAAACGAATGAGAAATACTTTTTGTTTTGGCCAAATTTGTACAACTTGTTAAAAAAAAATTTATTATTGGGGTAGATTTCATGTAGAAATACCAAGATCTCAACTGGGTCTTTGGCAGATTTTACTTCTAGGCATTTTCATTTTTGCCCAAAATTTGTGTCTTCTTGTTAAATGACGTTTTCTGATGCTACTCTTTAACCGTTTGATATAAATAAAAAATAAAGTTAGATTCTATATAGAATCACCCATATTTCAAATGGGTCATTGTCCGATTTTTAGTCGGACAACTTCATATTTTCATGTTTTTCTTGCCCAACTTAGCAAAATGACGTTTTCATAACAACACCTCATTTTTTATTCTAAACTCAAAAATTGAAGGTGGATTCCAACTTCAAACGCCAAAATATGAACTGGGTCAAGCTTAGAATTTTAATTTGGGCACATTGAATTTTTATGCCTTTATTTCATGATTGAAATCAATTATTTGAATGATTAGCAACAATGTTTGCTTGACTATTTTAAAAATATTTTGTGATGGTTTTTGTGGCTTTCTTCATTGTTTCATATTTTCTTTGGGTCCCTTGTTTGGTTAAACAAGATGGAGTAAAACCATTATAAGATAATGAGTCCTCGTGCATGGCCTTGAGCGCTTGTAAAGGGTTAAAGATGCACTTGAGATGGCCTACCCGTCTGTAGGGCATTGAGTTATCCATCTGTAGGGTTGATTTGGGCATGATTGAGTTTTCCCTCGTATGTATGAGAGGTGTACTTTTTTTGTGTGGTGCAATCCCTTCAAGCACACATGATGACATTTCATCTAGTCCGCACTCTAGTACCTATACCTTTGTAGTCATGACTAACACCCGGCATGTCATTGTATGAGCATCTCATGATGTGATATTGGCCTTAATGCATTGTATTCTATGTTTGCTTCATGTTTGATGTGAGTGTTGCCATATGTTACCCTTGCCTTGTTTGTTGCTTGGGCCTTGTGACTACCTCCGAGCACGATGGGGTGGCCTCTTTTGAGTCCACATGGTAGGGAGGTGTTGCCACTGCCATTGGGGATTAGTGTACAGGTTATTGGAGCATCAGTTGGAGGTGTTCTCTCTTGTACATGGTTTATCTGATGGTGTTTCTTATTCATGGCTATGTCTTTTTATTTATGTATATTCCTGTATGTATAATGTACTCGCTTGAGAGTGAAAATGTAATCATATAGATTAATGAGAAGAAATGTGATGTTTATATTTGGTTTACGAGTTCCCATGTTGGTATCAGAGTCACTTGTATTATGATGATAATAATGGCTTTTTCTTCAATATTTTTCATGCAAAAAAATTAGATCTTGGTTGTATTTTTCCTTCATGTTTTAGTCTACAAAAGTTTTGGCGCATCGTCGCCTTCTGTTTGATGTTTTGTGTCACTGCTGCAAAGTTCCAGAGCACCGTGCAGGAAGTTTTGGAGCAGAGGTTCCATAGCAGGAAGTTCTGGAGCAACAGGAAGTTCCGGAGCACTGGCATAGGAAGTTCTGAAGTAGAGGTTCCAGAGCAGGAAGTTTCAAAGCAGCAAGAAGTTCTAGAGTAGAGGTTTCACAGCAGGAAGTTCTGAAGCAGAAAGTTCCATAGCTGGAAGGTTCTAGAGTAGGAAGTTTCATAGCTAGAAGTTCTGGAGCAGGAAGTTTCATAGCTAGAAGTTTCGTAGATGGAAGTTCCAGAGCAGGAAATTCTGTAGTAGGAAGTTCCGAAGTAGGAAGTTCTATAGCTAGAAGTTTCGTAGCAGGAAGTTCCAGAGCAAAGTTTTTGGAGCTATTATGTTTGCTCCTATTTGGATTTTTCTCTAGAGGGTGGATTAGTCCTCTCCTTTGGGTTATGTTCGGCCATTCTTGGCCATGTATGTTGTCGATATATTGTATTGGAAACTGCTTTTTGTGTGTAAGTTATTCTTTATGTTATCAAAAAAAATTATCTTGTCCTCTTTTGGCTCTTACCCTTCGGGGTTGCATAGTGGAATGTTACACAACTCATCCCCACCTCATTTCCCAAGAGCTCTGACTTCCCCTAATAGGACATCTCTTTCTCCTCCTAACTCATGGCAGAGATCAAGATCTCCTCCATCAAGTGTGGATGAGCACTTTAATCTAGAGCATACATTTATTTGTCTCTCTAACCACTTTAGAGTCTTGCCACAAGAAGATGAAAATAGTATAGTTGATTCATCATTATCTGTAAAATTGTATCATGGAATATTAGGGAGCTTTCCCTCCCTTGACGTAAAATTAGAGTCAAAGAGATAGTATTGAAATGGAAGCCAAATGTTCTCTTTCTTCAAGAAGTTAAGTTAAGCAATGACCGCCTTAATCTTTCTCTTTTCAATCTATGGAAGGAAGCATCATTCTTTCATACTTCTCATAGAGATAGAAGTGGCAGGGTTGTTATTGGTTTAACTCCTTGGATCTCCAAATATGTCATTGATAATGGTCAAGATCCCTCTCGTAATTGTCTGTTGGGTTCTTGTTGTTATAAATGAACAACCTATTGGTTTCTACTCTATCTATGCTCCTAATGATCCTAAGAAAAGATCTATCCTTTAGGATTGGATGGCTAAAAATATTCCTAATGTTGATTGGGTGTTGGGAGAAAATTTTAATATGGTGGATCATCATGATGACTGTAGTTCGTATAATTATTTCAAACTCTACAATGAATAATTTGAATGATGGATCTACTGTTACAATTTATTCTGAGTGGTTGGTCCCATCCACGATAAATTTTTAAGCCATGTAAACAATTGGTATATTTGGTTTAACTGTAGATTCGACAATGATAGGAAAATGAGCAGACTGGATAGATTTTATGTTTCTCATAATCTTCATTTGGAGAACCTTGCATCAGGGGCTAGTGTGTTAGTCGACTACTCTACTACTCTATTTGATCATTTTCCTATTAATTGTTCTATTTCCACTTCTCAACATTCAGGTTTTTCCTTTCAAATTCCTTATATGTTGAACACTTCTCACTTGAAGACTCCAGAACCTTGCATTAGGGGCTAGTGTGTTAGTCGACTACTCTACTAGTTACTCTATTTGATCATTTTCCTATTATTTGTTCTATTTCCACTTCTCAACATTCAGGTTTTTCCTCTCAAATTCCTTATATGTTGAACACTTCTCACTTGAAGACTCCAGAATGTGTTGTCACTTCAATAGGAATTTTGAATTATATTCCTAAACCTTAAGTAGGGGATTCATGGATTGAGTGGTGGTGTCTTGCCTCAAATCAATGTGTTAGATTTCTTCAATATTTTGGTCGAAGAATGGCTTGGAAACGGAAGCATGGAGAGAAAACACTACATGGGAAGTTTGAGCATGCTAGGAAACAACTAAATTTTGATCCTAATGATAAAAAATGCAAACTTATATTGTTGTCATTGAAACTCAGTTGTGAAAACTAGACAATTACAAGGGCCAAGGTATGAAAATAAGATCTAGACTTCATTGGATCAAAGAAGGAAATAGAGGGTCTAAATTCTTCTTTAAATACCTCAATTATAAACATAAGCAAGAAATAATTTGTGCTATTTCGGAGGAGCATGGATTACAAACTGATACTACTATTATTACTATGATGTTTTAGAAATTTTATGAAAACTTGTTTAGAGAAGAAAATAATTGGACAGATGTGCAACAAACTTTGGAAGACATTGTCAAGGAGTTTATCCCCAACAAAATTGATCTTGGTTATAGCTCTTATTTGGATTGTATCCTATATTTGGAAGATATTAAACATGTTTTTTTTGCTATGAAACCGAATAAGATTCCAAGTGTTGATGGCCTTCCAGCTGAATTCTATCAAACCATGTGGAATCATATTAAGGAGGGTTTTTTATATGCTCTATTTGGAGGCTTTTCGTAATGGCTCATTAGGTTCAAACATTAATAGAAGTTTAATCAAGATTATTCCTAAAGGGAAAGATGATAACTCTATTGTTGGTTGGAGACCAATTACACTATTAAACACTTCTTATAAAATTATTGCTAAAGCTTTGGCTATTAGGATTAAACCTGTGGTCGAAGGTATTGTTAGAGCTGAAGAAATGAGGTTTATCAAAGGAAGATATATTTTGGATGTAATCTAATGCTTACATGTGAGACTCTTCAATGGGCCCAACAGACTTATCAAAATGCATTACTGATTAAACTAGACTTTGATAAACCTTATGACAAGATCCATTGGGATTTCATTCTCAAAATGCTACATTGGTTAGATTTTGGGCTTAAGCTTCAAAAAAATGTGTGTATGTTGTCCAGGATGCCAATGCACAAATTTTGATTAATAACTCTTTAATTGAACCATTTGATTTGCAATAGTCAATAAGGCAGGGCTATCCTTTATCCCCCTTTTTAAATGTGCTTACAACTAATTCTTTGGGATATATGCTTCAAAAATCTAACCAAAGGAACTTGATAAAAGGGATTTCTATTCCCCATGATAAGGTTGTTATTAACTCTCACTTTGTTGATGATAGTATGGTATTTTTGCAAAATTATGAAGAAGAGCTAAATAACACCTTTGGTATCCTTAATCTATATTGTTTCATTTCTGGTTCTTAGGTATTGCACAATAAGACTGAGTTTTTGATGCTCTCAATATGGGCTTACTCTTAAGTTGATTCTTAAGGAGTGGAGAAAAATTAAACATGGGGATATTACTAGATATCTAAGCATTTTGTTTGGTATAGGGGTGACTCTTTTTGACATGTGGGACTAGTTTATTAATAGACTTAAAAGAAGCTTTTTAATTGGGGAAACAAATTTTTATTATTAGCTAGAAAAATTCAAGTTGCCAACTAAATTTTTATTTCTACCCATGTTTACTTTTCATCTTGTTGCATTCCTTCTAAGAGAAAATATGAAGAATTGAATAAACTAATCAGGAAATTTTCGTGGTCAAAATGGGATGGAAATGTTGGTTTTATTACTTCTTCTTGGTCTCATTCTATTCAACCAAAATCCAAGGGGGTTTAGGAATCATTGATCCCAAAACTCAAGGGTTGTGTTTGGTTGTGAAATGGATTATAAGAGTTGCTACATGTGATGAACCATGGAAAATCCTTGTTCATAACCATATTTTTCAAGCTGCAACAAATAAAAAATGGCAGTCAGTTAATTGGATTGATAAAATTATTATGTATTCCTTCTTCAAAGTCAAGGCATCCTTTCCCTTACAATCCATTTGGACAACTTGGCAGTAGGTTTGCCATTTTTTGCAATGGAATGGCTCCTCTCTACAACATGGATTTAGCTTTGCTTCTTCTTCCATTTGGTGGAATAAATTTTTCAATTACCATGATCAACTACTTGCAATTTGTTTTCCAAAGAATTCTTATTATTCATATAAGAAAGGTATTCAAAAATTTAAAGAAATTTGGGATTTTGATACGTTTGATTGGGATTTATGGTTGAGAATCAAAGAGCAATATAGGTTGAGCATCAAATATAAATAATTTATGATATTTGTGCAATCATTAGTTCCTCTTGAGTTATCTATGAAAATTTGTTCTCCTAGAGATTGTAATTTTTTCAAGGATTGGAGATGGTTGTCTTCTTCCCATTTTAGTTATCTTCTGCTAAAGAAGATTTATTTTATTTCTCTACCTCACTAGAAGATCATTCCTCATCTCAATTATAAATGGAAGTGTAGATTTAGTTCCAAGAAGTGGACCAAAATGATTGCACAAATATGGAATTCCAAAGATGATGTGGAAGCTCAACTGCTAGCCTAGAAAGTTTTACATTATAAATTTTTAGTTGGAGATAGACTAAGATGCATTATAATTCAACCAATTAATTGTCCCTTTAGTCAGTATATCGAAAATATAAAACATATTTTTTGAGATTGCACCTTTGCTAAGAAACAATGGAATGCTATCTTTAATAATTTTGTTTTTGTTTTTCATCATAAGCTAAATTGGAGAGAGGCTCTTTTGGGATTTGGGCTGCATAAAGATGTGATTGTTGATTCTATCAAACAAGTTGTTTTACGACATTTTTGGAAGAATAGATGTTCTACTATGTTTTCAAGCAACTATTTTTTAGGAAACTATTATTTTAATGATTTACTTTGACATAGTTTTTCATGTGCCTTTTTGTGTTCACAACTTCAAGAATTTTCAAAGAAAAATGTAATGGTTATGGTACAACTTCAACAAATTCAAGAGCAGGTTAATCAACTTCAAAGCAACTGCAATATGAACTTATGTAGAGTGTTTCAGCTTAAGTATTAGTCTCTGGTTTCATCAATTCATGGCCATATGTTGAATTTTTGTATTCTCCTATGTAACTATTGTAATATGAACTATGTAAAGTGGCTCAACTCAATTTGTTTCCTTTTTTTATGTTGGGACATGGTGTTTTGTTGGTTCAATGTATTGTATTATTTAATTTTCAGCTAATAGCTGGTAGCTACTATTCTTTGTAATCTTTCTTTGATCAATACAAAAAAAAAAACTCTCCAAAATCGATGATGACTTGTTTGTCCAAATTCTCAAGTGCCCATGTCCCATTGCTAGCATGCCACTAGTATATCTATATGGTAAAGGTATCGAACTTAATTTGATCTTTACCTCAGGAAAAGTTTTTCTTGCCTTTGCTTATAAATTTGTAGAAAGCAACCCAAGCAGGAAAAGCGTCTACAAGATAACATACTCAATGAGAAACACAACATAGTCTAGTTTGTTTTCTTAAAATAGTTATTTTAATTAAATAAATACTATAAAAGGGAGGTATTTTTTCCAAACAATATAACAAATATGAGTTTAGTTGTTACCATTATATAGGGTATACTTGCATAAGGTTAGATTTATTTTTGAGTGGTTTATTTGAAATAGCTTTTTTCTACATGTCTTTCAAAAAATTAGAAGTATTGTAATTTGTCTTAGGTGATCAGTTTTACTCTTGGCTTAATAGTAAACATTGAAAAATGAAAACATATCTTTTAATTAATATTTGAATGATTGGATGGTTTATTAAAGAAAATAATAACAAAATCTCGCTTTTATTTAATTCCTTCAAAATTGTTATCCAATTATTGAAAATCAACGATAATTTTATTTTTATGTAATGTTGATAGTAGCATTTTTTATGTAAGGAGAACTACCCAAAATCATAAAATAGGCATCTACTTCTCAGTCTTTAACAAAAATTAAGACTGCAAAATATTTCCAAAAGCTAATACAAAGGAGGATAAAATCTATAAAGAATTTCAAGAGATTTCTATTTTTTTTTCTTGTATTTACTTGAATAATAAAGGAAATAATGTACTATCAATACTCAGAGATATATTTTTTATAATCTAGGTTAGTTTCATAGTCACAATGTATAATCATTTTCCATATTGACATTATAGGACAATTAAATAGGTTTCACAATTCTTTTTATTAATAATTAAATTTCTATTTGAAATAATTTTGCTAATATATGAATTGAGCTCATTTCAATACAACTCCTCTATAATTAACCAATAAATTAATAATTTATCAATAATTATAAATTTATAGGGTGAAAGTAGAATATCACACCACAAAACATAATTCATTTCAATCAAAGAAAAACATCTAACACAACTTAAAATCCGTGCATACATAATCTATTTTGATACCATGCTAAAATATTAACTCTTCAAACCATAATATTTTATAATGCACAGCACTATTCAAATATAAAGGCATCATATAGTTATACTTCCCAAACAATAATTTTATCATTCCTTACCTCTAATATCTTCTGGAACTATAATGCACATGTAATAATATGGTGAATATTTGAGGCTATGATTTTTGTGAGCCATGATAATACTATATATCTACACAATGTTTACCTTAAAAATTTAGGCTATAAAGATGATTTGGGAGCCAATATTTTCATTTATAGCCTCCATATTAAGTTTATAAATTAATTATATTGAAATTTATTCTCTTTCTAATTTTTGTAACAAGGCTAATACACTCACTATGATAATATCTTAAAAAAAATCCAAATATATGTTCATTAATAGTGATGCATGATAAAATATAATTAATTCATAATTGTTAGGTTTTTCTTTTTATACTATTTTAGTTCCAATCTTTTTTTATTTTATTTCCCCCTCTTTATACTCCCTCCTTTAGTGCAAACTCATTGTATCTCCCCCATCCAATCTCCCCTTTCCTTTATTTTCTAAATTTCTCTCTCCTATAGGCTACATGACATAGCCATTTCTATCATGAGATTTCGTGTTATTTCTTCACAACTCATATAGGGAGTAACAAGATAAAATCTTGTTTTCTTTCTAAAAAGAAAAAGAAAAAGAAATCCCCCCCACCTTTTTTTAATCTCGCTATTTATTGATATTAAATTATTATTTTTTAATAAAATTAAATCTCTTCTTTTAAAGAGTTGCATAATAATTAAAATAATTTATAAACTTTATTTAAGGGAATCATGAGTCTAGAATTACAAACAATCTAGAGTAATAGTTCTTAAGTCTAACGCAAGGTCATGCCTCATCAATTTAAATTAGGGTGAAATAAAAAATATACACCTATCCATTTAATTTTCTTAGATTTATTTTTTATTTGTTAAATTTTGTACATACACTATGTAAAATATTAAGGACACTTTTAATAGATATCAATGAAGTTTCATAATATTAATGATGTAGGGGTACTAAATTAAAGGGTTAGATGACAACATTTAATTCCAACCCTATTATTTTAGAATGTAATTGTGTCACCTATTTTACTAAGCTCATTCACCCTATGTACTATAACCATATTAATTCTTAGGCAAGAACCTATGAGAGTTGGATAAATCAAAACTACTAAGGAAATTGCCCCTAATAACTATGATTTGTTTTCTACCCAAATTAAAGATGTGGGTGGAATTTTAGATGATTTAGATGAGGTTGATAATGAGTTTGATGTGGAAATAAATTAGAGAGGAGAGAAATAAGATACAAAAGATAAGAAGAAGCCACCATCCTCTCCAATGTGTTCAATTTGTTTAGTATGTTCAAGTTGAACAAAAAGTAGAAGTTATTAAAGGAAGGGACACAACTAAAGAATATAAAAGGAATAATATTGGAGCAAAGCTCAAAATCACCCAGGAACAACCTCTTGCAAATCAACCCTCACAACTGAGAAAATAAAATTCATGAAATATGTGATGCTTTATTAAAAGCCAAGATAATAAAATACATTATATTACATGCTTATAAAGCCATGAAAAAATCCAAATAGGTGTGCAACCACCCAATACGAGAATATGGGAAAAAACTAATCAAAAATATTTTTTCCTAAGTTAAAACTTAGTTACTCTAAAACCCCTCCTTAAGTGCGACTTAGGGAGAATGCAAATGCAAAAAATAAATCTCTTGCAACCGAAGAAAAGGAGAAAAACCCTATGGAAAAAAACCCCTCTCCAAAAGAGAGAAAAGAGAAAAAAATGAGTCTTTGAAAACTGTCCACACATCTCCTTCACCAAGTATGATGATGTCACCAACCAATTAGGGACTCGCCCAGAAGATGACAAACTTGGATAATGCAGAAACATATAAAGAACAAAATCCAAAGATGATAAATAAAATCCTCCAAACAAATTTGAAGAACAATAACAAGCCTCCTCAAAGCCACCAAGTCTAAGTCATTGATCCACAAGAGCTGATCAAAGCCATCACAAGGCACAAGGGGTCCACACATAGCAGATTGAATGTGTGAGCTTCCACAATGACTCCACATGAGCCTTTACTCACAACAACATTAGCAAGTGCAGTGGTATATAAATACTAAAAAGTTCTCTGATGATGTTGTAGACATCTAAATTTGACCACTCCCATATGGTCAAACCTGTCTCCTTTATTTGTCTACTTCATCAGTATTAATTAAATTATTCATTTAATTAATATTCTCCCTTTTCCTAAGGTTTCTAAAGTATTTAATTTAATAATTAAATACTTTACCTTTCATCCTTTCCTCTCTAAATTAAATGAATATATCAATTTATTTAATTTAATCATTTACTTTTTTGAATTTAAATCAATTTTAAATTCACTATTCTCTCTCATTGTCACATCCTCCATAACCTTCTTCTAATCTAGATTAGTGTAATTAATCCATCATTAGGATGTGCACACTTTTAACTAGGATTAATGTCACATCCTCCATATTTGTCCACTTGTCTCTAATCCCTCATTAATCTTCTTAATCACCTATTTGGACAACCTTTATTTAATCACATGTCATCTTTGGCATGTCCTCCAAGTCAACCTTTCATAAGTGATTTCTTTATTTAGCCTTGACCTCTTCCCCATGTGAATTAAAAATTCACATTTATTCATCCAAGGTTCCCCTCTTCCCTATGTGGGTCTCATGTGTCACATCACTCACATGGGACAAGGACCTCCTTTATGAGGACCTTGTTTTATCCTCTAGACAACTCCCAATCATTTGAATTTTAAATTCATATTTATTCCCCCAACCACTTCTCTCTTCCCCATGATAATGTGTGAGGAATTCTAAAATTCCTCACATGTCAACATGCTTCCCACATAGGGACAAGAAGTTCATTTTTGAGGAAATCTTCTCCCCATCCCAAGGTACTTGCAAGTACCTCCACCTCACATGACCTCTTTCCAACTCACTTGTCTTTGTGACACATCCTCTTCCACATGGAAAGATGTGAGGGTTTTTGAGTCCTCAACTCACCATAGCCCTTCATCTTGCCCATGTTGGAAAAATCTTGACTATCCAATTCTCTAGAGATTCTTCCCTTGAAATGGAAGATTTTCTTTCATTCATTATGCACTCATCCATTCACAACTTCAACTCTCAAGCTCAAGCACTCCCATCCACCATTGTTGCATTCTTGAAGCTCATTTGTACACATTTTAGACACTTATCAAAATACCCACTTGCATCATTTGAATCATCATCACATCTAGATCATTTTGCATCCATTTTCATCATATTTTCCATCAAGGAGCACACATCAAATCTTCATCAAAGGGCCAACTAAGAAGATCACTTGAGCAAGGTATAATCGTTTTTTATCTTTATTTTGTTCAAGTCAACTTATGCTAATCATTAAGGTGTTGAAGTGTTGTTTTTCTCCTTGTTACATTTTTTTCTATTTTGCATCATTTAGGATAGTAAAAATAATGTTGCACACATTTTTGGCACGCCCGATGGGACCCAAAAATGAGTCTTTTGCTCTCAATTTTTTTGTTGTTTGATATTTTATAGGTTCAGGTTACACAAAGGTGACTCCACAACTGACAAGGGCGACCCCACCCCCAATTGGATGACCCATCCCTTAACAAGGGTGACCCTGCCCTAAGTTGGGCGACCCTACCACTAGTTGGGCAACCCTGCCCTCAACAGGGGTGATTTTACCTTGTAGAATCACCCATCTGTGAAACAAAAGAACCTGCACTTTAGTTTTTGAATAAGTGATCCTGCCTGAGAGATTGGCGACCCTACCCTAGACAAGGGTGACCTTGACCTTAACAGGGGTGACCCTTCCCTAACAGGGGTGACCCTACCCCGACAGAGGCATCTGTGAGGTAAAACAATGACATAACTTCATTTCCTAAATCTATTTCTTATCGTTTTGAGGTACTAACCCCTTAACATCATCTACTAGTGAGTGTGTCTACCTTTTTTCTAACATTTGTGTAGCTATTTCACACTTATCAAAGACCGGAGAGTGATCTTCTAATGTATTTGTTGCAGGACAAATAGGTAAAGTTAATTAGTTAGCTTGTTTATTTTTCATTTGCATACTAGTTAGGCACATAGATCTAAGTAGGGGGAGTCAACATATTGTTTGATGTGCTTGTAAAGTAAACTATTGATGTATTCAATCTCATTGCACCATTTGGCGATCCTGGGTCAAGAGAAATTGTAGCTAACTTAATCCTTTGTGTTGCCCAAGGGGCACTACATCGTTCAAGTTTTCCCCTTAGACTTTGTGTGAGCCTAGGGAGTAGCCGAAAATGTTTAGTATTCTCTTTTTAGTAGGACCTGCTTGAGAATTTCATCACCCTAAGGGATGATCCCAACCACATGTACCTGAAGGGTATACAAAGGGGGGAGAGCCAAATTTGTACCCCAATCCAGTCATGTCATGTCTAGTAGAGCATCGAAGCTAGGGTGATACCTAGATAAGACGTGAAGAGTTGGTCTGAGCTTCCAGTACATTGTTGGGGTTCCTAACTCTCACCTGTGATGGACTGGTGTTCACGGTTGTGCCTCACGTACCATTCATATATCGAGGAATCCCTAGTTTGCCTTGTTTAGCCTAGTTAGAGGACCATGTTGGCCATACCCTTTTCACTAATCTTAGGATTGTGTTGTTTGAACTATTTTTTTTGTGCTAAACCTGTACATTTATGTTTAGTCAAGTTAGCCTTTTCCTTTTTCTTGTTTTTTGTTGTGTTTTTGGTCCTTTTCCATAGTTTTTTTACCTAAGTTAAGTCCAAGTCAATTGACAGAGGTGACCTTTCCCTTAACAGGGGCTATTCTTCCCCTAATAGGGGTGACCTTTCCTTCTATTAGAATCATTTCTTAGTTTATTCATTGTAAGAATCACTCATCTTTCACTAAATAGATGACCTTTTCATCAACAGGGGTGACCTTTCCCTCAACAGGGGTGACCTTGCCCTCAATATGGGCGATTATGCCCTCTGTCAATCAAATAGTAATCAAATCAGCCTGTTTCATCAAATTGCGTGACCCTGCCCCAAGTTGGGCGACCCTACCCCAAGTTGGGTGATCCTGCCCCAACTTGGGTGACCCTACCCCAACTTGGGTAATTTTAGACCCCGAACAACCAATTTTTCCTTCTGTTCAGTCATTCTGAGCATCTGTTCCCCATTCCAAGCATCCGTTTTCCGATTTTGAGCATCCATTTCCCCATCTAGAGCATTCGTTTTCCCATTCCAAGGATCCATTCCCTGTTCCAAGCATCTATTTCCTCATTCTAAGCATCTGTTTTCCCATTCTAAGCTTCTATCTTCTCATTCTAAGCATATGTTTATTTGTTCCGAGCATCCGTTTCCTCGTTTTGAGCATCAATTTCCTCATTTCGAGCATCTGTTTCCTTGTTTCAAGCATCTGTTCCCTATTTTGAGCATCTGTCTCCTCATTCCAAGCATTTGATTCCCCATTCCCATCATTTATTTTCCCATTCTGATAGTCCATTAGCTTGTTCCCAAGAGTCGTTTGCCCGTTATGTTAGTTTGTTTGCCCCTTTTCTAGTTTTGACAAGTCAGAAAATGGACTTGGGCGACCCTATCCTAAACTTGGGAAACCCTAACCTTAACTTGGGTGACCATGACCTGAACTTGGGTGACCTTGACCTTGACCTTGACTTGGGCGACCCTGACCTTGACCTTAATTCTAGTGACCCTGACCTGAACTTGGGCGACCCTAACCTGAACTTGGGTGACCTTGACCCTGACCTAAACTTGGGTGACTCTAACCTAAACTTGGGCAACCCTGACCTTAGCTTGGGTGACCTTGACCCTAACCTTGACTTGTGTGACCTTGACCTAAACTTGGGCGACCTTGACCTTGACCTTGACTTGGGTGACCCTGACCTTGACTTGGGCGACCTTGACCTAAACTTGTGCAACCCTGACCTTGACTTAGGTGACCCTAACCTAAACTTGGGTGACCCTGACCTGAACTTGGGCGACCTTGACCCTGACCTTGACTTGGGTGATCTTTTCCTTGAGTTGGGTGAACCTGACCTTCATCCATCCATTTTTCATCTTCTATTCACCCATAGTCTACATTTCAATTCATCGGCTTTCTCGCAATGTCATTCGGTCACCATCTGAAAGCATCTCTAGATTACATATCCATCATCATTTTCCCAACCTAAATCCCCTAAAATTCATTTAAGAAGTTATTATCCAAATTGACCTAGGTGCCTAAATTTGATCATCATCATCATCCACATCTACTTAGGATTGTCATCCATCCTAAGTCAGTCATCATCATTGGCCCAATCAATCCATTTTCAATCTTAAGGTGGATTCGGTGTCACAATCATCTATCTATCCTTTAATCCAATGAATCAACACCCTCAGTCACCTAGGGCAATCTCTAAACATTGTTTAGAATCCCTTTCATCATCCTATCTTATCCATCATTTGATCTTATCAATCATTTCATCAATCAATCTTATCCAATCTGATGAGCCTAAAATATGCTCATAATTTGATGTTATGATAAACTTTTAAATGACTTTATTTTTGCTATTTCACAACTGTTTAAACTTTGTTGAAACCTTTTGTGGGGATATCCTGTAGCAAGACACTTTTATATTCCTGCAACCTATTGTGTTGACTTGATTGCATTTATTGCCCTGTTGACTCCCGAAAATGGCTAGTATATTGTATACAGTTTTTGAATGGCGAAGTAGATTTAAAATGTGTGATTAATGAATAGATATCGTGTATGTGCCATATGCCTTTTCTTGCGCATCTGTTACCTTTTGTTTCGCAGGTTGTTGAAGAATGATCGAGTCAAGCGTAGCTGATCTCGGCCTTGCAGTAAAGTCCATTTCCTGCATGACTTTGAGGAAGCTCCAGCAAAGACTCTTTGACCGAAACCGATTGGGGAAGATTTTTAATGATAAGTCAATCTAGAAAGAGTGGAGCGCTAGATTCTCTCTGAATTGGGTTGAACACATAAATTCATTTATGAAGTTTGTTCCTTGATTCAGGGATACACTTTACTTCCACGTCTTTCTTTGATGAAGTTAGTTAGCTAGTTGTTCTTCTAATTTAAAAATAAGATACTCCTCCTGCGCGAGAGAGTAGTGGATATAGAATGAATAATAGATGATTTTAAAGGTAAGATAGAAATAGAGTAGCAGATATCATGTAAGAATCAGTATGATAATGAAAGACAGAATCTGTTCGACTAGAAACAGAGTTTGTTGTTAGTTTTCACATCAACAAAACAATGTATCTCATTATGTTTTCATGAATAAAGATCGATGAAGTTCTTAGTCCAGCATCTGTGTAATCAGTAGATGCTTGCTAAGGGGGCCCACTTAGTAAGTATCTGTAGTTAATTAGTTAGATGTTCTTTTCTGCTGATATCCAATTAGCTTTCATCTTTGAAGTTTTTATACAAACTCAGTCTTATACTACTCTTGTAGCATAGAGAGTCCATCTCTGTGACTGTTCCTGCAACATAAGGTAGTTCATGGTTTGTGCCTTAGTCGTAGCTGTTACGATTTATGTTTTAATCAAGCATAGTTGAGTTAAATAATTCCGCATTACCATTCTGTGGCTTAGATAGAATTTCTTTCCAGTATGTGTTTTTGCTAAGATTTGACCAAAACAAATTCCTAGTGCATATATTTTGCTGCGCCATTTAAAGTCTACGTCCCCTAGTTTGACAAGTAAAATGAACTTCCACAGAGAGATATTAGTCACCTGTCGGAATGTCCAATTCCCAGGAAAAGTTTTACTATGATATTCATATCCTTTTGTGAGTGCGAGCCATTTTTGGTGCCGTTGTCGGGGATGGCGTCTAACTAGGAGTCTGTCAAAGTCATTCTCAGTATTAGTTTAGTCTGATAGTCAAAAAATTTCAAAATTCTTCAAGCCATTACTCACCGTATTGCATGCATAGAAGAAGAAGAGACGCACTGGGAAGGTTCCTCCCTGAAAATCTATTTATTGAACTACCATTTGACCTAGCTGATAACGAACCTGAGGAAAATCCATTCGCTCAGCTATTCCAGCACCTAGACATGGAAAATAATCCACCTCCTGCATTTGAGTTTCCCATTGTTCCCCAACAAGATACTGACAATCTTAAAAACATCCCCTCTTCCTTGCTTCCAAAGTTTTATGGCCTAGTCATAGAAGACCCAGAAACCTTTATGTTTGAATTTGATGTCCTCTGTCGTAGTTATGACTACAACACAAATGCTCATAAACTGAAGCTATTTCCTTCCACTTTGAAGGAGGGAGCTCTCAGATGGTTTATGAGTCTGGGAAGAGGCATTGTAACTAGTTGGGCAGCCATGCAGACAAAATTCTTTGAAAAGTATAAGGAATATTGTAAGAGTGCCAGCAAAGGTGATGACATATTCCGAATTCAGTAGAAGGAGGATGAAAGTCTGGAAGACTATATTTCCAGGTTTTTGTTTTCATTAAAAAGAAACTTAAACCATACTCTTAATGAGGACTCTCAGAAACTACTTTTTCTAAGGGGAATCAGTGATGCCTGTATTGACGCCCTGGACCTAATGGGAGGAGGTGATATAACTCAACTGCCTTGGGATGATATATAGAAAATATGTCTTAACTACTCTCGAGAAATAGTTAAGAAAGGTCGAGGTTATCATACTTCAGTGGGGAAGTCTTCTTCTGGTGGAGTTTCCCGGATGGAGATCACAAATCTGCTATCTTATTTCAAACAGGACATCATTAATAATATGGCTACACAATTGGACACTATGCAAGCTCAAAAGAAACATGCAGAAGCTGAGGTAGTTTTGGCTGAATTATGTCCATACTGTAAACAAAAGAAGCGTGATTGTAGATGCAAAGACGGTGGCTAATTTGGAAGCTAGACAACTGCCTACTGACTTCAAACCAGTGGAAGGTGATGATGATCAAGTGTTCTTTGTTGCACAAAGGAGACCATGGGCCCAAAGGCAAGGTATGCCTCAAGACCCTTTAACTTTTGGTAATCCCTATTCTGGCTATAATAACCAATGACAACAAGCATATGGACCACCAACACCATGGAATCCGCCTCAATCAAGTTGGCCTAATTATCAAACCCCATAGTGGCAATCTCCTCAAGGAGGTTGGCAGTAACCACAAGGGCAATGGACCCCACCTTTAGGAAATTGGCAACAAAATCCTCAATGGAGAGGTCCTCAACAATGGCAAAACCAGTCTTCTGGGTTCCTGCAGCCTCCACAGCCACAACAACAGGCCCTTATGCTGCCTCCTGCAGTAACTACCACAAATCCTGGACCTCCAAAGCAAACGCCTATGTCGGCCCAGCCAAGCCTAATCCCAATAATAAGCAACAGCAGCAACCTCAATAGTCTGTGTATATTTCTGAAGCCAACCAATATCAATCTTATGCCTTAAATGTTAATGACATCCATCTGAGGTCTAGAACGACTTTACCTGCTCCCAAACCACCTCTGATTACAGAAATATCTGATTCTCCCCTTGAAGAATCTAATGCACCTGCTATTTCCACTGAGCATATGCCTATACCCGATACAGTTTCTACAGAACCTATTTTGCAGAAACAAGATAAACCACCTTTCCCTCAGAGGTTGCAAAGTACTGAATCTAAACTCATGGAAAAACCCACTTTTGACATTCTAGATCAGCTCAAGAATGTGCAAATTCAAATTCCTTTGTTTCAGGCTATTAAAGATGTTCCCATTTTTGGAAAAGCTATTAAAGAATCCTGTTTGAAGAAGCCTAGACAAAAGAAAAAGGATCCCCAAACAATTCATGTCTTAGGGAAATTGGCTGATATAATGTTGGGAAATGTAGTCATTCCAAAGTATATTGACCCTGGAAGCCCTGTAGTACAGATACATATAAATGGCCAAGTTGTAAAAAATGTTTTGATTGATTTAAGAGCTGCCATTAATGTAATGACAAAGTATACTATAGACTCCTTGAATATTTCAAACATTAGGTCTACACCCACAGTTCTGCAGCTTGCAGATAGCTCTATAGTCAAACCTGATAGGATGGTAGAAGATGTAATTGTCACTCTTGAATCTTGGGAGTATCTTGTTGATTTCATGATATTATCAGTTAAGGCAACTTTAGGAGGGTATCCAGTTATCCTTGGTAGGCCATGGTTAGCAACTGCTGATGCTTTTATAGGATGTCATTCTAGAGATATGACCATTTCTGATGGGCAGTCCACAAAGAAATTGGCTTTGTATCCGCCTGCTAAACCTCAACTAGATTTGTCCCAACCTGTTTGGCCAGATGTGGGAGAAGAAACTGAGGAAGCCAATTCTTTGGCTCAATTAATGATGCTTCAAAATGATCCATTCTCTCAACTTCAAAGTGAAGATGCTTTGCTTTTTCAAATTCTGCAATTCAACCTTGATACAGATAGTTTATCTGATCCAAGTGACAGTCATCATCAATGTTTCCTGCAGCAGCTAGATTCCGAGAGTTCATTGCCTAAACTTCCGACAATTTTTCATAACTTGCTTCCACAAGAGGTACAAACATTACCTGTTGATTCTATGAGTAATCTCATTAAGCAGATAGAATTGTCTCCAGATCATTGTTTGAATGTTAATAGCAAGTTGTCACAGTCTCAAGAGGCTGACTTATTAAAAATGCTACAAAAATAGCATAAAGCTTTTGCATGGGAGTATGGGGACATGCAAGGAATAGATCCTCGAGTTTGTACTCATAGGATATATATCAAAGAAGATTGTTTACCAGTTAGACAACCTCAGAGAAGAGTAAATCCAGCACTAAGAGAAATAGTGAAAAATGAAATTCAAAAGTTGCTTGATGCTGGTTTTATTTACCCAATTTCTGACAGCCAATGGGTTTCTCCATTAGTTATTGTCCCCAAGAAAAGAGAAAAATGGAGAGTGTGTGTAGATTACAGAGAGTTGAACAATGCCACTAAAAAAGATCACTTTCCATTACCTTTTGTAGACCAAGTACTAGACTCACTGTCTAGCAAAATATATTTTTCCTTCTTAGATGGTTACAACGGGTATAATCAGATAAAAATTACCCCTGAAGATCAAGACAAGACCACTTTTACCTGTCCATGGGGAACATTTGCTTATTCGGTCTTGCCTTTTGGCTTATGTAATGCACCAGCAACATTTCAGAGAGTAGTAATTAGTATATTTGTTGATATATCCCATGAATGTATGGAGATTTATATGGATGATTTCACTACATATGGAGTCACATTTGAAGAAGCACTGGTAAATTTAGAAAAAGTATTAAAAAGGTGTAGAGAGCAAAATTTGTCTCTAAACAGTGAAAAGTGCTTTCTAATGATGGAAGAAGGTATTGTTCTAGATCATCATATTTCAAAGAATGGAATTCAGGTTGACCCTACTAAAATTGAAGTTATTCAGAATTTACAAACTCCTGCAAAACAAAAAGATGTTAGAAGTTTTCTTGGTCATGCAGGGTATTATAGAAGGTTTATAAAAGACTTTAATAAAGTTGTAAGTCCACTTTATGCTTTGTTAACAAAGGATTCCCAATTTGAGTGGACCGAGGCCTGTGAAAAATCCTTCCTATAGCTAAAGGACTTGCTTACTAAAGCCCCTGTTCTTCAAGGTCCAAAATGGAACCTGCCTTTTCATATACATACTGATGCATCTGATTTTGGTATAGGAGCAGTTTTAAGTCAAAAAGAAAATTCAATTGAGCATGCTATCTACTTTATCAGCAAAAACCTTCAAGGTCTTGAGCTCAACTATACTGTTACAGAAAAGGAATTGCTTGCAGTAGTGTATGCTTTGAATAAATTTAAGCATTATGTCACAGGTTATCAGATATTTGTCCACACTGACCATGTAGCAATCAAGTACTTGATGAACAAACCTGTCATTTCTGGTAGATTGGCAAGATGGCTCCTGTTGTTGCAAGAATTTGATATCACAATCATTGACAAACCAGGAAGAGCTAATGTTGTAGCTGACTTTTTATCAAGACTTCAATCAGCTGCATCTGAGGAACATGAGGTCATTGATGATAAATTCCTAGACGAACACTTGCTTTCCATTGTTGTACATACACCCTGATATGCAGACATTGTTAATTATTTGGCAGCAAACAGAATACCAGCTCATTTTTCCCCAAAAGAAAAGAAGTTGATAGAGAAAATTTTTAACTTTAGCTAGATTGCAAATTGTCTATTTTATACTGGACCTGATCAAGTAATGCGAAGATGTGTAAGAGAAGATGAGACTTATGATATCTTGCATGCTTGCCATGATGAACCATGTGGGGGGCATTTTGTAGCAAAAAAAATAGCAATGAAAGTTCTTACAACAGGGTATTACTGGCCAACATTACACAAGGATGCTGTGGCCTATACAAGGAAGTGTGACAGATGCTAGCGTATGGGAAGACCAACTAAGTCAAATGAAATGCCACTATATCCACAGGTAATAGTCACCCCTTTTGATAAATGGGGGATGGATTTTGTGGGACCAATTGATCCACTATCAAACGGAAAGTCATACATTCTAGTTTGCACGGATTATGTCACAAAATGGGTGGAAGTAAAAGCTATGATTCATGCCCGAGATAACAAAGTTGCTGAATTTTTATATGAACAAATTTTCACCAGATTTGGAGTTTCCAGAGAGCTTGTAATTGATCAAGGAGCTCAGTTTATGTCAAATCTGATAACTGCACTTATGAATGACTATAAGATCAAACATAGGAAGTCCAACCCTTATCATCCTCAAGCCAATGGTCAGGCGGAGGTAACAAACAGAGAAATTGAGGCGATCCTCACAAAGACAGTGCAGATTCATAAGAAAGACTAGAGTAATAGACTTCCTAAAACAGTTTGGGCTTACAGAACTACATGGAAAACAACAACTGGGTTTACACCTTTTGAGTTGCTCTATGGGAAAACAGCTATGTTACCCATTGAATTTGAGCATAAAACTTTGAGGACAGCTCTTAAACTCAATATGGACTTATCCGAAGCACAGAAGGACCGTCTCCTGTAGCTAAATGCTTTGGACGAAATGAGAAAAGCTGCCCTGCAGCATACAGAAGTAATCCAACAGCAGAGAAAGAAATGGCATGATCAGCACATCAAAACCAAAAAATTTTCTGTTGGAGATTGGGCTCTGTTATATGATTCCAGGTACCAAGAAAACCAGGGTAAACTCACAACACACTGGCTTGGCCCCTATGAAGTTGAAAATGTGTTTGACAATGGAGCTGTGCAGCTGGTCACAATCGATCCAGTTCGTTTCAAATTGCTCGTCAATGGCCACTGACTCCGACTATACCATAAACCAGTTTCCAAGGAAGACTTCATGAAGCAGTTCATTCAGGTTCCTCCCGCTACTCTTCCTGCAGCCGAAGGCTCTATCCTTTCTCCTGCAGTGTTCCCGTAATTTTCAAAAAGCATGCCCATAATAAAGGTTTTCTTTTTAAGAAAACCCTTTTTCTCCATTTTTAATTATCGCCTCCATCTCACTTCTTTATCTTCCATCCATCCATCCCATCCATCCATTTCATTCGTACACTTCATCTACCCACGTCACCCATCCACTTCATCCGTCTGCATCAACCTTAATTAAGATTTCTTTCCCACTTGTCAATTCATGCAGCGCCGTCATCTTTCTCACACGTACGTGCAATTACTAAAGGTACGCCATATCTTTTCTTATCGCATATTTGATTTATTTCATCCTATTCAATTACTGCTATGCATGTACCAGTTATTATCCCCCAAATCTCTACCTGTTCTTTAGTACATGTGAGGACACATGTCATCTTTTAAGAAACGGGCGGGGTAATCCATCTTTTGAAATCTGTCTTTTCGCCGCTCCCATAACTACAAAATAATCTTTCTTTAATATTTTTTTGGTACCTTCCAAACGTGATTGCATGTCCTTTAATGCATCTTTTTCTTGCAAACTATGATTAAGATTGCTTGTTTAAAAAAGTTTATTTTTGGAAACAAAGAAAGAAAGAAATATGGCAGCATGACAGAGAAAAACCATAACAGAAAGGGAAATAAAGAATTTGAATCTTCAGTAAGAAATTGAGTTCAGCCAGAAAAACTCCAAACATGGGTGGTCAATTGGTGCAACATGAACCTGTAGCTCATGAATTGTTATTGCAAGATCCGCAGATAGTCCACGCATTCAGCCTCTATGGATGGTTAAATTATTTTCTGAGTTTAAATGATTTTGATGAGGAGGTTGCGGGAGAATTTTTGAGAACACTTTCTGAAGGGGAAGCCACCGTATGGGGTCTAACAGTTGTTGCAACCAAAGATAGAATTGTTGAAGTAACCAGGCTCCCAGCCATTGGAGAAAACTTTTCTTCAGATGCTGCAACTGCAAGGGCTGAGTTTTCAATGCCTGCTGATAGACCTCTGGAAGTCTCTAAGCAAGGATGCAAGCGTGTGTCACTGTCTTTTCCATATTCAGAGTATGCCACTTATATAATAAGGTATTTAACCTGTGAAGACCATTTTTCCTACCTGCATTCTCATCATTTTAAATTATTAAGCCATATAAGGCATGGGTTAGTTGTGAATGTTCTGAATTTCTTGTTAAAATTTTTAGAGCAAAGTGCCCATGGGACTCAACAGGGGAAAGATAACTCTGTCACTCATCATGGCCTTATTAAATTACTGATTGATTGCTCTTTGAGAGATGTCTCACCTCTCTCCTGGCAACAATTTGTTGCCCAAAAGAGTTTGCAACCGCCACAACCCCCTAGGCTAATTACCCCATGGCCTCAAAGAAAGAAGAAAGAAATTGCATCTACCAGTGGAACAGGGCAAGGGTCATCTACTCCTGTAGCACCCGATCCTGTAGCCGTCACAGCTGAATTCTCTGCTAGGGTACAAACTAGGTCTGCTACTAGGAGGGAGAAAGGAAAAACAAAAGCAGAAGGGTCCCCAGAATCTGACCCTCGTCCTCAGAAAAGGCAATGCTCCTCTTCTGTAGCACCTTCCTCTGCAGCAGTTTCTCCTACAACAACAACTGTTGATATTACCAGTTCACCGTCATCCTCTGGTAGGGCAGAGCCCCTGAACAAACAAGAAAAAGAAAAACTACCGGAACACCTCCTGCAGTCACATTAGTACCAAGAAGGATTTCTACAAGGAAACAATCTAGGACCTCCCATGTTTCACCACAACCTGAGGTGATTGTGATTTTAGAAGGGTCTGTTGAATCTGAATTTAATGTTTCTTGGAATGAATCTGAGAATGTTGCTCAGAGTTCGCTCGAAAAATAACAAGTTGAGACAAAAGAAGCAGGACATAATGAACACGAGTTGCCAAATCTTGATGATTTGGCTACTGTTGCTATGCAATTCTCGGAGGAAGCACAGACTTCTCCACCGCAGCAACAAGAAGAATTTATCCTGCAGCAAGAACAAGAGGAGGCTGAACAACTGAATGTACCTAGTGAAGTCATATTTCATCTTGCAATCTGTAAAGCCATTGTTGTGTATAGGAAGACCTTTTTAATTGAGTTTCTGGAATATGTTAAAAATAATTGGGAAACAGTTACATTGCAAACTTTGACTTTCTGACACATAGCCCAGACTGACATGCAGCAAAGTCTGTGGGAAGTAGAAAAGAAGAAATTGAAAAAGAAAATTGAAAGTCAAAAATAGGAAATTGTTGAGTTGAAAGCAAAAATGGACGAAATGTTAAAGGTAACTGGTCAAATTATGGAGCATAGACCGCCACCCAAAGTTTATGCTCTGTGCCTTAAAGAATAGTTTTTATGGTTTCAATTGATGAGAATTTTCAGAAACCAAGACCCTATATTTCATTCTACCAAAGAATTTTATGAAGCATATCAAGCAGCCCCTGACTGGTTAAGGAATTCTCTGTGTGAATTCTATTTGCATGGCTTTTTAATACCATTTGAAACATAATGGAATCCTCTTCTATACATTGGTGATATTCATTTGAGAGCATTTATGTCGTGGGCAGCAAATGAGGTGAATTATGGCAGGCAGTGGGAAACGTATGAGGAAGTTGAGAAAATAGAGCCTGTCCCATTACGCTCTGAAAGTTCAAACCCACATGCAATGTTGAAATATTGGTTTGCTTTGACATATGGTATTAATAATGTTTCAGCCAAAGCGAAAATATTTGACATCAGAAAGCAAGTATATGATGAATTCCAGGCACAACAATATTCGTTTTGGAGATTAGCATATACCAAAAATGAGAAAAGATGGGAATAATTAACTGTTGGGTTAAGAAAGTCAGAACCACATGGTCCCCTAAATTTTACAGCTGCACTCAAATGAACTAGCAGATATATTCAATTGGGACTTCAAACAAGATTTGAACTGTGGCTGCCACTGACATTCAGACCCCCTGTGCTAATGTGGCCCCTGTATCCTCATCAGGCTACAAAGCTTAACAATGAATTAGAAGACCGAATATATGAAAGGTGTCGAGACTTCAAAGGATTCTATTACAAGTTTGGACATCCATTCCAAAGTCATGCAGCCACTACTGACTTCAGAGAAACCACCAGGAAAGTTAATGCTGGAGGACCAGCATTGGGCTAAGTAGGGGGCAGTGATGAACCTAAAATATGCTCATAATTTGATGTTATGATAAACTTTTAAATGACTTTATTTTTGCTATTTCATGGCTATTTAAACTTTGTTGAAACCTTTTGTGGGGATATCCTGTAGCAAGACACTTTTATATTCCTGCAACCTATTGTGTTGACTTCATTGCATTTATTGCCCTGTTGACTCCTGAAAATGGCTGGTATATTGTATACAGTTTTTGAATGGTGAAGTAGATTTAAAATGTGTGATTAATGAATAGATATCGTGTATGTGCCATATGCCTTTTCTTGCACATCTGTTACCTTTTGTTTCGCAGGTTGTTGAAGAATGATCGAGTCAAGCGCAGCTGATCTCGGCCTTGCAGTAAAGTCCATTTCCTGCACGACTTTGAGGAAGCTCCGGTGAAGACTCTTTGACTGAAACCGATTGGGGAATATTTTTAATGATAATTCAATCTGGAAAGAGTGGAGTGCTAGATTCTCTCTGAATCAGGTTGAACACATAAATTCATTTATGAAGTTTGTTCCTTGATTCAGGGATACACTTTACTTCCATGTCTTTCTTTGATGAAGTTAGTTAGTTAGTTGTTCTTCTGATTTAAAAATTAGATACTCCTCCTGCGCGAGAGAGTAGAAGATATAGAATGAATAATAGATGATTTTAAAGGTAAGATAGAAATAGAGTAGCAGATATCATGTAAGAATCAGTATGATAATGAAAGACAGAATCTGTTCGACCAGAAATAGAGTTTGCTATTAGTTTTCACATCAACAAAACAATGTATCTCATTCTGTTTTCATGAATAAAGATCGATGAAGTTCTGAGTCCAGCATCTATGTAATCAGTAGATGCTTGCTAAGGGGGCCCACTTAGTAAGTATCTGTAGTTAATTAGTTAGATGTTCTTTTCTACTGATATCCAGTTAGCTTTCATCTTTGAAGTTTTTATACAAACTCAGTCTTATACTACTGCAGCATAGAGAGTCCATCCCTATGACTGTTCCTGTAGCATAAGGCAGTTCATGGTTTGTGCCTTAGTCATAGCTATTACGATTTCTATTTTAATCAAGCATAGTTGAGTTAAATAATTCTGCATTACCATTCTGTGGCTTAGATAGAATTTCTTTCCAGTATGTGTTTTTGCTAAAATTTGACCAAAATAAATTCCTAGTGCATATATTTTGCTGCGCCATTTAAAGTCTACGTCCCCTGGTTTGACAAGTAAAATGAACGTCCACAGAGAGATATTAGTCACCTGTCGGAATGTCCAATTCCCAGGAAAAGTTTTACTGTGATATTCATATCCTTTTGTGAGTGCGAGCCACAATCTAATCCAACCACATCCCTATCTGATCACCCAATCAATCTATTTCTATCTTGAAGTAGATTTGGGTTCGTAATCATGTTGTGGTAATCTAATCCCATCGAACCTATAAGCTTCATTTAGAATCAATCCTATCATATCCTCTGATTCAATTCCAATCTGAGCTTTAATCCAATCCTAATATGAGCTTCAATCCAATCCTAATTTGAGCTTTAATCTAATCCCAATCTAAGCTTAACCTATATCCCAATCTAAGCTTTAGTCCATCTACATCCAAGATCTTCCGATATCGAGACACATCTTCATATCCATTCCTCCATATTCTTCCAATCCATCCTATTTATCCTTTCACCACCTTTTCTTTCCTTCTAATCATTTGTTCACATCTTTTCAATCTGTATCCATTAGGAATCTTTACCCTCCATCAATGCAACCAAAAATAGTAGTCAAGTGGAATCCTAATTACGTTGATGACAATAACGAGAGTCTTGTTGATCCAAAAGTATATGACGTAGATCCCCTTGATGCTATCATTTCTAGTAAGCTTTCCCCAACCACTGTCCAAAATTTGATCACTCATCAAACCTATCCCATCATATCTTCACCCACACCTACTAGAAATCCTTATTCTACCTTTGACAAGGGATATCCATTATTTTCCCCATCTGCATATTCATCATATCCTTCAACTACATCTTTATTTTATCCAACACCCACATCCTCTTATCCCAATCTACCATCCCATTCTTCCCATCCTAATCTACCATCCCAATACTCCTATTACAATCCCCCATCCATGTCCCCTATCCTAATCCAACATCCACACCTTTTTATCATAATCCCACACCCCCATCAACCTATCCAAATCCAACCTCCACATCTTCCTATCCTAATCCATCATCCACATCCTCCTATCTTAATTTGTCATGCCAATCTTCCCATCCTAATCCACCATCCCAATACCTTTATTATAATCCATGACCTGTATCCTCTTTTCCTAATCCATCATCCCAATATTCCTATCTTAATTCCCCATCTACTTCCTCCAACATCAATCCACCATCCACGTCTTCCTATTCTAATCCGCTATCACAATATTCTTACCTTAACCCTCCATCCAATCCTAATCCTCCACCTACTCTTAGTCTTCCATCCAATCTTGTTCCTCAATCTAATCCTAGTCCACTAATCCATAATCCTAATCCTCCACCAATCCATAATCCTTCATCCACTCCTATCATGCCATCTAAGCCTAGAATATGCATGATTCTCACTCTAGAGTCCCTCCAAGGACTCATGATAAAGAATACATCCCCAACTCCACAAATTGAAGTCATGGAACAATGCATCCCCACTCCCCCAGGCACGGTCACTAGTGATGAGACCCTTCATCCCACACCTATCACTATTGTTACCACCCCTAGCACCACCCAAATTGTTGAAACCATCAAACCCACTACATCCATTAAATCCCCATCTCCTACTCCAAGAGCTGTGAAACCCCTTGAAGATAATAAAATCCAATCCACCCCTCCTACTCCTAGATCCACCCAATCCATTGAAGATATGCAAGTCCAATCCACTCCTTCCACTCCTTGTATCACTGAAATCCATTCCCATGAACTTCATGAATCCTCCATCCTTCCATCTACCCCACTTGAGGAGTCCCTCCAACACTCCGTCATCATGCCACCCACACAAGATGAGTCATGCCAAGAGCTTGATCTAGAGCATACCAACATATCCTCTTCTCCCCATCAAGATCCTATCACCCCATCTAGTGCATCTCAAGATCATAGTTATTCATCCACTTCAGCCCATGATCCCTTTGTCACTCAAGATCCAATCACTCCATCGCATGAGACCTTATCACCCACTGCTAGAAATCCAAATCCTATCATATCACCTAATCCCTCTCTTGATCCCTTCCCACTCACTCCTCTTGATCATATTTTGTTATCCCATCATCTCCATCTCATGATCCTCCATCGCCACCTAACCTTACTATCCCCTCACCACTTTTATATTCCCTCGGTACTCTTACATTCATCCATGGTGGTTTCCTTGTTGATGAGGAACCAAGCATATATACCTCCCATCCTCCTCCACCTAATAATCGACTCACATCATTCTTCCAACATAACAAGAATCCTACCATAGATCGAATGCTCAAGAGCATGAACTATCAAATAAAAGGTTTAGTCCTTCATGAGCAAGGTATTCTAGAGCCCATCCATGTCAAATAAAATGAGTGTACATGAGGTATTGGATATATCTCTCAAGACTCACAATCCAAAAATGTTGGTACAACCTCTATCCATCCTCAACAAGCCTCCTCCAAAAGCATAATAGGCTCTTCTTGTCACTCCACAAAATCATTTTCCGCCTTCCCCCCTCCATCATGTCACCTCAAAACAACCATCAATATTCCTCCTTCGTCTTCCAAATCCATTTTTAGTTCTTATGTCCCTCCATCCAACATCTCCTATCCTTCATCTACTCCATCTATTTTTGGGTCCTTATGTCCCTCCATCCACGATCACACATCCTCCAACTACTAAGTCCATTTTGGGCCCTTCTATCACAAAATAACCTCCTCCATCTCATCCTATTTATCCTTCTATCCATCCATCACCTATCCATATCACCTGTCATAAACATCCCACTCTCATATTCCCTAATCAGGATCAACAAAGGCACGTACCTGCACATCCTCCATCCACATATCATCCAAAAAATCCTACCTCCACCACTCCATTCATATTTCCTTCACATCATCCATCTGCTCGCACCCATCCCATTTCTACTAAAAGCACTTTGAATGCTAAAGAAAAAATGCATAAATCTAAACATCCACATGAATCTAAATCCCCTCATGGCCCCTTAAAAAGACATGATGAAAAGAAAAATCCAATCCAAAATCCAAATCAAACCCATAGGCCATAAAGGCCCACCAAAGAAAAGATCAAAACCATGTGGATCCCAAAGAAAAAAGATGTAATGCCTTCAAATGCAAAAATTGTAGCAACATCCAAAGTTCCTAATCCAAAAGCTAATCATACACACCCTCCATCTCCTAAATCTATTTTGGGTCCTTATGCCCCAAAATTCACTATCCCATCTCCTCCATTATCCCCATATCATTCATCCACTAATCCTCCTATCCTTTCACATCCACCACCATATGTGCCAATGTTGGTCATGAAAAAATCTCCCCATCACATGCCTACCCCATCATTCCATCCATACACTTTCTAGTATCCCATCCATTATCCCACATATCTCCCACATCAAACCCTTTAATCCATTCTCTTGCATAATCCATTTATCCTAATAAGGTTGTACCAACATCTAATAGTCACTTCACACATGGGATCTTAATACCTCCAATGGAACTTGATGCTTGAGTCCATCCATCTCCTTATCACATGTCTTCTAAATCCACTTATCCACATCCCTACCCTTATCCATCTTCATCCACATTCTATCCAAAAAGTAAAAAAAAAAAAAAAGAGAAATAATTTGTCCAATGGTGAAAACTTGGCCCAAACAAGCACCTTGGATAAGTACCATGATGAGAACCTAGAAAATAGGTGTCATGTGTAAATCTCCATCCGTCTCTTTCCACACTTGGGGGTAGTTTCATGCTGTGCATCCCATCCATCCATCTCCTCCATCCCACCTATCTTACACATCCTACCTATCATATCCCATTTATCCCAATCCCTCCATCCTCCTTGTGATCTTGATATAGATAGGGGAAAACATATATACATGCTTTGGACATCTCTTGAAATACATTCCCCTCACCAATACACTATTGTATTTCTTTTCAACATCCATCTACCTTCTTTGTCCCCAGTCATGCTACCATCATCCTCCCTTCCTTATCCAGGCATCCAATCTACATCCATCTCCCTCCCTCATCCACCCATCATATCCTCCTCCATTTATCCCCTTTATCTTCCCATTTGGTTGTCTTCCATCCCTCCTGCCTTGTCACACATGATATATCTAGAGTGGGGGCATCTACCACCTTTGTGACATAGTCCTTGGAGACATCATTCATCCATCATGTCATCCCCTCCATTCTCCAAATCCTTACCTTTCCATCTCTCCATCTAGTAACCTTTTCCTCATCCAAATCCTTATCCTTCTATCCATCCATCGTGGAAATTCCCTCCATCTCCCCATCCTTATTTTCCTATCTATCTAAACAATACCTTCCATCTCCTCATCCTTATCCCTTTATCGATCCATCATCGCAATCCCTTCCATCTTCCACATCTTTACCTTTCCATCTATCCATCCAGTAACCTTTTCCCCATCCAAATCTATATCCCTTTATGCATCCATCCTAGCATCTTTCCATCTCCTTATCTTTATCTATCCATCCCTTCATCTTTATCCTCATCCTATCTCATAATCCCTTGTCATTGGTATCTAGCTATAGGCTTCCCTCCATGCAACCCAATTCCATCTATCCCATCATCATCGCTCCTGCTTCTTTCACACATCTCTCCAATCTCCTCTCACTTTTCATCACTTATCTATCCATCATATCATCATCTCAATTCATCTTTTGATAATTAAGATAACTATCCTATCTCTGACCTTCGTGCAATCACCATCATCCTATCTTATCCATCAGGTTATTCTTGTTTCGTCATATCAGCTACATCATTTTATTCACTTATCCTAGTCATCTCATCATCCTTTATCCATGGTCGGTCATCATCCTTTTTGTCAAACTACATCACCCCTACACTTTCACATAAGCAAGGTTGATCATTTTATCCACCCCTAGGGATTTTCTTTTTATTCTCTTTTTGTTCATTTGGTCATTGTCCTCCATCATCCATATATGTCATCCTCTTTCTTCTTTATCTATAGTATTTTCAACTGAGGGCTCTGTGATTTTACATAGGCAAGGCTAATCACTGATCGGCCCCAGAGCCCCTAGGTCCTTATGGTGTTTCAATCTTATGTCTTGTATCTCACGTCTTGTGTCATGTTGTCAAGCATGTCCTTATCTAGCTAGTTATTCACAAATGGGATCCACTTGTATCATGAGATTCAATCAGTTTTGGAATCTCCTACATCATAATCGATCTTTTAGTTTATTATCCATCTTTGGTTTCAATAGGATGCATCCTTCCTAACAGACCTCATAAACCCCATCCATCCCCTTGATCTATGGCAAAGGACATTTTGAAATTTATTGTGATCTTTCAAGGCTTTTAACTTTTATTTATCATTTGAGCTCCCTATCACAACTTTTGAAGGTCGCCATGATCTATTATATTATGGTGTGTTTTGATCGGTTAACATAGGGGAATATCATGATCTTTCTACTCTATTTTTGTCTTGTAGGTTGTCCCACGTAGTACCCACCAAGATCCCGGAGGTCTTGTGTTATGTTGGGACATCCCTTTGTGCTTGTGGTTATCCCAATGTCTAGTCTGACCAAAGTCTTCGTGACTTTTGGGTGATGGGATAGCCTTCTTCTGTAGTGTGTATGTTTTATGCATTAGATGCTAACTTTCCTTGGTTTCACATACCCTAGCACCTAGTGTCTTATGCTATAGCAAAAATTAGTGCTCCAACAATGGAAAATTACATTAGGATTGCATTTCATGATCAATTCCATTGCATTGCATTCATACCTGGCCTAAGACCTATGATTTTGGTTGTGCAAATATTCACCTTCCATCTCCCATTCTTCCTAGGATACCAATGGTTCTTGATAGGTGCAATTTCACACCCATCTTCCCTTAATTTTGTAATGATTACAGGGAAAGTACTTGCCAATAAACTAAGGAATGTATAATATGCTTACCATTGACCCTCATTACTATGAAAATCCTTATTTACACTCATGTTAATGTTGCATTCCATTTCATATTAGGCCATCTCACATCTCCACCCAATCTTAATCCATTCAACCTAACACAAATCATCTAATCACATCCCTGGTCTTGTTTGCAGCCTTGCTACAAGCCTTGATTCAATCATCATCATCATCATCATCATCATCATAATCAGGATGTATTGTTCCCTATCCTTTGGTGTTGTTTTAAGATGTATCCTTCCCTCATCAACAACACTTTCATCAACATAATTGGGATGTATCCTTCCCTCATCAACAACACTTTCATCATTATCATCAGAATGTATCCTTCCCTATCCTTTGGTGTTTTTTTGGGATGTATCCTTCCCTCATCAACAACACTTCATCATCCTAATCAGGATGTATCCTTCCTTCATCAACAATGCTACATACATCATCAACCCATTTTGGTTTGTAGCTTGACTGGGGCACCCTCACCTTTTTCCTTAAATCCATTTGCACTTCCCAATCTCCTATCACTTATCATCCTCTCTTATCCATCACTTTGCATCATCTTCCTTATATACCCTTTCATCGTCTCATCCATTTCAAGAGCACACTCATGTTCTTTTGAACCCACATGTCCTCTTGAGGGGGCATCCTCAATCCCTAATCTTCATCTCCACTCCCATCATCCTTGTTCCTATTTACTCCTTTGATGACTGAGGCATCTTTCCCAATCTAATCATCTTCTTCCTGGTGTTATCTTTTAATCTTCTTTGAAATGATGCTACTTCATAGCACCATCTCAAAGAGGGGAAAAATGTAGACATCCATATTTGACCACTCCCATATGGTCAAACCCATCTCCTTTATTCGTCTACTTCATTAGTATTAATTAAATGATTTATTTAATTAATATTCCCCCTTTTTATAAGGTTTCTAAAATATTTAATTTAATATTTTAAATAATTTACCTTTCATCCTTTCCTCTCTAAATTAGATGGATATATCAATTTATTTAATTTAATCATTTACCTTTTTGAATTTAAATCAATTTTAAATTCACTCTTTTCTCTTTCCTTGTCATATCCTCCATAACCTTCTTCTAATCTAGATTAGTCTAATTAATCCATGATTAGGATGTGCCCACCTTTAACCAAGATTAATGTCACATCCTCCATATTTTTCCACTTGTCTCTAATCCCTCATTAATCTTCTTAATCACCTATTTGCATAACCTTAATCTAATCACATGTCATCTTTGGCATGTCCTCCAAGTCAAACTTTCATAAGTGCATTCTTTATTTATCCTTGACATCTTCCCCATGTGAATTAAAAATTCACATTTATTCATCCAAGGTTCACCTCTTCCCTATGTGAGTCTCATGTGTCACATCACTCACATGGGACAAGGGCCTCTTTTATGAGGACCTTGTTTTATCCTCTAGACAACTCCCAATCATGTGAATTTTAAATTCACATTTATTCCCCCAAACACTTCTCTCTTCCCCATGATGATGTGTAAGGAATTCTAAAATTCCTCACATGTCCACATCTTTCCTACATAGGGACAAGAAGTTTATTTTTGAGGAAATCTTCTCCTTATCACAAGGTAATTGCAAGTACCTCCACCTCACATGAACTCTTTCCAACTCACCTATCCTTGTGACACATCCTCTTCCATGTGGCAAGATGTGAGGGCTTGTGAGTCCTCAACTCACCACAACCCTTCATCTTTCCCATGTTGGAAAAATCTTGACCATCCAATTCTCTAGAGATTCTCCTCTTAAAATGGAAGATTTTTGCTCATTCATTATGCACTCATCCATTCACAACTTCAACTCTCAAGCTCAAGCACTCATATTCACCATGTTTAGATTCTTGAAGCTTATCTTGCACTCATTTTAGACACTTATCAAAATACCCACTTGCATCATTTGAATCCCCATCACATCTAGATCATTTTGCATCCATTTTCATCATATTTTCCATCAAGGATCACACATCAAATATTCATCAAAGGGACAACCAAGAATATCACTTGAGCAAGGCATAATCTAATTTTTATCTTTATTTTGTTCAAGCCAACTTAGGCTAATCATTGAGGTGTTGAAGTTTTGTTTTTCTCCTTGTTGCATTTCTTTATGTTTTGCATCATTTAGGATAGTAAAAATAATGTTGCACACACCTACCAATGTGGGACTAAGGATCCCAAAATAAGTTAAAAACCACTTCAAAATGGGGCACTCTCCAATCAGATGCACTAGAAATTCCCTAAATACTTAATTGCAACAACTTTATAATAAATAAAGTTAAAAGAATGCAAATTTTAATTGTTCTTTATAGTTGCAGATGTCAAACTCCTCCAAAAGTCTCTCAAGAGAAAATCAAGCGTATAATTGATAGGAACTACATCCTCTAGAAGAAACATAGCAAGGGGAAAATTGATCTGCGGAGAGGAAGAAAGAACACCCCCTCCACATATTTGTAGTCGCACCTTTAAAGATAGGAATTCGTAGCCTTCTCAACAAGGAATTCAGGAACACTAGAGACAAGAATGTCAATTATTTTCTCTTGATTCAATTCACCAAGAAACAACCAATGTACCTCTCAGCAAAACATGATCCCTCTTAAATTTGAATCACTGCCTTCCAGAATGAAATGCCATGCCATATGGCTCTACATAGAATCGTCCCACAGTAACCCTAAATTGGTGCTAGGAAGTTTCTAATCAACCTTCATTCGCAGTAGTGGATCAAAGAATCAAGCCTCTAATAGGTGAATCAGCCTTCAACAAAATCGATACCACTTCCAAAGAAATTGAAAATCGTTGCCATGAAACACCACCAACAATAGGAAAATAATCGAAGGAAATTTTGAAATTTACAAAATTTCAAATGTCGAAAAATAAATCAATCTCACAAATGAATCGACTAGCCAATTCTCAAGATCTGTTTGGAGAATCAAAATAGTATGCCAAGGAAAATGTATTTAAAAATCTTCTACATCCCTTAAAAAACGCTAGATTTAACCACACAAAATATGCACAACAGAAAACTCGATAAAGGTGCAGGCTAACCACATGGAGGTCTACCAAAAAACTAATGACCTTATCTTTGATAAAGGTCTAGGCTAACCACATGAAAGTCTTCCAAAACACCAATAGGAAAAAAATCCTCAGTAGAAGGAAAGGCAGGAGATCTGCTCTAATACCGTGTTGGAACAAAGCTCAAAATCACCTAGGAACAACCTCCTACAAATCAACCCTCACAACCGAGAAAATAAAATTCACCAAATATGTGATTCTTTATTAAAATCCAAGATAATAAAATACAATATATTACAATCTTATAAAGCCATGAGAAAAGCCATTTACAGGTGTGCAACCACCTAGTATGGGAATACGTGAAAAACCTAATTAATTTTTTTTTCCCTATGTTAAAATTCAATTACTCTAACATGAATACTTAAAGAGGTGTGCAACAAAAAGTATAGGTTGAATCCTAATTTCCTTTCATGCATGGTGAAAAAATAAAAAGAGAAATATTTTTTTTTGTAAGAGAAAAATTAGGTTAACCCATACTAGTAGAAGAAGAGTGTGAAAAGAAAGGAGGAAAGTAAGGAGAGAAGAGAAGAGTGATTACATAATAGATAAAAGGACAAGAAAATGGTGTGGAAAGGGACGAAAAGTAAGGATATTGAAGAAGTAGGTTTTTCTAAAATGGTAGGATATGTACATGTGTTTATAAAAGAGGGGAGTATATATGTAAACAAGATAAATTTAGAGGAAAATAGATTAAAATTAGGAAGGAGACATTTGAAAAATAAATCTTCTACAATTGAAGTAGAGTGTGTAGGACTCTATGGAGAAAAACATAAAAAAAATGAATCTGTAAGTATTTGTGGGATAAGGAGCTCTTGTGAGTGTGGAAGAGGATATGATTTGAAAACTAGAATAAGAAGTGTGTGTAGTGTTGGAAAAAGGGTCCCACATTTTTGCAAGATGGAACAAGGGATATGAGAATCCTCCTATTTCACTAACATCACATTCAAAGGGACCCCTAGAGATCTAAAACTAGGGATGAAATGAAGGATAGAGATCTGCAATAGGGGTGTTCTAAGGTAGGATTAGAGACTAAATGAGGGTTCACCACCAAGCTAGGGTTTTGAAAGATAAGATATGAAAATGACATGCAAAACCTGACTAGATGACCTATAGAATGAAACTAAAATACAGAATGAGAAACTAGAAATGAACAAAGATGCACTTGGAAGAGGTATGAAATAAAAAAATCTCTAAAACCCTAAAAACTTGTTGTTTGATGCCCATTGGGACTCATATGCCAATTTGGGTGATTTAGTCCCAGACTAGGGTTTTTGTGCCAAAACTAGAATCTGCCAATGGTGAGTCTAAATCTCCTGAAATATGGAAAAAGCCCTATACTAGTACTTAAATGCCACAAGTAGCATATCAGTCTGACTCAACATTTTTAGAGGGTTAAGGTCTAATTCTTCTCTTCTATCTCTACTCTTCCTTCCACACTTTGTTTCCATATCCAAAACCCTGATTTATGACCTGTAGGTGACTTTCTGTGTAGATGAGAACCTTGTGACAACTCGATGAATTTATTCAACCATGCAACCTAATATTAAAAGGATCTTCAAGCTTCAAGACACCTAGATCTACAATCACACATGTAGGGAGAGAAAATCTTATTGATTGTTAGAGAAAATGGGTTTTCCTTGGTCAAACCCCTTTTAGATAATTAAACCAACTGATGAGATAGTGAAACAAGGACATGAAACATGAAACATGAACAATGATACCTTGAATGATTTCTTGTAAATTTGTAATATAACATGAAGTGGCCATGAAGGATGTAGACCTAGATCCTGAAATAAGTGTAGAAAAATGATTAAACTTGGATCTTGAATACAACATCACATCACTAGTTCAACGACATGCTTGATGTTTGATAACCTTGACATGATGATGGATTTTGAATTGCTCCAACAATTGATGAAGAATTATGCCCTTGAATTCCTTAGAAATTCTCTTATAAACTCTCTTGACACTTTTGTGAAGTCTTGTAATCATAAAATTTCTATTAGGAATGCTCTCTTGAAAGTATTAGGTGAAAATGAGTGAAATAACATTGTATTTATACTTGTTTATGCCAAATTTCTTGAAATTACAATAGTACAAGCCAACATCAGATCTAGGAGAATAAAATCCCACCAATAATTTAAATTAAATTTGGTTTTGGTTCACATGTGACTCATATGCTAGAAGTGGGGTATTAGTCCCATTAGTCTTAACTATTTTGGACACATTTTTTTAAAATGTATAGAATTATGTAAAATTAGGATCGGGGCCCAAAAACCTAGGTGGGACTCATATGCCCAAGGTGGTGTATGAGTCCCAGATCACTAAACCTAGGCCACACAACCTAAAAAGACATGAATTATTATTGGATGTTGGTTTATGTCAAGATTATCCTCAAAAATATGCATCAATTATGGCTTGTGGATGCAAAATAAGGCCAAATAAGGCATAAAGAAGCCCAATTATTAATGAAAACCCTAGATCAGCATGAAAGTGTGGTAGAACACTTTACAACACCCTAAGTATGGCATAATTAAGTCCTTTTAGTTTACAAGGGTCCTAAAATTAATATGAAGGTGAAAATAAATACACTTTACAACATTAAATTAGGGAAAAAATAGGTCTATTTAGCTTAAAAATGGGCCCTAAATCTAATGTGAATGTAGAAAAAACATTACAACACTAGATCGAAGTGACATTAGGTCCATTTTAATGTTAACCATTCCTATATTATACCATCTCCAAGAAGGGCATACAATTTTTGTGATTACGTCTAGCCCCCACTTTAGTTAGAGGATGAACCTACTTCAAACTCACACTAAAGTAGACATTCAAGAGGGGTCCAAATGTACCAATTCAAATGACAAAGGATGACAAAGATCAAAGGAGGTGGCCAAGCCCCCAGGATCCAAGATCCTACATCAAACCAACATAAGCATAAAAGGACACACACAAGGTGTATGATATGCAAGAAAACAAGATACACAAACATACAATGTCAATAACTAAAAGAAAGAAAATAAAAAACAAGCGAAGTTAAAAAGAGGTGGATCAAGTCTCAACCATTTTTCCAATGTGATGTGGATAAAATATAAGATATTTGTCCAAAAATGTACACTCACTCTGAGGCAACAAAACTTTAGGTTGTCTCTTGGGTGAGTATCCAAAAGGGTGAGACACATATGCATGCAACACTCACACACACAAGCAAGTGGCTATAGGAAATTCATGGCTAAGTTCAGCTTCCTATTCAACTAGACCAAAGATAAACCTCTTGATAACTTTGATAAGATGCCACACAACAATGAACTTCAAGCTTCATGAGGCAAGGAAAGCTTCGTATGCTTGATAATCATGAACAAACAAGATGGCTCCACAAGCAAGAAAAGTATGTTATGCAAGGTGACCGTATAACAGAAATTTGCAACATAGTGTAAGGTATGTTCAAAGGGATTTTTCTTAGTTCATGTAAGATCTCTTCTTAGGGAACATTGTGCCTAATGCCACCAAGAGAGGAAAAGTCAAAGAAATATCATGCTCTTGAAGGAAATAAATCCCAATGAAACCACCAAGAAAAGGACACATCACAAGAATAAAGAAAATCACACATTGAAACATGAGTGTCGATGTATTCCTCTGCTTTAAAGTGGTTGCTAACACCATTACTATGAGAAATTGATTTAAAGTAGAAGAAGACATGAGAGGTTACTCAAAAATCCCTATGCCAAGTCATATGTTTCCAATAAGCCACATCATGAAAAAGGGAAGGGGTTGCCCCCAAAATGTATAACTCAGTAAATCACATGTGAGCCAAGTTAAGGCATGTCATCCAAATTCCAAGCTTTCTCTTATATGTCCATGAAAGGAAGTCAACTAGAAAAAAGAGACAATGACAAGTGGCATACGAGGACAAGGCTACCTAACCCCTTGCCCCCATTTAGTGCAAGACAAGGAGGAGCCAAGGTGATTGATGAGAGGTTTGAAATTTAGTATGAATTAAAGGAATTAGGTACCCCAACATAAGGAAGAGCACCACACTCCTTAAGATGTTGAATTCTATTACACAAAGCCTTACATTCATTAGTAGAATGACCATGAACTATATGATATGCACAAAATGAATTCTTGTAGTAAAATTCCTTTCATGTTCTTGGAGGGAGAGATATCAAATGATCTTGGAGTAGTCTTAACAAGATACTCCCTTGATCAATAGTATAAGATGTTCCTTTATTTTGCGACAAAGATGTCTCTTGCTTAGTATTAGGTGTCATACTTACACAAGACTCTTTAGATTGAGAGATTTTATTCTCTCCTTGAAAAGAGGATGTAAAATATAATGAAATCGAATCATTATTATTTTGCTTGATGACAATGATATTAAGTGAGGGTTTCTTTGTTTCATTCATTTCTTTCAAAGGACAAAAACCAAGAATGCTAGTGTCTATCAGCTTTGGATGCGCTAATGTTAATTTTGGCTTATAAGAATCTTTTGTAATAGTGTTTATGTTAGGTGAAGTCTTGTTTATTTCTATCGAGGGACAATAACCAAGGCCATTAGTCATTCCTTGTGTGTTAGGCTCTATAGGGACACAAATACCTTATTCTCTAGCACCATGTATCCTTTTCAACTATATCCAAGTTGTTTCATAAGTTCATAACCTTTTCCACAAATCATTTTCATTTCTTTTGGATTAGGTGGTTATTGATAGTCTATCTCATCAAATTCTATAATATAATTTACTTGTTCTTCTAAAGTGGTTGAGGTGGGTGCTTTCGAAGGGTCTTCTAAATTTTTTGTTGGCATTACCACTTTTTATTTTCCCATTTTAGAATTTTTTTTATGATCTTGTATTCACCCATGAATGATGTGAAATCTAAGGAACCCCAATCACCTTCTACTAGCTTCGTGACTTCCTCAGTATGTTTTTCTTTTTCTTTCTATTGTACGAGTTTTACTTGTATAGTTGGTGTCAATGTTTTCAAAATGTTCTTTCCTTTTGCAATGTTTAAGCAACTACTTGGTTCAGGGTTGGCTTTGAGTGTGTACATTTTGTTGTTGTAGACATATTCATTATACGATGAAGAGTAGAAGGCACACCATTCATTGCATGAATCAACAGTCTACCTAGAAGAAGATTATATGAAATATTGTGAGGTATAACATGGATCGATGTTTCTAATGTGGCCTTTCTAGCTGTAATAGGCAAAGTGATCACACCAAGTGGTTGTTTTCCTACATTGTTGAATTCATGAATAGATAGAGAATCAAGTTGAATTTTTGATTTATCCACACCAAGCCTATCCAAAAGGTTTACCCTACACACATTAAGAGAAAATCCGTTGTCGACAAGGGTTCACTTTATGCATGTTCTATTGTGTCTAGCTATTATCATGAAATCATCATACTTCTTTTTTTCACTTCCAAAGGAGGGAGGGAGCTTTGGTGGAAAACAATGTCAGCATTTATTCCTTGAATCAAGGTTGCTATGTCTTTCGGTTGTGCATTAGAAGGGATAGGAACTTGTTGTAAAGAATTTTGAATCATGTTATGATAATTAGGGGAGGCTTGAATAAGGTCCCATAATGATATCTTAGCAGGAGTATTCTTTAGTTGTTCAACAAGATTGTAACCCTTTTTTCTTTGTAAAGGTAAATGAGGAGGACTAGGAAAGATATGATTAGGAAATGGGAGGGATGTTGAAGGTGTTTGTCTTGGTTGTAGGTTGTTTCTAGTGGTATATGTATGAGCAATGGTCTTATAACTCAACTACTGCAAAAAATTACAACACTAGATCGAGGTGACATTAGGTCAATTTTAATGTTAACCATTCCTATATTGTACCATCTCCAAGTAGGGTGTACATTTTATGTCATTATAGTAAGAAAATTTGTAAATAAATTTTGACAAGAAAGAAAAACTATGAATGGGTGTATTAAATAAATCATAGTGGACGTGAAAATAACTAGAGACACCACACTAGTGTGTTCAAGTGAGTTTATAACTAGTTAGGATTGTTTTGTATTAAGGATGAATATGTCAATGCTTAAATAGTGAGTACAGGGAGATTTCAATCCTTTTATTTTTCACAATAATTAGTTGATGTATATAGCTATAATTTATTTTCTCCTTTATTTTTAAAAATCATGTCTTTCATTAGTTTCATGATCTTGAATGTTGGGTTTCATTACCTATATGTGATTTTTGGATTATTTTAGCCTTTTTAATTATGTCTCTTTGTATTCTTCATTGTTTTATGTTTTGGGAGATCTATGTGTATGTTTATGTGTGTGCACATTCCTATTTCTTGTAACCTTAAGATGGATAGGATCTACAACAACTAGATTGAGAATGGATGTTTATTCAATTCACCAATATAAATTGATGAGACTCACTCAATGTGTGGTAAATTATTTTTAATAAGTGTTTAGTACCCTGTGAAGGCCTAAATCACTTTACTTGAGTGGATATAGAACTAATTGGACCAATATTATTATCCTACTTCATTTGATTATGAGGAATAGGATCAATATTGCAAGTACTTAAAGTGTAGGTGGCCCAGTGATTGTTACCAAAGTAGGCTACAACTCTAGGAAAAGTATAGTATCCTTGGTCGAAAAATAATAAAGTCTACATAAAACCATGCATGTATCTCTAAATGTGATTTTAACTAAGGTTGCAATGACAAGAAGTAATTCAAGATAATAAGACATCACTACGAAGGTGAGTAGAAAGACTTGTGGAGAATTTAGAGGTAGTGTCCAAGGCCTTAATGGAAACTAAGGAAAATATAGAAGCCCTAGATAATGGTTGTGTAAAAAATAATGGGAATGAACCAATTTCACCAAGTAAGATGGATAAATAGTATGAACAAACAACAATAGAAGAGAAGGGGAGATATTTTCTTGAGAGGAAATAGGTAGATGGATCTGCCATGTGAGTGACTCATGAATACAATTATGGGTCATTATAATCCCATGTAAGACCTAGTGGATAGTGTGTAGAGGAGAAGAGAATCCTCATAGATAAGGACAAAGAAGAGGATACACTCTATATTCTACACGACACTAGTGTGATATCCATTATGAAGGAGGAGGAAACCTAAAAGTTTCAAGTATCTTAGAGGAAAACAATGGTGGAGACAAGAAAGCAGAGGAGACTAAGCTCTAGTTTTTCTAACATATTTGTGTTTTTAGTTCTAATAGATAGCAATAAAGAAGATGTTATCCTCATGATAGAGTATGAAGCTAAAAAGGAGGCATTCCAACATGAAATCATGGAAGCTCTAGTCTTCACACATAAGGTGGAAGAGATGCTTGATAAAGAGTATATGATTTTAACAATGGATGAGTGTTGGTAAGAGATTGTATCCAAGGAGATACTAAGGTCTTACAATTTGAGGATAAGGATAAGAAGGAATACCATGAGGAATGCATGAAAGAAGAATGTAGATAATAGGTTGCATGTGGGAATGAGAGGATTTATAAAATGTTACAAGAAAATTGCTAATATCTCACCAAGGATCTAAAAGTTAGTATAGGAAAATAGTGTGTGAAGGATATTATATGTAGGTGTAGAAAAGAAGAAATGTGGAAAAGAAGCTACATGTAAAACTAATATAATTCCAAGGGTGTTTTTGGTGAGAGTAGTAGAAAATAATAGAGAAATACTACAAGTGGAAATAATGAGAGGGCATGATAAAGGAGCTGTCAAGGAGAAAATGAAAGTGCATCAACTAAACATGACTCTAATTGATACAAACAAGAAATAAAGTAGGGAATTACAAGTGAGATGTTTTAGGTACACATGTATTAGAGGAAATTAATTATATAGATACATGTGTTGATTGAGGATTATTTGTAATTTTTAATATCAGAGTAGTTTGTGATAGTGGAGAGATGTTGCAAGAATACTTGATAGATGCTTCTAGCAAGGATCCTCCAAAGGAATAAGAGAATCAATTTTTATACTTTATTTTAGTTTTTAGTAGAGAAATAACTTACTAGAGAGGAATGGAATTTATAGGTAGAGTATATTCCAAGGAAACTATCTCAATATGAGAAAATAAAAGAGGAGATAAAAATAATACTCATCATGAAATAAAAATAGGAGGTAATAAATTTTGTTGAATGCAAGGAGATACAAGTAGTGGTAGTGATTGATAGCAAAAAGTATTAAAATTGAAGTTAGTTGATCATAGCTATGAGGAAACACCAAAAATTGAAAATGAGGTGAACCTAAAATGTTTATTACTATAAGTATGGAGAGAAAATTTATAGCATTACTTTCTAATCTAAGGGGAAAATAATTATAAATGGACCAAGTAAGTGTGACTAAGAAAAATGAAAATAAGATGATATGTAGAAGAGAGGATTAAAATGGATCATCAAACTATTCCTAGATGATTTGAGTAATCATGATGATGTAGTGAATATTGGTGAAGAAATGAAGAGAAGATGGTGTAAAGTAGTTTCAATGAAAAATTTAAAGATTGTCATGATGATTTTTTTGCTGATTTTTTTTAAGAAGCAACATTCTATCCAATTTCAAGGCATATATGTGATGAAGGAGAAGGTGAAATTTATACCATAATATGATAAAGAATAGGATATGATAATGGATGGGAGGATTGAATCCATGGATCATATGAGTATATTTGAACCTAGAAGAAGAGTTCACACTAAAGGAAGAATAGTTTTTCAATAAAACATTTGAAAATGATGTAGTAGAAGAGGAGAATAAGAGTGAAGAGTTAAATAATTTCAACAAAAAGGGTTTGATTTGAAGGATAAATATGGATTTTTTCTTGATGGTGTATTTACCTAACACATAATAACAAGCAGAGTTAATTTTGTAAGAAGGAATAAGATATTTATGCTAGTATATAATAAAAAATATATGAGATGTTTGAGGTAGATTTAGTTGCATATGAGAAAGAATAAGAAAGATAATCAAATATTTTTGCGACATGGTTACAAAGGAAAATATAGGGATATTACCCATAGGTTTACTTATAACAATATAATTTATGAGCTACAACCATGAAATTATGAAATGTAGTGGGCTCACATAAGTTTTGTAGCCTTAAGATTTTGATGGAAGGGAATCGTGTTGAAGGGCCCATCAAAATAATAATAATTATAAATGTTTAGTTTAAACATTTGAATTTGCCACCTATTTTATGATACTATTCATCAAACCTATGATAACCACATTATTATTGGTAAATAAGGTAAGAGGGTTGTTTAATTTTATTTGAATGGGATCCTCTCGCTAATTACCATGATTGATTTGGTGGATTTTTGAAGTTTTGAGTAAACTTTAGAGTGAAAATGACATGAAAATAAATTAAAAAGAGAGATAAGGGAAACAAGGTAGGAAGAAGTTGTCCTCTTGAATGTGCAGAATTTATTGGTATGTTTAGGTGGAAAAATAGATAGGACAATATGAAGAATGGGACAACACCAAAAAGAAAAAATGCATAATTATACATAAATAATTAGGAAATTGGTGTGAAAAATAGGTGAAGGTTCACTTCCTCATTTCACTTCATTCATGGTGAAAGAGATCAGAGAAAGAGAGGATGCATAATAGAAAACAAAAAATAGAGAAAACTAGCAAATGGGAGAGAAGGTATGAGATAGAAAAGATGCAACAATTATCAATACATGATAAGTATAAAGAGTAAGGAGACATGTGAGAAAGAGGATGGTATTAGAAGTGTGTTGTTGGTGTTTTCATTGATGTCAACAATTGGTCATTCATGTCAATAGTATAGAGGTTTTTAGAGATTGTTAGTGTTGGAGTTATTGGTGGTGTTGTCATTAGTGTTGTCAGTACTCATCAATGCTAGTATGGATGTGTTGTGTTTTGATAAGAATTTTTTGTGGTGATGTCATCAATGTTTCCATTGATATATTGTATGGTTGTGATGGATAAGTGTTTCAATTGCAGTAAGTTAACTTGGTTTCCAAGTGATTTTGAGAAAATTTGAATAAAAGAGTGTGTAGTGTGACAAATGTGTGTTCAGTGTTGTGGTCCACATTTCTTCATGATTGTATAAATTCTTGTGTGGTTTGGATATGATGTTTAGAGGTTTTTAGAGGTTATATATCCATATTTTTAGGCTCTAGATCATTCTGTAGTGAAATTTATGTTTGACAATTTTTCTATCTATATAGAAGGTTGCTTGGGAGAAATGGGATTGCTCTACATTTCTATGGAATGAGGTTTCTTGTCTTATAGATTTGGGAACATGCTTATATTGTCTGTATTTATCTTCCCTCTAAGTTTCTAGTGTTGAGTCACTCCACAAGTTTAGTACTTTTGTTGTAGTTAAGTGATAGTGCATCCTAATGCGTAGGATGAAAGTAATCTTTGTTTTAGGTGGTTGGAGCACTATTTATGAATATTCTTGAGCTGCAAATTTTTGGGTTCCTATGTACTTCTCTAGCTCTTCTAGGGATTTTCACCTAAAAGGAGAGAGCTAGGGCAAAAAATGCTAAGGGTTCATTCAAATTATATTATGTGTGATGTTGTCTAAGTTAAATGAGATGAACTAAATGCAAGTGAGTGACTTATAGGACTGAATATGTATGCAAAACTAAGATCTATGCTATGTCTGAAAACACATTGTGATATGCAAACAATGAACTAAATGATGAAATAATGCAGAACAAAAAGAAATAGGATGAAACAGAGTGCACCTGGGAAAGATTTGATGATTCTAGAATGTCGTGAATGTTGTATAGAACTACTAAAATTTCACAGTAGGACTCATTCGCCCAAGGTGGAAAATTAGTCCTACTTCTGGTGAAAAAGTGTTAGAAATAGGCTTCTGACTGTTGAGATCCGAAATCTGACATAATTCAAATTTTTAGTCTTAAGGTGGGACTCATTCACTACTGGTGGCGAATCAGTCCTCTCCCAAAATTCTAAGAAACCAGGAAACAACTCTGTAACATGAGATCTGGAAATGTCTTTTTGTCGGGTTGTCGAAGTCAATTCTATAGGAAACAGACAAAGAACCTTCTCCAAGCTTGAAACAAGGTTGATTTGAGTTGAAGCACCTAATTTACTTGTTGACCCCTCTTCAACACCATAAAGCTTGTTAAATCTACATACAAAAGTCTACAAACACACATGCAATAGGGAAAAATGGTTGAGGGTTAGCAAATAGGGCTTTGCCTTGGTCAAACCCCACTTTTGGTAATAAAACCCTTAATGAAACAATGAAATGAAAGATAATGATAAACTAATAACATGCAATTTCTATCAACTTACCAAACCCTTGATGATGCAAATCTGAAGTAATGTCAATGGATGCTTCAAAGTACTTGAATATTGCTTGAATTGATGTTGTAGGATGCTTGAATGCTTGAGATGTGAGATGTAATGATTGAATAAATGAGATTGTAGGAGAGATCTAAAATGAGGTGAAAATCACTTATTTATACAATCGTGTTCCTTAGTTACCCGTTCATACCTCATCATAGGCCGACATCAAGTGTTTTTGAATAAAAACCCAAAAGGAAATTTTTAAAAATTTTGAATTTGGAGCTAAGGGGGACTCATTCGCCACCCATGGTGAATGGGTCCCACCTAGGACGTGAAAATGGGTGTCAGGAATTATCTTGTATTTAATGTTGTTTGTCAGGCTAACATTAAAAAATACACTTAATTAAAGCATATGAGGGCATAAAGGGACCAAATAAAGCATAACAAAGGGATAAATGGTAAAATTATGCCTAGAAAAGTGTGAAATCTTGTTACAAGACTTTACAACACTTCAAAATAGGACTGGATTAGTGATGAATAGGTGTTTTTTGGTGAATTATAATGAATAGAGTCTAGAAGAATGTAGAAATGTCTTACAACACTTCACAACACCTTCACAAGATGTCGTTATTTGAATTTTAGTACCTAAATATGCATGTTCAACACATGTTACAACATAAAATCAAAGAAAATTAGACGAAACACCACGAAATAAGAACTAAAAGGCCATAAAAATGACAAGGGGCCATTTTTCTATGACACATTTAACCCCCACTTTAGTGAGAGGATGAACTTGCTTCAAACTCACACTAAAGTAGCCATGAACATCGAGAGGAGGGTTCAAATGTACTTACATTAGCAAGATGGAATGAAAATGATCAAGAGGGATGATCAAGCCCCCAGGCTGAAGATCCCATGACATACTAAGCATAGGAAAAAAGGAACACAAAAGTGTTGAGAATTAGATGAAGCTTTGATCATATGTCTAACTAGTTGTGGATTAGATCTAGGCTAAAAGATAATGCATACTCACTCTAGGGCCATGGAACTTCTGGTTGTCCATAGGGTGAGAAATCCCAAAAGGTAAGATACATATGCTAGTTGGTATGTACTCACAAACACAAAGGTGGCTATGGGGAAAAATCATGCTTCTAGGTGGGCTTCCCGCTCAACCATATCAAAGTTTTACCTCATGATAACTTTAACAAGGTGCCACAAGGAAAAATGAAATGAAATTTCGGTTTGTACTCCATGAGACAAGAAAAGCTCTGTATGCTTAGAAATCATGAACAAAAAGAAAGGTACCATAGGCATGCAAGTTGTGTTATGCAAGGTGGAAAAAATGTAAAATGTAAAAATGTAAAATGTAAAATGTAATGTAGAATGCGAGATATTTTCAAAGGAGTCTTGTTAAGTTCACGTAAGGTCAATCACTTAGAGAACATTGTGTCTAATGTCTCCAAGAGAGGACCAATCCAAGGATAGTATATTCACAACTTAGGGGATGTAGTGCATCGCATCAGGCCACCAAGAGGAATGTAGTATGCTAAGATAGATCACACTTATGAAGGACATCATACCCAATGTCATCCACAAAGTGACAAATGCATCATATAAATGAGAAGGCTACACTAGGAACCAAGAATGCAAATGAATTATGGTAATGTATGCCCACCACTTTAAAGGAATTGCAACACATTGTTCTATGAGAAATTAATTTAAAGTAGCAAAAGAAAGAAAATGCAAAAAGAAAACAAGACATGAGAGCCAATTTGGAAATCCCCTATGCTAATTCATATGTTTCTGAGTAAGGCAGCGTTATGTCAATGAAAAGGAAAAAAAAAAGAAAGGCAGTTGCCCCCCAAAAAAGAGTACACCAAACACATAAGGGATCTATGGATTTGGGGTCAATATGTTCATTATTGCTATGTTTTTATGAAAGAGCTCAGAATTGTCATCATTCTCCAAAGCACATAGGACTGGAAGAATGGCACAAAGAGAGTGAAAACAAAAGAAAAAGAAAAAGTATGTTTTGGGTCAACATGGAAGAGACATTGTGGTCTCAATGCCTTGCATCATCCCCAAAAGTAAAACACAAGAGAAAAGAAAGAAAATGAAAAGGTGAGAGAAAAGTGAAAAATATTTTGGGTCAACATGAAGGAGACATTGCGATCTCAATTCCTTTCATCATCCCTGAAAGGAAAAAACCAAACAAAATCAAACAAAAGAAAAGGACCTTTTGGGTCAACATGGAAGAGACATAGGGTGTCTCTATGCTTTGCATCACCCCCAAAAGGAAAACGCAAAAAAAAAGCGAAAAATACAAGGATGCATGATATATAGAAGAATAGAGATACAAATAGAAGAAGTGTATGAAGAGAAGGAAACATCAAACAAATGTTACGAGGGAACACAAATTTACACACATGAAAGAAAAATCAAAATAAAAGAAACAAGAAAAAAGGATATCACGGTGAATGCAAGTCAACCATCTAACAAGTCATCCACCTCCCAATCACATGTTTAGTGTAATGCGTGGGTGGTTGACTATCCAAAGGGAGAATTGCAAGTGTTGAACTAGGAGTTGTACTAGGTTCTTCACTTGGTGGTGAGGATTTATCTCTTAAGTTCATTGTGAATGAAAATAAAGATTTTAGGTCATTGTGCACTTCTTCATCTATTTTTGCAATCTCTTCATTGTCATAATCATCAAGATTAATGATGGCAGAAGGACAAAGGGTGATGTCTAAGGACAAATGGAGCAAAAGTTGTGTTTGTTGGATTTGTTCGTTTTGTCATGAAAGTTGCACTGGACTATCTTGTGGCAGGTCAGGAGAATGAGGGTGGTCATCTATTACTTCTATCAAAGGTGGAGGTTGATTTTCTTTATTTTCTTCTAGGCATGATTGACAAGCAAGGAGACGACAATGACACCTATGTTCCCTAGCACCACAGTTTCATTTAATTCTATTTTGGAGTTGTTGAGGTGTAAGAGCATATTGAGTCATCATAGGTTCTTTGGCTTCTAAAGAGAGAAGAACAACATAAATCGAAGAAGATGGCTCAACCACTCTCTTTTGCTTTATACAGTTGTTTAATGCGAGGTGGCATGACAAGATTGGTTTCATGTTCCCTTGGTCATTTAAATGATGGTAGGGAAGTGTGTGAGGGTGGTTGTTCATGAGGTTGTATGGTTTTCTCAATCTCAGAATTAGGTTGAAGCATGGTTTCATCTATAAGAGGAGATGTGGAAGTGGATGGGGATGTGTTACGAAGAGACAATTCAGCTATCCTTTTGGCTTTGAACTTTTGATGGGCTATGCAAAAGAAGTCCTTTCAAGTGGTGATGGGTTCCATGGGTTCAGGCCAAAAGGCTTCTAATGAAAAATTACCTTTAGAGGATAAGGGATTAAAGCCAATATGGTGAATGGTAAATATTTCATTGTCATGTGGAAACTTCAAACACTTGTGAACCACTAATGACCGCTTTCATTGAACGAAGCCAAGGGTGGCCTAGCTACTAATGAAATTGGTCGGATTGTGGAATAACTGAAAATGTTGCCTCCAAATTTTTGGGTCTTATCTGTAAGTGGAGTACGATCGATTCGATGATAGGTCATGCAAAACCAATATGTGTCTTAATCCATGCAGTTGGTTTATTATAATCATCTTGATATAGATCATGTAATACTAGGAACTCCTCTATGATCACGTTCTCGCCACAAGTGAGATCTATTAATATCCCATTAGTGGGATTATCATAGATTCTTCCAGCTATGTAAAGAGGACTATTAGGAAGTTTTTTTAGTATTTTTTTAGTAGAAAAATTGATATCAAGAGATTTAGTGGTTTGGCCCTTACGAGGGATAACGTTTATCACCCCCACAAGTATATCCATAGGACTATCTGGGGTAACAGTTGGAGTTGTATAATGTTGTTCATTATTTGTATCAACATTTATTACATCAATATTTGAAGGTTCACTAGCCTTGACAAATGAAGTAGTGTGTTTAGACATGGGGTTGGTGAAAATTTGTAAATTCTAGTTAGGGGTTGCAACGAACTTATTGTCTTGATCATTAACACCCACAATGGTCAAATGGCCTGAATCAATGAGGTCTTTAACTAGATGTTTTAAATTCTTGTAGTGTTCAGTGTCATGTCCATTTTGGCGATGAAAATGACAATAAGCATTAGGTTTGAAGGTGGGTGGTAAGGGCTGATTTGGATCAAGTGGTCTAATGGGTGGCAAAGTGAGCATGTTTTGTTGAAGTAATTGGTTCATTTTGTTATGGAGGGTATCGAGTAAGCTAGTAAATTGTCTCTTCGGGTCCCACAAGTATAAGGCACTGTTGCTTTAACAGTTTCCACTTGATTTTGAACTAGTTGAGCTGGTTGCGGTTGTGAAGGTGGATTGAACTATAAAAAGCCTCTATTTGGTTTGCAAAATTTTTGTGTGTTATTTTGGTTTTGATTGTTGTGTTTAGGCTTTTCAGCTTTGTTAGAAGTGGATTTTGAATCATGACTTGAAACCGAGTTATGGTATTTGCACAAGGTTGTACATAAATGCATGAATGAAGGGAATTTCATCACAGTTAGTTTATCCTAAAGGTTTGTGTTCAAGTTTTCGATAAACATCTTTTGTAGATGTGCATCAGGAATCTTGATGTCAATTTGAGCATACAAGGTTTGGTATCATGAGATTAAATTAGTTGCTTTTTTTGTCAGCATTTTGTCTACATCTCATGAGGTTAGCCATTGTATTTTTAGGTGTCATGTGATCTTGAAAGTGACTTATGAAAGCATCCACCAATTCATTGAAGGAATAGATGGAATGATTGGGAAAGTTGGAAAACCATTCTAATGTAGTATCTTTCAAGGTCCTTGGAAAATTTTTAGCTAAAAGTTTATTGTCAAGGAAAAAATCACTACATAAAGTTGTATAAGCATTAACATTGTTGATAGGGTCCCCTTTACCTCCATATTTGTCAAATTGAGCCATTTTTATCCCTTGTGGCATTAGGGTGCATAAGATTTCTAGGGATAAGGGGCTACTACAAACATGATATGTGGGTGGAGCGGTTTCACCTTGGCTAATGGTGGAAATTTGGTGTTGCATGGAGGAAACAATGTTAAGGAGTTGTGTAAGGATAGGGTCAAGGGAAGTGGGTTGAGGTGGAAGAGAAAATGGTGATTGAGTGTAAGTGATGTTAGGTGAAGTGAAAGGAATACTAAGGGGGGTGAAGGTGGTGGAGGGGACTTGTGATGCCACAAGAGAAGTAGGAATGGTAGTTGTAATCAAGATAGAAGTAGCTGCATAATTAACCTGGTGTGTAGTTGTATGGACTTGCGGATTGGTATAAGTTGGTATGGATGCTATGGTTGAAGGGAGAGGAACTTGAGGTCCTCCTTAGATTACAAGAAATTTTGTGGATTGGGTATTAGAAGAGGCATGTTTATTGTAAATTTGAAAAATTCTCTTCATAACTTTCAAGCCATCATCACTTTCAATTAAACGATGAAGGTTTTCAATGGCGGGTATGGTAGTGGTGGAAATGTTTTCAAGGGACAAGTCTTGTTGTAAATGTGCAAAATCCTCATGAATATTAAAGACCTTTTCTTGTGGGAGGGAGTTATTTTGGGTGCAACATTCACTGGATGGAAAGGTGAAGGCATAGAAGTGGTATTGTCAATGCCTAATGCACCATTGTCCATACTAGGAGTAGGAGCTCTTGAGATCCCAAGGCTCACAACGAAAGTGCTATCATGGGAAGCCATGAGTCTAGAACTTTGTATCACTAGAGTATTATCAACAGGGCACCAAACACTCATACAAGTACCACAAAGGATGGGGTGAATGCAAATGCAAGGTAATCTAGGAGCTCTTAAATGCAAATAACAAAAATTCTGCTAACTATAATAGAGAACTAACTATAGAAAACAAAAATGCAGATAGATGCCAGAAAAATGCCAGAAATGTTGTTTGAAAAGTGCAGAGGGACTGATTCATCCAGGGTGGCGAATGAGTCCCAATATGATGTATTTTTTGTGTTTTTCAAAAATTTGAATGTGATATTAATGCTCTACAAAATGCAATTAAGGATGCAGAGTGCATATTTTTATCTTTTTCAATGAGATGCAATGCAAAAATGAAATCTAAATGAAGTTTTCACTAATGCAATATGAAAATTCCTAAAACAATGTCCTAATTGAATTTTGATGCAAATGTAATCTAGGATGCAATATGCAATTGATTTCAGAAATGAAAAGTGTTCAAAATGCAAGTTCACCAAAATGAATCATAGATTTTTGGGTTCCTATGTACTTCTCTAGCTCTTCTAGGGTTTTTCACCTAAAAGGAGAGAGGGAAAAAAAATGCTAAGGGTTCATTCAAATTATGTTATGTGTGATGTTGTCTAATTTAAATGAGATGAACTAAATATGAATGACTTATAGGATTGAATATGTATGCAAAACTAAGATCTATGCTAGTTTTGAAAACATGTTGTGATATGCAAACAATGAACTAAATGATGAAATAAAGTGGAACATAAAGAAACAGGATCAAGCAAAGTGCACCTCGGAAAGATTTGAAGATTCTGGAATGTTATGAATGTTGTCTAGAATTACTAAAATTTCACAGTGGGACTCATTCGCCCAGGGTGGCGAATTAGTCCTGCTACTGGTGAAAAAGTGTCAAAAAAAGTTTCTAACTGTCGAGATCCAAAATCTGAAAAAATTCAAATTTTTAGTCTTAAGGTGAGACTCATTCGCTACTAGTGGTGAATCATTCCTCTCCCAAAATTCTGAGAAATCAAGAGACAACTCTGCAATATGAGATCTGGAAATGTCTACTTGTCGAGTTGTCAAAGTCAATTCTACAGGAAATAGACAGAGAACCTTCTCCAAGCTTGAAACAAGGTTGATTTGACTTGAAGCACCTAATTGACTTGTTAACCACTCTTCAACACCAAAAATATTGTTAAATCTACATACAAAAGTCTGCAAACACACATACAATAGGGAAAAATGGTTGAGGGTTAGAAAATAGGGGTTTTCCTTATTGAAACCCCACTTTTGGTAATCAAACCCTTAATGAAATAATGAAATGAAAGAGAATGATAAACTAATAACATGCAATTTCTCTCAACTTACCAAACCCTTAATGATGCAAATCTGAAGTAATGTCAATGGATGCTTCAAAGTACTTGAACATTGCTTGAATTGATGTTGTACGATGCTTGAATGCTTGAGATGTGAGATGGAATGCTTGAATAAATGAGATTATAGGAGAGATCTTGTTAGCTCTCAAAAACGTAGGTAAAGATACCTTAAGAGGCTACCAATCTCTTGATACGTTTTAGGGTAACAGACAAGGTTAAAAGAATTCAACCTTCTACTCTTCAGGTGCTGCTAAACCTAGGTGGGTTTACCTTACTGAATGAAGAAAAATTTATGTATTTATGATTATCCTTCTGACAATGATTTTTCCACAATGGCAAATGGAAGTGAACAAATGAAATCAAGCACAATAGCAATTTTCTAATCTAAAACTTAAAATGCTCAATAAATAGATATAAAGAAACTAAATGAGTTAAAAATGATGAAGTGCAGAGACCAGTGCCTCATTGGGTATGAGGAGTCAAATGAGATCAAGATGATCATGAATTCTTTGGAGAAACTCAAACTATCTAGCATATATTATGTTTACAACTTGTATAAACATGCAAAATGTGATTACGAAGCTGTACTTGAATAATCTAGATGATCCTCTCTGATTACTGTGATTAACTAAAAGGATTTAATCTTTGCTTGAAAGAACCAATCAATCAATCACACAAATACAACAAATGTGCATTGATGAATTATATATAAACTTGTCATATCAATTCAAACAACCAAAAAGCCTCAATCTTGGAGACAGCTTAGCAATACTTTCACTAAATTCAACAAATAATTAACACTAGAGAAATGTACCAACATCAACTAATTTTCATAAATGCCTCCATTATGAAATCATGCAACAATAGTCTCTGATATGATAATTTTATTCCACTATATCTACTTGTTGTGTATCGAATATCTAATAACTGGTCCTCCTTTTACAATTACAAAAATGCCTATTTTATACATCAGCATCAAGAAAATAAACCAAATTGAAATTTCATGTCGGCCTTCCACAGAATTTGAGTTCCTCTCATGTCAGCCTACAATGGTCATTTAGCAATTTACATGTCAGCCTCAGTATTTGAATTTTTGTGATTCGTCAGTGAAACAGTCACCAAGAGATATCGAATAGCTATGCCGAAGGAAATTCAATCGCTAATCACTCTGTGGGTGTTACCCACCTTCACCATGACTTTTCTGAGTCAGGGAGATGTCTTGTAGATCGCTTAATGTTTCCCTGATAATTCTTTACCTTTCATGTGTTGCCGTGACCTATTGCTTGTTACACTGAAGACAAGAATCATCTGCATGTTCCCTTTTTTTTTTGTTATAGCTCTGTGATATCAGGGAGACGTCATGTAGAACACTTAAGTTATACCAAAAGCCATCAACCATTCTAGGTGTCACTAAGACAAAACAAATTATCTTACTGGGATGCACCTTTTGTTTTACTCACTGTCGCCATGACCACAAGATATTAGAGAGACCTCATATAGATTAACTTTGCTACACCAAAAGTCTTCATCCATCCTATTCGTCACTATGAAAAATCAATCCTAAGTCTTTTTGTTTTCATCGGCGAGATCGAAGGTCACTCGCTGAGACCTCATATTGAAAATCTTAACTTATGCTGATATCACACCCCTTTATGTTGTCGATCGGTGAGACAAAACAAACCTCTCGCTGAAAACCATCTCCCACTCACTTTCGCCAAGATAATTCAAAATCGGGGAGAGGTCCCAGAGAACCAACAAAGTCATACTGAAACATCCTGAGCACACATGATTGCCAAGAGAATGCCAACCCTTCACTGAAAGCCATTCATAAAACACTGTCGGCAAGACCCGACGGGCTCGCTATGACATAATACCAAGGCCAAGACCCTTTTCCGATACTGCCCATCTCTCGCTGATGTAACCTCACTCAAGCCTATTGCCAAGACATAAAGAACTTGGTGAAACATTATATCGATGACCAAACTCATGCCGAAATGCGAATCAACCTTTGTCGCCGAGACCGTGAAGAACTCCTATTGAACGGTGCCTGCAAGAAAATTTAGATCGATGTGACATCAAATGAGTCTTGCCGAAAGGAAACACAGACTCATGTTAGCAAAAAATGCACAATGGGTCGGGGAGACAATGGTATTCTCACGCCGATAGGAACCAAAACGTAAAAAAAATGCATGATGCAATGGATTGTATGAGGCAATATGGCAAGATATGGGTGAAATACGCACATGGTAGGACCAAATCTAGAAGCTTATGAGTGAAATCAACATGTGAAATCATCAAATTTTTATAGCCCTAACAGTGGCTCCATCTAAGGATGAATGATAGTGAGATCATTGCAAGGATCCAGATCTTTGGATGAGCAGACTAGACACAAAATGATAAACCAGAGAGCAAAAATGAAGTGAAAGGCAATGGAAACGAATGAAAAATGAATGCAAGATGGAGATGAATGGAAAATGAGAGTGAAATGGAGATGGATGAAATCCTAAACTACTGTGCATGAAAAATAATTTTAAAGAGGATAAGCAAGAGTTGTCCATGCACTGGCAACCCTTAATCCTCCATGATGCTCAAGAGAAAAATTGCTTCAAGATTTTCCCATGAATAGGCAATTCCTGATCTTCACCAGCCATATTTTGTAGATAATATGAGTCTTCACCCTTCTTTTCAATGACAACAAAAGGTCCTAGCCACAAAGCTTCAAATTTACCATGTTTGTCCTTCTCCTAACACCTTGCATTCCACATCAACACCAATTCATTCTCCTCAAATTTTCTATCCTTTGCCTTCTTGTCAAATAGATACTTCATCTGTGTCTGTAACTTCATGTTTTGGTTTTGGGAAACTCTCCTTATTTCATCAAGTTTAGCTAGTTGCTCCATTCTTTCTTCCATAGGTTCAAGAATACCCAAATCTTCTTGAAGGACAAATTTGTAGACTAGCAACAAATTTTGCAAAGGCATCCTCGCTTGCATTCCATACACCAACTCAAATGGGGATTTTCCAATTGCTTTCTTCACAGTAATCCTGTCAGCCCATACAGCTAGCCTTAATTTTGAATCCCAAGCCTTCTTGTTTTGTCCTAACATTCTCCTTATAATCTTCAAAAGACTCTTATTACTAGATTCAGCTTGACCATTAGCTTGTGGATAGTAAGGAGCTGCATAAGAAATAGTAATGCCATATGTGTCACATAAATTTTTGAACTCATCTGACCTGAAACACATCCCATTTTCTGTGATTAACCTTAGTAGTGTACCAAATCTGGTGATAATGTTGTCCATCAAGAAATTTTTCACCACTTTGTTTGTAGCCTATTTAGTTGGGATTGCCTCTACCCACTTGGTAAAATAATCAGTAGCAACCAATATCCACTTGTATCCTCCACTTGATTTTTCCTATATCTCTCCAATCAAATCAATTCCCCATTGATGAAAAGGGGCATCAGCCTGCAAGGGTCAAAGTGGCAAGGCTCCTTGATATTTTAGCTTTCCAAACACAATAATAGTATACCATCCCTATTCTTCCAAAACAGATCTCCATCCATGAAAACATATTTAGATGCTTGCAATTTTAGAGTTCTTTTTTGGTTGTCACTCAATCCCTCTGGAAACTTCATGTATTTAAGGTAATGCATTATATCAGTATACCAAGGAGTGTGCTCAATGCTTGCAACAACAATCCCTTCGTCTACATTACAAACTTGATTTTCTTCAATATTTGATTCTGCCATCAACCTATCCAAGCCTTAGCCTCTTACTAATTTGGTAATCTGTATCTCCATGTCAAATTCTTGGATTTTATTAATCCATTTGCATTTTTTTCTTGTAACTTCAAATTGTGTTAGAATATCTTTGACAGCTGCATGAGGAACATAAGCAATCACCTTTGCTCCAACTAGATATTTCCTGAAGGCTTTTGTATCTTTTACTAATGCAAATGCCTATTTTTCCATTATGTCATAATTCAACTCAGACCCTTGTAATGACTTACTAAAGGAATACACTGGCTATTCATGACCATCCTCATTCTTCTGTAACATAATAGCAGAAATAGTGTGCATTGAAGCAAATGAAAATATCTGAAAAAAGGCTTTGCAAAATCTGGAGATTTAGGGATAGGAGCCTCCTTGATGGCCCTCTTGATAGATATGAAAGCTTCCAAGGCTTTTGCAGTCCATTCCATTTTCTATCATTTCTTCAACATTTTTGATATGGGCTTAATGATCTCAACAAAGTTAGAAACAAATCTCCTAAAAAAATTAATCTGTCTAAAGAATGACTATATAGCCTTAATAGTTTTAGGGACAAGAATTTTATCAATGGCCTCAACCCTCCCAGGATCTATTCTAACTCCCTCTTTTGAAACAATATGTCCTAAGAGCTTACCTTCTGTGACTGCAAAATGACACTTCTTAGGATTTAAGCTGATACCATATTCTAAGGCTTTAATAAATACCTTTTCCAGATGTTGTACATGATCTTCAGCCTTCTTTGAATAAGCAATCAGGTCATCTTGGTACACCACCATGATAGCATTGATCAAATCTGTAAATGCCATGTCCATAGCTCTTTGGAAAGTTGCTCCAGCATTAGTGAGACCAAATGGCATTCTTATGTATACATATGTTCCCCAAGGAGTTGTAAATGTTGTTTTATATTGCTCAGATTCTTTGACTTTAACCTAATTATACCCTAAAAATCCATCCATCATAGACAACAACTCACACCCTGTCACCTTATGCAATATAGCCTCCATATTGGGTAGAGGATAATTGTCCTTGAGAGATGCAATATTCAAATTCCTCAAGTCGACACATAATATGATGTCTCCATTTTTCTTCCTCACAAGGACCAAATTTGAGACCCACATTGAGTGACTGATTGGTTTGATAATTCCTCCATCTCTGAGCTTTGTCAATTCTTCTTGCATTTTAGGCTCCAATGTTGGATTTATGGGTCTTTGGTTTTGTTTGAATGGTTTGGCATCAGACTTCAATGGTATTTCATGCTGAAATAAATCCTCCCTGTATGCTTTTAGATCTTCATAAGACCAAGCAAAGATGTGTTTATACCTTCTCAACAACTCTATCAACATTCTTCTAATTGTAGGTCTTATCTTCTTTCCTATGTACACCTTTCTTGGTGCTATCTTAGTCCCTAAGTTAAATTCTTCAATATCTTCCTTTCTAACTAGTGTTTGATTCATTAGAGACCAATCATTTCCATCATACAACCTCTCTAATGCCACTAAGCCCTTAGGAAGCTTATTTGTTTTGAGTTACAAGATCTCCTTTCTAAACACTGTTTTCTTCCCATCCACTTCCTCAACAAAAGCATTGAAGTCAATTTCCTAGGCTTCATATTGATCTATACAATTGAGGAATTTCAAAAGATCAGTATCATCATTGAATACCTGCCAATTATAAATGTTATCAAGAACAATAGGCCTTATCTTGAATTCAATCTATGAAACCCCAGCCAATGTGATATCATCTCTTTTCAGCATCACATTTGCTAAAAAATCAGCCATTATATTCTTTGATCTGTCAATCCACTCAATTGAAAAGGCATCAAATAATTCAATTGTGTCCCATACAACATTCCTGTATTGTTTCAATCTTTTATGCTTTGCTACATACTTTGACTTGATTTGTGAAACAATCAACTCAGAATCGCCCAAAACAGCCAGCAATTTAATCTTGTGTTTCACAGCTATGTTCAGACTTGTCAACAAGGCTTCATACTCTACCACATTGTTTGTACATTCAAATGCTAACAGAAAAGAATATTTAAATGTAATACCTTCAGGTGAAACAAAAAAAATCCCAGCGTCATTACCTTCTTGGCTGCATGCTCCATCAAAATACATCTTCCACACTTCATTGCAGCTTTGTGCCACATGCTTTTCAATTGGATCACTATTGATTAATTTTGGCTGGGCTGATTTAATCTTAAAACTTCCAAGATAAGCATCACAAAAACAATTGATCTAATCTTGAGGTACACAGTCAACAAGCTGGTTCATTCTAGGCTCTCTGTACAATTTGACTTCTACACCATTCACTAGAATAGTAGCGTAAGATAAATCAAACTGGATGTTTCCCCCAACTGCTATTGTCCATTGTCTTGACAAGAGCATACCAAACTACAGAGGAGTACCAATCACTATTATATTTATATTATATGCCACCTGTGGATAAGTAGCCAACTTGACTTCAACACCTCTCATAATGCCTACTACAGGTATAGGTCTGTTATCCATTGCATAGCACTTCCCTTCACATGTATCAACCCACATGCCAAATTGCTTCATAACTCCAACTGGCATGATATTTATAGCATCACCAAATTCTATCATGTAATTTATCAGCAGTTTGTTGTTTATGAGTAATGTAGTGAAAAAAGGATCAACTTGTGGGGGAGTTGTTAATACATCACTCAAGTAGACTTCTGGGATATTTATTCTCTCTTGCTTAGTGACTACTTTAACAGCTACTCTGTTTCAGAATTCACATGTTTTCATTTCCATTCATTATCAATTGAACATCACTATCTCTATATTCCTTAACTTTCATCATTTCAAGTAGTGGAATAGACATTTTTACCTGAGATAACACCTGAGTGAAGTCAAAAGAAGATCCCTCCACCTTAACAGCCTTCTTCAGTTTTGGCGTTTCTCCTTTGTTTTCTTCCTTTTCTTGTTTACTAGGCTGATCAGGCTTCTATATATCTTTGTGTACTTCCTTCGCTTCCTCTTTTTAGATAGTCTTTTGTTCACTTTTATCATGCTGCTTATTTTTTGATTTCTAATCTTTTATAAAGATTCCTCCAGGAATGCCTTCCTTCTCATTTACTGTTTTGTTTCTCAACTAGTATTTACTCCTTGCTTCCTCAACTACAACAACAGTCAATCTCTCTATCTCTTCTTTGGTGAGTCTCCTCGTACTGCATGGAGTAAGTGCCTCAACAGAATGTGGCTCTATGTAATCTTCCTCAGAATTAGAAAAGACCTGATGTTCAACCATATGGACATTATTTCTGATTTGAAACATCATATTCGTAACCTTCATCCTCTAAGGATGAATATCCTTCCTTGGCATGGTAAAAAGCATTTGAAGTTAAATAAACCTTATGATCCTCTCCATTATTTTCCATCAACATTCCCTCTTCTTGCATCCTTTGAGCTACGACACAATAATTTGGAGAATGTGGTTTATCACAAACTTCACAAAAGCAATTATTACTCACCATGTATGTTCCCTTCCTGCTCAATTGATTAGGAGTCTCTTTGTTTCTAGGCCTAGCTGTTATAGGTTTTCCATCCTTCCAGTCAGTATTATAAGGCATATCATGCAACCTCAACCTTTCATTTCTGTATGTGTTCTCCTATCTGTACTAATAATTATTGCTTTGCTGAGGAGGCCTTGGGTTTTCTCTTTTATTGACTATACCAGCAGCCTTCCTATTGTTTTCAATTGTTAATGCTATCTTCTAAGCTTCAGCGAGATCTCTTGGGAATCTATTCCTCAATTTAGACCCTATTTTAGGATCAAATTCATTCAAATAAACACTCAAAGCTACAAAATCTGGCAGCCTTGATCCAAGAGGTACCTTAGTCTGCAACTTTTTGAATCTTCGGTTGAAATCATAAATTGAATTATTCTATTTTTTTTTAATTCACATCAACTCATGAAGAGTTGCATCTAGTGCATTTAGATTCCCATACTATTCTAAGAATTGATCTTGCAATACATGAAGAGAATTGATTGAGTATGCTTGCAAGCTGTTAAACCAATCCCTAGCATCTTCAAGAAGTGACATCATAAACAACTTCATGTGTAAATCTTCATATGGCACATCTATGTCTTGGATGAAGATGTTGAAACTCCTTAAATTCTCTTCAGCAGTGATTTCATTGATCCCTGTAAATTTGGGCACCATACCCCTCCAATTGCCATCCATAGGGTAAGGGTATAACTGAAAACCTGCTAAATCAAACTGTCTAATCCTAGTTGTATGCTGGTGAGGGGGAGGAATAGGTGGACATTGATACTGGTACATGGGATTATTGTATTGTGCATTATACTATGGGATAAAAGACTGACCAGGAGGTGGATGCATAGCTATATGCTGTGTGGGAATATGAGGTGGATGATTTGGCTGCTTGTAGTGATTCCCTATCTGATGGTGAGGAGACATCGGTGGATTTGAAGGCCCTACACCATGATTACCCTGCTTATGAGGTGGTAAATAATTCAGAGGGCAATTTGCTATCTGAGAAGTAATTTGGACTTTCTGTAATGCAGCCTTTAGCTCCTCTATCTCCTTCCTCTGTGATTCAAACTGTGTTTTTACTTCCTCAGGAAGCTCATGATCAATAAAAACATTTTGGTTATTCTCCATCTTCTGATCATATTCATGTTGAATTCTAATTTGTTCAACCTCAAGTGCAGCGTCAAACTCAACCTGTTTCTGAGGATCAAGAGAAGGGAAAGGATTTCTTCGATCTTCAGGGGTACAAATTTTTGCACTTGAATCATCTCTCCATGTATCATAGAAATTATATGTTTCACCATGTGCCCTTGATGTTTTGTCCTTGCCAGTCATGCACATTTCCTCAGTTATCCCTTTTCTCTTATCAACCTTGTCATCTTTGTGTGTCCACTTACTACTGCCAATAGGAGCTCCAGTATGACCTCCCCTGTATTAAGATCTTCTTCCATTCATGATTGAATAGCTGTAAAAAATATGTCAAAGCCGCCACTCACTTTTGTCAAAAGTTAGAAAATGCTTGATGTATCTTAGTCCCAGCGGAGTCTATATAAGGTTCCTAACTCTATGAAGGCCTTGATTCTGAATGTTCCCTAGTAGAGTCACCAATTTGTTAGCTCTCAAAAAATCAGGTAAAGATACCTCAAGAGGTTGCCAATCTCTTAATACATTTTAGGGTAACAGACAAGGTTGAAAGAATTCAACCTTCTACTCTTCAGGTGCTGCTAAACCTAGGTGGGTGTACCTTACTGAATGAAGCAGACTTTATGTATTTATGATTATCCTTCTAACAATGATTTTTCCACAATGGAAAATGGAAGTGAACAAATGAAATCAAGCACAATAGAAATCTTCTAATCTAAAACTTAAAATGCTCAATAAATAGATATAAAGAAACTGAATGGGTTCAAAATGATGAAGTGCAGAGACCAGTGCCTTGTTGGGTATGTGAAGTCAAATGAGATCAAGATGATCAACACTTCTCTGGAGAAACTCAAACTATCTAGCATATATTATGTTTACAACTTGTATAAACATGCAAAATGTGATTACAAAGCTCTACTTGAACAATCCAGATGATTCTCTCTGATTACTGTGATTAACTAAAAGGATTTAATCTTTTCTTGAAAGAACCAATCAATCAATCACATAGATACAAAAAATGTGCACTGATTAATTATATATAAACTTGTCATATCAATTCAAACAACTAGAAAGCCTCAATCATGGAGACAACTTAGCAATACTTTCACTAAATTCAACAAATAATTGAAACGAAAGAAATGCAGCAACATCAACTGATTTTCATAAATACCTCCATTATGAAATCATGCAACAATAGTCTCTGATATGATAATTTTATTCCACTATATCTACTTGTTGTGTATCGAATATCTAATAACTAGTCCTCCTTTTACAATTACAAAAATGCCTATTTATACACCAGCATCAAGAAAATAAACCAAATTGAAATTTCATGTCGGCCTTCCATAGAATTCGGGTTCCTCTCATGTCAGCCTGCAACGTTCATTTAGCAATTTACATGTCGGCCTCAGTATTTGAATTTCTATTATTCGTCAGTGAAACAGTTTCCAAGAGATATCAAATAGCTATGTTGAAGGAAATTCAATTGCTAATCGCTCCGTGGGTGTTACCCGCCTTCGCCGTGACTTGTCCGAGTCAAGGAGATTTCTTGTAGATCGCTTAATGTTTCCCTGAGAATTCTTTACCTTTTTTGTGTCACCATGACCTATTGCTCATTACACCAAAGACAAGAAGCATCCACATGTTCCCTTTGTGTTTTGTTGTAGCTCTGTGATATCAGGGAGATGTAATGTAGAATGCTTGAGTTATACCAAAAGCCATCAACCATTCTAGGTGTCACTGAGACAAAACAAATTATCTTGCTGAGATGCACCTTTTGTTTTACTCACTGTCGCCGTGACTATAAGATATCAGAGAGACCTCATATAGATTAACTTTGCTACACCGAAAGTCTTTGACCATCCTGTGTGTCGCTATGAAAAATCAATCCTCATATTGACAAGTCTTTTTGTTTTCATCGGCAAGACCGAAGGTCACTCGCCGAGACCCCATATAGAAAATCTTAACTTATACCGATATCGCACCCCTTTATGTTGTTGGTCAGCGAGACAAAACAAAACTCTCACCAAAAACCATCTCGCACTCACTTTCACCAAGACAATTCAAAATCAAGGAGAGGTCCCAGAGAACCAACAAAGTCATACCAAAACATCCCGAGCACACATGATCGCCGAGAGAATGCCAACCCTTCACCAAAATCCATTCATAAAACACTATATGCAAGACCTGACGAACTCGCTATGACATAATATCGAAGCCAAGACCCTTTGTTGATACTGCACAACTCTCACTGATGTAGCCTCATTCAAGCCTGTCGCCGAGACATAAAGCACTTGGTGAAACATTATATCGACAACCAAACTCTTGCCCAATTGTGAATCAACTTCTGTCACCGAGACCATGAAGAACTCCTCTTGAATGGTGCCTGCAATAAAATTTAGATCGTTGTGACATCAAATGAGTCTTGCCGAAAGGCAACACAGACTCATGTTAGTAGAAAACACACAATGGGTCAGGGAGACAATGGTATTCTCACGCCGATAGGAACCAGAATGTAAAAAAAAAGCATGACGCAATGGATTGTATGAGGCAATATCGAAAGATATGGGTGAAATACACACATGGTAGCACCAAATCTAGAAGATTATGAGTGAAATCAACATGTGAAATCATCAGATTTTTACAGCCCTAATAGATCTAAAATGAGGTGAAAATCCCTAGTTATACAACTTTGTGCCTTAGTTACCCATTCATACCTCATCATAGGCCAACATCAAGTGTTTTTGAATAAAAACCTGAAAGAAAAATTTTAAAAAAATTGAATTTGGAGCCAAGGTGGACTCATTCACCACCCATGGTGAATGGGTCCCACCTAGGACTTGAAAATGGGTGTTGGGAATTGTCTTGTATTAAATGTTGCTTTTCAGGCTAACATTCAAAAATACACTTAATCAAAGCATAAGAAAGGGATAAATAGTGAAATTATGTCAAGAAAAGAGTGAAATCTTGTTACAAGACTTTACAACACTTCAAAATAGGTCTTGATTAGTGATGAAAAGGTGATTTTTAGGTGAATTGTAATGAATAGAGTGTAGAAGAATGTAGACATTTATGTCTTAAAACACTTCACAACACCTTCACAAGATGTCATTATTTGAATTTTAGTACCTAAATATGCATGTTCAAGCCATCTTACAACATAAAATCAAAGAAAAATAGACCAAACACCATGAAACAAGACCTAAAAGGCCATGAAAATGATATGGGGCCATTTTTCTATAGCATAATTCTGATGATGATTGAATATTTTGGGATGTTTTGTGGATTGTTGAAGTGTTGTTGTGTGGTTTTCATGTTGTTTTCAGACTTGGAGAAATGTGTATGTGGTCGCTTGTGGAGTTAGTTCAGGTTTGGCCTACTAACATGCTAGCGCTATTTGCAAAGGTGCCTCATGGATTGTGGCTATGTTGAGCAACATGATGATTTAGATTTGGGTCCTAGTTAACCCTTGGCATGGTTTGTCTTCACTTATTTCCATTATGGAAGTGTTTGGTGCTGACCTATCTTGGTGATGCACCTTTGAGGTGCATATGTTTCATTAATGCTGAGCTAATTAAGATTGTTTAGGTCACAGATGGTATAAATATAAAGTGAGTTGTAAATGTGTGTGGAAAGTGTAAGTGTTGCGAAGGTGATCAAGTGTGGTGATCTGAGTGTGAGCCTTAATGCATATGACTCTAAATGTAGTGAGAAAAAGGTGTGTACATTTTCAGTGTTCTTGAAGTTGTTGGAGGCAATGGACCGAAGGTTGTTGATGGTGCATAGTTGCAGTGGTGGATTTTCCTATTGCTTTGAGATACTGAATCTCTTTGTAATAGTTTATTCTAATCTTCTTTCTTCTTAGTAGTGATCCTTTCTTCTTTTCTAGGCAATGAGCCTAATTGTATTTAGTGTTGTTATTCATATATGTATGTGAGCTAATCTTCACCATGGTTTTACCCAACTTAGGGTTTTCCATGTAAATTTGGTATTCTCTTGTGTATGGTTGTGTTTGCATTGTTGTTTCACATGTTTACATTCTACTAATGCTTAATGAGGGTTTAAATTTTGATAATGGTTTGAAAGTTAATGTGGGTTGGAGAGTATTTATGAAGGAGATGAAAAGGTCAAGAAAGAAAATATGTTAAATTACAAAGCCAATTTTGAAACCCTAAGGATGTCTAAATATGAAGATATTACTGCCTATATGCTTAAAGTGGATGAAGTTGTCAATGTCATCAATTGTCTTGGTCATAAGCTATAAGAAAGTGAAGTTGTCAAAAAGGTACTAAGAACTCTTCCTAAAGCTTATAGTTCTAAAGCTTTTGCTATTGAGGAAGCTTAGAATTTGGATAATTGTTCTAGAGATCAGATGTTTGGTGCTTTAATTTTTATGAATTAAGAGAATTTGGTCAAGGTACTACAAAGAAAGAAACTACTTTTGAAGTCTACAAGGTAGAGAAGAATGATGTTCAAATCATATCCAAATGACCTTGATGAGGTGGAAGAAATCTTTTTAAGGAGACTGAAAAAGTGTAGTGACAAATATAGAGGTAAGTTACCCTTTAAGTGTTTCAATTGTGGAAAGATAGGTCATTATGCTTCTAAAATTCCAATCAAAGTTTCAAATGACAAACCTAAGGATCATGGGTATGTGCAGGATCATCATGGAAAAAACATGCCCTTAAGTGGCGAAAAATTTAGAAAAGTTAGAGTTAAGCAACTTGAAGTAAAAATTTGAATAAGTTATCTATTTTATTTCATAAACATTTAAGAATAAAATTTGTAGCAAATTGAATGTAGTTTCTAAATTAGTAGGTTTATTTAAAAAAAAATCTATTTGGTGAAAATTTGAAATTTCAATGCAGTAGTACTTAAATTTTAGGGAAAAAATAAGAAGTAGGTGTCTATCTGACCACCCTAACCACAATAAAATGATAATATATTTTTAATAATATTTTAGATATAAGTATAGGACTCATGTCCCATTGATGCATATTTGTTTTGTAATTTTTTCCTAGTAAATAGTCAATTATGAAATTTTTATTACAACTTTTAAAAAATATAAAAACTCATATGTCGACCACCTTAACTTGGTCAAAACTTCATGAAATTTGAATTTTTTAATCCTATAGTATGCAAAGCATAGAATGTGACACATATTTTAGATTCAAAAATGTTATACCATTTGAAAGCTATAGATATTTTTCAATCAGCCTATCAATTAGGACATTAGTCATAATTTAAATAGAAAATAAATAATAATTATTTATTAAATTCAAAGTAAAGCATAATTTATATTGGTTGAAAGCTGAGAATATCCTTTAAAAACCCTTTTTGTTTCATCAATTTTGGGTAAAAAAAGTCATCAGCCACATACCCTACACATACCCATCATATTGCCACTTTTTGGTCCATCATGATCCTACATGTATACCCTCATAAAGGAAAATTTGTCAAGAAGAGTTATTATGTTGAAAAACACAATTGTGTATCTAATGAGTAGAGATTTAGACTATCCTAATGATGGAAATGATGAATGCTTGTTCATGTCTCTAAAAATTGGAACTAATTCTACTAATTATAAGAGATGTGTGAAGGAAAGTGCTCTGGTAATAGGTCACAACATTGAAGGAACTATGGTGATTGATTTTCATTCAAGAGAAGAGATAAATTACTAGATAATTGATAGTGGATGCTCAAATCATTTTTCAGTGATAAGAGTAAGCTTGTTAAACTTAAAAAATATGATATTGGTTTTGTTAAGTTTGGTGATGATACATTTGCTAAGATCTATGGAAATTTTTCAATTAGTTTTGATAGTAAGCGTAAAAAAGATGATGTTCTTTATGTCGAGGGTCTCTAGCATAATATTCTTCATGTAGGATAGATGTGTAATAGTGGATACAATCTTATGTTTCAAGATGATGGTTCTTGAATCATAAATGGAAGATCGAAAACTTTAGTTGTTGTAGGGACAAGGACACAAGGTAACATTTATTAGCTCAAAGTTCATGGTGCTAAATGCTTTATATCTCAAATCAATGAAAGTTGATTGTGGCATAGAATAATGGGTCATATCAATTATGGCAGCCTAGCAAAGATCAGTTCTACTCATATTGTGAGAGATCTTCCAAGGATTACAAATCCTATAAATGCAATGTGCAAGGAATGGTAATTTAGAAAGTAAAAAAAGAAGAGGTTCAAGGCTAAGGAATATTCTACCACACATCCTTTGAAGTTGGTGCATACAAACCTATGTGGACCTACCAGAATAAGAAACTCTCAAGGTAACATGTATTTTATGTTGTTGATTGATGATTATTCTAGAATTACTTGGGTGATATTTCTTAAGAAAAAAATAGAAGCTCTAGATTCATTTAATGCATTTAAGTCTATGGTTGAGAATGAAATGAATGTGAAAATCAAGTGCTTAAGGTTTGATAGAGGTGGTGAGTTCACCTCCAATGAGTTTAACAATTTTTATGAAGATCATGAAATTAAGAGGCATTTGTCAGCCCCTAGAACTCCTTAGCAAAGTGGATTTGTGGAGAGGAAGAATAGAAAAGTTCAAGAAGCAACAAGGACTATAACGAAGGAAAAAATTCTACCGGATTTCTATTGGAGATCAAAGAAATCCATACGACAATCTACATTCTTAACATAGGTCAAACAAGAGTGAACAGTTTAAGGACTCCCTATGAGTTATGGTATTGAAAATCTCTTACTATTAAATATTTTAAAGTGTTTGGAAGTAAATGTTATATCAAAATAGATGAAGAAAACTTATAAAATATTGATGCAAGATTTGATGAATGAATATTCCTTGGATACTCTACAAGAAGCTAAGCTTTCCAATGCTATAATAAAAGGTTGAAAAATATTGTCGAAAGTACAAGTGTCAAAATGGATGAAGAATCACACAAAGTTTTGTATTGATAGAAGGATATGAATCTAATGAATCCCCTTGCAGTGAAGAAGAAAAAGAAGAGAAAGAAAAAGATATGGTAGTTGAAGAGGAAGAAGCTCCGAAAAAGATCCCTAAGAATCCTAAGTATGTACAGAAGAATATTTCTAATTATTAGATCATTGGAGATAAGATCAAAGGTGTGTTGATAAGGAAAAAGGTTGTTATGATAGAACAATAAGTAAATTTTTGTTTACTTTTAGAGGTAAAACCTAAAATAGTTATTGAGACATGCAAATATGAGAATTGGTTCAAGGATATGAAAGAAGTGTTGGAACATATTGAGAAAAATAAAACCAAGGGTAAATGGTCCTAGGACATACAAACAAGAATGTGATAGGAACTAAATTGATATTCAAGAAAAAATTGAATGACGATGGAAAAGTTATCAGAAATAAGGCTAGACTTGTGTGTAAGAACTACGCACAAGTTGAAGGAATAGATTTTGAAGAGAATTTTTCCCTGGTGGCAAGGATGAAAGCCATTGGAATGTTTTTGGCCTTTGTAGAACATAAGGACTTCAAGCTATATCAGATGGATGTGAAGTCTAACCTCTTAAATAGTGAGTTAGAAGAAGAGGTTTACATTGAACAATCAAAAGTTTACAAGTTATCAGATGATGTTGATATGGTATACATATTGAAGAAGGCACTGTATGCATTCAAAAAAGATCCCATAGCTTGGTATGCAATTACTTGTTGCAAAAAAGATGTAGAAAAGGTACTATAAATAGCAACCCTTACTTGAAGGTTGAGGGAGAAAAAGTCTTGATTGTGGTATTGTATGTGGATGACATTATCTTCAAAGGAAATGAAGGCATGTGCAAGAAGTTTTCTGAGGAGATGTAGAAATTTTTTGAGGTATTAACGTGTGGGGAGATGAATTTATTTCTTGGATTACAAATCAGTCAATTAGAAAAAGGTATTTTCATTTCACAGTCAAAATATGTCAAGGAAATGTTGAAGAAGTTTGGGATGACGTATTTTAATCCGGTGTGTACTTCTATGATTACTAGTTGTAAATTGAACAAGAATGATGAATCTCCTAAGGCTGTTTAGAGAAACTATAGATCAATAATTGGTGGATTTCTATACCTAAATACTAATAGAATATATATCATGCATGTAGTATGTCTTGTGGCAAGATTTCAAGAAGATTCTAGAAAATTGCATGTTGCAGTAGTAAAGAGGATGTTTAGATACTTGAAGGGAACTCCATACTTTGGTTTATGGTATCCTAGGGATACTGATTTCTCCTTGAGTGCATATACACATGAAGCTTGGGTAGGTTGTATAGATGATAGAAGAAGTACAAGTGGATGTGATTTCTTTCATGAAAATAAATTTGTTTCTTGGTTGAGTAAGAATCAGGATTCAATGTTGTTATCTACTACAAAAGTAGTGTATATTGCAACAACATCATGATGTACATAGGTGTTATGGATGAAGAAGACATTGAAGAATATCAGATTGTCATATGATGAACCTATTTAAACTATCTTGTGTGATAATACAAGTGCTAGATCAATATTTCAAAGAACTCGATAATGCATTCAAGAAACTGAAAACATACAGACACCAAAATTATATATATACATATATTTAAATAACTCAAATAGAATAATAATAATATATATATATTTGTTTATTTCTGTTTAAATATGTATATATATTTAACAAGAGTTCCAAAGCATTAACAAAATAACAGATCCTCCAAAAACAAATCCAATATAATAACAGATTTAAATATAGCACAGAACATGCAAGTTCAACTAATAATAAATAGGATTTTTATTTTTATTTTTCAAGCTACTCTCAACATAACAGTAAATTGATTTTTCTTTCCAATCAATAATTTTCAGAAACAAATTTTATTGGATAAACATCGAAGGGTTTTGCTACAGTTTTCTACAGGTGCTTTGATTTATTTATTTATTTATTTATTTATTTATTTTATAAATACAAGTTTCCAACCGTAGATCCTCTTTTCAGAAGGAACGAAGTTTATTTTCAAATCACAAGACTTCATTAAGACAATTCTTTTTTTGGAAAACCTAGCAACTAGATTCTTTTACAAAACAATAAATATTAATAACTTAAAAGGAGAAAACCTGGAGTCCTTTGTCTGAAGGAGAATCCCGTCTGTAGCCTCCTCTCGATCTCCTCCTGCCGCTATCTTTTTTTCTCGATCTTCTGCCTTCAACGTTCTTCTGAACAATCTTTTCTTTTCAAACTCACACTAACTTTACCCAGAAAACCTCCAACTAACAAAAAAAAAACTATCTTTCTTATTTTTCTTTGCTAGATCCAAAAACAACAGAGCAAAACTTGTGTGTGTGAAAAATCATCCCTTCATAAAAATAATAAATCAAAATAAATATTTCATAAAGCTCTTCCGCTTTCTTTTCTCAAAAATCCTCTTTTCTTATTGGTCCTTTTCCAGCTTTTAAAAGCTCACACTTATCTAAAATTTTAATTGAAATAATTTATTTAATTCAGATATTATCCTCACATAATTTTCTAATTTAATATTAATAAAAAAATATAATATCTAATTATTCTCAACAATATTAATTTAATTTAATTTCTTAAATTTTAATTAATTAAATACTTTTTAATTTACAATATATTTAAATTTAATATTTTTCTAACTCGCAATTAAATCAAATATCAATGCAATATTAATTAATTATTTTATGAAATACGATTAATTATTTAAACACTAACCCAGAATTAAATAAATACTCAACAGTCAAACTACATAAAGACAAAGACAAAACTTCAGTCATAACACAACGACTCACAACAAACGACGAACTTGGGATGGGGACACTTCCAAACCTACCCCCTTTTTCAACATTTTACCCATTGGGTTAAATTATTGCTCGCCCTGTCTTGCCGAAGCAGGTGGAATCGAGACTTATTCCTGCAATCCTGCATCCAAATAAACATCAAGTAGCACATGTATATATATAATCAACATCCTATCATGAGAAGGAATTGCAGTGTAGCAGGGCACTCGTGAACGAGTGATGCTACACTGTCCTCTCACCTAATCTATTCTAACAATTATAATATCAATAACGAGCTAACATTTCTAACCAAATTGATCATAAGATAACATGATATTTAACTACAGCATCATAACTAGAACTATTAAACCATTGCATTATAAAATAATACTGAATCCAAATAACATGATCACCAAAGAATCATCACATCGACATATAAAACATTAATGAAAATCTATTTGAATAAACAATAATCCAAATCAACACACCGAGTATCATAAGTCATACTAAAAATGTCATATCAAATGATCATGTCCACTAAAGGAATAACAACATCATCAAACTTCAAACCAACCAAATCAAGCCATAATAGTATCAACGTATCAAGTTAAAGCATAGAAATTAATAAGTCTAAACAGTATGAGGGGTATTACATCCTCCCCCCCTAGGACATGACTTACTCCCGGAAGCCATTAAACAAAATAGGGAAGGAACTCCCACAAAACCAATTAAACACTAACTGACTCAGAACCTTGATCCGTGAGGATCAACTCCTAAAACTGAAGGACGAACTGCACCCAGATGCTTGACCTGACGGATATCTACTGCAGTGAATGCCCTATGTGATTGATCTGCATCTCCTACTGTCGGCTCTGAAACTGTCAAACCCTGACTAAAACCAGAATTGTCCTATTGAGGACACTCATGAGCAAAGTGGCCCTGCTGACCACAAGAGAAACATCCTATCCCTCTGTTGATACCTTGCACAGCTGGAGCTCCACTAGATCGTGGAAAACCACCTCCACTGAATGCTGACTGAGAACTCTGAGCAAGCTGATCAACACGATCACGATGAGCCCGTATCCAACTCCAATCTCTCTTCTTCTGCCTCCAACTTCTATCGGGTTGGGACTGAGAATTATGCTGCCTAGACTATGAAGACTGCTATTGTCCACCCTTAGCAGGTGACTGATGCCCTCCAGAAAACCCTGTAGCCTGAGATCGGCCACTCAGAGAACCAACACCAAAAGAAGGTGCACCACCAAACTGAACTCCCACCTAACCACCTAAAGCCAAAGCTAAATTCTCCTCAACAATGCGAGCTTTATCTACAACTACCTCTATGGTCTTCGGCTCAAATACCCAAACACCACCACTGATCTGGGGGTTTAAACCCATAATGAAATGTTGTACTAACATACCCTCGTCATCACCTATGCCTGTAAACTGTTTGAGCTCGAAGAAATGATTCTCATACTGTTCCACTGTCATATACATCTGTCGTAGAGCATGAAACTCATCTCCATGGCACTGACGTAAACGATTAAAAAGGAATCAAGCTTTGAACCGCTCTAGGAACAACTCCCAAGATATAGTGCCAATATCCAAATGGAGTTTATGCTCCTCTAACCTCCACCAAGTAGATGTGAAATCCCTCAAGTGCATGATCGCACACCTAGCCTTAGTGTTGCTACCATACGGATGCATGGCAAAGCACCTATTCAAATCAAACAACCAAGTCTCAGCCTTTGAACCACTGACCATACCATCAAAAGTGGGTGGACGAGCTCTAAGGAGATCTCTCATGTGAGTAGCCATGTTTGCCTCAGATGGAGCTGAAACTCGATCTTTCTCTCCTACAACCTCTTGATCCCTATCCGGCCTAGGCTCCAAACGAGCAAGAGTCTCCTCAAGCAAGCGACGCAACTGAGCATCACCAATCCCTGGTTGATCCTAATGCTGAACACTAACCCCTGGCACAAACTGAGAAGCTTGATGATCCACATGATTAGAAACATGGGAAACAATGGGAGGTGCATCATGTTGATTACCTCCTCGACCACCTACATGACCACGACCCCTACGACCCCGCTTAGGTGGCATGATCCTAAAAAGATACACACCACAACATAAGACAAGGTACATAAATAAAAAATCTAAACAACTAACAACCTAATGGGTCCCAAAGCGCCCAGTGTTTAAACTTGGGCTCTAATACCAAGCTGTAATGCCCTGCCGTGAAAACCCCAAAGGAACTAATAACAACGGAACAATTTTTTTTTTTTTAAGAATATAATAACCATACTTAAGTTTTATAACATAACAATGTATTATGTGGCACAACTAGTTCCAATGGGGTACACGAAGTGACATCACTATTCTAACCCATAACAACGATAATAAGATAACAATAATTAACAATTACGTAGATCTATTCATTCACATTTCATCATTTAAAATATATATTAAACAATAGCCATATTCATAACATATGTACATATGACAACGAAAGATACTATAAAGATATGAAGCATTTATATTACCACAGAAGTAACACAACTTAACACAACTATTGCCAATGATCGTTCCTGAATAAATACAAGGCCTGAATATACATTACATCCAAATGATAGGAGAATACAATTCACTGAAAATACATCTCAATAACCACCTATACAATTTACAACAAGGTCATCCCAACACACGCGGGAGACAATACATCAATCAATACATTACATATGAAGTATAACATACATCTGGTACAAAGAATTACTGGATCATCAACATCCTCCAAAACCCTACAAAAAAGATATATCTGCAATAGAAAGGGAACCAATGGGGTGCGAAGCACGTTCCACCCAACCACCCCCGTGCTGAGAGTAGACAAGGAAGGGTCCCCGACCAAGCATGCCAAATGACAACAAAGACTAACTCCAAAGAGAAAACTCAACATCAAAGACCACTTAGAAACTCAACAACGACAAATCCAAAGGGCACAACAACAAATCACTTCTGAACATAACAATGAAACACCCTTCCAAATTACAACTAGTCACACTCACAACATCAATGAAACTCAAGCTATAATAACAAAGACTTCTTTCAACAATAACCAAAGAGAATTCAATAAATCACTTAACCACAACAGACACAATATCACTTAACAACTACAATCACAAAGTCACTTAACAACTACAAACACAACATCACTTAACACCACAATCACAACATCACTTAACACGAGGTTACAATGCTTCCAGAGGACAAAGATCATGAACATCGCACAATAACTGATTAACTGTCGACATAGGAAGAGTGTCATGCATAAATTACCATGAGTTACCCTGGCTCAACCTTCCTAGGCTACCGGACCCCCATCCTGGGTTACCCTGGCTTGCCTCTACCGGCCGCCAGACCCTCACGCAAAACTATGTGTCCCATCTCATCTCGAGCCTTATCATTCACTTGCTTCACGAGAGAGATATTCTTTATATTTATTAGTGTGAAAGATCCCCATTAATTCTTTTAGATTATCACTTAATTAAACTCTAGGTGAGTTACCCTGGCGCCCCTTTGTGTGCCGGACCCCCACAAAGAGCCACTCTCCTATCGACAACACACAAGGTACAATATCACAATAGGCAACTAGACAACATAACCTCTCCAATCCAAAGAGGAAACAAACAAGGAAACTCACTCCGAACAGTGGAGGAAATCAAAGTACAACTCCCACTCCTTCCAAAGGAGGAACAAATCACATTACCCTCTCCTATTCCCAAGGAGGCACAAAATCCCCGTTCGTGGAAACCGGGTACAACATAATAGTACAATACATCAAGGTGATTCACAAAATGAACCTTTACACCAAACATCCCACTCTAGAGAACTTCTCTGGAAGACTTACATAGACCCTTAACCCCATTTGCCCGACAGGGAGAATAAATAATCTTAAGAAGAACAGTTACATTTAACCAAAGCCATAAAACAATTTAAAAAGAATAATAATTTTCACTTAATAAATCAATCAATTACACATGCACACTCATTTCAAAACAACACAAATTAATTTATTTCAATCTTCACAACTAAACTATAATCTTATAAACTTTAAAATTAACCAACCAATTTAATTATAATTACAAAACTTTATTCCCAATTTCTGATTAAACTAACATATACTAACTTATAAGAATTATCATATTAAAACGTAATCATAATATATATAAATCTCTTTTATATATATATAAATATACAAAATAAAATAAATAAATAAAAACTATATTTTAAAATCATTCTATAAAATTAACATTTATAACCTATTTTGTTTTAAAGAAAATTATAATTTTAAAACAAATATCCAAAACCCCATCTATATAAAAATAATCATTTAATAAAATTAGTATAACCATATTACAAAATAAAAATATATTTTATAAAACAAAAATTCGAATTAAATCACACTTGAATATTATATAATTAAAAATTGAATTAAATCTTAATAAATAAATATATATATATTAAATATATATTAAATAATATATAATATATGTATATTTATTTATATATTCATATAAACTAAATATTAATAAATAAATAAAACAAAACGCATTTAAGAATTCGAATGAACATCAAATCATACCACAAACATTTGAATTTAAAACATAGAATAAAAATAAAGCATATTAAATAATAAATAATTAAAGGGACAAAAGTCCCATCCACGCACTGGGCACAGCCCACAGTACATAGGGTACTGTGGGCAGTGGGGTACGCAGCCCCCACTGGCTGCGCCCAGCAGCCTCGGCTGCTGTGCGCAGCCTGTGGTGGCTGTGTACAGCCACCACTTAGGCCCGTGGCCCTATAAAAAGAAATTTTTTTTATTTTTTATTTTTTTTATATAATTTAATTTTACATTTATAATTTCATTTATTTTTAGATTTCGTTTTTTTAATATAATTCGAAATCCAAAGCACGAATTGGTTTTAAACAAATTCGTTTTATTTATTCTTTCATTTATATACATATTTTAATATGATTTCGTAATAAAACGGCTTCGAAATTAGCAAATTTCAATTAAATTTTACACATAAAATTTCGTACAAACACATATATAAAAAATTTATTCTTTTAAAAAAAAAACTGAAAACATACAGACACCAGAATTATATATATACATATATTTAAATAACTCAAATAGAATAATAATAATATATATATTTGTTTATTTCTGTTTAAATATGTATATATATTTAACAAGAGTTCCAAAGCATTAACAAAATAACAGATCCTCCAAAAACAAATCCAATATAATAACAGATTTAAATATAGCACAAAACATGCAAGTTCAACTAATAATAAATAGGATTTTTATTTTTATTTTTCAAGGTACTCTCAACATAAAAGTAAATTGATTTTTCTTTCCAATCAATAATTTTCAGAAACAAATTTTATTGGATAAACATCGAAGGGTTTTGCTACAGTTTTCTACAGGTGCTTTGATTTATTTATTTATTTATTTATTTATTTTATAAATACAAGTTTCCAACCGTAGATCCTCTTTTCAGAAGGAACGAAGTTTATTTTCAAATCACAAGACTTCATTAAGACAATTTTTTTTTTGGAAAACCTAGCAACTAGATTCTTTTACAAAACAATAAATATTAATAACTTAAAAGGAAAAAACCTGGAGTCCTTTGTCTGAAGGAGAATCTCGTCTGTAGCCTCCTCTCGATCTCCTCCTGCCGCTATCTTTTTTTCTCGATCTTCTGCCTTCAACGTTCTTCTGAACAATCTTTTCTTTTCAAACTCACACTAACTTTACCCAGAAAACCTCCAACTAACAAAAAAAAAAAACTATCTTTCTTATTTTTCTTTACTAGATCCAAAAACAACAGAGCAAAACTTGTGTGTGTGAAAAATTATCCCTTCATAAAAATAATAAATCAAAATAAATATTTCATAAAGCTCTTCCGCTTTCTTTTCTCAAAAAGCCTCTTTTCTTATTGGTCCTTTTCCAGCTTTTAAAAGCTCACACTTATCTAAAATTTTAATTGAAATAATTTATTTAATTCAGATATTATCCTCACATAATTTTCTAATTTAATATTAATAAAAAAATATATAATATCTAATTATTCTCAACAATATTAATTTAATTTAATTTCTTAAATTTTAATTAATTAAATACTTTTTAATTTACAATATATTTAAATTTAATATTTTTCTAACTCGCAATTAAATCAAATATCAATGCAATATTAATTAATTATTTTATGAAATACGATTAATTATTTAAACACTAACCCAGAATTAAATAAATACTCAACAGTCAAACTACATAAAGACAAAGACAAAACTTCAGTCATAACACGACTCACAACAAACAACGAACTTGGGACGGGGACACTTCCAAACCTACTCCCTTTTTCAACATTTTACCCATTGGGTTAAATTATTGCTCGCCCTGTCCTGCCGAAGCAGGTGGAATCGAGACTTATTCCTGCAATCCTGCATCCAAATAAATGTCAAGTAGCACATGTATATATATAATCAACATCCTATCATGAGAAGGAATTGCAGTGTAGCAGGGCACTCGTGAACGAGTGATGCTACACTGTCCTCTCACCTAATCTATTCTAACAATTATAATATCAATAACGAGCTAACATTTCTAACCAAATTGATCATAAGATAACATGATATTTAACTACTGCATCATAACTAGAACTATTAAACCATTGCATTATAAAATAATACCGAATCCAAATAACATGATCACCAAAGAATCATCACATCGACATATAAAACATTAATGAAAATCTATTTGAATAAACAATAATCCAAATCAACACACCGAGTATCATAAGTCATACTAAAAATGTCATATCAAATGATCATGTCCACTAAAGGAATAACAACATCATCAAACTTCAAACCAACCAAATCAAGCCATAATAGTATCAACGTATCAAGTTAAAGCATAGAAATTAATAAGTCTAAACAGTATGAGGGGTATTACAAAAAATTTGGCACAAACTATATGGTATTAGCTAATTTCTCACCAAAGTGATTTTTGAAATTCTAGAAAAAAAAGTTGACATTTTAGGGGGAGCACACTAGATGCTATGTTATAATTTTTTGAAAAAAATAGGACCACTTTGTGTGATCGTCCTTTTTGAAACCATTAATCTTCACCATTTAAAAAAAAAATAGTTTGGGAAATTAGATTCAAATCCCTACAACTCTTGTTCTTGTTGCATCTTCAAATTTTGAGCATAACTATCTTCATTTTCTTATCGAATATATCAGAATTTGTTGATTTCAAAAGAAAAAAAAGTGGCATCTTAAGACTCCCTTTTTGTGTTACAACTTCGTGTACTTACTCTTAGATAATGTGTTTTTTAGCTAATGAATTTATTAGAGACTTCAACCCATATGAAATGTGTATTTCTATAGTAGTATTATCTTTTATGCCTCTTACATAGGTATGAGCTAGTAATATGATTTCACTATGAATTTCTTATACTAATACTATTCATTACTCTGAACTAATTTTTCATGTATTCTTTTTCCTCCTCTTGGAGAGGACTATGAGAAGAAAATGATGATACAAAGAGACCATGAGATTGTAGTAAATGATTATTTTCATATGTCACTTATAGTATCCATGTTATAACCATGTCTATATTGTCTAATTTTATTCATAGGTGGAGCTAAAAGATTGCTATGAGCATAGGAGATCCAATAAGTGAAGGGTAGTTTTTAATTATGCTAGTAGTTCCTCATCTTACTAGATGGGTAAAAGTCAATGGTTGTTCAATCACATTCCCTAGTTATGATCTACATATAGATATTTAGTTACATTTCGTAATGACATGCAAAAATAGTTGTGCCGTTTACTAATGTATATCATTATACACTTACATACCTTTGTTAAGACAATTACAATATGTCCTTATCCCATTTTAAGGCTACTAGTTATCTAAATAAACAAATTATTACAACTCTATCCCTTCATGGCCTTATTGAGAATTATGTATGTATGTATGTATGTATGTATGTATGTATGAATGTATGGATGCATGCATGCATGTATGTTTGTATATATGTATGTATGTATGTATGTATGTATGTATGTATGGATGGATGGATGGATGGATGCATACGTGCATGCATACATATAGACATAAGTATGTATGCATGCATACAATAAGAGAGGAATGAAATGAATTCTATTAATTAATTAATTAAAATACTATCTTCAAATTATATTATTTCTTATAGAAATATCTATTAATTTAGAATATTTAAAACAAAAATTGAATGATTTTTTTTAATATTTTTAATTCTTAAAATAAAGTTACCTCAAATTTCTTTTTAATTTAAAGTAATGAATTCAAAATTAATTTTAATTGTAATAGTAAATTTTTATTTATTTTGTTTATAGATTTTTACAATAATTATTGTTATTCATTGGTTTTCAATTTTGCTTTTATTTTTAATTCCTGGTTGGTTTTTAATGATTGGAGAAGGATTTTTTTCATGGGAGAGGGATTATTGTGTTGTCTTATCTAAAGAGTACAAGAATAGATAACATAGAAAAAATGACAGTATTAACTTCAACTTTTAAAAATGAGATAAAAATAATAATAATAAAATAGAATACAAACATTTTTTCATTGCAAAAATGCATATTATTAATAAAAAAATTACATATACAAAAGAATGCATTTTCAAGGCAAGAATATTGAAAAAAGCCCCACAAGAAAGGATTCAACAATAGAGCAAATCAGCATGTGAAACAACTGCAAGTGACAAAGAAGTTGTAGCTTACAGAGTACATTACAAAAGAAATAACTTTTCTCCAAGAGTATAAAGTAATTGATCCTCTATAAAAATTTCCATAGATGTGAGAAGAGATCTATGGTAATTCTTAGCAATGGCCACTAGTTGGGATTGCACTTGAGCTATTTGTGTCTTGAGCTTTGAATTGACACTGAGTTTTTCTTTCAAGGCTTTAACAAGTGTTGAATTCTATAGGATAATGTTGAAGAATAAATCATGCATAATTACTTTTAGAGGCAAGAACTCATTAGAGAAAATTGCTTTACATCGAAGATTCCAAATATACAATAGAATAAATTAACGAAAATATTTTGAAACCATATTTTGAGACAAATACAGCTCTATCAATGCTGATTTCCAACTTAATTTTCTATTAAATATAGCAGGGATAAGGGAAAAAGAAGTTTACCAAATTTCTTTGGTATGCTTGCACATCCATAAGGCATGTTTAATGGTTTCTAACTTGTGAAAAAAAGAAATCTAGAGGAATAGGTAGAGAGAAAGGTGATTTGTTTTCCCACAACAATTATATAGTGAAAAATCTTCCATGCTAGAAATTGAGCTTTAGCTTCAGCTATAGATTTCCAAATAGCATGGATCAAACTAAACTACTCATATTCCGACCAATTCTCTCTCCATTTCAAATTTAACCTTGGTTGCATTTGGATTGGTGGAAGAAGCTTATTGTAGATTAACTTTAGTGGGAAATTATCTAAATTAAAATCAAGATGCCACCTCCAATATTTAAAAAAATTGCATGAAATGGGAGTAGAAATTTTCATTTGAAGCTTAAGAGGGACAATATCATGTACCTTATGAATTTCATTGATCAAAGAATTAGACGAATTGAAGTCATGTTTGAGTTGCAGGTCATTTTTCCAAGTTAATGATGCGAACTACCTGAATTCAATGATGCCTCTTTTGAATAAAATCTTGCTATGCAAATGAGGATTAATAGACAGAGGTTGCTTGTTGGCCTCCTACAATGATTTAACAACTAAGCTCTTACAACTATGATTCAAATATTGGACATATAAATTGAATAGCCATTCAATCATCATGAAGGTGCATTTAACTTGTCAACCTAGGGACATGAACTTGAAATGGGTCAGCACAGTATGTGCACTAGGAACTCAAAGTAGCCATTTTCATTCTACAGCTAAGAAAGAGGCAATGTTGAAAGTAAATTTCTTGGAAAGGAATAACATAAATGTTGAACATCAACCAACAACCATACTAAGCTTGGAAATACATGAAAGAAATGAAAATCTAAACAACAAATAGAAAACTAATTTGTCTGCTTTGGGTATATGAACAGTCACAGAATGGAATTCTAGTGGTTGCAGGAATAATTAGCACCAAATTCTTAACTAATTATTGAGAAAAAAGTAACAACTAGGCTAAACTAAGCTAAGGATGGATTGCTCACCAAGTGGGCCCCCTTGGATGAGTATCCTCTACTACTAACGAAAACTCAGATGCTCAAACTCATAACTTTATTTTATTCATTAGGAAACATGAGTACAAAAGAGTAGCATAACTGTATCACTGAAAACCAAGAATGCAAGTACAATATCAAATTGTGCATCCTTTTGATATGCAACATCTAATCCTTATTTATACTACCAACTAAGCAAGGTGGTCAACTCCATGAACTGGGAGGATGCCAATTTAGGGAAAGCAGAGAAAATGGAGAGGTAGTTACGTGTTCATTTAATCTGGTCAAATGTGTCCATAGATTTAGCACAGCAGTAATGCCAATACTTGCTCAACGGCATTAAATTACACTACAAATCCGTTACATTCAATTTTCAAGGTGAATCTCCTATCGTCGTGCTCCTTTGACCTTTGAATAATTCCCTTGCTGGACATTATGGTGCATGCCCAGCTAGTGGTGTCTTTCTCAATTTAGTATCTTCAAATTATATCTGTATGGCAATGTGATTCAAGAGTTTAAAATGCACAGAATGTAGATTTGACTGGCATCTTTCATAGGTGATATATTTTATGACATAAACAAATATCTACTTCCATGGCTCAAGCAGAGACATTCTCTTCACCCCTTGTTTATCTATTCTCAATGGAGGGTCGCTTGATTCTATAAATTCGGCCCTGGCTAACCTGGCGTCTCTGGAAATAAGGTAATCTTCACCATCAACAGGCAACCTTGTAACTTCTACAATTATTTCTTTGGTAGCCAATACTTCCAACCCTTTTACCGTGGCTTTCCCTTCAAACAATGTTTGGGCGAATTCTAGTGCAATGCCTTCATCAAAACCATCCAACTTCATGAAATAATCTAACCAGCCATAGTTCCTAAATTCAGCTAAGCAGGGTGCATCCTGCAGTAATACATCGTGCATCGTGGGTTCATTTCAAATTAACCCACCTCCCATTTTCTGCAAGAAAACAATCACTCTATGGTTTCATTCCTGCAATTCTCATCTGAAAACCAAATTCACTTTCCTATAACACTTACTAAATTTCCAATGCCAATGTCGACTGAATTTTCCCTTTTTACCTTTTTTTTTGTAGCTTTTGATTGTGACAGGGTTAATAATGGCAAGGAGTAATAAAGGAAAGCTATGATGGAGAGAAATGGTAGTGGTAGTTGGTGTCACTTCACACATGTGATCCATCCTCTCACTCAAATTTCAAATTGGCTCAATTTAAATTTTGTTGATGTAGACCAATATGGACTAACACATGGGAAAAGTATTCACATCTTTTCTTCCCCTCCAACCTAAATTTGGGCATGTGTCCTCACATGCGAAATGATGATTTGACAAGGGTAGGGAATAATGGCATGCTATGGTAAATTCCATATTAACGTACAAAAATTAAATGAATGCACTAAAAGACAATTAAGATATAGCAATTAATGTGCACATACCTAAATGTGTGGAGGATTTGTTGCAAAGATTGTAAAGTACCATTCACCTTTTTAGGAAATAAGTTGAAAAATTAATAAAAATGAGGTGGAATGAGGTGGAGTGGAATGAATTGATGTGATGGAAGAGAGAGAAAGGTGGAAATCGATGGGTGAATCAATAGATGGGTGAAGAAATGGACTCCCATAGAAGTGGAAGTATTTATTATGGCAAGTACATACCTTAATTAGCTAGAAGGAGGGACGCTAGGTCCACTTCCTTTGGCTGTAGGAAGCTCACGTGCAACATGTTGAGTGAATTTTTGTAGGAACTCCTCCTTGGAAGTTGGCTTGTGATATAATCTAAGATGATGGCCATTGAAAAGCAACTTGAATCTGACTGGGTCAATAGTAGTGAGTTGAAGAACACCATTAGGGAATACTTTAGCAACCTCATATAGTCCTAGCCACTTTGTCTGTAATTTTCTAGCATTGTCCTAATATCTAGAATCATAAAGCAATGCCCAGTCTCCTAGTTGTAATTTCTTATCCTTGATAAATTTATCATGCCACCTAATTCTTTGATTTTGCACTACCTCTGTGTGATGCAAGGTTACTCTCCTCATCTCATCCAAAGCATTCAACTACATGATTCTTTGTCTTTGTACCTCAGAGATATCCATCCCCAAATCTACTATAGTCCTAAGAGACTTATGTTCAAATTCAATGGGGATCATGGTTGTTTTTCCATACATCAACTCAAATGGAGTGAAGCCTGTAGTTGTTTTCCAAGTAGTTATGTAGGCCCAAACAGCTTTTGGTAATCTATTTTCCCAACCCTTTCTACGAATAGCTATAGTTTTGGTCAAAATAGCTTCAATTTCTTTGTTGGTCACCTCAACTTGACCATTGGCCTGGGGGTGATAAGGAGTAGACTTCCTATGTCTTATGTTGTACTCATTAACTAGTGTTGCAACAAGGGTTGATGTGAATTGAGTCCCTTGATTAGTCACTATCTCTCTTGGAACTCCATAGCTTGTGAAAATCTCCTCATAAAGAAATTATACAACCTTGTTATCTCTTGCATGCTTCATGGCATTAACTTTTAGTTACATAATCAATGCATACCGGGATATAAGACTTACCATTTGATGGAGGGTCAACGGGTCCTACAAAATCCAATCCCCACTTGTCAAAGGGAGTGATTACTACCTGAGGGTCCAAAAGTGGCATCTCATCAGATCTAGTTGGTTTTCCCATTCTTTGACATCTATCACATTTTCTAGTATACCTTCCTGCATCCTTGTGGAGTGTTGGCCATTAATATCTTGTGTTCAAAATCTTCATTGTTGTCCTCTTGGTTGCAAAATTTCCTCCACATGGTTTGTTGTGGCATGCATGCAAATTTTCATATGTCTCATCTTCTCTCACGCATCTCCTCATGACATGGTCTGGTCCAGTATAAAACAAGCATCCAACAATCCATGAGAAAGGAAAATATTTTTCAATGAGTTCCCTTCTCTCTTTTGGAGAGAAGTGAGGGGGAACTATACCTGTGACCAGATAGTTAGCTATGTTAGCATATCAAGGTGTTTGTACACTGATGGAGAATATATTCTCGTTAGGAAAAGAGTAATATATGGCTTGATTGTCTTCTGATGTAGTCATCCTTAAGAGAAAATTTGCAACAACATTGGCCTTCCCTAGTTTATCCACAATGGTTATGTCAAACTCCTCCATCAACAATAACCATCTTGTTAGCCTACCTATGATCGGAGGTTTATTCATGAGATATCTAATCAATACATGATCAATGTGCACAAATATTTGGTGGCCTATTATGTAATGCCTAAATTTTTTCAGTGCATAGATCATTGCCAACATTTCTTTCTCTATCACTATATAGTTGAATTTATCTCGTTGCAAATTTTTGTTGACAAAATAAATGGCATTTTCAATAGCTCCTTTTTTTCCTAAGACTGCTCCTATGGCATAATCTGATGCATCTGTATGCATGTGGAAAGGAAGCTCCCAATTAGGTCCTTTGAGTATAGGAGTATGAGTCAAGGCTACCTTCAAATCAGAAAATGCCTTCTCACAATCTTCAATCCACTGGAATTCAGCATCTTTAGTGAGGAGGGTATACAATGGTGCTGCAATTTTGATAAAATCCTTGATGAAACAACTATAATAGCTCGCATGGCCCAAGAAACTCCTAACATCCTTTTGTTTTGTAGGTGTGGCCAGATTTGTGATTACCTCAATCTTTGCAGGATCTACTTGAGTTCCTTTGTGAGAGATGTAGTGTCCAAGAACTACACTTTTCTACATCATCATGAAGCACTTTTCACTATTTAAAGAGAGATTGTGATCTTCACATCTCTGTAGGACTTTCCTGAGATTCTCCAATGCTTCATTGAAATCAGCACCATAGGTGGTGAAATCATCCATATAAAATTTCATGCAATCATGAAAAATGTCTAAAAAATATACTAATGGCTGCCCTCTGAAAAGTTGCAGGTGCATTGCATAAGTCAAATGGGAGTACCGAGTAAGCATAGGTCCCCCATATATAGGTAAAGGTAGTCTTTTCCTAGTTCTCTGGTGCAATTTGGATCTAGTTGTAGCCACTAAATCCATCTAGAAAAGAAAAGTATTTTGTTCCGACAAATGAGTCCAAAACTTGATCTATGAAAGGTAAGGGAAAATGGCCCTTTTTGGTGGTAGCATTAAGTTCCCTCTAATCAACACAAACTCACCATTTCCCTCCTTTTTTAGGAACAATTACTAATGGAGACACCCATTGGCTATCTGAAATGGGGTAGATAAATCCTACATCTAGCAATTTCTACAATTCTCCTTTAACAATTTCTCTTAGTGAAGGGTTAATTCTTCTCTGTGGCTACCTCATTGGGGTGAAATCATCTTTGATGCAAATTTTGTGAGTGCAAATCTTAGGATCCAATCCCTTCATCTCATGATAGTCTCATGCAAATGCATGTTGATGGGTCCTCAATAAGTTTTCCAATAACAATTGTAGTTCTTCACTCAATTTGTTGTTAACATTCAGATAATTTCCTTTTGACACCTGTACTTTTGTGGTTGACTCTATCATAGCTGCTTCATTGACACATGGTACCTTGAGTTCATATGGTAGCAATGCATGGGACATACCTATTGCTGCAAGAATTTCATCTGTAGGAACAATGGCTATAGGAAGAGTGGTTGCAAGAAGAACGTCTATAGGAACAATGGTTGTATGAAGAGCAGGCAAAAGTGTCTTGACTAGAGTAGAAAAATGAGAAGATGATGCTTCTTCCACTTCACAATGGTTTTGAATAATGTTAACCAATACTTCATCTTCATCTTGAAACTAGATGAAGGAGCTTCTGCCTAACATCATAAGTTGTGCCACATAATTAACTTCCTTGACCTCTTCACCAACATGTAGCCACATGGGATTATCCTCATCATGGGATGGTTGAGTAGGAGGGTAAAGAACAAACTGTTTGGTACTCTTCCCATCATAAATTTTCATGTCACCTGTCTGACATCCAATATATGCATTTGTAGTTGCTAACCATGGCCTTCTAAGAATAATGGGCTACCCACCTCATGTAGCTTTAGGAGAAAGAATCATGAAGTCTTCTGGCTACTCCTAGGAGTCTAAAATTACCACAAGGTCCTCCACTATACCATCAGGCTTAACAGTAGAACTATCAACAAGTTGCAGGACAATAGGAGTAGATCTCATGCTTGTAATGTTTAGTTGTTGTAGGATGTCCTTGGTCATTACATTTATTGCTGCCCCTAAATCAATCGGAGCATTCTTTATTTGAATCTCATTTATAACAACTGCTACCACAAGACTACCTAGGTCATTGTACTTAGGGATAGTCACTTTCCCAAGCATGATGTTAGCTAGTTGTCCCACCACATGAATAGTAGTGGGGTCTTCTTCCTGCCTGGCTTCTTGAGGCATGTGTCTTTGATTGTCTTTTCATAGATTGAGACATCATTTATGGCCTAAAATAGGGGTATATGGACACATATATGCTTCGGCTAATTCAAGATGTCAAAGGTTGTGTCCTCCTTTTCTTCCTTCTTCTTGGAAACTTCCAATCTCTGAGGAAATGGTGGTTCTTGTTCAGTCTGCTTGACTTGGACTGGTTCAATATTTTTAGGTACACTTTGTTGAATGTGATCATTCATAGGTTCCTCTTCCTCTTCCCCAAGAAGCTCAGTGAGAATTGGCTTGGAAGGGGCTGGTAAAGTAGTTCCTAGATGCAAGTGGATGTCACTTACACTTATAGCATATGCGGGGAATTGATTTGAATTAGTAGAGTATACAAGTTGATTTTGGGGTTGAGAAGGTGGTTGCATGTAACTAGTTGTCTGGGTATGCCATTGTTGTCCTCCCCTCCATTGATTTCTTTGTTGCCAATTTCCTGGAGGTGGTTGTCAATGCCCTTGAAATTTCTACCAATGGGGTGGATAGTTTTGAGGATTGGGCCAAGCATTTGGAGGGTTAACCCAAGGTTGTGGTGGATATCCTCCATAGCTATATGGATATGGGGGTTTCCATTGGTTACCAAATAAATAGGAATTGAAATATGGCCCAACATAAGAGAGTGGATCTAGTGGCATACCTTGTCTTGGAGCCCAAGGCCTCCTTTGTGCAACATAGTAGACTTCATCTTCTTTAATCTAAATTGGCTTGAAATTGGGTGCAATTTGCTTTCCTTCAATATTAACTACCATCTTGCATCTGCAGTCCTTCTTTTGTCTACAATGTGGGAAATACTCTGCCAACATTTCCTCTACCTCCTTTTACTTCTTCTTGGCCTAAAGTTTATCCAACTAAGTAGGTAGATTGTTTATAATGTCTTGCTTAAAGTCTTCCAGCAAATGAGTGATATCCATTCTTGAAACTCTAGCGGTAGATGACTTACCCATGGAAGATTGGTAAGCTCTCCCTTTCTTTGAGGCTGCGCTAGAGTAGTTCTAGAATATTATCTTGATATCCTCCTAAGGAACTTGAGAAATATCTCCTCCTCCCATTAGGTCCAAGGCATCAGTATTGTTTTCATTGATTCCTCTCAGGAAAAGAAAGTTATGTGAGTCTTCATTAAGTGTATGGTGTGGATATTTTTATAGGAAAAATAGAAACCTTGCAATATAATCCTCTAGGCTCTCATCTTCCTTTTTCTGCATCCTAAAAATGTTACCTCTTCTCATATCACTGCCCCTACAATACTCCTTGTATTTCTCAAGGAATTTTGTCTTCATGTCCTCCCAGGTTTCCATAGTATCTCTGCTTCGGTTCATGAACCATCTTAATGCAGCTTCTTTTAGAGTGGTAGGAAATAGCTTAAGCCTATGGGCATCTGTGGTATAATCATAACTCTTGCAGAGTATGTCAAACTCAAACAAGAAGGTATCAGGATCTTCTATGACAAGTCCATAAAACTTAGGGAGTGTTGAAGCAAGGATATTTTTTATGTTGTCAACTTCATTCTGATGGGAAATGCGGAAAGGAAAATCTAGTTGGTTAGGTCTATTCCTATTTGCATCACCCATGCCTTCTTGATGTAGTTCCAAAGCAAAAGGGTTCTCAAGCTTATTTTGGTCTTCAGAGGAAACTTCAGAGCTAGTCAAATCAAGAAATGCATCAGGAAAGAGGTGTGGATCTTCTTCTTCTTCTCTTGGTAGGTTCTGATATTCAACTAGTTGGAATGGATTAGGATTGTTAGGAAATAATTTCCCATAAGCATCCCTTCTCCTTCCTCTATGCATGCAGTATCAACTCACTATAAGAAATTTCACACAAAGAATTGATAAGGAATAAGGGGGATCATTACTTCCTAAATGAGGGTATACTAAGAACAACTTTCAAAAATACTATAGCAAGAAAAACTACCAATGACTCCAAAGAACCCCCTAGTTTGACACCATCCCTAGCAACTGTGCCAAAAATGTTGGCCTCCTACAATGATTTAACAACTAAGCTCTTATAGCTATGATTCAAATATTGGACATCTAAATTGAATAGCCATTCAATTATCATGAAGGTGCATTTAAATTTTCAACCCAGGGACGTGAACTTGAAATGGGTCAGCACATTATGTGCACTAGGAACTCAAAGTAGCCATTTTCATTCTACAACTAAGAAAGAGGCAATGTTGAAAGTAGATTGCTTGGAAAAGAATAACATAAATGATAAACATCAACCAACAACCATACTAAGCTTGGAAATGCATGATAGAAATGAAAATCTAAACAAAAAATAGAAAACTACTCTGTCTACTTTGGCTGCAGGAACAGTCAGTGCCAGATTCTTAACTAATTACTGAACAAAAAGTAACAACTAGGCTAAACTAAGCTAAGGACAGATTGCTCACCAAGTGGGCCCCCTTGGATGAGTATCCTCTACTACTAACAAAAACTCATATGCTCAAACTCAAAACTTTATTTTATTCATCAAGAAACATGAGTACAAAAGAGTAGCATAATTGTATCACTAAAAACCAAGAATGCAAGTACAATATCAAATCGTCCAACCTTATGAAAAATATCATTTGATCCTTATTTATACTACCAACTAATCAAGGTGGTCAACTCCACAAACTGGGAGGATGCCAATTTAGGTAAATCAGAGAAAATGGAGAGGCAGTTACGTGCGCATGGAATCTGGTCAGACGTGTCCACAGATTTAGCACAATAGTAACACCAATACTTGCTCAACAACATTAAATTCCACTACAAGGTGGTTACATTCAATTTGCATGGGGAATATCTTGTCATCATCCTCCTTTTCCTTTGAATGATTTCCTTGCTGGACGTTATGGTGCATGCCCAACTAGCGGTGTCTTGTCTTTCTCAATTTAGTATCTTCAAATTATATCTACATGGCAATGTTAGCACACACAATAATTGCATATCTATAACTACCTTAAAGAACATTCATTATTCACATGCAGAATTAATATAGATAGTCCATATAACATGACAATGTCATTAAAGAATTGTAGAAAAAAGATTAGGCCCAATGTCTATAGTTCTGAGGAAATATTATAAAAATATCAACACTAAACGTTAAGGGTAAGTGCACAAACTTGAGTCCATGAAACATGGAAGTTTTTTCCTTAGCCAAAAAATTGAAATCAGCATTGCAAAAACGGGATCCCAAGCCTAAAAATAGGATCCCACTTTTTAAAAATTGGGATCCCGATTCCTAAAGGATCCTTAACTAACACACAAGGAATGGGATCTCGATTGCTATGAAACGAGATCCCGGTTTATAAAAATTGGGATCCCATTTTGTAGAAATCGAGATCCCATTTTCTAATGCTATTTATTTTTTAAAAAAATGAATAGAGTCTATTTTGCAATGGACGGGATCCTAAGTATAGGTGATAGCGACCTCCACAAACAGCTCCAGGTACCCACCCACGCCCCTTTTTTTTGCATTTTTCCATTTCTTATTGAAATTGTGAATAAAATAAGTGAATTTAGCATTTTTTTTAATTTATTTCATGTTTTGAGCATTTTTTTTCCTATTATAGTAGAAATGAGTAATTGTAGAAATAGATCAAAAAATGCAATGAAATTTGAAGATTTTTTAATAGAAATGAGAAAATGAACCTTGAATTGTGTTTTACAAACAAAATTTAGCTTTTGAAACCTAAATTGTTTGATTAAACCAAAAAAAATGAATTTGAAAACCCTAATTGAAACGAAACAAAAAAAATGCATTTCAAAACCCTAGAAATTGAAATGAAATAAAAAAATTGCATTTAGAAACCCTAATCAAGCTCTTTGAAACCCTGAATTCAAATCAAACAAAAAAAATTGAATTTGAAAACCCTAGTTTGAACTGAAACGAAAAAATTGCATTAAAAACCCTAATTGCTTAGAAATTGAAACCTTAAATTAAAATGGAGCAAAAAAAAAATTTAAAACCCTAAATTGAAATCAAACAAATCATTTTGATTTTGAAAACTAGCTAATTTCAAGCTCAAGAAAATTCATTTGCATTGCTTAAATTTTTTAAATTTTATTTGCAATGTATGGAGAAAATGATATGTTAAACTTTAGTTTCAATGTTAAATTATAATTAGATTAGAAAAAAATATGTTAAAGAATAGTTAAAATTCATAAAGTTTATCAATGTTTGTTTGCAAATTTAGTTAGCAAATTCATAAATCCAAGCACGTACAATCGATTCCAATTGGCACTAACTTGCAAGTCTAAATTATTCCAAGGGCAACCCAAACTTCACCCTAAGTTTTCTAAACCCTAAACCCTAAACTGTAAAATCTAAACCCTCAACACTAAAGCATTTGAATTTTGTCTTAGGACCTTAAAATGAAATTCGTTTGCCTTAAAAAACCCTCTATTGTCACCATCCAATAGAGCTTTTTGTAATGTTTTCACTTATTTGAACACATAATATAAAACCTTTTGGTTTCTACAAGTTTATGAAGAGTGGATGATCACTCTCTATGACACTTAGACATGATCAATAGGGATCTAAATCATTGGAAGAAAACTTTATTCTATTATATCCACAAGATAGGAAAGCGTGAGTGAGAGTGCTATGGTTAAAGTTTCTTTCATTGGACATACCTAAAATTATGTAGGTTCAATGTCAAGAATGGGTCTATTTGGTAGATTTATGAAAACTATTATGAATATCTAGAATACCATAAAAGTATAATTATAGCAATTCCAATTGGAAACACTTGGGTATATATCATATGAAATTTAAATAGTAAGGTGTCTATTATATAGGAGAGTTGATAATACATGGAAAGAGGTTTGTATGGGAATATATGTATTAAGAAACACATACCATGACCTCTATAGTATTTTTAAGATTTGATCCTAAATAATAATCCACCCATCCTCAAGCATAATGGATTCTTTAGCAATTAAGGGAGATTCAATAACCATAAAATTACCTATATTCTGATACTATATAGATTTATGTGGAAGGATAGAAATGCATCAATAAGGAGACCAATATGGAACCATTTAACACCTAAGGTACACCTATAACATGGGAAAGGGAGGAGGTACATGATGATAGGTTGGAAGAACTAGGCTATTAGTACAATAGAGAGAGGAGGAGGATTCATATTATGCTCCTATAAATAAGAGGTCAATTTAGAAGATTAAAAGAACTCTAATAAAAAAGGAAATAATTCTATAAATGGATTGAGTGGGATTGTTGGAAATATACAAGGAGAGAGGTAAAGGTCCCAACACCTACATAGAGTCCTACATGAAATACACCAATCTAGGCACTTCCTAGAAGGATCAAGATCCATGTGAGTAGCCTCTTTTTATTTTTGTATCTTCTACATATGTATATTTATTCTTTTATTATGTGATTAAAATTATGTATGATATAACTTATTAATAAGTGATTACAAGTATAATTATAAAATATTTCATATTTATTTTGATATCCTCTAATTTAGGAGGAAATTTTTACTTGTTTTGATAGATGTATGTTATTTTTGTGATATGTATAGATTGATTCATTTTTAACTTGATAATTTTTTTTTTTAGAGGGGTAAACACTTTTGACCTAGAGCTATGAACCAATGAGGTCACAATATGACTAAATTAGGACCTCACTAGACATCTAGATCCCCTTAAGCCATCCTATCACCCTAAATCGTAAATTGATTTCTTAAGGGGCCCCAATACGACATTTCTTAAGGGGATCAAAGAAGCTCTTAAAATTTGGTGAAGTTGCCCAAGGAAACCAAATTTAACAATAATAAGATCATGCAAGATTATAATATGAATGAGATATCATGATCTAGGTTGGTCAGTTGAAACAAGAGTAGATCTCAATCAACTATTCCACAAGAAAATGTTTTTCACTAACTTGCAAGTTCATTATATTCCAAGGGGCACCAAAACTTCACCTTAATTTCTATAAACCCTAAACCCTGAACTCTAAAATCTAAACCCTAAACAATAAACCATTCATTTTGTCCTACCTGACCTTAAAGTGAAATTTGGTTTCCTTAGGAAAATCAACCAAATTTCATTCCTTTATGCCATGTAATTTTGTCATAGGATCTTACTACATAGATCCCCTTAAGTTATCCTATTACCCTAAACCCTAAACCCTAAACTCTAAACTCTAAACCCTAAACCCTAAACCCTAAAGCCATCATTTTTTCTTAGGCTCTTAATGAAATTTGGCTGCCTTAGGAAACTCCACCAAATTTCATTCCCTTATGCCATGTAATTTTGTCCTAGGATCTTACTACACGTAAATCCCCTTAAGCTATCCTATTACCCTAAACCCTAAACTCTAATGTCTAAACCCTAAACCCTAAAGCCATAATTTCTTCTTTAAAGGCTCTTAATGAAATTTGGTTGGCTTGGGCAACTTCACCAAATTTTATTCACTTGAGCCATGTCATTTTCTCCTAGAACCTCACTAGACGTAGATCCCTTTAAGCCATCCTATCACCCTAAATCATAATTTGATTTCTTATGGGGTCCCAATATGACATTTCTTAAGGGGATCAAAGAAGTTCTTAAAATTTGGTGTTCAAAGTTGCCCAAGGCGACCAAATTTAACAATAATAAGATCATGCAAGATTATAATATTAATAGTTAATTGTATTTTCATTCAAGTAACATGTGCCTTAGACATAAATGAGGCTTACATATTTTATCATTTGTATTCAATTATTTAAGGCCATTTCTATTGAATGGTTTAAAGGTATTTCCTAAACATGTATCTTACATCTTGAAATTACAAATCTAATGCAAGTTCACTCATATCTTAAACATCGCATGGATCCATTCAATAATATTCACAATCCACCTCCACCCCATCCATATCCACCACCTTCACCTCCACCTCCGCCCACTCCACCTCGTAACCCCCCACCTCCACCACCTGAAATCGATGGACATGCTCATTTGCAAGCACAAATCATTGCCAATGTTAGAACAATCCAATATCAAATCAACATTATTCAAAATGAAGAATGTGTCGTACCTCCTATGAGGATGTTTGCATCTAGGATGCAAACCCTTGTTGATGTTATCAGGGCTATGGATGAGACCTTAGATGACTGTTGAAAATGGCTAGAGGAGAGGAGAATTTCTGATTCTAAAAAGGAAAACACAAAGAAATGAAGAGATGCAGTAGAGAGCCACAATAGTTTCTAAATTAAGACAATGATCTTAAATAGTTATGAATTTAGTGAACGATGGATATTTTGTGTGATGAATTTATAAATTTGGTTGGATGGATATTTTTAGTGACATGAATTTATGATTTTCGTTCTAGATGGATATTTTTAGTGACATGGATTTATGAATTTGGTGGAATTTATGAACTTATAATGAACAATATTTAATAGTATATATTTTATGACTATCTACTAGATCATGATTTCTCCTACTAAAAAAATGTAATATATATATATATGTGTGTGTGTGTGTGTTTGACATAAAATGAGCTTTTGTGAATGTTTCAAGTTTATTGTTTAGTATGTACGTGCATGTATTAAAAATTTGCATATTGTTCTTAAATTTTGAAATTTGTATGTATGTACATAGTTTAGTCTAATGATATGTACACATACAAATTATGCATCATATTTTTTATTTTAAATGTATGTACATGTTAAATTTTGAATTTTGTATGGACATGCTCAAGTTCAACCAATGTATATATATGTGCATTTCAATTAAATATATGATCTTAATATATATGTATGCTCATCCTATTTCAATTAAATATTTGATCTTAATATATGCATGCACATCCTATTTTGTATGATTTAATGCAGGTGCACATTTATATCTCATATCATGGATGATTTTAATATTGATGATATCATCAATCCACCACCTCAACCACAGCCACATCCACCTCCCCCTCACCCCCTCCCCCTCCACCTAATATGCCACATCCAAAACCTATCACATCTGACGAGGCTCGCTTACGAGGATGTATAAATGATCAAGTTGCATCCTTAAAAAATCAAATCAATGCTATGCAAAGTCAAGTATTGATTCCACCACATATGAGACGTTTTGCATCTGCAATGCAAAACATTGTTGATTCCATCAAGATGATCAATTCTGATCTTGATAGGCATTGACGAGAGAGAGAACAAATGAGACAATTATATTTTGAAAGTCTCTCTTATAAACAAATATTAGACCTTAAAATAATGAAAGCCCATCTAGCCCCCTACTTTCTTGACCCCGATAGTCGACAACCCATTCCACCCAACAAATCTAGAATATCCATGAGGTGGTGCATACATCCATAAATGAGTGCACATTTTTGGGATAGATGGTATATGGTTTTTGATAGTCCCCCACATGCTAACTCGGAGTGCACATTGTATTTTTTAAGAAAACTATATGTAGAGTTTGTTATGGGGAAAAATCCCAATTATTTTGATTTTATATCATTTTAGGGTGTTGGTGGTGGCATGCCACAATAAAGGTTAGGGGCAGGGGTTGATCCCCAATGCCCTGTGTGTATGCAACCCCTTATTTTTTTTCCAAATCCTCCCATTCCTGCACCTGTACATCATCGAGCTCTAGTCTCAACATTAGGTTCCCTTAGTACACTCGCAAGAGACCTTGATCAACATGCTTCTGCAATAGCGAGTGGGGAGCATAGAGATGATGATGATGGAGGATTTTTTTATGGAGTTGGTCCAAGTACCGCTCCAGGAGTGTCAAGGCATGTCCCCCATATATGTACTAGTTGTCATCAACTATGTTATGGACCTAATCAGGCTACACCTAGTTTAGGTGGACAGGGAGATTCTGGTGGTTCATCTAGTCGCATTAGTTCATTTGTAGAGTTTCTTACAACAAACCATCACCCTGAGGACACTGCAACACAAGTATAAATATGCATCTATGTACGTTCATTTTATAAGAATTTTGATGGATGTATATATCAAAGAAAAGTTTGCAATACATTTTAACAATCAAATTGTTTGGTGTATAGATGACACTAACAATGGGGCAATCATCTATTCCACAAGTACGTACATCGACACCGGTGGTACTCAGCAACCCTTATGGGGTATTTTGATTTCAATTTTTAAAATTATATATGAAATCATAAATTTAACTTGAGTTTTAAATTTGTAATTGAATCACATATATGTTTGAAATATTTATTTTGGTTTAGGCGAGTCAATCGGAATCCACATTGATTCCTCCTAATGGATTGTTAACCACTCCTCCACTATCGGGCGTCATAGATCAGGGGCAAGTACATTCATATTGTAAATTTGTTTAAATTTTACATTAGTATAGTTACAATTTTATGAATTTTCAATTCACTAGATATATGAAATACATGCATGTACACTTGTAAATATTATAAGTGTTAAATGTCTATGTACATGTATGTCTAGATTGATACCACAATGAGGATGGGAATCGGGAAAACATTTGATGTTGCAGCTACTCGTGAGGCCATTGATTTCCAAGTTGTTTACAAAAAATTCTACACAAAATGTGCAAACTTCAATATATATATATATATAACCTAATTCAATTGTACATGCTTTAATTTTGATCTTGTATGACTTTGTTAGTGCAACTTTCAGCTTTGACCCAGACATAGTTACACCACCAGGAGGACATGCAAAGCAGGCTCCAAATCAAATGGTAATTTAATTTTTTTATTATATTTAAAGTCAATTATAAATTAAATATTCTAAATATAACTTAAATTTTAAGTTTTAAATTGAATATATACATAATATGAGATTTTTTACATATTATTTTTCTTTTATAGCATGAGACACATCTTGTAGTTGAGCATGTACAAAAAAGTCTTGGAGAAGAGCCTGGTGCACAACCTCAAAATATGATACAATTAAAATAGTATGAATTATAAATTAAATTGAATTAAAAAAAAATTAATTGTAGAGTTGTACATCTAATTTCAAATTTCTTTGTCTTGTTTATGTAGATTGATTTAGAGAATTTAGAGGTTGCTTCATGTGCACCAAAGCATCTAGATGTAGATATGGTGGTAATTTAATTTTATGATGGATTACAAATTAAATTGTCATTAAATCATTTTTTATTGTCTTGGATCTGATTTCATCTTTCTCTTGTACAGAGTGTTTCAGGTCATTCGCATAGTCTGCATGGTGTGAAGAGGTCTCTTGATTATAGAGACAATACATGACCTAGAAACATGTGATTTTATGTGTTATATTTTTTTATTTCATGGACTATATTTCTGGTTTCTCATGTACTCTATTGGACTTTATATTTCATGGCTCAAGTACTTAGTTGGACTTTAGTTCACGGATTGTACTCTAGAATTTATTTCATGTGCTTAATATATTGGTTTCATGCAATTAATTTGTTACATAAATTATGGACTTTATTATTGTTTGAAATTTTAATTTACACATGTACATTTATGCATTTTATGTTCATAGTCAAGACATTAATATAGGACATTAATGTGAAATTTAGTGATCTCATACATGTGATATTAATATAGGACATTTTAATATTTATACTTTACAAATTTAGTGATCTCATACATGATATACATGATATGTACATTCAATAATTAGTGATAATTACTCAATGAACTTATTCAATTCATGTCAATCAATAATTAGTCAATAAATCATAATTTACAAACAAAAGCAATCTGTTTATATACCATAAAGGATAAAATTTTACGAAATAAACAATACCATAGAAGATTAGAGGATAAAAACATTAATAAATTGTATAAATAATAACATCTAACACTAATTTATAAGTTGTCAAAACAAATAATGACATCCCATACGAATTTATAAGCTATCAAAACAAATAATGGCATCCAATACTAATTTATCAATTGTCAAAACAAATAATGGCATCGAATACTAATCGATAAGCTGTCAAAACAAATAATGGCATCAAATACTAATCTATAAGCTATCAAAACAAATAATAGCATCCAACACTAATTATAGGTTGTCTTAAGCAATCGTAATACGACGTCTTAAGGGGATCAAAGAAGAGTATAATTGAGTATAAATATTAAGTGATATTAACAAGTATTATAAGTTTTAGGGTGAGTCATCATAACACAACGTCTTAAGGGGATGTTTGAAGGGGTCATAATACGTCTTAAGGGGATGTCTTAAGGGGTCTTAAGGGGATGTCTAAAGGGGTCATAATAGAACATCTTAAGGGAATGTCTTAAGGAGTCATAATACAACGTCTAAAGGGGATGTCTTAAGGGGTCTTAAGGGGATGTCTTAAGGGGTCATAATAAAATGTTTTAAGGGGATGTCTTAAGGGGTCATAATATAATGTCTAAAGGGGATGTCTTAAGGGGTCATAATAGAATTTCTTAAGGGGATGTCTTAAGGGGTCATAATACAACATTTAAAGGGGATGTATTAAGGGGTCTTAAGGGGATGTATTAAGGGGTCATAATAGAATTTCTTAAGGGGATGTCTTAAGGGGTCATAATACAATGTCTAAAGGGGATATCTTAAGGGGTCATAATAGAATTTCTTAAGGGGGTGTACAATTAAGGGGTTATAATACGTCTTAAGGGGATGTCTTAAGGGGTCATAATACAATGTCTAAAGGGGATATCTTAAGGGGTCATAATAGAATTTCTTAAGGGGGTGTACAATTAAGGGGTTATAATACGTCTTAAGGGGATGTCTAAAGGGGTCATAATACAATGTCTAAAGGGGATGTCTTAAAGGGTCTTAAGGGGATGTCTTAAGGGGTCATAATAGAATTTCTTAAGGGGATGTATTAAGGGGTCATAATACATCTTAAGGATATAATTGATTTAACAATAATGTATGCATGATATTTAGTGATTATACAATTAGACATAAAGTTTTAAAGTAAGAAAATATGCACATTTAACAAACAAAATATATAGAATATTGATTTGATACATAGAAGTACATGGAGTATGTTTAATTATGTAAGTATGTATGTACATATATATCATCTCAGAACAATGTTTACAAAATTTGGATATGCCATCTCAAGAACATCTCAAACTCGTGCCTAGAATGTAGTAGGTCTTCACACCACCTTATATAAAAAAGGTACAAGCAATATCAATGAAATCATCAAAACATACATATTTTAATTTATATAAAACTATCTATATGTACACAACTCAAGTACCTGCATTTAAAAGTATTCCACACATGTTTGTAGGTTGAATTCAAGCATCCTCTCCTTTTTGTTTCAAAGTATGAGATCAATGCAATGATGGCTTAAGGATACAAAAAATGACAATAAATCAATTTTAACTATTAATGTACAAGCAATATCAATATGTAATCAAAACATTTATTTAAATATAATTTAACTAATAATTACCTATTTTTACCAAGTATTCCATGTTGTCTAGGTTGAATCTACATGGACTAGATCCTTTTTGTGATTATGCCTTAAGGATGTATAAAAGGACAATTTAAATCAATTTCAACTAATAACACACTTGACCAATATCGAAACATGTATTTAATGTATTTAAAAGGACAAAATAAAACTAAAACTATATTTACCTGTATTTACTTATTCTATTGTACCATTTGCATCCTCTCTTTTTTGCAATGCATCTATGATTTCCTCATGCTATTCCATAGAAATTGACCATAGCACTTTTTTAAGGTCTTCTGCGATACCGCTCTAGTTTTATATTTTTTGCCACCACCAAATGTGAATAATGTATAATCTTTTTTGTGTTTCATAGTCTTCGAATGCAAGTAGACCATTCTTTCTTCTCAGGTATTTTTGTAGCCCACTGCCAACAACCACCACCGATCCTATTAGAAAACATGAAAACCATCATCAAATAAGTTCTCAAAATTTTCTTAAGGGGATCAAAGACTTGTTCTAAAAAATTGCTTAAGGGGATCAAAAACCTGTTACCAAAATTTGCTTAAGGGTGTGTCTTAAGGGGATCACCGTACCTATTGGATAATGAAATCCATCATCATCTTCTCGAGGTGCTATTAACTTATGTTTAGTCTCCACACAAAGAGCCAACCAATATTATGTTTTCTCTTCCTTCCCCTCAGGTGCAATAATATCATACACATGTCCTACCAACAAAATTTGATTTAATAACTTGTGCATATCCATATAAATAATTTAGTATTACAAAATAACTTAATAAAGTGAAATAAATTGAATTAAAATTACCTTCTTGTACAAGGTCTAAAACACAGTCATAATCTTCAAATGCAAACACTTGATCATTTTCTTCAATAGTTCTTTCATAATGATCATGTGTTTCTGTAGGTGTCAACGATCTTTTCTCCCACTATTCAACCCATTCTATATTTTCACATGCTTCCCAATCTCTTGAGATACAAAACTAGAAAAAACAGGAAGCTCCCTTGTCCAAATAGTCCATGTACTTGTTGTCGCACTCCTAAATGAATTTCATTTAGTAGATCCAATAATTGTCCGACAATCAACTCTAGGTATAATTTTCTCTTCTTCCATCAACCAAAAGAATTGATGAACTGTAGAGTAATCACTCAAACAAGGTGTAGATAATCTTCTATTACACCAATCCACAATCTCACATGCATCTTTAAATTTTACTGAATCCTCAAATTTTAATTGTTCTCTAGCAAGAATTCTTTTGACACACACACCAACTCCATCATGTTCTCCTTTACCATTCCCAACTTCAAAAAAACTTCATATATGTTGGACATTAAGTTCCTTGTGAACCCTACTTAACCAATAGAACATTCAAGCATTCTTGAATTGCCCCATACAATTATCTGACCATATGAGGTGTTCTTTCATCTCGATTCCTCTTTCTCTTAAATTTCTATAAAATATACTAAAACAGTATTGAACAAACTCTGACGAGTGTAACCAATTGTCACTCAAATAAAAATGATACTCCCTCAAAACTTTTCTATGATCCTCAGTGCTATCATCTACATGTCTATAAACAATATGGACAAACATAGCTACTTGCACTGAATTATAATATTGAGATTGAATTTCCTCTTGTGAAGCGAGAGTACAATTCTCTAAAAAAATCAACCACAGAAAGTATATTCCCAATTGGAAATGTGTTTCTACATGCGTGCAATTGGCCATCAAGCCATCAAGCATGTTCAAAGTGCATGACATAGTTTGGTACAATTTTATTCTTAAATTCACTCATGAATGCATGCACACTAACTTTTTTTGTAACTAAATCGCAATGCTTTCCTATTTTTCCATCTTTTAAAGAATAGTGAACATTCTTAAATCTTTTAACATCTACTAATTATTGTCCAAAATCATGATCAACACTTTCATGCAAACAAATTCTTAAAAATGAAAGATTTCCACAGTTAATGCATTGTCCAGAGAAATACAAGAACTTAAATAAAATAATTTATCATTAGATTTTTCACAAAACAAACTTGAAATAAACTCTCTTATTTCTTCAGGTGGCATATCAATACCACACTCTTGTATAATCATGTTAGTATGCAAGGTACAATGTATATATATCAAAAAACATCACAAAAATAATGAAATTGAACATGTATTTTACAACAATAAGATATTTGGTTCTTATTAATTTTTACATACCAAGGTTTACATTTTTCAAAAGACCTTTGATATATTTTAATATTTCCAGGTAACACTAAATCGCTACAAAATTTTCTATAAAATTCAATTTGTGTTGTATCTAATAGGTGTTTTGGGTGAGGATCACGAACTTTGGACCCCACCCTTAATTTTAAAAAATCTCTAAAATTAGATGAAACCTTAGTATTATCATGCCAATATTTTTCGATCAAAGATTTAATTTCAACATTCAATTTCATATCAAACCTCGGTAGTCATCCATTGAAAATCCAACATTGATTGATAGGATCATTTTCTATACTTTCTCTTCTTTTTGCCACTCTTAGCAATTTTTTAGGATCTATTTTTAAAACTTCACTAATATTGCTTACCATTCTTTTATTCAAAATTGCTTTATTAACTATAGCAGTAGTTATAGCTCTTCTTGCTACGTTTTTTATCTTTAGATCAACTATTTTTCCCAATAGATTGAATGGCACTAGCAACAGAAGACATAACATGTTTTAATAATTGATCTTTTCTTTTTGGTTTAACATAAAAGCCTAACCTTTTCATTACTTTCCTCATTTTTTGTATTCTCATCAATTGCATCACTAGTTGACATTGAAATGCAATTTTTTTATGATAAAAGAATTTGGTGTATATTCTATTTGCATGTGTTCTTATTTACATTTTCATCTTCATTTTCATCAACAAAATGGTTTTCATTTTCATTTTCATCAAAAATACAAGTTTTGTTTTCATTTTCAAGAAAATGATCATTTTGATTTTCATTTGCAACAAAAGATTTTTCTTTTTTGTTTTCAACAAATTCTATAAAAGTTTCATTTCTTTGAATATCATCAATGTCAACATCATTAAGTCCAACATCTTGTAAAACTTCTACATACAAATTTACCATTTCACTAACATGTGGATTTGTTCAGCGGTACTTGGATTTGTGCATATTGAAACATTCTCCATAGCATTCAAAGAGGGATTTGAAGACATAGTAGGACTTTTTGTATAATCATATTCTTCTCCAAATTGACTCCTTGCAAATTAGCTTCATCTACAACCATGGTATCCTCAATGTTTTCATCTTCAATAGTTGTGGAATTGGATGCTCCACCATCATTCATTGGTTTTATTCTCATTCTTCTTTCTCTTTGTCTTTGTCTCTCCTTCTCTTTCTTTGCTTCAACTTCTTGAGGATTCAATTTCTTCCTTCTCTTATTACGAGCTTTATCTCCCATGACTATAAAATTATCAAGCACAAATGAATGTCAATAGTGAAATTCTTCAAAATATTCAATCCAAATTGCAAGTTGAATACCTATTAGGACAAAATTCTTCCTCTTGTGTTCCTCAAAACAAGTAGAAACCTAGCACAATGCCACTTTAAAAATTGTTTTCTTCATGCCTCCTTTGAAAAATTCAATCCATAGTGCAAGTTGAAGACCTTTTATTCCTCCAAACAAGTACAAAAATGGTGTAGATGATGTCTCCTTTGAAAAAATCAATCAAAAATCAAGTTCACCACCTATAAATACAATAGCTCATGAAAAATAGTTCAATTTTACAGCTCTCGGAGCCTTCACAATATTTTTTGGCAATAAATTTAAATAAAAGAAATGGGGTCATGTTTATAAAAACGAGGATCCCATTCTATAATCGGGATCCCGTTCCCCGATATTTAATGTGGGGTTGTTGGAAGGAAAATGGGATCTTGTTTCCCTTCTAATGGCCCACACATTATAAATTAGGGAACTATACTTGATTGTAAAATGAGATCCCGCTTTTAATAAACGAGATCCTGTTTTATAAAGCGCGGTCCTGTTTTTTAAAATTTGAATTTCTATTAGCTTTGTGGTCAGTTTTTTTCCTAGAATTTTGGTTTGAGAAAAGCATTGGGAATCCGAACCTAGGCCTTAAACCTAGTTTGACCTACAACTTGAAGGTCCTAGTTCAATGTTAGAGAAAAATACCAACTTTGGACATATGGCTGACGACTTTTTCTGCAAAATTTTTTGACAAAATTTAAACCCATTTTAGATGAGACAATGTAGATTCTAAATATGTAATTTGTTTTACAATTGGATTATTTTTTCTATTTTTTAATTAATTTCTAATAAAATTGGTCCATAAACTTTAAATATCAGGCTTTTTTACTATTTTAATTAATTTTGATCAACATAACATTTTGACAAACAGATTGCACAAGAACAAACTACAGACAATTATTTTCAATTTACCAAAAAAAAATGATAAGTTTAGGTCATCTTATGCATGTCTTACACGACGATTTCTCAAAATGACAAATTTTCCTAATAAAAATTTAACAAAAAAAATATTCAATAATTTTTTTTTAAAAATATCAAGAACAAGCTTCAGTGAGTCACAAATATTTTCCCAAAAGGATTTAGAAAAATATGATAATTTAAATCAAAATATGGATATCGTACACGTGCATGGTATGGTAAAAAAAAGGTGACTTTTAAACAGTGGTTTTAGAAACGTCTATTGAAACTCAATTTGTACAATCTAGGTATCGAAATAAATTACATATTTGGAAACTAAACTTCAAGCACTACATTTTATGTTTAGTGACTTTTTTAAAGATTCCATGTCTAAGTGCTTCAAATTTTAAAGTCAAATGTGTCAAATTTTGAAAATCAAGAAAAACACTTCCACTTTTTGGCCAAAAAGTAAACTCAACTTCTTGCACACACCCTCAAGGTCCATAATAACTTCAGCAAACAAATCATAAATTCTACGCAAAAATTAGACCATAAACTAGTCTCATCATTGCTCATGTAAGAAAATCAATATATTCCACCAAATGGACGAATTAGAGAAACTGGCCCATGAGTAAGGTCTTGTACTTTCTAGTCAAGAAAAGGAGACTTTTTTCCATGCTCTCCATATTCTTAGAAATTGCCTAGAAGTTTAAGGTTTAAAGTATTTTGTTGTAAGGATTTTGTCTTTCCACCCAACCTCTTGCCACAAATTATTGGCTTTATTTGTAGCTATTATGTGTCTAATAAGAGAAAACCATTGGGTTGCTCCATAAAAATATATAGTAATCCATTCGACAATAAGGTAGATCCCTTGTGTAAGGGGATCAATCACTCTAGAAACCTCTTTATTTTTTCAATTGAATACAATAGAAGCATGAAGCGACTGGATGACCTTATTTATTATTTTATTTTCTCCAAAGAAATCCTCTAATTAATTAATTTAGTTGATTATAGTTTCTTTTTGAAGGAAGCCAACATGATGAAATATAAGCATGACTGGTTATAAGGATTTTTTTTGCATTTTGTATATGCCAAGCCATAGAGAGAAATTTATTTTACCACAACTCAAGCTTTCTTTTTAAATTGTGAATGAACCAATTCCATATTTCAGAAAGAGGAACTCCTATCCCAAAGGGGATGTTGAGGTATCTTGAAATAACTTCATGGTCATTGAATTTCCATTGTGGGGGTATCCAAGGAGGTGGTTGATCAAATGAAGTCATCAAGAATTTAATTTTGTTAGAGATAGTTGGGAGCTAGTAGCTGAACAAAATAGGTCCAAGACTTTTAGGGTGTTGTTAAGCTCTTCTTGAGAGTTTTGAATGAATAATAAGCTATCATTAGCAAAATGGGACTTAAGAGTAACTTCATCACCAAATAGAGAAATACCACATATAATTAAGTGTTTATTTTTGTATGAATTAAAAGGTATCCAAGAGCATCAATAGTAAGGACGTAGAGGAAAGGGGCTAAGGGGCAGCCTTACCTTACCAAATGTTGAAGAGGAAAGATTTGAGAGATTAACCCATTAATGGCTAGGCAAGCATAAGCATCAACAAAGAGTAGTTTTATGTGGGAAATAAGCTTGGGACTAAAGCCTAACCATTTAAACATTTTTAATATGAACTGCCACCTAATCCTATCATAAGCTTTGTCAAAATCAACTTGACGAGGAGGCATTTTTATTTAGTTTGTTGAGCCCAAGCTAGCACCAAGTTATCAAGTATGAATCTTCCTCCAATAAAACCAGTTTTCTCTAGCCTTACAATTTCTTGCACTATATGTTTAATTCTTTTAGCAATAGCTTTGGCTAGAATCTTGTAGGATGTGTTAAGAAAAGTAATCAGTCTCCACCCTGAAATGTTGCTCCCATTTTTTCCTTTAGGAATTAATTTAATCAACCTTTGATTAATAGAAGAAGCCAAGGATCCCTGTCATAAGGCTTCTATATAGACCTCATAGAATTCCTCCCTAATGAATGGCCACATTGCTTTATAAAATTTTGCAGGTAAGCTATCAATATCAGGAATTTTTGAATCAGCCATATCCTTCAAAGTAGCATCAGACTCTTCAATGGTCAACAAGCGGTCTAAGCAGGATTGTCGTTCAAAATCAATCTTATTGGGAATGCAATTTCCGACCATATCTTCAATAATGTCTTGAAGTTGATCACCATTAGTGGATCCATAAACAGTTGTTTATAGTGCTAAGAAAAGATAGATTTGATGTCATCCAAATGTCTGTGCCCCTCTTGATCATGTATAGACATTATTCTTTCTTTTTTGTGTTTTTGTTTAAGATAACTGAAAAAGAACTGTGTTCCTTTGTCTCCTCCTTTCATCCAATGAAGCCTAGCCTTTAGTTGAGCTCCTCGACCTCGATAAAATTTAAATATTCTAAGTTTCGTTTTAGCAACAGCCACAGCATGTTGAAGAGAGGTGTTAGTTGGTGCTGAATTTTAAAAAATTCTGCTTTTTCCCAATTGATATCTTAATATTTTTTTCCAGAATATAAGCATTTGATAAAACTGAAAAACATACCCAATTTAAGGCAAAAGTTTCCAGTCTACTTCATAGACTGTGAAAACTCATACCAACTAATATTCAATGGTCTAATTCATTGCTATCTTTTTAATGACTGGAGAAATATTTTCTATTTTAAAGGCGGGAAGGAAAGGTTGGTACCTATTTTATCAAAAGAATACAGAGAACAAAAAACATGGAACAGCAGGAGGACGAGAAAAAACAGCAGCATTAAATATAAATGAAGGCGACACGAGATCACACTTCCAACAATAGATTGGGAAAACGACGAGCAAAAGATACACGTAAGCCTAGAAGCCCACAGCCACACAAAATCTTTTGTTTTCATTGCTGTACTATGCAACGAAATCGACCATCAAGAAGCACAAAATATTACTCAAAGCATTCAATAGTGGCCAAATGGTTTGGTGAAAATTAAGTTCAACGTACACCCAAGATAAAGGAAACGTACAAAAGTTGACTGACTGCAAATCTCCGGTATTGCTCAGAGCATTCAATGGTGGCAGAACGACTAAGTTCAACATACACCCAAGATAAGGAATCGATAAAAAGTAGAAAATTTATATTGACTGCAAGTCTCCAGTATTCCAGAGCATTCAATGGTGGGACAAAATGTTATATGTAAATTGATTACGTTCAATGTACACCCAAGGTAATGAACCAATAAAACTAAAACTAAATGTGCACAGAATAGTGCGTGGCAATGTGTATTCCAGTCGTTTTTATGTCCTGATTTACCTACAGATTTGCGAGGGAAGCGTTGTAATTAAAATTTTCGAAGAACATTTTGTAAATTCGACTATGCAATTAATGACGATGTGGACTAGAGGGAGAATTACGTGTCTACCCTGAGTATCACATCTTCATATCCATGCAACTGCAGCAATT
>VDFB02047230.1:380048700-380108700 GCA_007258455.2 Sequoia sempervirens
TTGGATCCTTCTTGAAGTCTTCCTTCGGACTCTTGCCCGCTTTCAGAAACCTCTTCGGCATCGGAGTCTGCTTCTGCTGAATCTTCATCTTCAGCGGATTGGTTGCTTGAATTATCTTCTTCATCGGAATCTACCTCCTCTAGAATGGGCTTTTTACCCTTTGAACGAGATGGATGGGATTCCGGCTTCTCTGTCTCTTGGACAGCCTGAGTATCTTTCTTGCCAACAGTGAACTTGATCCTTGGACCTCTTCGTGAAGAAGTGGGAACGGCCGCTGATTTGTTTTTGTCGCGGAGTTCTTGCTGTTGGCGTGCTTCTACCTTGGACTCTTCTCCTTCTGAGTCTGTCCTAAAACTTTTCATTGTATGACCATGTTTGTGTAACCATTCTTCTGTGTTGGCTAGGATTGGTCTCAGCCTTTCTCTCATGCTGGTGACCTCTTTTCTAGACCACTGTATTGCAGGAAACGGCCTCTTAGCAATGCCTTGCTCATCATAGACAGCGTTCATGATATCACCTGGATCCTCAAAATCTCCCCGGTAGGTCCGGCGATACAAGATCTACGATTTGTTGAAGCTTGTCAATCTGCAATAGTCCATTTTCGCGATGGCTTCTTCATCTACCAATCACTTGAATGTCTTCAAAAGCAGAATACACATGTTGGTGACCTTTTTGCAACTTCTTTCCGACATCTCGGTAGTCAAAATCAAACCTATACCTGTAGGTTTTGATGGTCATGATCTGCATCTCAGCATAGACAGACTTAGCCTTTTGTGCAGTCCGGATAGTATATCTGCCGATGGTCAGTGGGAACTTGAATCCACGCTTGTGGTTGCTTCTTAGTTCTTTCTGCACTGACATCAGCTGTCTGCATGTTTCCATGAGAACCCCTTATCAGAAGGATAGCATTGGTAACATGTAGGAGTTAATAGGTTGTAACAATACTCTCAAGTAGTAGCGTTGGGGAATTGGAAAAGCCATCCAACTTTACCCCGCCACCTTATAAATATCATCGGACACTCTTCTTCTTTCCAAAGCTGGATCAAAGTTGAAGAGTAAAGGCGCAAAGAAAGCATCAGTAACCCGTCTGAAATGATGAAAGCTCTCCTTCAGCTCCAACTGATAGAAATATCTGTACACGGGCACCATCATTCAATTCCCCTTTGTAGATAGACCTGGGAATTGTCTCATCACAGCTGCTGCGTACACCAGGTAAGAAATCATGTAGAACTTCAATGTAGAAGGAGCGTTGATCAACTGTTCGTGCATCTCATCACTGATTTGTTTGTCACCCAGTCAATATACCATACGCCTTCTTATGATCGATGTACTCATACATCGATCGTGAAAGGTGGATGATTCCGGCAAGCCTTTCACTCTGCTCAGAAACGTGATCATATCCTTGACGTCATCTTTGAAGTCACTTCTCAGGAGTCCTTTCGGCCATCTAGAAACAGACGATCTAGGCTTTTTGAGCCATTGAGTATTTATCAACTGTTTGGCTTTATTGGGATCAGCATCGAAAATCTCCTGTGCTTTTGATATAGAGATGTCAATATATTTGTCCATATGAGGGACCTTGAAGACAATATCAAAGAAGTCGGGGTCGAGTCTCAAAATCTCGTGCCCGGAAGAGTCGATCACACTTTTGCTTTCTCGGATGTAATGAGACGCAACTTGAAGAACAAACTCAGTATTGTGCACAGCTGTAGGAAATATCGCCACCAAGTGGAGATTGCTGTGTACGATTGCTCTCATTGAATCAGGGAGAGGCTTCGTCTCTGTCAACTTTGCGAAGTCAACCAAGTCTTGGTGGCCAACTTCTGTATCCTTTATTTCTTCAACTTTCGAAAGCACCATGGTTGGCGGATAGACGCCTTGATATTTGTACTTCATCTTGCTTTTTGCTTTCGAAGAAGAAGGAGGCTTCGTAGTAGTTATCAAAAGAAACTGGAACACTGAGCACTCTTGACTTGACGATCTCCGAGAGTAGACTGCAATCCGTCTAGCCAGAACAAACACCAATTGTTAGGGAACATGGGAAAGCGTGAAATGAGCACGAGGGTGGAAAAGCATGGAGCGGATGGCGAGGCACGCAAAACGATGCACGAATGCGGAAAAATGAGGCTCAGGAGTGCACTGGTCAAAAATGAAGTTCATTTGGAAGAAATGGGAAAAGCCTGAAAAAAGTGTAAGGGCGCTAAAATTCAGCGCCCTTACATTCTGAGAAAAATTGCTTTTGGTGTAAGGGCGCTAAATTTTAGCGCCCTTACACTTTTCCAGTGTTAGGCAATTTTTGACATTGTTAAAATGTCACAGTGCTGAAATTTAGTGCTTTTGCAATTTTGGCAATTTTGAAAATGTAGATGCAAGGAGGAATGGCGAAGGCGCTTGAGCTTAGCAAATGCAATGTTTATAACAATGAAAGCTTTCAAAATTGTCTCCATCCAATTACATACGCATTCAAAGGTCAAAGGAATTCTTTTTCACAATGATGAATCTTTTCAATGTTTACCAAAACGAATGAAGAGCTTCTGACAAAGATATTTCAACACAAACATGTCAGGTAGATAGAAGTTCTCAAGGGACATTGCGTACAGAGGAGAATGGGGAAAGAAAAGCGTATGAAGAATAGGGATGGGTGTTGGAAAGAAAAGCACGAATGAAGAACACTACGCGTTTAGGAAAACGAAGAAAAGAATGCGTAGGGTTAGCAAAGGCTTGCCATCATTCATGCAATGAAAGCAAACAATGAATGGAAAACGTGAAGAGGAAAACGCGAAGAGGAAAACGTGAAGGAAGAGAATGCGTGGGGTTAGAAGGGAGAAGAATGCGAAGGGAAAAAACAAAACACGAAATGGAAAGAAAGACGTGAATGAACAAAACGCGAATGAAGAACAACACGCAAATAATGAACATTAGATCATATACAGAACATAAGAAAAAGACAATGCAAAAAACTTACCAGAACCAAGGCGCAAAAATTTGCTGAGGAAAGAATGGCGAAACTCCAAAAACGTGATTTGCAGTTGAAGTGCAATTCGCCCAGCAAGAGGAAAAGAAGATAAAATGAAATGTAAACACAAATGGCTTAACTCATTCATTTAATTGGAAAATGAGAATTAAAATTCAACCAAGTCGCATAATAAATTCAGTACTCAAAGTGGCACGAGCTGACTTAAAAACGCTGAAATAGAAGAAACGCGCTGTACATAAAAACGCTTATAATGAAGAAAATGAATACGCTAAATCATTACTTTGCATTTTTTGAATTTCATCAGCATGCAATTTTAGCGCCCTTGCATTTCCAGACTTAGTCAAATTTTGCTTCAAGGCAGGAGCGCACTTTTTCAGTGCCACTGCATTTTTCGCAATCTGCAAGGTATGAACAGTGAAACGTCGCAAAAGATCTCGTTTCGAAGGTCTTCGCGATGCGGTATCAAGGGGAAATGCTCAATTGACTATCGAGACTTGGGAACGATTTCGAGGTGGTCAGAAATCACCTCAAGAGGCGCATTTCTGAACTTCACGTAATCAGGGAAATTCAAGATACAAGTTTCGTGAGGGGTTATCCGTGAACGAAAGGCCGCTAGATTCTGGGTGATAACAAGACAAATAATGATCGTCCTTTACGTATCTAGTTAACACTAGACCAGATATCTCATGCTATGAGTGCACTTATCGCCTCATGTGTGAACTAAGACAACATATCCACAGTATAAACATATCCGAGATACTTAGTAGTAACAGCTTGGATATGGATTGAGATATTTCAAATGCAAACCAAGGTACGTAATATACCGACCGATTATGGTGTGTCATCGATTGAAGAGCATCTCCGATAGTTTAGTTTTGGTTTATGATATCCTGGTGCAACAGGAAGCAGTCATCTATGGCATTGAGTACAACAGAGGCAAAGTATATTGCAGCTTGTATGGCAGCTCGAGAAGCAGTATGGCTTCGTAAGCTCCTTGCACGATTGTTTAGACAATCAATGAAGCCTACTATCATTCATTATGATAACCAGAGTTGCGTGAAGCTTTTTGTCAATCCTGTGTTTCGCGATGTAACTAAGCATGCTGGAGATCAAGTACCACTATATTAGAGACATGGTAACGTTAAGGCTATACAGCTTGAGGCATATCAAGACGATGAGCAGATACAGATATCTTCATCAAGCTCTCTCCGTATTAAAGTTTGTACTTTCAGGACAGTCATATGGTGGAGAATCCACCAACTTAGAAAGAGTCTCAAAGATTGTGAGCCTTTGTTAATGAGTTCTTCTTCCTCGTAGAAGTTCGAGAAACTTTGTTAATGAGTTCTTCATGAAGAGAAGTTCGAGGTGAAATCCCTTATTAATGTATTTCTTTGAGATTTGAGGTGAAAGCCCTTGTTTCACCCTCTAAGAGAGCCATGGTGGATGTCATGTGTGTGACTCCATGACACATCTTGTACTTGTATTTCACGCTCTAGGAGAGCCATGGTGAAAGTCATGTTGAGGTGACAACATCACGCAAGTGATGAACACTTGTACACACCATAGAATGGTTGTAGCCATTATGGTTGATATCATGTTGAGCTGATATCTAATATCAAGATGAGGTGATATTCTTCTTTTCACATTTGGTTGTAGCCAATGTGGTAGACATCGTGTTGAGGTGATATGTCTTGTGCAGCTGGAAGTACTCTCCCTAGCTGAGAGGGAGTGTTGATGATAAATGCAGCATCGTGCGATTCCTTCCAGCCTATCTATTTTTTGATTGAGTAAATTAAATAATAGCTTAAAGCTATTTAATTTATAGAGACTTCTATTCTTGAAGAGGCACGAGTATTTAGAGGTGCTATCTATTTGTTAAAGCTGACATTGTGAAGAGGTGCGCTTCATCTGAATGGCACAAGTTCTTATGTGTGCCAACCCATTATTTATTGGATGTGATCTTTCTCTAGACATCAGTTATTATTGTTGGAGGCCGACTTGGAGTTTCATGAAGAGGCGCGTCTCTTCTCCACACATGTATTTATATTCATTGAGTTTCATAAATTCATCATCCATTCAGCATTTTCAGTTCATTCCATTATCACTTGTGTCAAGTGCGAATTCATCATAGGAGCAGTGCGATTTCATTATATAGCTTCAGTTCTGTGTTAGCAGATTATATGTGATAAGATCTGTGGCTGCATCATCTGTTGGTGCATCATTTGGCCCCTCTTATTGGCCTCATTTGTAAAAGTGTTTTCTCTTCAAGTTTCAATAATATAAGAGATATTATTGGCTGGGTTTTTCTCCCTCAAGAGGAGGGTTTTCCCAGGGTATCTGCTGTGTATTGTATTGTGTTTTGAATTAATTTCTGTACATGTCAATCTGATCATTAAAATTTAACAAGGTACTCAATTTAATATTGGTGATAAGCACTGTGAAGCAGCTGTGAGTTGTGGTTGTAATTATTAACTAGGTTTTTCTACTTTGTTGGGTGTCACTTTGGTAGCAGCCGTAGACTTTTAAAAAAATTATGCAAGGGTGACATTGAAGTGTGATGTGGTTTTCCTTGTAAGTTGGGTGACTTGCTATTGATATTATTGACCATAGTTTTGGTGCCTATTTTAAATATTCATATCATCCTCCTTTGTTGGGCATAAGAGGAAGGCTAGAGGTGGCGAATTTTTAAAAATAAGTGTTATCATCCTTTGTAGGGTGTAAGAGGGAAACTATAGATCGCAAATTTTAAAGAAGTGTTAACCAGTTTTAGTGGCGTTTGGAATGAATTCCCATTCACCCTTGTTACTTATGGCCGATTACTCTGCACATGAAATCGAGGATTATTGAGGCGGATCAATTACAATTTAGGGTGCAAAGAAACCAGTGAATGGTGCAAGGAAACTACAGTCTGATGAAAAGTGGCATTTCAAATTCATAAGCTGAGGCATCTGAAGGCAGAAATTGCAAATTGGTTGGGCAGTTGCTACACACAACACAAGGAGTTTGGGCATCAAATTATCTTGATATTCAGCCTCTTTTCAAGTGTGAAAAACTATTCAAAAGGTCAGAATATTCAGTTCTAGTCTATGAAACTTGTTATTGAACAACACAGAAAAAATTAAAGTTCATACACTTCTGGAATAGATTTCTAGTATATATATATAATCTTAGTGCAGTAATTTATCTAATGAGTTTTTTCCAATTATTGTAGAAGATATTATATATATAAAAACTAATTAGAACCAGCCACCCATGAACCTGCAAACTAGAACTATTAATTGTATCCATGCTAATTGTTTGTTAAATAGCTCATTGGGAAAAGAGTGTTAAAATTTGGTGAAACAAAATTGGCAGAAAAATTGGGTGAGGATCTTTATAACTTACAACCTTTCAAGCCTTGTTTGGTTTATGACATGCACATCTAAGATTTATAAAAAAATTATGAAAATATTGTACATCATGAAAATTGTATATCAAGAAAGGCATCAGTTTCTTTTCTCAAGCTTTATATATTATAGAAACAAACCTTCCTTGCTTGTTCCTCCTTCTGCCTTGCTACTTTGATTTTCTCCGTTGATAATTCTATCTTCTTCCGTAGATGCTCAAGTGCTGATGTCATGTGTCATAAACATAGAACTTGATAATGTAAACATTTTCAGATGTTGACTATTATCTTCTATCAGCAAAATCTTGAAAATTTTAACCAAACAATCAACCAAATAACTTCAGAAATAGACCACTTATTGACTGGTGATGCAGATCATCCATCTGTGAATTGAATTACAAGAAATGAAACCAAACCATACCTGCCTTCTTTGGGCCTGCTGTGAGCTTCAACTCCAAAGTAAGTTTTTCAAACTCACGCTCAACATCCCGAATTTTAGAGTAATTTTCTTGGATATATCTGTAGAAGGCATGGTCAATTACAAAAGGCATACTTACAAGCATTTGGAATGAATTTGTATCCCTCTAACAATCTTCAAACTTAAAAAGAAAGTAAATTGAACCTATTAGAGTAATTAATATTAATGGTCATTTAATAATATTTAGTCATCTTTAGTTTATTAGGTAAGTTTCTATTTTCTCCGTCAGTTAGATAGTTTAGAAAGTTTCTATTTTGTTCTTGGTTATTCTCTATATAAGGAGACTATGTCTCCATTTGTAATCATTCAATCAGTAATTAATAAAATATAGTTACAGAACCTTCACAAACAATGACACATAATTATTTCAAGTGTTTTCTGTAACTCTTATGAGATTAAAAGAGAAACCGTGGGGTAAGTGAAATGGGTAAACTGGAACAGTAGTGAAGCTTTTATGTTATCATTGTGTCAATTTGGGATAACAGTTGACGAGTTATGCTTTACGGAGGATAAGAAAAAACTAAGTACAAGTGTCCAAAGAATAAGTGCTTAAAAGTGTACAAAGCAAAGATCTAGCCAGGACAAACATGTCACATCTTATTTTTTCATGTTTATCTGTTATTTTCCCAAGGAGTGAAATGCAAACCAATTTCAATCAATTTTGAAGAAAAATGCTAATGGTGCACCCATTTAACCATCCATCTGCACGATAGCATCAAAAACATAGAGAAATAACCTAAGTTGCCGAATCGGGTACGGATACGCGGATGCGGGTACGGGTACGGTACGCCGATACGGCAAATTTTTTTTTTTTGGTGTGGGTACGTTTGGGTACGTCCGTACATAAAACATATAAAAATCATAGATATATACATAAAACATTAAATCTATTAATTAAAAATAAATATATTAATATTAAACAATGATATATAAACTATAAGTTGTAATTTAGAATTTTTATTAATTTATAATTTTATTATATAATTATTAATATATAATTTAATAAATAATAATATATACTAGCTCATATAATTATTAGTTTATTTTAAAATAATAATTATTAATATAAAATCCAATAAATAATATACTAATTACTAATATAATATTTAATATATAATTATATAATCTAACTATATAATTAATATATGATTTAATATCGGCTTCTATACCTAATGAGCGATTCAAATTAAAAGACTAAGCGTTGCAGATACGGGAGAAAATAATAACGATTTGGTGTTTTGGTCCTACGGTGCCTCTTCTTCGTAACAGCGATGGGAAGAAGCATACCCATGGTTTCCCTACAAAGAATCTAATGGCGGAGAGGTGAAGGAGGGAGAGAGTAAACGATGACTTGTATATCAGTCTCCTCGTCCGCTTGAAGCCGGCAAGGTTGGACCCTAAAATGGTGGAAAAATCCTCCCGAACCCTAAGAATGTCAGAAAAATGTGATATAGGATTTTTTCGAGGTCAGAAAAGAACAAAGCGATTCTACTCCGATTCTACAGGGTTTCCAGACCGTATCAGTTTTGGTACGTATCCGTACCCGGAATCGGCAGGGTAAAGGGCCGATTCCGGTAACATAGGAAATAACCAATTGACTAATATAAAGAAAAAACATAGAACATTGAAGTATGCTTTCTTTTCATCACAGTTCATGAATCTATATTAAATATTTGTATTTGAGTAACCTTTTGAAGTGTGTTGTTTCATGTGAGTTTTCTAGAATCATCTGTGTAGTATGTAAGTTCACGAAAGATTTGGGTTCATCTGCAGGATCCATCATCAGGGTTAAGAAAGAAGCCTGTGCTTGGTTTAAATAAAAGTTGTATTTCAAAGGCATTTGATTTATCTTACAATGATCAAGACTCTGTCCTAAATATCTCAATGTCATACATCCCACAGTTGATATCAAAATTGATTGTTTTTTCTGCCATAAAAACACATACATACTTGTTATGCAGAAAAATAAAACAGAAAGAAATAACTTCCATGGTAAATTTACAATGCGAAAAACAGAGAAATAACCGATTATGTAAAATAAAGGTAGTAAACATGAAACATGGCATACACTTTCTTTTCAACACATTTCTTACATCTATCTAAAATATTTGCTTTGACTCTTTGACCAACTTTCACTGTGTGTTGTTTAATGTGCATCTTCTGGAATCATCTATGTAGTATTTAAGTTTACAAGCAATTCAGGTTTATCTGGGGGACACATCATTAGGTTAAGAAAAAAGCCTTTGCTCAATTTATCTAAAAGTTGTAATTTTGATGGCATTGGATGCATCTTACAGTGATCAAGACTATATACCCTAAATATTTCAATGTCATATATGCCACAGTTGATATCAAATTGATTGGTTTTTCTGTGAAGATAACACATATGTACTTGTTATGCAGCAAAGTAAAACAGCAAGAAATAACTACTATAGGGAAACGGCGAGAAAAACATCAGCACAAAATTTGTTTTCATTAAAAGCCTTGAAATTATCTAGAAGTCACCTTTTCAATGGCATATAATTTATCTTACTATGATCAGGACTTCTGTCATAAATGTCTCAACACCATATCTACCAAATTTGGTAAGAAACATGATGTTTCCACAATCCATAATAGTGCAAGATAGTGCTTCTGGATTTAACTGCATAGTTATTTTTAGCATCAATGTTAGATCACAGTCCATGTTCCTCATCCCAATGAAGGATAACCAAGTGTGATCTAAAATGTCGATGCTAAAAATAACTACAGTAAATCCAGAAGCACTATCTTGTACAACATTTCATTTTAAAATTGAGTGTTAATTCCCTCAGTGAGATGCTAACAAATACATAATTGTTCTCTAAACATTTCTCAACCCAATTCCTGCCAAACAATTCCATTTCTGATTCAAAAGTTTCTTTCTTATAAACATTCACATTAATGTGATACAAGTACACATCAATTTCTCATATAATCCAGCCTTTCAAATTAATTATATTCAGGTTTTTTTGCATCGTAACCTTATGGGAAATATTGTTTTGAGCAAATCAAGGCAAAAGCCATTTGCCTTTTCCAATATGCCATTTAGACACCTATATCATGATTAATGAGTTTGTTGTGTGCCTTTAGTCCAACATAGGATTTGTGTGAATTAATGTAAGGTAAATAAAGTTTTTTCTCAATCAGTCTTGAAGAAAAATGTTAATGGTGCACCCATTTAACCATCCATCTGCACAATGGTGTCAAAAACATACATAAATAAGCAATTGACTAAAATAAAGGGAAATCTGGCATATACTTTTTTTTAATCACAGCTCATGTATCTATCTAAAATATCTGTATTTAAGTGACTTTATGAAGATGTGTGTCTTCTAGAATCATCTGCGTATGATGTAAGTTCACCAAAGATTTGGTTTTATCTTTGGGACCCATAATTAGGATTCAACAAAAAGTTCATGCTTGATTTATCTAAAAGTTGTTTTTTAATGGCATTTAATTTATCTTCCAATGATCAAGAATATGTCCTAAATGTCTGCATGTCATACATCCCACAGTTGATATTAAAATTGATTGGTTTTTCTGCCATAAAAACACATATGTACTTGTTATGCAGCAAATTAAAACAGCAATAAATATCTACATGATGAACTGTGAAACAATGAGAAAAACATCAATGTAAAACTTCTTTTCATTTGAGGCCTTGGATTTATTTAAAAGTTACCTTTTCAATGGTATATGATTTATCTTACTATGATCGAATTTCTGCCCTAAATGTCTCAACACCATATCTACTACATCTGGTATCAAAATGGATTATTAATTTCCTCCACGAAATGCTAACAAATAAATAATTGTTATCCAGCCATTCCAACCCAATTCCTGCCAAACAATTTCATTTCTGATTCACAATTTTCTATCCTATAAAAATTCACTTTGTCATGATACAAGTACATATCAATTTCACATATAATCTAGCCTTCTAAATTAATTCTATTTATTTTTTTTTACCTTGTTATCTGCTGGGAAATATTGTTTTGAGTAGATCAAGGAAAAAACCATTTGCCCCTTCTATGCCACTAAGACTACTATATCATGATTAATGAGTATGTTGTGTGCCTTCAGTCTGATATAGGATTTATATGAATTAATGTAAGGTAAATAGAGTTTTTTTGTTTGTGGAGATGATTAAATTCAATAGTTTCCAGGAAATTAATGCTAACGGTGGACACTCAAGGGTTGTGGATCTTTCCCTGCTATAATTATTAAGAAATGCCACAACTGCTGTCTTCCTACATTCACTTGGTAACTTTAATTTTCTTTTCTTCTAAACTTTTGGAGAAATGCCATATATATACACACACAGTGGGAGGGGGAATCATGATATGGCATTTCTCCAAAAGTTTAAAAGAAAAGAAAACTTAAGTTAACAAGTGAGTGCAGGAAGACAACTGCTGTGGTATTTCTTAACAATCATAGCAAGGGAAGATCCACTACATAGTGAAGTCACAACCCTTGAATGTCCACTATTATGTATGTATGTATGTATGTACATATGTGTGTGATTAGCACACACTTATACTGAGAGGGGGGAGGTAGGGTGAATCAGTATAAGACAATCTTTTACTTTTTCAAAAACTTAACAACCACAACAATATCAATCACACAAGATCTAACAATTATGCAACAAAAAAAAACACACAATTTGTGTGGAAACCCTTACAAGAGAAAACCACAGAAAAATATTGCTTTATTGATTCTCTAACAATTTTAGTAGGCACCAACCTACTGGAGACACCAATCTCCGCTTGTCTTCGTAGGCACCAACCCACTGGAGACACCAATCCCCACAACTGGGCACTAACCTAAAGAGACACCAATCTCTTCAATGTGAGAGGTACCAACCTCTAGCACAATAAGGTCTGCTCAAATCTGCTATAATCTCCTCTTAGATCTACTATAACTCCTTCCCAAATTCTGCCTTAAATCTGCAATAAAATCTCCTCAAAATGGTTTGCAATCAACTTTGCAAACTTCTGGTCTGACTACCAGCTTTGCGAACTTCTCAACTACATTTGGCTTTGAGGGACTTTGGTGTTGAATCGGTAAGTTTCATTTCCTATGACCAATTTAGATGAACTTATCCACATTTGCAAGGAACATGAGGCCAACTGCCATTGCAGGAACTTCGTGACCTTCTGCCTTGTGGGAACACCTTGTTTATCTGACCTTTTTGGGGACTTCACCTCCAACTAGTGCTTGCAGGAATCTTGTGGCCAAGTGGATTTGTGGGCAAATGTTACTGAACCATACAGGTGTACTGATCAAAATGTTCAATTCAATAAGCAACTTCCACACGAAGGACAACATGTACAGAGTGCAAGGTTTTTCAAGTGATCTGGCTATTTGCAGGAACCCAATAGTGAACTACTTTGCAAAACTTCCAATTCCTGTTGGTTTACGAGAATTCCTTATTTATTTGCTTCTTTTGGGAATTCCTTATACGGAAGTTGTGAGTTACTCGTGGCCATCTGAATTTCATGGGTAAAACCAAGTGCACTGAACATTGTCAAGTTTAGTCAGCTGGTTTAGGTGAATAAGATTGTTGATGATGTCAGCATGATGTAAGCCGACTTCAGTAGGATGATGACATCACCAAGTACAATTGCGGAGTTTTATTGGCCTACTGCACTTGAGGTGGGATTTTTCATCTGATCTAGCCATTTGTGGATCTTCCCCCTGCATTTGCATCTGTTGATTTTTAGCTTGCTACTAAACTTGTGTACTTTTGACCTGCTACTGCACTTCGGCATTTTTGCAACAACTTGGTGGTTGTAATGGCCAAGATCAGATCTGATTCAATTTCCTTGGCTACCGATGGATAAAAGGAAGTGTTGTCTTCATTTTTAGAGGCCTTTTGGAAGGAAATAGAAAGAATAAGGCCAAATCTGCAACAGGATAATGGTGATGTAGGATTTGTAGGTCTATAAACCCTATGTAATGAAATTCTAATAAGAAATAAAGGATGTTTGTTGAATTTATATGAGTGGAAATGTGGTTTGACTACATGATTGGGCTGTTTGTTAAGACCCCATAGTCATGACTACATCACAAACCTTCTCCATCCATTTCTCATATTCGGTCTTGACCCAAAATCCCACATCCCATTCTCATATTGGATTCCTACAATTCTTCCAAAATACCTCCTTTTCGCTTCGACTACTCCCGAATTGCTTCAAAACTGCCATTAATGCTAGATTTGACCTTGCAACTACCCAATCAAGCATTTCTTGCCCAAAAACCATCATCTAATCTCAAGGGCACATATTCTAATGTACCTTTTGTTGATGTTTTGGGGTAGCTTTGGGAGGTATTACCCATAAAAGATCCATATACAAGCCAGTCGGCCTAATTATAAACAATTATTATTATTGCTGAGTCGGCTTAAGTATAGAATGGCGCATACTCCTGGATTTGAATAAATGGGAGAGAGACTCTCCTCACTTACATACACACATTCAATCCATTCACCATTCTTTGATCAAGAAGGTTCCCTACTCAAGAAGGAGGATTGCTATTGCTCAAAAGTTATCACTACTTCAGTGTTGGGCTATATTTTGTACTCTGCCTAACTTGGTTGATTCTCAAGTGCTATTTTTTGCACTGTTGTACCTGATCTTTTATTAGTAAAAGTGTTGTTGGGTTTTTCTCCCTCAAGTAGGAGGGTTTTCCCAGGATAAAATTTTGTGTTCTTTGTTCTAAGTTTATTTCTTTTTTTTTTGCTTATTGTTCATATCTGATCCAAAATGAACATGGTATTAGAGCCAAGGTTCAAGAAAAACTGATCAGATTTGACTAAGCATAATTCCAGGTTGTGTGGACGAATTGATAGCATAGCTGGTCATTTGCCTAGTCACCTACGGGATTTGTCAGAACAATCATTGTGAAGGCGACTTCAGAATCGTGGCATGGAACCATTCAAAGTCGTCAACTTGGTGGGCTTCGTATAAGACAGGAAGAATAATCTCCAGGCCTCAGGTACACGCATTATACGAAGTAGTCTCTGAGCTGCAATCCTACTACTGGTGGTAGCATCCCTCAGTGCCATCTGAAGACTCAGCAGTCATCGGGAATTTCCCATGCTTCATAACGGCATCCATCTCTGTGTGGCGACCCAGAGCATCAAGCAACCTGAAGGATTTATAGTTGGAAGATATTATTGATAAAGATTGTTTGGTCAACATCATTCCTGAATTGGTTGTGGATATCATATTGTCTTCATCGTGCTCCTGGCATGAGATCGTTGGTCTGTCGAGCACTCATCATTGTGCATCCCATTGTGAAGGTTGGTTAAGCGACGGGCAGAGGTACTAGTGCCGACCTTTGTTCTATGATCAAGAGTCACGGTATCATTGTCGGCGACCATCTAATGCGCCATTCACGCATCTGTAGCTATTGTGATCACTCACTTGGGCGCGCTTTGTCAAAAGGAGGCCATCAATGGTATCATGTCTACATTGCATAACAAATACCGACATGTGATTGGTTTCCTTGGTTGTAACCGCTATTAGTATAAAGCATATATTTTTGCAACTGGGTTCCTATTCAAATCGGTGTTTCACTGTTTCATACAAGTCTGTTGTGAGCTTATTGTGCTCAGTTTGATTTCAATTAAAGAAGAATTTGTCTTATTGTTGGGAGCTAAATAAATATCAAAGCAGGAAAGCTTTTAATATAATAGTAATCCAATTTTTTTTTCTAAGTGAAGGAAGAGCTGACAATAAATGGAGACTTGATGGAGATTGTGTAAAGAAGAAGCCGCGCACATTAGCAGGAAATCTTATGCCTTAGAGGTTGTCAAAAGAAAGGCAGCAAATAAAGGAGATATAGAGGGACGTCAAATCATCACAGAACAAATTGCAAAGTGAGAAACTTGCTTGAATGTGCAGAAACGGCACCAGGAGAAGTTTAAGATTTTGTGCAAATGTATACCTTTTGTTTTTGCTTTGAATTTATGGAGGATTAAGCTCTGGAGAAGAGTCAAATGAATAACTGGTTGGCAAGGTATTCATATTGTTGGAATCAGTCAATGGGTAGGAGATAATTCAGGATGAACTAATGCAGCAAATTAAATTCTTAAACAGATGAAGTTTCGAGGAAGGTGAGTGGAAAGGTGAAATGTAGAATAAGAGGGTCATGTGCAGGCTGGGATGTTTTGAGGGATCTTTGATGATGGAATCCAAACCAGTGGGGGTGCTCATGTGGAAGAGCAGAAGAAGACGAAAAGTTGGAAGCCCGAAAGGCATTAGAGTTGCTTGATATGTTTTGTAAAACTTCATGAAATCTGAATTAAAGCATTTTGAAATTGGATTGAAAAGTTGTGCAGTTGTAATCGAATTTAAATTGACAGATGTAATTGTCAATTTTAAATGTTCATGATGTTGTTTGTAATCTGTAATTTCAAGGCACAAGTTGAGAACATGTCCGGAAAAAGGATTAAGGTTCTGAGATCAGATAATGGAGGGGAGTACATTTCTGAAGGATTTTGTTGTCATGTCCCCGAAATGGAACATTAAAATAACTAAATGTTGAAATGCAAATAAATAAAGTGACAAATTACATATTTACAAATATTAACAATTTAATATTACTATAATTATAATCATAATATAATATTATAGATATTAACAAAATAAGTATTAGCAATTTAAATATTATAATTATAATGCAATTATCATAATGGATAGAACTATTAATATTACTAATTATAAATATCATAATTGTTGAAATCTAATGATCAGATTTAATGCACAGAAAATTAATTCAAATCAGACAATAACACAGTAGATACCCTGGGAAAACCCTCCACTTGAGGGAGAAAAAACCCAGCAACAAAGGTCCCTCTTATATATATAATAATGGCAATAATTCTCTTTACAATGAGGCCAATCACAAGGCCAATATCCAACACCAATTCTAGATGCAAAGACAGATTATAATCTGCACTTAATTGCTATCGAAATCTGCACTTACAGAACCTTCAACCTGCTCTTGATGAAATTCGCACTTGAAGAAATGAATGAATCGAACTTGCTTGATTGATTACAAATGAGAAAGTGATCTCTTATTTATACATCTTGAAGAGGTGCGAACTTAATAATTACAAGTCGGCTAGATATGATAAGTTGTCTTCTAAAATATAGTCAGCCACCAAGAATAATATAGGAGATTGTGCCAAAGAGAAAATCGTAAATAATATGAATGAGGTCGGCCTCATATAATCTTCATTCAATATGACTTCTTCAAAACTCGTGCCAAGTATATATAAATAAATTAAATAGCTTCTTGGCTATTATTTAATTTATCAAGCTGGAGTATTATATCGACGCTGTCTATTATCATTAACAATAATAACAAAAAATAATATTCACAAGAATATAATTATAATAAAATGGATGAAACAATTAATATTATTTGTATACATTATAATAATAAAAAAAATATATAATAATAATAATTTGATAATATTATTATCATGCAAACATAATAATGAAACACAAAAATAAATAATAATAAACACAATTATCAGCCCATTATAAATATAATAATGAAGATGGGACTTACATCAATCTATGGTCATAAGGGAGAACCACGATTACTATCATTAATAGGTGCAGCAACTATGTTTATAAAAGGCAGTGCTTAAATATATGTTAGTCAACAAACAATAATAAAGGTTGGTCACTAACTAAAAGGCATGCCCTTATACGTGGACATTGCTCATCAAAAGGACATGACCCTCCCATTATGGCATTAAAATATAAGAATGTTAACAAGTGGAGAGTAGAAGGCATCGATGGAAAAGGATTGGAGAGATATATCATAAATTGAAGAAAGGAGTCTGCAGATCGCTGGCTGTAGAGAAAAGAAGAGACAGCAGATCATTGGTAAAATCAGAATATTGGTAAGTATATTTATTATAGGTAAGGATAGTAAGGTATTAGTAATATTTCATATAAATAATAGTTACAATGTGATGATAATATTTGATATATAAGGTTATTCATAATGTTATTTGACTATTTATGGTATTAGAATGTAATAATATTTGATGTATAATATTATTTAAGATATTATCCTTAGAATGTAATGTTATGTGATGAACAATATTATTCATGATATTATCATTAGGATGTAATAATACTTGGTGTCTAATATTATAATACCATCGCTAGGATGTTAATAATATTTGATACTATAAAGTATAAATAATTACAATTTATTATATAAGTGATAATAAAGGAATGAACTAAGAGCTTAGTAATGGCTGAAGTTGCCATATATGTTTCATATATATATTTGATAAATATAAATATATTAAATATAATATGTTTTCGGTATTTAATTCATATGTTGATAAATGTATTTGGTAATTGATGAGTATATATATATGTATATCTATACATATATTTAGACTCATAAATACCTCATAGGTGGTGGACACATACAATATATACAAGATAAAGTATATACATAATATATTATTTGCGATTACCCAATAATGATGCTTGTAGCAATTATTGAGCCTTATAAGTAATAATGACTCCATTCATGCACAATGATGTTAAATGGTATAATAGAACTCCATCTATGGGATCTCGAAAGACGTTTGTACATGTTGATGTGTGTTTTATGACACACCAAACATCAGAATAAAATGCCCAAAGACACTCTATCCTCTCTTGAAAAACCACCGCGTATGCTAAGATTGCGAGAAGATCATATGGCGATTCCAAGGTTTCTTTAGTCGGGTCTCGACGTGTGGATAAGCTCAATGGCCATTGTGATTTGCTGGTAATGAACAAGGGGACTTACGTAAAATCTTTGCAAGTTCAGGACTTAGGAAATTTATCGTTAAAGGCTCTCAATTAGGACTTTCAAGGTGGATCTCAAAAAAAATGGCAAAAAGAATAGGGTTCAGAGAATCTAGTCTATGCCTAAGAACTCAAGAGACAATAAAGACTCGGTGAAGGAAATAAACCACACTTTGTTTCGCCTCCTGTTGGACAACATACGCAAAATGGGTGCAATCTTCAAGGGGTTGTGAGAATAATTTTCAAACCTCGAACGAGGCTGAAGTTAAGCTTCCACAATTAGGAGCTCAGGCTAACTTTACGCATCGAATGCAAATCATCCATTCGAAGAAAGTATGAGCTACACTTCACCATAGAATCGATACGATCAATCTCTCATTCAATTAACAACTTTCAAAGCAAATACTACTTAATCTAACTTTAACTCTAATCTATGGCGGAAGATAATATGCAACCTCGCTTACTATTTAACAATAAGAAGTTATTCAAGGCAAATCATGCTCAAGAGCTTTTATCATTCAAAATAGTCTCAATGCGACAATACACATATTCTGTCTCCACACAAAATGAAAATGAGAGAGCACTAGTTTATATAGAGCTCCAAAAATGAAATGAAGGGCCGAGATTAAAACAAGATTAACGGCCAAGATTATTACAACCAAACCCTAATTAGGGTTTCCCAAAATAACAAGAGTTATCAATCAAAAATCAATCAGAAAAGTGGCAGTTCCAGCTATAATCTAGGAGAGGCGTCCTTATCCTTCTGAATAGCATTGTGCTTGGCGAATCTGGACACTACTGCAATGACCTCGTCCATCATGACAGGTGGCAACATGCTGATCCGGAATTCAAGTCCATCCAACTTCTCAGCACATCTAGCAAAAGTACCTTCCCAATCTGCCTCCTGTTTCTCAAAATCCTTTCGAAGGGATGAGAGTCTTGCCACTCCGCAAAGTCTTGTCTCAAGAATGGTCCAGTGGTCGAGAAGAAAGTTTCTTGAACTTTATGCTTCAATCTCTCCAACTGCATGTCGTTCTCCCGGATGACTTCGCAGTCGAACACATCTGTAGTTATCATGCAAATCTTCTCCTGAATTTTCCTGACCTGTTCTTCAATTCCAAGCCCATCTACTCTTGCCTTCTCCAAGACTTCTTCTCGTATTGTCACTGCCCAAAACCAGTGATGAAAATCGTATGCTGCCCCTGCAGCAATCACCCTTTTATCAACTAACTCCTCTCTCGGAGTGCTCTTCAAAATTCTAAGGCTTGGAATAAGCCTTTCCTGCATATCTGGGATACCTTCCCATGCCTCCGCCATATCCATCAATCTGGAAAGAAATGAAGAGGTTCGTCCATAAGCAAGTGCCAACTTTTCCATGAACAATGCCGCTTCTGCGCCTTCACTTGCCATCCAGTCCTGAGCCTCCTTGGCTGTTACCATTCCGTGCTCGACTTCCTTAGTCATCTCCTGTGATGAATTGAGGAGAGGAGGAACAGTCGCATTGCCCTGATCAAGTGGTTGGGTCAAATGCTGTATATATTCCTTAAGACGTTTGACCTCTTTCTTATACTCCTTCTTAGCCACTTCTTTTTCTAGTCTCGCTTTGATCGTCGAGACGGAATTATCTAACTCCTCTACTTCTTGACCTTTCGAGGTCGGGCCAAGGTCAACAGTGGTTATAGCATACTCCTGTGGAGTGATCTCGTCCTGTGGCTTGTCCACCGTAGGTACTGCAATATGCACGGAACGGTTGCCTGTCTCATTCCTCTGAATGGTGGAGAACTTCTTGGCGGGCTTCTTGACTGCGACCTGCTCTAATCTTGCCAAGAAATCGGCAGTATCATCCTCTTCCTCTTGTTGAGCCTCTGCAAGTACCTGGATCTTCATTCTTTCCAACAGCCAGTCTAGAATGGTCGACTGTTCAATGCCATCCTCTTCCTGAACCTCATCCTCGTTTGGAACATCCATAACTTCCCTGAGAGCGGAAATCATTCCCTCCTCGAAATCATTGTTCCGGGCTTCTATATCATTGTCTAAACCTAAGATTTATGTGCCTGTTCGTGACGCAGGCTCCTCATCATCTAGTTGAATAGGTTCATCGTTTACTTCCTGAGCTGCAAGAGGTTCGAGCATTTCAACCAAGGAGTCGTCTATGGTAGCCACAAACTGGTCAATGTTCAAAGATGCAGCAGAACGAGAAGGTTCTCCCTTATGCCTCTTGGAAACAGGCTCAACACTTGGCATTATTTCCTTTCTTTTCTCTCCAATCCCAACCAAGTCCTGATGGGATGCCCCAGCATTAGAAGAATATGACTCTGATTCGCTCAGCAGATCATATGTGAGCGTGATTCCTTTCTGTCTCAATTCCTGGACATGATAATCAACCCACCACTGAGAATATTTCGTCACTGGCCTCATTAGGGTGGCTAGGTCTGCGTGCTCAGGTTCTGACCATTTCACTGGAGGGAGAGGTCGGCTTTCCTCAAAGCGTGGCTGGACGTGGTTTCCATCATCTTGTAGCTGGTCAGGCACTCGGCAGAATTCAATTGCCCTCATGAAGTCTAGTGGCATCCTGGACCACATTTTCCGTCTGACCTCGTACTCATCGGCAGCATTTGCCCAGAAATCCTCCAATTCCATCCTGTGCTTGTACTTTCTCCCTTCCACTGTCCGGATGTTATGATGTGGGTCATAGTTGACCCTGGACTTGTAGGCCGTGAAAGGATACCATTGGATCTCCAACCTTGCACTTTCAGCTGCCTGTGCTGATGGACAATACTCTAGCATGTTCCCGATGAAGAATGGGAATGTGACGGACGCCTTCTTAGTTGGTCTTTGGATATTCTAGTACTCCTCTAATTGTCTCAAAACCTCAAGCAATATCATCCGATTGGTCGGATAGATGGGCAATTTGTAGGGATTTCCAGTAAATCCCTGGATCCTGATATATGTGAATTTCGGGAACTGGATGAACCAAGACCCATATTTGCTGATAAGACTCTTCGCTTCATGGCTCAGCCTTTGGTGCACTCCTCCTTGAAGCTTTCTGGTGATATGCATTAGGAATGCATCATGAACCCTCCTGAAGTGAGTCTTCTCCTTCAATTGGAGCTGAGGATAACAGTCGTAAGGTCTGAGCTCGTTCTCCCCGTTGCCAATTTTGCCTTTGCAGATCAATCCTGGATACTTGTATGATCTAGCCAACAGGTATATCACATATGAACTCATATGAAAAGACTTGGTCTCTTCGAGGTTGATCAGTTGCTCGTGAAGGTTGTCACTTATCATCCGTGACCAGTTGAACATTTTGGCTCCAGAGGTGATCTCATCTATAAAATAGTACATCCAGCTCTCGAAGAAGGCGCCTTGAGGGTTACCAGCTATTCTGTTTAGCATCAGCACAATATCCCCGAAATCTTCCTTGAAGTCCGTTCGGCGAGGCCTCTTGGGCAACTTCTTGATTGAAGGCTTAGGCTTGTCCATCCACACCTTGTTGACTGTTGTGGCGCACAGATCTGGCTGACTGTCATATAATCTTTTAGCTTCTTCTTTGGTCTTATAGACCGTTTGTGAATGCTCTGGGATGCCGAAGGTCTCCTGGATTGCTACTTCGCCCAAGTGCGCCAAGACTCTTCCATCAGGCGCGATGATCTGTCTCTTTTGAGCGTCATAATGGAGAGCACACTCCACCATCAACTCCGCACAATCCATTGCCGGTGGGAATCCAGCTGCTTGGAATATCCCGTTTCTGACCATCCGTCTGGCTATTGCTGTGGGGAGTCCCTTCTGCCCGTACACTCTTTTCTTGAATTCGTCAAAGTCAACGTGTCCGAGGTCAGTGTCCACGACATTCTTCCATTTTGAGATGACTTTGGTCTCTTTCTGGGCACCCTTGCTGGCGAACTTCATTTTCAGCTTCTTTGATGGTTCGCCTGCCGTGATCGTCAACCTGCAGTCATAAAATTAACATTAATATAAAGACTTTTCAAACAATTAAATCCTGTGCCTTGGATTCGAAAATTGACTTTCAGCTGGTTAAATAATTAATTTGCTGCGAAAAAGCAAGCTGAAAATAAATTGAATGAAGTTGAAAATTCTGCTAGAACTTCGTTAAGATGAAAGTACATGAAAGAGATAGCAAATTTAATTGACCGAACATCAAACCTCAGTGAAGAACTGTTAAATGCAAATCAGATTTAAAAATCTGATTTTTTAAAAGAAGTGCGCCCTTCTTCACAGAAGAATTTCAGCTTTGGATAAATCTCTTTCTTTTTTTCTTGCGAAAAATTCTTCAGCATAACACTGCCTCTCTCTCTGGGAAAATTCGACTTTGCCTATTGATGAATCAATTGCCTGATAATTTCGAGAAAGAATAAATTTCTCTTCAGCCGTGTGTGAAAAAATGAGTTGCTGAAACTCATTATAATGCTGAAGGATTGAATTCGATTTAGCAACTGCCATAATCTTTCTCGATCTCGATTTGTTTTCATTTATCCAAACAGGCAAGTTTCCTTTTATTCTCCGACAAGAATCAGTCTCGAGCTTATCTCACTGATCTTCAAAAATTTGATTTTTCATTTAATGTTTATCTTTGATTTTTCGAATTTTTTAAATAAACATTAAATATTTAATTAAATTCATAGCGAATTTAATTTTCTTGCCGGATTTCATCTCTGCCTGGCGTACTTTATTTTCTTCCAATTCTCGTCTGGCAAATTTGATTTTGTCCAAGGCATTTTTTTAAATTCCAAATAGTTGAAAATTAATTATTAAAATATTAAAATATTTTAATTAATTCCAACCCGTTCGTTTTGGACCCATAGCTATTTCGATTATCCTTTCATTTTTCTTGGCTAAGAGTTTATTTTCCAATTTTGTCCTTAATTTCGACTAGCCAAACCAAAATTTAAGCCATTCCGTCGAAAATTTTATTGCCAGATCCCTGTTTTTCTTTGCCGAGGCGAGATTTTAAGCTTATTTTGCTCTGTCAACGTCAAGTTTTCTCTTGCTCAGTCGAATTTTTCTAGGCAAAGTCCTTGCTTGGATGTCTTCATTGGGCGAATTTCCTTGACGCCTGACATATTCTCCTTCCTTCTGGCGAAGGACAATCCTTCCTTTCTCCTTGCCCTGTGTATTTTTCTTGGGTCAAAGTTGTCAATTTCTTCGCATTTTCTCCATACTTAGGCAAATTTTATCTCTTTTCCACCTTTGAGTTAGGCACATTCCGTTTTATTCTTTGCCAAATCCCAATCTTCTCTAGCACGTGCCCTTTCAAGCTTAGCATTTGACCTCTCGAAAATGTCATGATACTTGGTCAAAATCTCAACATTCCATCCTTTTAGCCTTTGTACTTAGGCAAATATTCGAACCTTTTCTTAGACTTGGCATTAACACTTAGCCAAAAATTATTCTTTTATCCTCTTAGGCGGACTTCCTTAGTATTTTGGACAAGCATTTTTGGACTTTCCCTTAGCTTTGGACAAGCATCATAGATGTCCCTCTTTTCCAGGGCGGACTTCTTAGCATTTTAGCATTTGTCTCCAAGAAAAATCAGTTTTCCACCCCTTTAAGCTTTCATACTCAGCTAAATTTCGAAATTTCACTTGGTTGGGCATCAACACTTAGCAAAAATTTTTATTTTTCCTTCATCTTATATGCCTAGGCGGACTTTCAATGTCTTCAGCCAAGTCCCACCTTTCAAGGGCGAACTTTAGAGGCTGTTTGGACGTGCTTCCTTATGGATGGCGAACTTTAGCACCCTTTTGGCATACTTCCTTGCACATGGCGGACTTTGGAGGGTGTTAGGATATGTCTTCAAGATGTATGGCGGACTTTGAAGGATGCAAGGATGTTAAGGGCGGACTTTAGAGGTCTCAAGGATGAGCATGGGCGGACTTCAAGACCTTTTGGCACTTCCTCTTTGATGCATGGCGGACTTCAAAGGTCCTTGACACATCCTTAGCGGACTTTGGAAGGTCCTAGGATAAGCATGGGCGGACTTTGAAGGGTCCAAGGATGTGCATGCTTGCTGCTGGGTGAATTTTGAAACTTCTTGACATTTTTTATCCTTCCTTCATCCTTCTTCCATGGCGAATCTCAGACTTAGCCATTTTTATTTTTATTTTTACAAATTTCACCATTTAAGAGCTGATTTTTCATGACTTTGACCTTCAGATCTGATTGATCTTGAACTGGTTTTGACTGGTTTTTCCAGATTTTGAACGTTTTTGGTCTGATTTATCATGCTTTTTGAACTTTTTTTGCAGAGTTTTCAATAATTTTTCAAATTTTCATTTTGATTTTCTGAGAGTTCTATTGAGTTTTTTGAACTTCTGAGTGCGTTTTCAGAACTCGGGACCCTTCTAAAAATAGAAACTTTCCAAAAATAGAAACTTTCTAAAAATAGAAAAAGCAACCCTAAAAAATAGGGAACCTCGTTTGGTCCAAAAATGCCAAAAATGAAAAATCGAAAAAGCAACTTTTCCTAAAAAATAGGAAGTCTCAGAATTGGCCGAATTCACAGTCGATCTTCGTCTTCTGGGCCTTCTGAGCGCTTCCATGACGTCTACGCATTGATTCAAGCATGAATTACTGACTTGGCTCGGGTAACTCTCGGCAAACTGACCTAAAACTCTTGGCAAAGTGATCTCACATAACCGTTGCAAGGAGACAGAACCCTAAAAACTAGCAGGCAACTGGGGGTCCCCATTGGCGATGGGGCAATGTGTGAAAAGGTCACAACAGTACCCATAAAGGAATCATTCTTAGTAAATAATAGGAAGGAAACGAATAATTCTTTGGCTAGGAACAAATAATTAAATCATCCTTGATCTAATTAGATGTTATTACTAAAATTTATCGATCTCTAACATTTCTAATGTCTCTTTCAGAAACACTTTGAATGCAAGATGCAGGTTTAAGTGCTTCCACTAGAAAGGGGTCATTACATTCGTATTGAGGCAAGGATCAAGAGGGAGTTTTGTGTTCCATACAATCCTATACAAAATGGAGTTGCCGAAAGAAAGAACAAATCTATAGTAGAAGCAGCGAAGGCTATGATCCATGATTAGAGTTTGCAAAATTTCCTATGGGAAAATCGCAATATATGCTTAGAACAAAAGCCCTCATCGGAAATTGGATATATGTTAGACACTAAGTTTAGGGAGTAGGATGTTGTCGAGGACAAATCCGAGGAGTAAGTCAGATGGCGAATAGGCCCTGATGTGGGAGAGACCAAGAGGAGGCCGAGTCACAAGGGAAAATCCTTACCAATTGGATTGGACAAGGTCAAGCTGAATGGGAATTCTGAACTAGGAGTTTTGGCAGAGTCAAGTCAGTACAATAAGGCATTGATGAAGGTGTTGCAAAGGTTTCATCCATGAGGAGTGAGCACAAAGGAGGTTAGTCGGAGTTTTCTTTTGGTGCAGTGTTACAAGTAGAATTAAACGCAAGGCGTGCCAAGAGGCAGTTAATGGGCATGCAGAAGAAACTCAACTGAGTTTGGGGCTGCTCAGTATGGGTGAAGTAATGTAGAAAGGGGTGTCTTTGGAAGGCACCAAGGCAGACTCAAGTGGGTTAACAATAGAACCATCTTGGAAGTGGGAATGAAGAGGGAGAGTATCTAGGGATACACGAAACAGAGTAAATGGATCAGCAAGCGTATGTTGAGTTGCACTCATGGTGGAAGTGTTTTGGATATGAATGGGTGCAGAGTGACCCCATGGAGTCCTATGACATGAGGAACTAGAGTGGCTCAATGAGAAGAAGTTGTGACATTGAAAAGCAGAAGTGGAGTCTAGAGAAAGTATGCCAGAATGTTTGGGCTCGAAGAGGAGTCACAGGTAGGTCTTCAAGGAGAATTGGAGACTGGGTCAAGTGGAGGAAGCGAGGAGGCAGATCGATTGGCTAGAGGTGTGAAGGTGTCAGCTAAGTGGGTTGCAGTGTTGCAAGGCCAGGTGCGAAGTCTTTGGAAGGTTTTTTTTTTAGCTGTAGAGAATGGAAATTGCACAAGGCAATCAACCTGGATTTGACATTGGTAGCACCGCAAACCTATTCAAAATAGGGTGATTTGGGATGAGGTTGAGGAGGACTAAGTCTTGGAGTGAAAGGAGGATTGGACTCTCGCAAGTTAGTTGGAGGTGCTACTAGGAGTAGTGCCAGAAGTGTGGGATGGAGGTCGTTCCACTGGGGCAAGCATTGTAGGCAACCTTGGACGAGGTCAAGAGGTTGGTACGGGTGGTTGGAGCTAAGTTCAGTTGGGAGTTAGTACTTCAGAAGATGCGAAAAGGTGTTTGTAGTGGCACTTGGATGAGAAGTCTGAGTAGCTTGAACCCGACCAAGTAGCATGTAAGGTTTGCAGGAATGTATCGAAAGAATGGATCAGCTTAGTAAAGGAAGTCGAGGCAGAGTTCTCTCAGTGGTGGAAAGAGTAGTTCGTTAAGTATGGCAAAGTCAGAAATGGTGCTGAGGAAAGCAATCCAGCTCCAGAGGGAGTCACAACATCATTAAGATATTCTCCCTAGGTTAGGGGAATGGACAGAACGACGGACTAATCTCTTATAACGTATATTTCTCTGAGACGAAGAAATATGAGGTGAAGGCATCCAATGAATTTTGGGTAAACATTTGGAGGGAAATTTTTCCTTTTTATATTTACGATGTTGGGATGCAGTATTGCAGGTTTTAAACAAATCAGAGGATCATCACCTTCCTAAAAATTCTTATCTAAAGTTTTTACCATTAGCTGCTCCTATAAATTCATGGGACCACCAGATTGTAAATTGCTCCTAAATTTTCTCAGTAGCACCTGCTGGGAAAGTTTAGATAGCCCCACTCCAGGGGACCATAGGCTAAAGTAGATATAGAGGATAAACAATATTGCAAGTAAAGGATATTTAGAGAACAGAAAATCTTGTACACAACTCTGAAGCCTGTGTTGGGCCAAGGACGACATCCACATGGCCTCGAACATTTGGGCCTAAGTTGGCATTCATAGCTTCTCTGGAAACTTTCTATTCACTATTATGCCCTATCTCATACATGTTTCATCATAATCTAGCTTGGTTTCATCTCATACATGTTTCATCATAATCTAGCTTGGTTTCATCTCATACATGTTTCATCATAATCTAGCTTGGTTTCATTTCCAGTTTCAGCAGATTGAATTATTTTTTTCGGCACTTACTTTTCCATTAGCTACATTCAAGATAATGGCAATTTCAGATTTTTCAGTAGCTACATCCCAGATAATGGTAATTTCAGATTTCTTCTCAGCTCTGTTTTTATGTTTCCAGATCTAGAGAAACTGTTCCTAACATTTTAGGTTTGAAAACATTTAGTTGTTTAAGTTTTTCCAGCAGCTACAGTTTAGATATAGAGCATTTGAACTGTTTTATTCGGAAATCAGTTTCTTTCCAATTTTCAGGAACATAACACAAACATCTTCTGGATTAAAACTGTGTGTCACTTTTATACATCAACGTTTCGGATCATACTCCATGATCCATCATCACTCTTCTCTCTATCTGCATTGCATCCTGATGATGGATCATGGAGTATGATCCGAAACATTGATGTAAAAAAGTGACACACAGTTTTAATATAGAAATCTTATTACTATACTATCATGGACTGTGAAAACTTCATGCTTTTAACAAACATCTTCTTTCTGCAAATAAAAAATGGCAGAAGGCTTTCTATGGTTGAAAGTTGAAACCCATCAGCTTTGCAAGGCTATCCTTCATCACCATACCAAACCTATCAACTTGCATAAAGCCCTAGCAAGCTATTATCAATATTATCAAAGCTATTGCCACAACATGCCCATTACAGAACTGGGGGAAGGAGTGGGGTGCTGAGAGGCAGAGCACGGGAGTGTTCTGCAGCATGATTATGGGATGAATACGGCAAGGCAGATCCTGAGGTGTTCAGTTTGCATTGATCATCCTATCAATCCAGCTTTTCTGCCTCTTTACTTTTGTTTAACCCTAGATTATTTACGTATTTTGCTTAGCACTCATCCATCAAATGGTCATCCTGCCTATGCCTTCTTATCTTTTTAGCATTGCTTTTACCTAATCATTGCTTCACTTGTCTTGTCCTCTTTGGTACTTGGTCTGGCCTTTTGCCCATAGATTGTAGATGAATCATCCATCCCTTTCTTGCCTGGGATTCTTAAAATGGCTTCTACATAGTTCTAACTACCGTAAACGTCCTGTCTTCACTTGGTTTGGGCCAGTCTGCTTGATATTTCAAATGTTTACATTCCAGTTCTTAACGTGTTCACATGCTTAGGGTTATCTTGACGCTTAGATCTTCATTTGGCATTACAAAAACCAGCTCCACTCTATGACAAGTTCTTCCTTGTTGGGCTGCTTGGTGCAGCAGCATGCCCTTTGAAATTTTATCCATCTAGACTGTAAATGAATATGTTTCTACCCAGAGTTGCACAAGATTAAAATTAGTATTTATTATCTTAGCTTACCTAAGAAGGATTTTGAATTCAACAGTTTGATAAAACAAATACATAGCAGAACACTCAGAAGCCCTTCATGGCAAAAACATATACGAGTCCATGAGCATAGTCAGCACCCTCACAGAGAGGTGTCATTCAACTTCTGATAACAACACATATGGCCATATTTCAGCTACAGGTGAATAACTGAGATTGGATAATGGCATGCACAAGCTGTAATAGAAAGCGAAGCTTGAAAATGGTGCCTCATCATCCAAGCCGCAGCGCTTCTGCGTCCGCCAGTGCAGCCTCTGTTTAAGGCCTTACACTGAATTATCATGCATTTCATTGCCTCTGACTGAACAAAGTGTTGCCTTCCGGCATGTTAATAATTCCATTCTACATTTCTTTTGGCAGCTAATTTGAGACATTGAGCTGGGATTTGACACATTTCATTAAAAGTTAAAACTCTTTACAAAATGAATTTATTACTATTTTCAAACTAAAAACAAATTTATAAACTGCCTCTACTGGAGAATTTTTCAGAAAACTTGTAATGAATGCTAATTTCGTTGATAAACTACTTCTAACTTTACATAGCAAATTGCATTATGTAGAAATGGCAACTAACATTCTGTAGCAAAAGCTAGGTTAGCTGAGGTGAAGAGAATTGCATACTTCTTCAATTGCAGCTCCTTCTCCTCCAACACCTGTAAACATGCATTGTCAAGATGTATAGATCCCTAGATCTTCATTCTCAGAAAATGCTTAACTGATCAAATCGAATCAATATCAAATCAATGCAGATCGATAAAGCAGAAAGCAATGCGTGGGCATTAGATCTGACCTTTTCAGTGTAAGAAATGTGGGGCAGATCTCCTGGAATTGGATCAGCTCCAACTCCAGCTGAGGAATTGGGCTGAGGCTGAGATGCATTGGCTCCCATTTGCATTCCCACTGCTCTGCTACTCCTCTCTTTCTATCACTTGGAAGTTAAACCGTGGATCAGATTAACAGTTATAATTGTTAAGCGGCCATGGTAATCTTGATTTTGCACGCGGCCAAGGTGAAGGGGATCATAGAGTTTTCGCCCAGTGACTAGGATCGAACCCGGCTCGAATCCACGACTACTAATTTTCTCCTAAATTTCTCAATCACAAAATTAGTGGGTATCGAAGCCGGCTCCAATCCATCCCCGTATTACTTTGGAGCGTGCTATGTGGGGCAATGTCTGAGCACATAGTTTTCATCAGCTGAAATAAAGGGCCTTTTTAATCTTTGGTTTTTTCTTTTAAATTCTCATGAAAAGTTTATAGTAAACTAGAGTTTTTCGGTAATTTTATGTTAAAAATATAGTTTTTTGAGATAAATATTTAGAATTTTTTAAATTTAATGTTAAAAATTGAAGGATTCATTTCACTTAATTAAATTGACAGTTCTAACTTTATAAATATTTTCAATAATTTTTTTAAAATATTAATTTAAAATTAAGTAAAAAAAAATATTTTTCATGAGATCATTTAATTGTTCATATCTTTGATGATGGAAACCTTCACATATTCAGTCAAGATAAAGACATTCAATAATAAGTTTTGGTGTGCTTTTGACTAGATTATAACTAATAGACTCAACCATACTATATGGTCCCTTCTTGTCTACAAGTAAATTTAATATTAATAAAATTTTGTATTCTTTTATAATGGATGAATATATTAACTCAAAAAATTAAGAATAATAATAATAAAATAAGCATAAAGTTGAGTGTAAATGAAATATAAATATATTAAAATTAATATATTTTGATCAATAAGTTATAATTTTTTTTATAAATCTTAAAATTTTAATCAAATTTTTTAGTATCCAAATAAAATCATATAATTTTCATTAATTTTTCTCAAATATTTTTTTTTTGTGATAATGTAAATAAAATCATCCAAAGAAATTAAACTTCATTGTAACTAGCAATTTCTATAAAAAGATAGATCTAGTTCATGCACAATCTAAATTACTAGTCAAACAGATATTGCCTTCACGTTGGATTAGAAGAAAATATTTTAATAATAGACAAAGAAGAGAAGAATAGTAAGGGAATCATAAGACAAATAATGGTGTTGAAATGCTTTGTGACAAAGCAAATTCAAAGACTAAGAAATTTGAGCATTTGGTGGCTCCCTACCTTCTCATACACAACTATGGATTATTTAGGTAACAGCCATGGTTTTGTTGTGGACATGCATTATTCAACTAAAGGTGTTAAGGGAATAATGGGGGTGCATGTGTTAAGGGGTTGTCCTTTTGTTTTACTTTAATTCACAAATGCATTATTCTTACATGTTTGTCTTCTTTTGGAAATACTTATCACAAAAAAGATCACCCTACAATCAAAAAGTAAGCTTTACTTGCTTCATTTTTTATATTCCAGGAGACTTTGCATTTGATCGAGTATTTACATATTTAATATTTTTTAAATATGTCTAAATCCAAAATGTGGATGGAATAATCTATCCAAGGGTTCATGAGTTTTTGATGAATTTTGAGTTATTTTAAACTAGTTTGATGTATTTTTATAATAATTTTATAGATATATGTCATAATTATTAGAGCATTTAATGAGTCTATCAATGGAGGATGATTGTTTTTGAAGCATTGATTCATAGTTTGTAAGGTTTTAATGTAGGATTTTTTGTAAAAGGTAAAATTGTCTTCTTTTCTTTAATATGTTGTTTGCCTTCTTGAAATAAGGATAATCATATCAATTTTCACTTAGGAATGACAATATAAAGCTCTATTTGGGTGGATTATTTTGAAACTTTGTTAAAAAATAACCAAAAGAAAATTGCATGCTTAAGGGATGTTTGCCAAGTGATGCAAAAGTGAGCAAGATTTATAGAATTCCTATAAATTGGGATGCATTTATGTAGGATCTCCATGACTCTAATTTTGGTTGCATGTGAGTTTCTTTATCTTCTCAGTTCTATAATTGATAGTAGTGATGGATTTAAAGGTGAAACTTTGTCCATTCTTTACCTTTTTCTCCTCTTATTATTTCTTAATTAGTGAGAAGATTTCATTTGTATTCATTGATAATATTTTTAAATAAGATGGGACTAATGTTTTTTACAATTCATATCATTAATTTTCTTATATTCTAATAGGTGGGTGTATTTCATTATATATTATTTATTTAGATCTTATTTGTTGGTTTATTGTAGATTTTGGCTAGTTTTGAAGTTACTATTGTAGGTTCATGAAAATGAATTACTCATAGTTCAAAATAAAGAGAGTAATAAAAAATGATTGTAGTATTGTGTGGCCTCTTTTGATGATGATGTAAAAAATATTATGTATGTTTATACCATGTTGAATTTAGATGATAATGAGGAAGATACTTTGAAGGTAAATAATTAGATTATAGATCAAAGTGGCAAGGAAAAATCTCTATCTAGTTATATTAAAGATATAACGATGAAATGTCAAACCTTGAATTAGAGGAGCTTAAAAGTTCCCTTAAATTTACAGTTGATGAATAAATTCCTCACATGATTAAATTATTAAATGAGTCTAGTATATTTGGGAAATGTTTAGATAGTTGTCCTACTTTTTAAGGTCAAGCACAAGCTCGAATTCTAGATTCTCAAATAGGGTTAACTATAGAATATCATGGATGCATTGAAGAATCCTATGATCATGAGGAAGGTTTGGTAGTGTGATGAATCTATAGGCCTCTTGACCCCTCATAGATAGCTTTTTTGTTTGGTAAAATGCAACATGTGGGTTGCTTCCACTCTATTAATAATAAAATTCATTTACATAGATTTGGGTAGCAAAAAATTGATTTTCCATTTCAACTTCTATAAAAAAAAATGCTATAGAAATATGAATATCCCATACATATTCCACTAAAACTACCCAAAAACTAGTGGCATATTAAACCTTAAATCTAATCCCTATTGCAATTACGATATAAATTTATCAATTATATCCTTTAAATAGATTCATAACTACATAATAGAGCATACATATTTTTTCACTAAAAAACTACTAGAGACTCATTGAAGAAATCGTTGATATGAATAACCAAAATATATAGGCCCTCTAAATCAATGATACTCGATATCTTCTTCAAAAGCTCCACACCCTTGGAAGCCTTAAGTTGATGTACCAAAACTAAAAAGGTACTATTGGAAAAGACAAATAAGTACTACTCTCCCAAGTCCCTATGAATCATAAGTTTAGAAAATTATGAGGGCATTGGAACCCCATTGCCATATATGCCTACCTATAAGGCATTGTTCAAGTTACCCAAGAACTACCTCTTCACCAATGTCATGGCCAATTGCTTCACCGCCTATTCCAATTCACCCAAATATAACAAAGAAGCCATAAACATATATGTTATATATAAATTAACCTAGTACCTATGATCGACTCGCAAAAGTCCTCCCCTAAAACCCACTAGGCCATGAATAATATTTGGCTATGAAATGTATTAAAGACACATTGCAATCACCTCTCCATAATATTTCCTAGGAAATCCATTTAGAGCTAACAAGAAACAAGGTGGATAGGCATGTCCATCTCAAGAAACTAAATTTTTTGAGAAAATTTTGCCATGTAGAGGCATTGTGTTTAGTCTAATTAATAGACTTTGTGTATGGGTAAACACATGAGTAAAGTGGAAGTGAACTATTGCTATTAATGTTTTATTATGCATCTTTTTTCCCATATGTCCTCATTAACACAAAGTTCTAGTTTTCATTTTTTGTAGATAGATTGGAGCAGCTTAAATGTAGTGTATTGTAGAGGATTTCCTTCTATTTCTTTCTTCTTGTCAAGTTGTTCTACTTAGCTCTAGCTTCATTGTTGTTCTTTAGTTTTGTTGTACTCTTATTTTTTCTGTTTAATAAAATGTTCTTATTCCAATAAAAAAAATTTACTTTGCCTTTTCTACCATCCTTCACTAGTATCAGAGTAATCACGCTCTAGTACTTCATACACTAGGTCATCATCTCTATTAATACCCATGTTAGCCAATTAATCTGCTTCCATGTTCTCTTCCCTATACCCATGGTTGTAAGTTAAGTCTTCCAAATTTAGTAGTTCACTTTGAACTATAGAAAGTATTGAATTTAGTTTCCACCCATGGAGGTTTTTGGATCTTACCGCATTGATTTGTCAATGAGGAGTCTCCCTCAATCTTGACCTTCATCTTTTTTTCAAATTTGAACATATTTTTAGAACCAAGAATAAAGTCTATACTCCACTTCATTCTTAGTGACATAATCGAGCTATTTTGATACTCTGCATACTATGGCTCTCATCCAATCATGAATGATGCATCTAGCTCCTAAAGAGCTAGGATTTCCTTCTAAAGCTTCATCAAAATTCAATTTTATCCATCTAAATTGAAGGTGGTTTCAATTTTTCCTTTGCTCTTTCTTTAAGGGCCTCAACACCCCCATCCCCATTAACAAGAAGCCCCTCATAGATAGTGTACAGTTTTTGTTTCCCTTTTTATCTTATAAGGTATGTGAAAAGTGGGAGAATGTTAGGATAGGTGTGTCATATACCTTATGATTCTAACATTTGATTTATTAATTATTTGTGAACCCTCAAAGAAAGGGCATGTCCAACTATGACTTAGTTAATGTTCTATGTGTAATATAATGTATGATGTGTGTAACAAGTTGTTGTAGATACCCAAAATTATCCTAGTCTATGAGTAACACCTTTTTACTAATTTTCACCCTTTTCTCCTAATTATTAAATAATACCTTATTATTTAATTATCATCAAATACCATATTCTGTTATTAATTAAGTGACTTGATGTTATTTAATTAATTCACTAGTTCACCCTTTCTGATTAATTAAATAAATCCTATTTATTTAATTTTGTCCTAATTATCATTAATCTTCCTGATTAATTAAATAAACCTTATTTATTTAATTATGTCGCTAATTACACTTATTCTTCTATTTTAATCAAATAGTTATTAGTAATTGTTTAATTAACATTCAACACCCTTCTTAAATTAAATAATTGTTATTAATTATTTAATTAACCACTTTCCCATAAATCTAGATTAAATAATTAAATTAATTATTTCATTTCCCTATTTCATCCCAACATTACCTATTAATAAATAAAAATTAATTAATTAATTAATCTTCACTTGCACGCTCCTCCAATAATTAATTATTATCCTCTCATACATTTGTTGGAAATAGGATGTCATTTAATTGCAATCCTAAACATTATTTATTCCATGTATCTCCTAAGTCCTTGGAATGTGTTCATCAACACTAGGATTAGGAAGAGATTAATATTTGATAAAATAATCATGTTAATTGACATTTGTAATTAATTCTAAATGTTAGGAGCATGTGAGGGCATCCATTTTGAGTTCCTAAATAGTAGGGGCACATGGGGTGCCCACATGGTAGGTGACACTCACCTTGAGTTCAGTTAATTATTCAAAGTAAGAGATAACACTTCTAAATGCATGTAAAGATCCTAGGAGTTAGGGTTTGATGTTTACATGCATTCAATTCAATTCAGTTCAATTTAGTTCAGTTCAATTTAGTTCAGTTCAATTCAGTTCATAATCAATTTAGTTTAGTTTAGTTTAGTTCAGTTTAGTTTAGTTATCTTTAGTTAGTTTTAGTTGTATGCTAGTTGACTTCAGTTAACTTGGAATGCATGGCTAATAACTTGAGTTGCATAATAGATAACAGGGACTACCTTCAGTTAATAGGGGATGACCATTCTTACATGAATGGTGTTGAGCAATGTTTCAGTTAACAAGAAATGACTTGGACCCAACTTAGGCGCCCAAGTTAGCTTCTTAGAATTAACTCCTTTGCAAGTTGAGATATTTCAGAAGGATGAGTTAAGTGGGCCCTCTATTGGGTGTCTGCTTTGAGGATGAAGCCTTGAATATATTTACAGAATGAAGGTTGAGTTGCTACTTCAGTTTGGGACGCCCAAATGCATGAAGATGAGGATTTGACATTGTTCTTCACGACATAACTCTACTTGCATGAGATAGGTGCACCTTTTAGGGATAGGGCTTGAGCATTGTAATTTTAACTCATGTTGAGTTTACAAAGTTGTTTAATGCCTATTTATCTCAAGCAAGTTGAAGAGAGTTATTATCATTTTTATTGCAGGTTGTGAAGAAGATCTGGTGAAGGAAAAAGAAACATTCTCAAGCAAGAATTGGAACTATTGTAATCTACTTCAAAGATTGAATAATACACTGATTCTTGGTGGATTTTTTTCCCAAAAGGGTTTCTCCACAGTAAATGCTTGTGTATCTTTCTAATATCCTATCTAATTCTTCTACAACTTATGTCTTCCGAATGATCAAATGAATTAATCAAAGTATCATCCACAAAGAATCTATAACAAAGGAAAGCATATTTAGATTAGCAATCTTAAAGTTTTACAAAGTATTAAGCTACATAAACACCTCAATTTTTATCATTTGGTATCATAGTTGAGGTTGGGTAGAGTATTGGGATGCCTTTCTCTTAAAAGACTAGAGGTTTTTTGGCTTAGTGGGAGCTTTTCTTATTTTTGTTATTGTTGATTTTGGAAAATAAGTTTGTTACAATGAGTTTGAATTCTTGTTTAGAAATTGAAAGGTTCAATGGATCTAATTATGAGATGTGGAAACTAAAAATGGAGGATCTCCTTGAAGAGAGAGATCAGTGGTTACCTGTTGGTAATAAGACAAAGTCACCTACAACAATGTCAGATGAGGATTGGGCTAAGCTTGATAAGAAGGCAAGAGAGACCAAAAGACTATGTCTTGCTGATGCTATTCTCTTGAATGTTTCAAAAGAAACTACTGCATATAAGTTGTGGAAGAGAATAGGTGATATTTATCAAACTAAAAGTCTTACTAGTAAGTTGTATCTGAAAAGACAGTTGTATTCTTTAAAGATGAAAGAAGGTGTTTCTGTGCAAATCATTTGAATGCTTTTTAATTTGATTCTAAGTTAGTTAGCATCTATAGATGTAAAGCTAGAAGATGAAGTTAAATGCATTTTGTTACCTTGATCTTTACTAGAGTCTTGGGAAAATCTAATTATTGCTATCAATGGTAGTGGTGTAGATCCTAAGATGGACAATACAATTCCTACTCTCCTATCAGAGGAGATGAGGAGGAAGTCTAAAGAGGGAATCCAAGATGCCTTGTTTGTAAAAGGTAGGCCTAAGAAAATGAAACCTAAGGGAGACAAGGAAGGAAAGGGTAAGTCTAAAGGACGGTCTAAAACCCTTGGTAAGAGTAAGGTAATATGTTGGAACTATGGGAAACCGAGATATGTGAAGAAGAATTGTAAGAACAATAAAGAGAGTTTTGATTCTTCTACAAAGGATTCCTTCGATGACAGTAATGATGCATTGGTTATTTCAGCTAATATTGTTTGTGATAATTCTTTGCTTCATGTTTCAGAGTGATCTTCATAGAGAGGATGGTAGTCACGATGCCATGTGTGACTCGGTACCATAGTTCAATTGGAGTTGTTGGTAGTGACATGGATGCATCATTGGTAAGATTATCTTCATGAGATTGGGGATATGATTTTTTATTAGTTTAGAGTGGTTGCTATTATGTCATGGTTTACTCTTGATTCTAGATTGGAGTTTGGCATATTACATGTTCTCTTGAGACCAGGATGTATGTTATGGTGCATGTGATCTCCTAAGAGGAGATGGTTAGATCATGGATGTCATGTTTATGTTCAATATTGGAGCTTTGACATTGATCTTGTGTATTTCTCTTATGTATTGGGTACATTAATCATTTGCTTGATTACTTCATGATAGTGCTATGTTGCATTTGGAGTTTGGCATGGATTGGTTGGTTACAAGTCCTCATGGATACTTGGAGAAATAGGTGAGGCTTTGGTTCTCTTATGGTTAGAGACATGTGTTGGAATGGTTACTAGCAAGAAATTTTTTTCCAACAGAAAAGACCGAGGAGCCTACACCTTGGTTGAACATGAGTTCAACACACTCGGTGGTTACACATGCCTTCAAAAAGGAAATTTGGTTATAGAGACTTGGGAAAGGTATTGGTTTTAATTGCAAGTAAGTTAAACTTGAATGTGATAGTTAGAGTGCTATGTGTTTATCCAAAAAATCCTATGTATCATACTTGTACTAAGCATGTTGATATTCAGTATCACTTTATGCGAGAAATGGTTGAAAGTGGGAAGGTATTAATTGAGAAAAGTTGACACTTTAATTAATGCAAGTTGACACTTTAATTAATGCTACAGGTTATCTTATGAAACCTAAAACCAGTTCCTACAGATAAGTTCTCTTGGTTTTAATAATTTTCTTGGAGCTTCATGATTATGCAGGTTGCATTTGAAGTTGGCATGGATTGATTAGTTGGTGTAGGAAGGCTATTGGCCTTGAGTCTTGTACTTGATTTAAAATTATTATTCCTTGCTTAGAATAATTGCAATGCATAATGTCAAGAAGGAGAATGTTGGAAATAAGATGCCATTTAATTGCAATCCTAAGCATTATTTATTTCATGTATCTCCCAAGTCCTTGGAATGTGTTCATCAACACTAGGATTAGGAAGAGATTAATATTTGATGAAATAATCATGTTAATTAACATTTGCAATTAATTCTAAATGTTAGGAGAATGTGAGGGAATCCATTTTGAGTTCCTAAATAATAGGGGCACATGGGGCGCCCACATGGTAGGTGACACTCACCTTGACTTTAGTTAACTATTCAGAGTAAGAGATAACACTTCTGAATGCATGTAAAGATCCTAGGAGTTAGGGTTTGATGTTTGCATGCATGAAGTTCAGTTCAGTTTAGTTTAGATTAGTTCAGAATTAGTTTAGTTTAGTTTAGTTTAGTTCAATTCAATTCAGTTATGGTTTAGTTATCTTCAGTTAGTTTTAGTTGTATGCTAGTTGACTTCAGTTAACTTGGAATGCATGCTAATAACTTGAGTTGCATGATAGATAACAAGGACTACCTTTAGTTAACAAGGGATCACCATTCTTGCATGAATGGTGTTGAGAAATGTTTCAGTTAACAAGAAATGACTTGGACCCAACTTGGGCGCCCAAGTTGGCTTCTTTGAATTAACTCCTTTGCATGTTGAGATATTTCAAAAGGTTGAGTTAAGTGGGCCCTCTCTTGGGCGCCTACTTTGAGGATGAAGCCTTGAAGATATTTACAAAATGAAGGTTGAGTTGCTACTTTAGTTTGGGATAGCCAAATGCGTGAAGATGAGGATTTGACATTGTTCTTCATGACATAACTCTACTTTCAAGAGATGGGCATACCTTTTAGGGATAGGGCTTGAGCATTGTAATTGTAACTCATGTTGAGTTTACAAAGTTGTTTAATGACTATTTATCTCAAGCAAGTTGAAGAGAGTTATTAGTTTTATTGTAGGCTGTGAAGAATATTTGGTGAAGGAAAAAGAAGCATTCTCAAGCAAGAATTGGAGCTATTGTAATCTACTTTAGAGATTGAATAATACATTGATTCTTGGTGGATTTTTGTCCTGAAAGGGTTTCTCCACGGTATATGCTTGTGTATCTTTCTAATATCTTGTCTGATTCTTCTACAAATTTTGTCTTCACTCTACAAATGATAAAATGAATTAATCAGATAATCACCCACAAAGAATTTGTAACAAAGGAAAGCATATTTAGATATGCAATCTTAAAGTTTTACAAATTATTAAACTACATAAACACCTCAATTTTCAACAACATTGACTAATCAATCAATTCCATTGACTAATCATTCTTGAATCCATTGGCTAATAAATCAATCCCATAAATTAATCAATCAAATTCCATTGATTGACCAATCAATTTCCTTGATTAAATCAATCGAGTTAGTTAACTCTCTAATCAATTCCTCTCAACAATCCTTGACCGTTGATGTTCATCTTTCATCTTTGAATCTAGATCGTTCATCTGAATCAACCATTTTAATAAAATCAATCCTTCATAGCACATTGTGGCTAACCACGAAACTTCGGTGTTTACATCATTGTGATCATCACATACACTTGAGGCTTAAGGCAAAAGAGCATACCAATTTCTAAGAGAAAAATCAAACTAAGAAGAGCAATGAAAGTAATCCATAACAACATGGTAAAGGTGAAGGTATCATTTATTTGAATATAATTTTATCCATGTTGCACATTTTCTATTAATTAAATTGGATCATATTTGAGTATAGGATTGCAAATTGTGGTTATTTGCTTTGATTCCTTATTTCTCTAATGAATGAATGTCAATTTTTTTATTTACATTTTGTGAACTCGACGTGAAACTCACGTAATTAACAATTTCTATGTGAAATTTAGATTTTTTGAAGCTACAAGAAGTGCAACGTAATCATAAAAAGTAGCAACACATTCATTGAGTCCTGCACCTTAGTCGACGTGCCTTTCAGTGCATCTACTCACTTGTGTGATGCATACAAAAATTTTCAAGCCATATATGTCATTGTTATTTTTCTATTTTTGTAGGATCAAACCAATCTACCACAAATGTTGAACCCTACACCGTAATCAATTCCTTGTGCACTACCTCTGAGTCTTTCTACATTGCAATTAACTCTCTGTCCACTGCATCTACTTCATCCTACACCACATTCAATTCTTTGTGTACCGCATTCATCAATTAACCCTACACCACAAGTGATTGTTACATAAAAGAAAGGTAAAATGTTGATTTATACTTTGTTGTTTTCTGATTTTTCAATAGGGTAATGTTTTTTGTGTTACTAATCTTTTTGTTTCTAGCTTGTGGCAATCTCTCATATTATCTCACACATTTCTTTTTAGTGCTTAAAATAAACATGATTTGAAACATTTGGTTTTAGTGCTTAAAATGAACACAATCTCAAACATTTAGTTTTAATGCTCTTAAAAAGAACAATACAATCCTCACTTTGCAATATATGGATTTAAAATTAATAGTGTGCTTGAACATGCAATACTTCACTTAGTGCTATAAAATTAACATACCAATCACACATTTACTTTGGTGTACATAAAACAAATAATTGTATATTGTATTTGGTGTGCTTGCACACATGTTGTCAATCCACTGAAAGTAGGTATTGTTTTAAAGTATCATCTCCCCTTGCGCACCTCGTGCAATCCTGGGTGACAAGAAATTATAACACAAAAAAATTCCACTTTTTTAAGTGGGAGGCATGCCTTGGGATATATTTTTATTGAGAACCCAAGGGATCAACCTCAAGCGATGTTTTATGGTGTGTTATAGAAATTGGATGAGAGTGAAAGTTATAGTTCAATCCATGGATGTAGTGCTCTAGTCTTTCGCTAGGGGCTTATGGTTTTTCAATGCTCGAGGAGACGTTTGAGAGGTTGATGGTGTTCACATAGTTCCACCCACTAAAAACCTTTTTGTAGAGGCCTTGAAGTCTATTTGAATATGCCAATAGTGGCATGGTGTGATGGTTGAAGTGTTGTGTTGTTATTCTTGCCATCAAGGTTCAAACCCCATTGGGATGTAATTGTTGAGAATTCATATTGGGGATGAGGTCCCCTGTTTGTGACCTCACTAGTTCGTAGCTCCAAGTCAAAAGCATTTACCCCTCTTTTAAAAAAAAATAAAGTTCATTCAAATAAATATTATAGTGTTGCAAGGGATGTGGATCATACCCTAAAGCTACTCACCATGTGCTTTCTTAGGTCAATATAGATCTTGTTGAATTGCTAGCAATAGCCTCTCAAGAAGAGAAAGAAGGTGTGCTCATGGTGTCTGTCGATGACCCTATGTCACTGGACATCTACTATTTGCCTTTGTATAGATAAGGTTTTGAAAATAATTGTCTCAATTGTTTCACTACCTAATCTTTCTAAGTAATTTTTCCCCTTTAATGGGAGGTGGGCCTACTTAAATATTACACACCTGTTCTACTATAAATTAAGTTGTGAATGTTTTGAGTCTTGTTATTACCAAGTGTAAACAATTGGCCTTAGCGCCATATCATTGACACAAACTATCAAAACTTATAACTAATAACTTATCAAAAACTATTTTTTGTGTTTTCTTAAATTGAATCACAACTAAAATAAAAAAACTAATAAAGACTAGGGTTCCTTAGTGGTCATATTTTTGACAAAAATTGTGCATCGCATCTATTAGCTTATACATCACAACTGTGTATCTACACTACATGGTAAGTGCACCAAGTTGTGACACAAAAATGGCTCTTAAGATGCCACCCTTTTTTTCTAAAATCATAAAAGTCTAATGTTCACGAGAAAATGAAGATAGTTACGCTCAAAATTTGAAGATGCAACAAGAACAATAGTTGAAGTGCTTTGAGTCTACTTTCTAAGCCTACTTTTTTTTTTGAAAATAATGAAGATTAAACGTTTCAAAAGGGAGGCCCAAAAGTGGTCCTGTTTTTGTAAAAATAAGAAGCATAGCGTCTATGGGCCCCTACCTTTTTTGTTTACTTTTTTTAGAATTTCAAAATCTGAATGATGAGAAATTAGTTAACACCATGAAGTTTATCCTCGTTATTTCAACTATTTTTTTAATGAATATATAATATTTTATGAATTTTCAAAGTGGACACATCCTGAAAAGCTAAAATTTGAGCATGCTTCCCCCTAATTTTTTTGAAAACTAATCAAAAATTATTTTTTCATTACTTGTAGAATGGAGTCTAGTTTAAAAAAAAGTAATCCATTTCAAGATTCGATGAATGAGTAAAAATCTGTTCAAAAACTTGTTGTGTGGTCTCACAACACACCCCAAGGCTGTAAGCTTGGGGACCCAAGTGAAAAATTAATGCTTATGGTAGGTGCTTGTCGAAAGAAAGGATCACTGGAAGTTAAAGTTAAAAGGAAGTCCCGAAGTAATTCATGATTTGAAATTACTGGGTACCAGGAGGCCGGTGTGGTTGAAATGTTAATGTAAGGTTTGGTAAATGTTGTGGTCTGGAAGTCAAAACCTAGGTAATGTGAAGGTTTTGGTAATGACCGAGATTCAAGAAATTTTTGTTCCAGTAAGAGGTTGAAGTTGTCGAGTATTGGGTACTGGGTAACAATGCATGTTAAAAGGTTAATTGTCTAAGTTTGCCTAAGAGTTCAAAATATCTGGTTACCCGCCTAAAAGGTTGATTACGTGAGAATGCATTTAAAAGTGTGTTATTTATTTTTTGTTTTAAAATGATGATTTATTAATGATGGTTTTATTTTCATGAGAGTTGTATGAATGTAAATTAAATAAGGGATTAATATTTGGAATTTGTATGTATAGGAGGAACAAATTGTGATGTAATATTTAGGTACGAATGGGCAAACAAATTTGGATTGTGAGGAGTGGCATAACCAGGTAACACTTTGGGAGTCCATGTCAAGGAGGAGCTTGAGATATTGAAATATCGAGAAACCTGGTATTACGCACGTGATGAAGGGGAGTACCTAGATCTAGGGTAATTTACCTTTGATTGTGTTACGTCTGAGTCTAAACCTAAGTGTAGGAACAAAGTGTTAGTGTCCATTGGGATATTTATATCCAGCTCCACCTAATCATTTTGAATTTTTGACAAAGGAAGTTCCTACATTTTTTTTGACAAATCTACTTGGCTCCAAGTTAATGTCCTGATTATATTGAAGATGGAGATCTCGAAAGATTTTAAAGTGTTGAAGAAGGTTGACATCCATTGACTTATTCAACATTTCTCTTGGCAGTTGCCATATTCCATGTGCCTTATTGTTATTCATCCCTTGGGTTCCCTCTCATGTGTTGATCAAATTTCCCGAGCATCGTTTTCTTATAAAAGGCCGAGAGATGTTCCATTTTAAGTTAAGTTCAAAATTTGTGAATGTTAGAGAACCAAAACTTTTTCAAGTTTTGTTCTTCTTCCTATTTTTTGTTCCATTCCAGATTTAAAACTTGTATGTTTCATTAGAAGTTAATCAATATCCGAGCCAATTTGAAAGCTATTTTCTGATATGAAATCTTATTTGATTGTTTGTTCCTATTAGATAAAACTGTGTGTTGCATCATTTAAGGGTGCATATTGACACTATATGGTGGTAAATGGTCCTCCTTTTCTTTAAAATATCACATCATTCTATGCCTATCTATGAAGAAATCTAGTGATGTATGGAATGGTTTGCTTTACTTTGGTTATTTCTTGAGGCATGCGTGGATAATACCTTGGAGAAATTTTACTTCTTAGTAAATTTTTATGCTTTATTTTAGAATAGATATTAAATTTCAGAAAATGTTCCAAAAAAGAGATGAATACATGGAGTTTTATTGAAAATATTTTGATTCCATGATATTTTTGAATGCTTAAAGCTAAATCTACTTGGATAAATGCAAGTTATTTGAAGTTCAAGAAATGCTATTATAAATTTGTCGATTTCATGAAGTTGTTAAATGACCGAACTGATATTATATTTTTCTTATCTTTATGATTCCTTTGAGGACTAGAAAAACCATTTACCCCTCATGATTAGAAACATTATCACAATGAACCATGATGCAAACCTAGTGAAGTCAAGACCTGACATAAATGAGCCTTGGGATTAAGCTGAGTTAGCCTAAGATTTATGTTGTCCCAGTGCAATATTTCAAGTAAGATAGGTTCCCATGGTGTGTCTGTAAGGATTTATTTGAACTGTTGGTGTGTTCATGTCTACTAACATTGTCATCAATGGAATTGGTGCTAGAAGGAGGACCCCTCTAGTCTTCTTCAAAATCAGTATTATTGTCTCAGTTTTGGGTTAGAGCTTTTTATGCTTGTGAAGACAAAAGTTTAAGCAAGCTAGTTATGGAAAGTAAAATGGAAGTTGATAAGCTTTGGAAAATCCTTAATTGGAGGCTCTATCCCTTTATTTTTTTCACCTTTGGTAGGGTGACCGAGTGTAGAATTCATGATACAACTGATCATGGTGAACTTGATTGTGAAATTTTATTTAACTAGGGTAAGTTTGGCCACTTTATAATGTGATTCCATTAAGGAAAGGGTATCTAACTACTAGAGGAAAGGAACTGTTCAGGAAAAGAATTTTGGATTTTGAAGAGATGCCTAACCCTAGTGAAAGTGGAAATACTAAAAAATTAACTATTAAATCAAACGGATCCACTAACCATAATTGTCATGAAGAAATTCCTAAAATTTTGTAAGAAAATAAGCAAAGTGATCAAGACTTAGAAACAACATGTCTAAAGCATGAATGTGAAAGTGATGAGTCACTAATCTTCTCCCACATGGAGGGTGACAACGATAAGAAAGAGCGAAGAAAATGAGTGGGAAACATGCGCTTTTCACCTCTAACTATGAATCCACAATCTAAAAGGGAAGAAATCCTTGATTTTATGCAAAGAACAAAGTATCAATTTTTTACTTTCTCTCTTTATGATGATAGTGTAAATCACGTTAATACTTGGTCTAATGAAATGAATAGTGATGTTAAGGTTAAAGATAGGACCAAGGACTTGAGAAATCTCTGAGAGAAATTGAATCAAGAAATGAGTACAGTCGTTCATGGAGGAAAGAAAAGTGAAAGGGAAAACCATGAACCTGGACTGGAAGAAGATACAGTATTGAGGAACCAACAAAGGTGTGTGCAATCGACCTTTAATGAGGTTATTTTCATACATGTGAGCCAATTCTTGGTAAGTACACATTTGAATTTACATTTTTCAAATGCAGAAAAGTTAAGCTAATTCATTGTTACAATAGGATATTTGAAGTGTATTCAAGTGAATTTAAAGACAAGCCTACTATAATTTATACAAAAAACACTATAAAAATAATAGTATAAAGTAGGGTAAATTTCCTAGTTAGGGTTAGTCGTTTAATTAGGGTAAATTCTAGTTAGTTAGGGTAATTTGCTTTTGTAGGGTTTGTTTTTTCCTTCTAGTTTGTTCTCGACATTAGTGAATTCTACTTAATTTAAAGCACATGAGAGATTTTCCTTTAAAACTTTGCACTCTATAAATTGAAAATATAAAACCATGCAAAGTAAATACATGATTTATGTATGACCGGGTGAGCAACAGAGAGGACATAGTCCAAATTCCCCATAAATTCAGGCCACACTATCATGCTTGCAGCTTCACGAACTTTAGCAACAGAAAGGCCAAGATCCAGTAGTGAGACCATGAACTATGAAGCCAAGTTCAAATTCAACCTATAGTACACTCTGAAATTCACATAAGCTTCCCTAAGGATTAAGCGCAAGTTTGATTTTGTGATCGAAGTCTTGAGAAAGAAAACCTTTCTGATCCTTTGGGTCATGATTTGACCATGGAATCCATTATGGTGGCAAATGCAAGTTAGGCAGATAGGGGTATCCATAAGCTTGGAAGCAACAAAGCACAAGCAAAGCAAAAAAGAAAGAAAATTAAAGAAGGAAATAAGAAGTGAAGAATTCGAAGGAGAAGTGTGAAATTTATAGAAAGTCATGAGAAATTCATAGTACATCTAGTTGCTTGGATAGAAATCTTGGAAAATGCAAGTTGAGGTGGCAACAAGACACTTTTCTCTAGGATTAAGGGTTAAATCAAATAAATTCTCACAAAATTGGTGGCCATTGCTTCGAAGTTTTGTAGTATGAATATCACAAATCAAGCAAATTGAGGATTTCAAAATTTAATGGTGGTCATTTCAATTCATTTTATCGAGTTGTATTAGTCATGAAAATGTCTATGTGTGCATTTCAAAAAGGGAAATTAAGCTAGTGAGGTGGCACACATTAGCATGTGAAGAATTTCAAGGAAGTAACACGTGTGTGTCAAGGCATGCGAAATAAATGCAAAGTATGATGGTTGGACTTAAGTGTCATCATGAAAAATTTGATGCATTAATGTTGGTGCAACACCATCAAAATTGAAATTGTTGGCCAAATTTATTTTAGTGATAGCCATAAAATTTAAAATGGAAGGGTGGTAACCGATATTTCTAAATTTAGAATTAATTTGGTGATTTGATAACTTGCTGCTATGTTTTAACTTATGCATATTTTTTGGATAGACAGTGAATTACAGTTAGCTGGAATTTGGCATAAGAGTGGTAAAATTTAGCTGAAAAGTTGCACATACAGGGAATAGTTGACTAAGTTTTTGAGAATTGGTGAAACGATGAAGGGATTTGCATTGAATGAAAATTCAAAATGTAACCTTCACTACCATAGTAATTCCCAACCTACTAGCGGGCTTCATTGCTTGCAAGTTGAAGAAAATGAGCTTACAAAGAAATATCAAATGAAAAATTAAAAAATGAATATCAAAGGAATATCAAAAGAGAAAATTCAAATCTTTAGGCTATCCAAATATCTCTATCAGGGCTATAGATGCTTGGTTGGCAGTAGAGCTATGTTTGGGGGAATTATAGAGATAACCTTGCTGGGGATATGGACACTTGTCTGGTAACAAGGCTCTATCTAAGGTTCGCTTTGGAAGATTACTAAATTATGTAGTTCAATGTCAATGAACTACTTTTTTCACCAAGTTTTGGAGACTGGAATTAATCAAAGCACATACTAATACTTTTCGAAAGAAATTTTATAATCTCTATGCTAGGATTCAGGTAAAGGTAAGGAGTTACTATTAGAAAATATGCATAAGTTATAATTTATAGTGAATGACTTGATCTTGGGATTTTTTTTAAATTTGGTTTTATTAGTTTTATTGGTTGCAATTTGTTGTGTGCTCTCACAACACGCCCCAAGGATATAAGCTTGGAGACCCAAGTGAAAAATTAACACTTATGGTAGGTGTTGGTCAGAAAAAAGGATCACTAGAAGTTAAAGTTAAAATGAAGTCTTGAATTAATTCATCATTTGAAATTACTGGGTATTGGGTATCATGAGGCTAGAGTTGTAACAACCCTAGTATTCTACTCAATAAAATTTCCAAATTTTAACCTCGTGCATAAACCTTGATGTCATAATATAGATTTTTTTTTTCTTTTCCATAATGTAAATTACATTCATATTTGATATAAATGCTATTTTAAACTTCCTATGCATTTCAACGTAATTTCACAAAACTTTCTAAAACATAGATATCATATTGAGTAAACTCAAGTTATTCAAGATTACATCCTTCCATGTAAATGGGTACATGATACATACATATCTCTTATGAGCTTAATTTGGCAATAGATATACAATTGGTCTTGATGTCACCACGTTGGCACATACATTTTGGATGTCCTCGCTTGTGGGTACAAACACTCTAGGTGTCTCCAATATGGTGCAGGAGCACCTGGGAAACTTGGGTTTTCCTGGAGTCTTGAAGGGAGTTTAAATTTTGTTGTGTTATTTTGAGGTCATGTTGACCATCTAGATAGGTTTTGTTGTTTTGAATAATACTTGATCAATCTATGATCAATGGATTGGGAGGTGGCAATCATGAATGGGTTTTGAAGCCCCAACTTGTCATCTTTACCAATCTAGTCAAAGTGTTTGAAAACACATGAGGTTTTATATTTTGTATCTTTAGGTCATCTTTGAGTTCGACCCAAGCACCTAATTTGTTTTGAAGGCCTATTTAAGGCATGCCACGGCCTTTTGGTTGGTTGGAAGTTTCATTGTACAGACTGTGTTTTCAAAAATGGAAGGAAAACAACGTTCTTGCTATTATTTTCTGGTTTTTGTTCTTTTAACAATGCTTAATGGATTAAATTGTTATAGTTTTGATCTATAGAATGTAGTTGTGGTTGTTTCCAAGCATTGTGGAAGGTTAAGAGGTTTCTTTGTTGCATTTATAAGTTTTTGTTGTAAATAGTTTTATTTCTGCTCAAGTTCTGGTTTGGAATAGACTGTATTTTGAAAATGTGGTGCTAGAGCACTTTTCCTTCGTACAATCTGTACGACCATTTGGAAATAGTGCCTAGTCACCATGCTTGTAAATATGCTTGTAGATAGGGTTTGTGTGAGTTCATTTGATGCCAGCAAATGGGTGCCCTAGGCGAGCCAGAGTAGGCCTGGTTGGGGCAGTCTTGAAGTAAAAGCTCCATATTTTGCAGGGGAACAAAGATCTGAGCGAAATTATTTTTGGAGAATTTAAAGGGAGGTCTTATCTAAGCTTGGAGACTAGGATGGGGTTCTAGCAGTTCATCTAGAGAGAGCATTCTTTGACAGTCTTCAAACAGCTTTGCAAAATTTAGAAACCCTAGGGTTCTTGAGCATTTTGGGGTTTGGACAACGTACGGCCTGAGAAGGCTTGAAACCACAAGAATCTTGGAGGTGAGGGTAGGGGAAACACAATTCCTAAGCCAAGAACCTAGATCCTTTAGTGGGTTTAGGAGGGAAAAGCAATTTACACCTGTTTAGAGACCTAATTGGGGGCTCAAGGCTACTAGCCTTTCAAACCCTAGGAAGGAACCTTGAGGAAGTGATGGAAAGTTGGAGGTTTGTGGTTGCACAAAGACCCTAGATTGGTCATTTTGAAGCTTTTGAAACACCTTCAAACCCCTGCAAGAACCTTGGAAGAAGGTTGAGGTTATTTGGCCTTTAGGACATATTAAGGGCCAAAGGAGAGAACATGGTGAAGCACCAATATTTACTTGGAAGAAGGACAACAAGTGGATAGAAGAGGGATTGGTCAGACAACTAGGGGTTCCTAGGTAGGAGCAAGGACCTATAGATTAGATTGGTGGAGCAAGGCACCAAGGAGGTCTATTAAGGAAATGCCAAGAGCATGAATCAGTGAGTGATTCCTCTAATCCCACTCCCTATCACAATACTAATGCAATCATACACAAACCTCGACTGCCAACTGATGAGGAGAAACATCACTCAAGTGATTTTTTGCCAACCATGGACTCAAATGCGGTCCCCTGTACATCTGTCACACATGACAAGATGGCCTTACCCTTTGACGAAGAGGTTGGTTGGTAAACCCCATAACAATAGCCTATCTGAGCTTAGTGTTGTGTACTACAAACCATAAACTAATCACGCGTTCGTCTTCCATATGAGTATGAAAATCCTGAACTAGAATGCATAAATGGAACACACTGAACTGACAGTGTAAACAATGGCTACTTACACTACTTTGGCTAAATTATTTTGACCCAGTACTTTGAGTGGCAGTCATTTCATTCACATGCACTACCATAGCTCAGTTCAAGGATTATGACTATTCATATACTATGTTTAGGGAATTTCCTCCAATGGGTAATCTTTAACCCCATAAATAACCTACTCCCCTTTTTCCCAAAATAAAATGGTATCTCTACCAATAAGCCTAAGCACTAGTTACCCCTTCCATGGATATTCATATCCCAGGTATAACATATGCTCTTATCTTTGCATAAACAAGCTATTCTCTTAAAAGACAATCTAGTCCTAGGTATATCTTTATAATCTAGAGTATAGCTATATAAGCCTCATCATAGATTAAATAACTGACTCCATTCAATAAAATATCACATAACAAGTGATATTTATTAAGAGTATTTAACCTTATCAATGAATGACCTCAATCGATGAATCGTCATAGAAATAGATGACTCCATTCAAGAGTATAATCTCCTTAATTAAAAGGATTTAAACAAAGAGTCTACTCTTGTCAATACTATAACTTCGTATTTAAAAATGTAATGCCATTAATCAAGTAGTAGCTCTAACTCACTAGGTAATTCCTGCCTATGTTTCGAAACATATAGAATTCCATAAACTTAAGTGATTTAGCTTAATCACAAAGGTGAGTTTTAACCTTGATAGATCCTAATCTTAGGATATAGTCATCAACCAATGACTAGTCTTATTATATAGGTTACTCTAACCCTATATGTTCCAATCAAGACCAAACATACAACCCAACCAAGTTATTACCAACCTACAAGTATCAATGAGTATTCAAGTACATCTCCCAACCCTTAGTAGGTAAATCTCAACCTAAGGTTTCACTCTTTAATCAAATGAACTTCTCGTCCCAAATAGGTTATTTTAAACCTAGGGTTTCATTCGAGAGTATAGTATGATCAAGTGATCATACAAGTAAAAATATTTGATGTAGTTATCATAATGTCACATCATATCTTTCATACCTTCACTTTTGTATGCTAACCCTATCATTCCCAAGGTTCCCTAGCATAATAAGCTACAAGGTCAAGTCACTTCATGACGTTGATACATTTCATAATATACATGTAGTATTTCTACCTATGTATAGAAATAACATCATTATCTAAATCCCTGTATAGGGTATATAGGAGTATTAGGACACTACTCTTAATCATATTTCATCATTCTAGGTATATAATACCACTAATAAACAAACACTCCTATTATGAAGTAAATACAAGCACTTTAATAGAAAAGCATAAATCGGCTTCTTTTTCCTTTCCAAAGCAAATGTTATAAATTCCTAATGTATGTATTCTCAAGCAGTAACAAACAAAGCATTCAAAATTCTTTCATAAGTAAAGACAAATAAGAGAAGAATAGACCCTCATGCTCGTAATACACTGAACCAATTACCTGACTCGACACACATCCTTCCAATAGAAGCTTCCTAGGTTCACTCAGCTTTTCTAAGAGCAATAATTCACTAAGACTTCTCTTCACAAGTTGACAATATGCTCTCACAAATATAACTCACACAAATACAACTCTTCACAAAATACTCAAGGCTCTCACAAAATACAACAAAATGCAATTGTAGAATAATGCAGATTAGTGTGTAATAGAATGCATCCAAATGAGAGAACATGCCTCTCTATTTAAACAACAAAAAGAGATATTGCAACCTATAGAAAAGGCATGAAAAATGATAGAAATCTCCATGCTAGTCGACTCACTTCACTTAGCAAAAAAGGTGGCATCAATCAAAGATTTTACTTAGCACAAGAAGCTATAGGTCAACCTCTATGTTTTGAAAACAACTTAATACTATTTCAATCTACATATGATCAAATGGTGACAATCGAATTGTTTCCAAATAGACTTCTACAACATTTAGAACTTCATAAATTTAGTGCCAAGTGTGCAACCTACTTTCCTATTTGACACATCTTTACTTCTTGAATCAGTCGACATTCAAAATGAAAAACATGCACAAGGTCAACTAAGTCTAAGCTTATCAGAAAACAAAGGAATGAAGAGTCACTCAGGCACACAAATATGCTTTGGCCAATTCTTTTCCTTGCTATAACTTTTCTTATTATCATGCATTTTACATTTTACTTTGTTGTTGGAAACTATGCCATCGCTTTATGATGAAGCATCTAAAAGTAAATTGTTGATTACTAAGTCAAAGATGTCATCCCATAGCATTGACTAAGGTGTATATGCTATATTGACTTAATTGCAGCGCTATACATTGCATATAATTTGATCTTTACTCAATGCCAATATATATTATATTCAGCCTCTAAATGCTTTGTATATGTTATATACAATCAATTTATGTTCATTTAAATAAAATCGGCATCTAGCATTACATATGTTAAGCAATCTCAAGAATATATTTATAAATATATATTAATATATGTACATCGACATATATATATATATGTATATGTATATATATATGCCATATACACACACACACCATGTCAATTCAAGTATGAATACATTCGATATATGAATGAATACAAACAAGTTAACATTCACATAACAATAATAATATATTATATACATATATCCAATCACATATATATTCTTATTGTTCAAAGCAATAAAGCCATAATCCATTCGACAATCGAATGATTACGACTAAGTGATATATTCATAATAATAACACATGTGTATATACACACATTTACATATATATATTATATATACACTTCTCCAATAAGTATTAACGTTAATGTGTGCATATATATATACACACATATATATATTCTTTAGCAATTAATAGTCAAATAATCCATTCGATGTCCGAAGTGATTATGACCATGCGACTATATTCATCATAACATATTTATACAAATATATGCATATCTATACATATGTTGTCATACTTGTATGGACATCCCATTATATCAAATGTACACATATGTCGACATAAGTATATATACACATATATGCATATATCCCAAATACTCAGTTAACCATACATTCAAGCATAGTAATATCAGGAAGAACTCATAAGCTCAAATAGATAAACATCATCTAAGCATGCATTCAATAGTAACCAAGACCCTTACAAATACAACACATCATACTAAGGATGACTTACCATTTCCCAACATAATAACTTGACTCATCCATTCTACTATGAGTGTGTGTGTAAGCTCGGATAGGTTTCATTTAGGGTTATTTGACCAATCACTTCTCCTAAGTGATACTTTCCCTCCACCTAGAGGATTTGAACCTGTCCTTGCAACCAACTCAACACATTTGCAACAGTAGTTATATGTTCATAATAAATTCATATGCATCATAACTTTAGCATATTCATATAGCAATCAATGTAAACATATTTACTCTTTCAAAGCCATATTAAGCATTTATCAACACTTTCACATAATACCTATTTATGTATTCCATTCTTTTAGCAAGCATATCAACTTATGATTGCATTTACCATCCTATTTACCCATGAAGGTAAAAGTAAATTAGTAATAAAAAGATGGGGTGTGACATGCTTCCCCCCTTGTGAATTATCGTCCCTGATGATCTATAACACTTTAACATATATATAAAGTCAAATAAAGGTTTATACTTACCTTTTTCAATTCATGTAAGAATCATAAAACATTCTTCCCTCGTAGCATTACTCTTTGCAGTCTTGTCCTTCCAGGACCTTTCATCGAGTGTCCTTGCTAATGCATGCGGAGAGCTTATATGCATCACACACACTTACTCTCCCAAAGAGCTTATGTGTTGTATTCACAATATCTCATATGTACATCCCATATACAATAATATTTGAATAACACATGACACCTATACTATAGTGACTGGAAAGCACGTTCTCATTTTCCCACAAATTTATCCTTAGTATAATCCAAATAGAAAAGGATTGTAGGTGCATTGCACACTACACCATGGGTCACATCCTTCCCTTTGGTATTTTCACTTTCAAACAATTTAGATGTTGAGTCCATCCATCACTTACACATCCATTTTCCTTAATTATAACAATGATGCTCTTGACTACTTGTCCAACTTGAGCATAACATTGCTCTTGGACACCTGTCAAATTCCTTACATAACGATACTGTTTCATATTTCAACCTTTGTATCAACAAAGGTTTCTTTGATCATTTTGATCTATTATTCCTTGTTGAAAACCTTTCTAGATTAATTTTAACCCTATTTCGTAGCTTTTTTCAACTTATTAGATTTTCCAACCTTCCTTTCCATATAATGGATCAAACCTTAATAGTAGAAGTTTATTAAATTGTACAAATAATTTAAGAGTTGGTTTATCACTTTTGCCTATTCGACTATAATAATGTATTGAGCATTCATTCAATTGAATTTCTCACAAGATGGTCATGGTTTACACAACCTTATCAATATTTTCTCATTCACAACTAAGACAACCTTCTCAGGAATACTAAGCAACTACTTCTCATAATTTATTACTTGGGACTAGAATCCTATAAACCAAGTTTCCAACTAGTGTTGGTTACCTTGGTGAGTTTTTCCACCATAACATTATGTCAGTTCTACTGACATTGACGAGTTAAACTGTCTGTGTTCTACCACTCCCCCTTTGAAATCTCAAGAGAGTACACATGTCCTATCAATGATGGCATCTTGTCCTCATTTCCTGGCACACTGGACAATAAATTGTTGCATAAATTGCAACATCTTACTCCATCCTTTCCCAAATTATAGTGGTTCCTTAACCAACAATAATTTTGTCATTCCAATATCCTATCTATGACATCAATTTCCTTATTTCATTCCTTAATATCCCAAAACTTTGGGTACATAGGTTCTTTCACATCCCATAATAGTCTATTCTTTGACTAAATGAAAACCTATCTTGTGGACCCATGCCACATAAGCATGATTCTTAGATATTTTGTGGAGACAAATCTCATTCATCCTAGGATATCCATACCTTGTATTTCTTCCATCCTTGGATATTTTCAAAATTATAAACCAATTTTTAGCTCAATCCATCTTTCTTGATGAGCATCGGTACCAATTTCAAGTAATGACCTTCGTTCAAGTATGCCAGTTCTCAAAAGATATCAAATTTAATTGCATACCTAATTTCCAAGCACAAAATTTTTCTCATTAACTCCAAATCATGAGTACTCTAGATCTTTCCTTGTGTATCCCATAGGAAATGATCTTCCCTTTCATGATTGAGTAACATGCCAATCCTTTTCTAATTCATCAATAATAGCAGCAATTTTATCTTTCAATCAAATATATAACCTGTATTGTGTGATAGTTGGTCATAATCCTTGACCTTTCCCCTATCTTTCTCCAAAAATTCCAATACCTTATCCTTATGGTCATGAAATATATGACTTAATTGTCATCATGACTTACAAAGAATTCAATAGTTCTTCCAAACTGAAATGTATTTATGATTTTTCATTGGGTTGGGTACTTAATCTGAGTCAATCCACTCTCTTCCTTCCCCCCTTAGTGTTTCCACAACATTCAATCAACTTAAAGTTGAACACTTAGCAAAAAATTTATTTCTCAAAATTATTTATCATTCCTTCTTGTTGGATTTCTATTGCCTTTTTCTTGCCCCCATGGCATATCTTGAATATACTTTTTTCCCAAATTTAGATTCATTACTAATCTCTTATCTCATAGATTTAATAATTGGATCATCAATAAAGAGATCTATTGAATAATTAGCAACCTTACAAGATAAGAGGCTCTCTAATATTTCAATTGCCTTCTCCATGTATACCAATTTTCTTTTTTTGAAGGAATATCCATATCCACAAAGCCTCTTTGGTTGGTGCGTCCTCAACTTAGAGCATTTTTTCCTTACAACTTTTATAGTTTTAACACATAGTGTCACAATGTATCCCATTTCCTTTTGGAACCTCTAAACACATGTTGGTTTCTGTTGATGTGTTGGTGAGTTCAATTTATACTCCAACTAATCTATGTACTATCCAAACCTTTGTTGGGCCAACCCGATTTACCTTTTTCAGGTTTCTTTCTCATAATCACCTTTTCAAGTGACTTTGTCCCAATTCTTGGTAACTTCATAACCTTAAGCACTCTAAGGCTACTTGGTTTCTTTTACTTATCCTAATCAAAACTCCAAATTGATCTTGTCAATTTTGATTGGTGGAACCATGTCCACTTCATTGATTACTTCTTTTATGACCATTCTGGTCTCTTCCCTTATTTCTAAGGTACTATCTCCTTTCTTGCAAGATCTTAGGCTTGCACAAAAAATAGATTAGTTAAGAGTTCTCCAACCTCTTGGATACCTCCTTCATTGACTATTTACTTTGTTTGAAGTTTCTAATTTATGCCAATAATGCATACTCATCTAAATTCATAGTGTACTTACTAAATCCAAGAATTATTGACTCCTTGCAACTATAGGTTGCTATCAATAATGAAGATTATTTCAATCTTCTCTATCCCTTAGAGTCATTCTAACTTTTAGTAGGGTGAAGGTACATATTTTTTATCCTTCATAACCTTTCTACATAACTCGATTGCATAATCTTCCACAATCCAAGGTGGATATCATAATAAGTTTTTGGTTTAGGAGTTTCCAACTCTAGGGATGACTCTTATCTAGTCCCAAACTAAAACAAGTTTACTGGAATCTTATATTCCTTTTCATTTCCCTTTGTTCTTTCTCTTGCCATCTTTGCATAAGAACTTTTCAACCATTATCTTTTGATAAGGTTTATGTAACACTTTTGTAATGAGCTCATAAGTTCCAAAGATGAACCTAGTAGCTCTGATACCACATGTAACAACCCCAGTGTTCTGCTCAGTAAAATTTCCAAACTTTAACCTCAAGTGTATAAACCATGATGTCATAACATAGTAATAAAAAAATTATTTTCCATAATCTAAATTACATGCACATTTCAAATAAACACTATTTCAAACTTCCTTTGCATTCCAATGTAATTTCATAAAACTTTCCAAAAAATAGATATCATATTGAGTAAACTCAAGTTATTCAAGATTACATCCTTCCATATAAATGGGTCATGATACATACATATATCCTTTGAGCTTCATTTGGCAATAGATATACATTTGGTCACAATGTTGCTACATTATCACATATGTTCTGGATGTCCTTGCTTGCGAGTGCAAACACTCAAGTTGTCCTCAATACTAGCGCAATCATCTAAAAACCTCAGCCAACTGATGAGGAGAAGCATCCCTCAAATGCTTTTCTACCAACCATAGACTCTAATGCAGTCCCTCGCACATCTATCACACATGAAAAGATGACCCTACCCTTTGATGAAGAGATTGGTTAGTAAACTCCATTACAATAGCCTATTTGAGCTTAGAGTTGTTTCCTACAAGTCAAAACGTAATCATACATTCATCTTCCCTATGAGTATGAAAATATTGGACTAGAATGCATAAATGGAATAGTGTGAACTGACAATGTAAACAATGGCTACTTACACTACTTTGGCCAAAGTATCCTCACCCAGTACTTTGAGTGATAGTCATCCCATTCACATACACTACCATAGCTCGGTTTGGATGATGACCATTCATATACTATGCTTAGGGAATTTCCTCCAATGGGTAATCTTTAACCCCAAAAATAACCTACTCCCCTTTCCCCAAAATACAATGGTATCTCGACCAATAAGCCTGGTGCACAGGCACCCACAGATCAATTCATGCCTTCAAGTGGTCAAAGAATGATATTTTTCTTTGTTTGATTCAATTTCATGTAATATGGTCTTCTCAGACTATTTCATAGGTATTTGAGTCAATTTTGAGTCATTAGGGTCTTGTTGCAAAATATGTCAAATGTTGGCAAAGTTGCACAAATCAACTTTTACATTTTTGGTGTCAAGTTGAACCATTGTTATTTGAAAATTAGTTGTAAACAGTTGGTATTCTATTGGAAAAGGTTGGAAAATAATTTGTAAGGTCGAAGACAAGTTTGGTTGTTGTTGGATGTTGAATTTTGGGGATCAAACCAATAAAGAGCTCTGTTTTCTGCATTTTAGAATGCCAATTTGCTGCTACAATCAATTGTAAGGATTTGTACGATCCTTCCATGTCTTGAATTCAATTAGGATTGTTATAGTATGGAATCCAATTTCTATTGCATTTGGTTTTACTCATTTTCATTAAGATTTGAGCAAGTTAGAGGCATTTCCTCTCATACTGGTTAAAACCCTAAATAGGGTAACTTGGGAGTAAGAAACATGCATATCTTTCCATTCCACTAATGAAAACCCCTCAAAATTAGTGGAATGGATTATTAGGGAATGAATTTTAAGATTCCAAACTTGCAAGAATAGGGGTGGAGACCCACACGTATGGAGGTGTTGTAGTGGTTTGGTGTCTTCATATATCAAGCTTATAAACCTTGGGGGCTTAGGTTCTTTGTTGAAGAACTTTTGGGAGACTAATCCACCTGATTGAAATTGATGATTCAGACCATGTATGACATGTTTGAGGCACTATAGTGGAGATTTATAGACTGAAGTTCAAAAACCCTATTGCTACCAAGCTTGTTCAAGCAATTAGGCCTAGCTATAAGTGAGACAGTCAATTTTTGGCTCTGACATTTCAAAGGAACCCTACCTAAATTCTTGATATGTGTTAGAAGGATCAAAAGGGTATCTAAATCTATTTTTATAGTTTGGATTTTAGGTTTTCTCCAAAGTTTGTAGTCAGAAAAGCCATTTTGGAGGGCTACAAGGGTTATAACCAATTTGTGAAGGAATGCCAAGTAGGTTGAGAGTCCAAGTTTCTTGAGAGCCATTGCTTGTCTACATGTGTTGTTTCCACCTTGTTTGATGTATTTCAAGTTTTTATTAGAGGGTTTTGAGGCATTGATGCCTTATTGATGCCTTATTTGGGGTTTTGTGACCTTTGAGGGGCATGCTTCATTTTGGAAGAGTTTTGAACTTTGAAAGATGAATGAACCCTTTGTTGTGAAATATGGTATTAAGCATGTAAATTTTTCCCCTTCTCTACATCAAAGCCTAAGAACTAGTTACCCCTTCCATGGATATTCCTATCCTAGGTATAACATATGCGCCTATCTTTGCATAAACAAGATATTCTATTAAAAGACAATCTAGTCCTAAGTATATCTTTATAATCTAGAGTATAGCTACATAAGCCTCATCATAGATTAAATAATTGACTCCATTTAGTAAAATATCACATAATAAGTGATACTCATTAAGAGTATAACCTTATCAATGAATGACCTCAATCGATGAATCAACATAACAATAGATGACTCCATTCAAGAGTATAATCTCCTTAATTAAAAGGGTTTAAAGAAAGAGTCTAATATTGTCAATACTATAACTTCATATTTAAGAGTGTAATGCCACTAATCAAGTAGCAGCTCTAAAGTTCATTAGGTAATTCCCACCTACATTTCCAAACATGTATAATTCCATAATCTTAAGTGATTTAGCTTAATCACAAAGGTGAGTTTTAACCTTGATACATCTTAATCTTAGGATATAGTCATCAACCAATGACTAGTCTTATTATATAGGTTACTCTAACCCTATATGTTCCAATCAAGACCAAACGTACAACCCAACCAAGTTATTCCCAACCTACAAGTATCAATGAGTAGTCAAGTACATATCCCAACCCTTAGTAGGTAAATCTCAATCTAAGGTCTCACTCTAATCAAATGAATTCCTCGTCCCAAATAGGCTATTTTAAACCTAGGGTTTCATTTGAGAGTATAGTATGATCAAGTGATCATACAAGTAAAGATATTTGATGTGGTTATCATAACGTCACAACATATCTTTCATACCTTCACTTTTATAATGCTAACCTTATCATTCCCAAGGTTCCCTAGCATAATAAGCTACAAGGTCAACTCACTTCATGACATTGATACATTTCATTATATACATGTAGTATTTCTACCTATGTATAGAAATAACATATTATCTAAATCCACATATAGAGTTTATAGGAAAATTAGGACACTACTCTTAATCATATTTAATCATTTCGGATATATAATACCACTGATAAATGAACACTCCTATTATGGAGTAAATACAAGCACTTTCATAGAAAGCATAAATTAGCTTCTTTTTAATTTCCAAAGCAAATTCTATATATTCCTAATGTAGGTATTCTCAAGCAGTAACAAATAGAGCATTCAAAATTCTTTCATAAATAAAGACAAATAAGAGAAGATTAGATTATCATGCCTATAATACACTTAACCAATTGTCTGACTTGACACACAACCTTACAATAACTTCCTAGCTTCACTTAGCTTATCTCAAAGTAATACTTCACTAAGACAATTTCTCTTCACAAGTTGACAATATGCTCTCACTAATATAACTCACACAAATACAACTCTTCACAAAATACTCAAGGCTCTCACAAAATATAGTAGAATGCAATTGCATAATATTGTAGATTAGTGCATAATAGAATGTATCCAAATGAGAGAATATGCCTCTCTACTTATACAACAAAAAGAGATGTTGTAGCCTACAAAAAAGGCATGCAAAATGATAACAATCTCAATGCTATTTGACTCACTTCATTTAGAAAAAAAGGTGGCAACAATCAAAGAGTTTACTTGACATGGTGCTGTCACAATAGTGGTTTACAATTCCTGAGAGGAACGAATTTTAGCTGAAATCACATATTTTTAGAAAATATAATTATTTAATCCTTAAAAAGTTCCATTTTAAGGATTCCAATTGAAGAGGGTTTGAT
>VDFB02047230.1:380113700-380212553 GCA_007258455.2 Sequoia sempervirens
TACCTTGGTTAAACTGTCTTGTGATCTACTACTCCCCCTCTGGAATCTCAAGAGAGTACACATGTCCTATTGATGACGACATGTTGTCCTCATTTCCTGGCACATTGGACAATAACTTGCTACATAAATTGCAACATCTTACTCCATCTTTTCCCAGATTATAGTGGTTCCTCATCCAAAAATAATTTTTTCATTCCAATGTCCTAACTATGTCATCAATTTCCTTATTTCATTCCTTAATCTCCCAAAATTTTGGGTATATAGGTTCTTTTACATCCCATAATAGTCTATTCTTTGACTAAATGAAAACCTATCTTGTGGAACCTTGCCACAAAAGTATAATGCTTAGACATTTTATGGAGATAAATCTCATTCATCCTAGGATATCCATACCTTGGATTTCTTCTATCCTTGGATCATTTTCAAAATTGTAAATAGATTTTCAGCTCAATCCATCTTTCTTGATGAGCATTAGTACCAATTTCGAGTAATAACCTTCATTCAAGTATGCTAGTTCTCAAAAGATATCGAATTTTATTGCATACCTAATTTCCAAGCACAAACATTTTCTCATTAACTCCAAATCATGAGTAATCTAGATCTTTCTTTGCTGATCTGATAGGCAATGATCTTCCCTTTCATGATTAACATTCTGATCCTTTTCTAAGGCATCAATAATAGTAGCAATTTGATCTTTCAATAAAATATATAAGGTATGGTCTGATAGTGGGTCATAATCCTTGACCTTTCCCCTATCTTTCTCCAAAAATTCCAATACCTTATCCTTATGGTCATGAAATATACATGGCTTATTTGACATCATGACTTATGACTTGAAGTCAATAGTTCTTCCAGACCAAAATTATATTTATGATTTTTGTTGGGTGGGGTACTTAATCTAAGTCAATCCACTCTCTTCCTTCCCCCCTTAGTGTTTCCACAACATACAATCAACTTAAAGTTAAACTCTTAGAAAACATTTGATTTCTTGAAATGATTTATCATTCCTTCTTGTTGGATTTCTATTAATTTTTTCTTGCCCCCATGGCATATCTTTAATATACTTTTTCCAAAAATTAGATTCATTACTGATCTCTAATCTCATAGACTCAATAATTGGATCATCAATAAAGAGATCTATTGAATAATTAGCAACCTTAAAAGATAAGAGGCTCTCTAATATTTCAATTCTCTTCTCCATGTATACCAATTTCCTTTTTGTAAAGGAATATCCATATCCACAAAGCCTCTTTTTTTGATGCATCCTCAACTTAGAGAATTGTTTCCTTACAACTTTTATAATTTTAACTCATAGTGTCACACTGTATCCCATTTCCTTTTGGAACCTCTAAACATATGTCAGTTTTTGTTGACATGTTGGTGAGTTCAATTTATACTCCAACCAATCTATGTATTATCCAAACCTTTGTTATGCCAACTTGATTTACCTTTTTAGGTTTCTTTCTCATAATCACCTTTTCAAGTAACTTTGTCCCAATTCTTGGTAACTTCATAACGTTAAGCACTCTAAGGATACTTGGTTTCTTTTCCTCATCTTAATTAAAACTCCAAATTGATCTCATCAATTTTGGTTGGTGGAACCATGTCCACTTCATTGATTACTTTTTTTTTGACCATTCTGGTCTCTTCCCTTATTTCTAAGGTACTATCTCCTTTCTTGCAAGATCTTAGCCTTGCAAAAAAAAATAGATTAGTCAAGTGTTCTCCAACCTCTTTGATACCTCCATCATTGACTATTTACTTCATTTTAAGTTTCTAATTTATGCCAATAATGCATATTCATCTAAATTCATAGTGTACTTACTAAATCCAAGAATTATTGACTCCTTGCAACTATTGGTTGCTATTAATAAGGGATATTATTTCAATCTTCTCTATCCCTCCGAGTATTTCTAACTTTTAGTAGGGTGAAGGTACATATTGGTTATCCTTCATAACCTTCCCACATAACTTTATTGCATAATCTTTCACAATTCAAGGGGGATATCATAATAAGTTATTGGTTTAGGAGTTTCCAACTCTAGGAACAAGTCTTATCTAGTCCCAAACTGAAACACATTTACTGGAATCTTATCTTCCTTCTCATTTCCATTTGTTCTTTCTCTTTCCATCTTGGCATAAGAACTTTTCAACCATTGTATTCTGATAAGGTTAAGGTTAAGGTTTACGTAACACTTACGCAATGAGCTCATAGGTTCCAGAGTTGAACCTAGTAGCTCTAATACCACATGTAACAACCCTAGTGTCCTCCTCAGTAAAATTTGCAAATTTTAACCTCAAGTGTATAAACCATGATGTCATAACATAACAATCAAATTTATTCTTTTCTATAATGTAAATTACTTGCACATTTGAAATACACACTATTTCAAACTTCCTTTGTATTCCAACCTAATTTAACAATACTTTCCAAAACATAGATATCATATTGAGTAAACTCAAGTTATTTAGGATTACATCCTTCCATATAAATGGGTACATGATACATACATAACTATTTTGAGCTTCATCTGGCAATAGATATAAATTTGGTCCTTATATTGCTACATTGGCACATACATTCTAGATGTCCTCGCTTGCGGATGCAAACAATCTAGCTGTCCCCAATACTAGCACAATCATCTGCAAACCTCGATCGCAAACTGATGAGGATAAGTATCACTCAAGTGCTTTTCAACCAACCATAGACTTAAATGTAGTCCCCTGCACATCTATCACACATGACAAGATGGCCCTACCCTTCGACAAAGAGATTGGTAGGTAAACCCCATTACAATAGCCTATCTGAGCTTAGTGTTGTGTCAAGTACAAACCAAAACCTAATCATATGTTTTTCTTCCCTACGAGTATGAAAATGCTAAACTAGAATGCATAAATGGAACACAATGAACTGATGGTGTAAAGAGTGGCTACTTACACTAATTTGGCCAAAGTATTCTTACCGAGTAGTTCAAGTGATAGTCATCCCATTCACATACACTACCATAGCTCAGTTTGGATTAAGACCATTCATATACTATGCATAGGGAATTTCCTCCAATGGGTAATCTTTAACCCCAAAAATAACCTACTCCCCTTTTTCCCAAAATACATTGGTATCTCTACCAATAATTCTAAGCACTAGTTACCCCTTTCATGGATATTGCTATCCCAAGTATAACATATGCACTTATCTTTGCATAAAAAAGCTATTCTCTTAAAAGACAATCTAGTCTTAAGTATATCTTTATAATCTAGAGTATAGCTACATAAGCCTCATCATAGATTAAATAATTGACTCCATTTAGTAAAATATCACATAATAAGTGATACTCATTAAGAGTATAACCTTATCAATGAATGACCTCAATCGATGAATCAACATAACAATAGATGACTCCATTCAAGAGTATAATCTCCTTAATTAAAAGGGTTTAAAGAAAGAGTCTAATCTTGTCAATACTATAACTTCATATTTAAGAGTGTAATGCCACTAATCAAGTAGCAGCTCTAAAGTTCTTTAGGTAATTCCCACCTACATTTCAAAACATGTATAATTCCATAATCTTAAGTGATTTAGCTTAATCACAAAGGTGAGTTTTAACCTTGATACATCTTAATCTTAGGATATAGTCATCAACCAATGACTAGTCTTATTATATAGGTTACTCTAACCCTATATGTTCCAATCAAGACCAAACGTACTGTTGGAACTATAAATTTCTAAATATTTTCACGAGTTTTCCATAACCTTAAGTTTCCATATGAGTCCTCAGCATAAGCACATGGGTCTGTCTTCACAACATTCTACCCATTTTTTCCCATATAGCCCCATAAAATCCATCGGGTCATGCATTTTTCATGTTGTGGTCCATATCGGCATAAGTTTATCTTGGTCTCCTCGACCTGTGATGCTTTTGTATTAACATATGTTTGTTGCAGATTCATCGGCATGACAATATCAATCCATTTTTCTACTTGTAAACATCTATGTTGCCTATCGGCAAGACGTTTTTGTGTCACCGCGATTTGAGTTTACTTACTGGCAGTTATCGGCAGGACATTCACATTGTTTCGGCAACAGAAAAGGTTCCTATTGGCATGAGTTATACCGTTAGAATGAGGTCTTATTAATTACATTATGTCTCACTGACCGGAGGTAGAAAGTACACATCGGCAAAAGTTAAAAGCTTCGGTGAAAGGTCATAGCGAAAAGGTTTATGTCTTGCTGAGTGCGCCTGGACTTGTTTCGGCCTAACCATAAGTCTTCGGAGTAATGTCATAGCGAGTTCAAATGTGTCTCACTGACTAATGCATGTGGGGGTTCATCAGTGAGAGCTAAGCGATATCGGAGTGAGGTCTTGGTGAGTGACCTTCGGTCTCACTGACATTACACAAAAGGTTTCTATCGAAAAGGCTCGTCGATGAGAGATGTTTTCTTCAGGATAAGTCACAGTGAATTCAAAGGGGTCTCACTGACTAACATAAAATGAACACCTCGGCGAGACTAGTGTGACTTCAGAGTGTGGTCTTGGCGAGTATGGTGGGCCTTGCTGATAGAATAAGATGGCTCTGTCGGTATAAGAATTGAGTTGTCTCAACGACACACAAGAGATAAGAGGGCATTGGGTGAAAAGATAATGAAATCTATAGGAGGTCTCCTTGATATCAGAGTGTTACAGTGATACATGTAGAATGAAGGAATACATCTCGGGGAAACAAAATGTGATCGATATGATTTTTCCCTGACGGCAGATAAGTCAAGGCGAAACATAGAGCTTGACCATGGGACGATTGATGATTTAATTTCCTTTGACATCACTGCAATATGTCTTAGCGACTATTCTAGTGATGATTTATAAAATTCAAATACTATGGCCGACATGTGGATGTTCAATTACTGTTGCAGGCCAACATGAAATGAGCCTGAATTAAGCAGTAGGCCGACATGAGATCTCAATATGATGTATTTTTCTGATGCTGGTGTATAAATAGGTATTTTGTAATTGTAAAATGGTGACAAGCTATTAGATATTCGATATATAATAGATTAGAGATGAATACAGTAGAATAAAATTCTCAGATCAGAGATTATGGTGCATGTTTTCAAAATGGAGGTATTTATGAAAATCAGTTGATGTTGCTGCATTTTTCTGGTGTCAATTGAATGTTAAATTCAATGAAAATATTGCTAATTTGTCTCCAAGATTGATGCTTTTTGTTTGTTTAAATTGACATAACAAGTTTATGTTCAGTTTATCAATGCACATTTGCTATATCTGTGTGATTAATCAATTGGTTCTTTCAAGAAAAGATTAAATCCTTTTAGTTGATCACAGTAATGAGAGAGATTCATCTGGATTATTAAAGTAGAGCTTAGTAGTTACAATATTGCATGTTTATACAAGTTGTAAATAGAATGTATGCCAGATAATTTGAGTTTTCTCTAGAGAGTGTTGCTCATCTTAATTTCATTTGACTCCGCATACCCAATAAGGCACTGGTTTTTGCAATTTCATCATTAAGATTCATTTATTCTCTTTATATCTGTTAATTGAGAACTTTAGGATCTAGATTAAGAAGATTGCTACTGCGCTTGAATTCATTTGTTCACTTGCATCTGCCATTGTGGAAAAATCATTGCAAGAAGGATAACCATAAGTCAAGTCTACCCAATTTAGATAGGTACACCCGCCTAGGTCTAGCAGCACCTGAAGAGTAGAAGGTTTAATTCATTTGACCTTGTCTGTTACCCTAAAGTGTATCAAGAGATTGGCAGCTTCTTGAGGTATTCTTCCTGCATTTTTGAGAGCTAACAAATTGGCGACTTTGCTGGGGATACATTTAGAATCAAGGCCTTAATTATAAAGTCAAAAACTTTATACAGACTTCGCTGGGAATAAGAAACATCAAGCATTTTCTCACTTTTAAGAAAGTGAGTGGCAACTCTGATAGAATTTTGTAGCTATTCAAACATGAATGGAAGGAGATCTCAATACAGGGGAGGTCATACTAGAGCTCCTACTGGCAGTAAGTGGACACACAAAGATGACAAGTTTAATAGGGGAAAAGGGATGAGTGAGGATATGTGCCTAACAGATAAAGACAAAGCATTAAGAGCACATTGTGAAACATATGATCGTTATGATACATGGAGAAACAATTCAAGTGTAGAGCCTTGTACTCCATAGGATCAAAGAAATCCTTTCTCTTTTATCAATCCTCAGAAACATGCCGAGTTTAGAGCTAAACTGGAGGCTGAACGAATCATAAATCAACAAGAATATGATCTGAAAAATGCAAGGTAATCAGAATGAACTTATTAATCATGAATCTCCTCAAGATGATTATGAATCTTTGACTTATGAGGAAGTCAGAGCACGGTTTGAATCTTAGAAAAAAAAGAGAGAGGAGTAGGAGAAAGCCCAGATGATACAAGCAATGAGAAAATGTGAATTGCAGGAAGCTCAGAACATTACTCAGATCGCTGGTTGCCCCCCAAAGTATGTACCACCTCATAAGCAGGGTGATAATGGTGCAGGGCCCTCTAATCAATCAAATGCTCCTCACAATCATATATGGAATCAGTACATATAGCCAAATCATCCACCTCATATTCCCACACAACATATGTTGCCACCTCATGGTCAAAATTATATCTCACATCATAATACACAATTCAATAATCTAATGAACCAATATCAGTACCCACCTATTCCTCCCCTTCACCAATATGCAGCAATGATCAGACAATTTGATTTAGCAGGGTTTCAATTATATCCTTACCCTACGGATGGCAGATGGAGAGGTTTGGTGCCTAAGTTTACAAGGAGTAATGAAATTACTGCTAAAGAGCATATAAGGAGTTTCAGTGTGTTCATCCAAGACATAGGTATGCCATATGAAGATTTACACATGAGGCTATTTATGATGTCACTTACTGAAGATGCTAGGGATTGGTTCAACAGCTTGCTAGCATTCTCAATTAATTCTCTCCAAGGATTCTAGGACCAATTTCTTGAGCAATATGGGAATCTAAGTTGCACATGATGCTACTCTTCATGAATTAATGCGAATTCAGAAAAATCAGGATGACTCAATTTTTGATTTCAACCGAAGATTCAACAAGTTGCAGACTAAAATACCTCATGGATCAAGGTTGCCAGATTTTGTAGCATTGAGTGTTTATTTGAATGCATTTGATCCTAAGATAGGGTATGAACTGAGAAATAGGTTCCCAAGAGATCTGGCTGAAGCTTAGAAGATAGCATTGACAATTGAAAACAACAGGAAGGCTGCTGGTATAATTAGTAAAAGAGACAACCCTATGGCTCCTCAACAAAGCAACAATTATCAGTATAGACAGGAGAATACATACAAGAATGCAAGGCCGAGGTTGCATGATATGCCTTATAATACAGACTAGAAGGATGGAAAACCTATAACAGCTAGGCCTAGAAGCAAAGAGACTCTTGATCCATTGAGCAAGAAGGGAACCTATATGGTGAGTAACAATTACTTTTGTGAAGCCTGTGATAAGCCGCATTCCCCAGATTATTGTGTTGTAGCTCAAAGGATGCAAGAGGAGGGAACATTGATGGAAAATAGTGAAGAAGATCACACAGTGTATTTGACTTCAAATACTTTTCACCATGTTGAGGAGAGGTACTCATCTTTAGAGGATGAAGGTTATGAGTATGATGTTTCAAATAAGAAATATAATGTCCATATGGTTGAACAGTAGGTCCTTTTTGACTCTGAAGAAGATTATATAGAGCCACATTCTGTAGAAATTCCTACTCAATATAGTATGAGGAGACTTACTGAAGATGAAATAGAAAGACTCATAGTTGCTGCAGTTGAGGAAGCAAGGAGTAAATACTGGTTGAGAAACATAACAGTAAATGAGAAGGACGGTGTCCCTAGGGGAATTTTTATGAAAGATCAAAAGGTGACTCAAGGAACCATGAAGAAGCCATAAAATAAATAGCATGATAAGAATGAACAAAAGCCTGTCAAAAAGGAGGAAGTGAAGGAATTACACAAAGAGATGCAAAATCCTGACCAACCTAGTGAAAGAGAGAAGGAAGAAAACAAAGGAGAAATGTGAGAACAAAAGAAAATTGTTAAGGTGGAGGGCTCTTCTTTTGATTTCACTCAGGCGTTATCCCAGGTAAAAATGTCTGTTCCACTACTTGAGATGATGAAAATTAAGGAATACAAAGATAGTGCTATTCAATTGATAATGAATTCTGAAAATAAAGTAGCTATTAAAGCAGTCAATAGGTAGGAGAAAGTAAACATCCTAGAAGTCTGTTTGAGTGATGTATTAACAACCCCCCCACATGTTGATCCTTTTTTCACTACATTACTCATAAATAACAAATTGTTGAGGAATTGCATGATAGACTTTGGTGCTGCTATAAACATCATGCCAATAGGAGTTATGAAGCAACTTGGCATGTGGGTTGATACTAAAGGGGGAAAGTGCTATGCAATGGATAACAGACCTGTTCCTATGGTAGGTATTATGAGAAATGTTGAAGTCAAACTGGCTACTTATCCACAGGTGGATTATAATATAGATATAATAGTAATTGATACCCCTCCTCAATTTGGGATGCTTTTATCAAGATAGTGGACAACAACAGTTGGGGGAAATATTCAGTTTGATTTGTCTTATGCAACTATTCCAATGAATGGTTAGGAAGTCAAGTTGTATAGGGAGCCAAGAATGAACCAGCTTGTTGAATGTGTAGCACATGATCAGATCAATTGTTTCTGTGATGTGAATCTTGGCAATTTCAAGATAGAATCAGCCCAGCCAGAGTTAGTCAATACTGATCCAATTAAAAAATATGTTGCGCCTAACTACAATGGTGTGTGGAGGACATACTTTGGTGGAGCATGGGAGCCTGAATCATTTTATTGGCTAGAGTCATCAAAACAATGTACCTTTGATCTAGTGAATAAATTTATTAACACCACACAAGGGAAAAGGTATGAAGACAATGGTGATATCATAGATGAGCAACAGGAGATCACTCATACACTGCAGCCAATAAAAGATGAGACATGTGCAAGTCAATATGGTTCATATGATAGCCTGCATGAGGAAGACAAGGATATTGAATTTCTTTCCTGCATATCAGATTATGACATAGAAGGCAGTGTATGTTTTGAGGGATCCAGTGAATATTCAGATTGTGAAGATAGATATGTGGATTTTGATTTGCAACAAGGTGATTCTTGCAGTTTTTGTGATGATCAGGAAGAGGAAGTAAAGGAAAATGTGGATCCATTTGATAGAGAACAAGTAACACTTCTAGCCATAGTTGAGTACTATGAAGATACATTTGATGATGAAGAGGTATTTTCAGATCCACTTGATGATGAGGAAAATATATTTTTAGACAAACAAAATGGTGTGTCAAATTATGGAACAAATGACTGTGCTGGTAATATTTCTGATTTTCATTCTCTGATGATCTTGGACCTCTTTTTGATGATGACAAAAGTGAAGAATATAACTGTAGTGATGAAAATGTTGAGACTTGTTCACTTAGTAGTGAGAAAATTTCAGATTTGCTAACTCTTGAATACCAGAGATGTGCACATGAAGGTGATTCTGACGTCTTGTGTCCAACTTACATTTGTTTTGACAGTGAAAGTTCTTTGTGTAATGATTCATGACTCCCAGTGCATTTTTCGAATTAATGATAAAAAATATGTGTCCATTTGAGAAGAGGTATGTTATTTTCAAACTTCTAACTCATGTGGAGAAGACTTTTATCTACATACCAAGGATGATAGAATTCCAACTCTGATTGCTTCATATATGCTTAATAATGAAGATATGAGTCATATTCAAGTATTGTTTCCAAATGACGATTTGAAGGAGGTGCAAAAGGTTTCAGATTTGCTTGTTCTAGACAACAAATTGATATGACAAAACATTTTGTTTCTCAAGAGAAGCACTTTGATGGTGAATCTTCAATACAGTTGAGAGAGTGTTTCATAGTACACAATAGTGAGAATGATAATGAGGAATTTTGCATTGAATATGCATATACTTTGTATGTTGAAGCTGACAGGGGTTTGTCCCATGATGATGAGGAATTTAAATTGCAGAATGATGTAGGGATTTTGGGCCAAACCAAGCATGATGATTATCTAAGAACTTTAAATAATAGTGATAGGGCAGATTGCATGAATGTCTTCAGGAGGAATCTGATGAACTCAAGACAAAACCAGGTATTTGACAGGGGAAAGTATTGTTTGAGTTTCAGATCATAACAACTCAAAATAGGTGAAGTTGAAACATAGAGGATTAAGGGTTGCCAGTGCATGGACAACTCTTGCTTGTCCTCTTTAAAATTATTTTCCATGCACAATAGTTTAGTGGTTCACCTCCATCTTGCATTCATTTTGCATTCTTCCATCATGCTATTTGTCCATTTCCATTTTGCTCATTTTGTGTCAGTCTGCTCACCCAAAGATCTGGATCCTTGTAATGATCTTACTATCATTCATCCCCAGATGGAGCCACTGTTGGAACTGTAAATTTCTAAATATTTTCACAAGTTTTCCATAACCTTAAGTTTCCATATGAGTCCTCATCATAAGCACATGGGTCTGTCTTCACAACATTCTACCCATTTTTTCCCATATAGCCCCATAAAATCCATCAGGTCATGCATTTTTCACGTTGTGGTCCATATCGGCATAATTTTATCTTGGTCTCCCTGACCCATGATGCTTTTGTATTAACATATGTTTGCTGCAGATTCATCGGCATGACAATATCAGGGTCTCCCTGATCCATTTTTCTACTTGTAAATGTCTGTGTTGCCTATCGGCAAGACATTTTTGTGTCACAATGATTGGAGTTTACTTACTGGCAGTTATCGGCATGACATTCACATTGTTTTGGTGACAGAAAAGGTTCCTATTGACATGAGTTATACCATCGAAATGAGGTCTTATTGATTACATTATGTCTCACCGATTGGAGGTAGAAAGTACACATCGGCAAAAGTTAAAAGCTTCGGTGAAAGGTCATAGCGAAAAGGTTTATGTCTTGCCGACTGTGTGCTCCTGGAATTGTTTCAGCCTGACCATAAGTCTTTAGAGTAATGTCATAGTGAGTTCAAATGTATCTGACCAACTAATGCATGTGGGGGTTCATCGGCAAGAGCTAGGAGATATCAGAGTGAGGTCTTGGCGAGTGACCTTCGGTCTCACTGACATTACACAAAAGGTTTCTATCAAAAAGGCTCGTCGGTGAGAGATGTTTTCTTCGGGATAAGTCACAGCAAATTCAAAGGGGTCTCATCAACTAACATAAAATGAACACCTCGGCGAGACTAGTGTGACTTCAGAGTGTGGTCTTGGCGAGTATGGTGGGCCTTGCTGATAGAACAAGATGGCTCTGTTGGTATAAGAATTAAGTTGTCTTAGCGACACACAAGAGATAAGAGGGCTTTGGGCGAAAACATAATGAAATCTATAGGAGGTCTCCTCGATATCAGAGTGTTACAGCGATACATGTAGAACGAAGGAATACATCTCGGGGAAACAGATTGTGATCGATATGATTTTTCCCTGACGGTAGATAAGTCATGGCGAAACACAGAGCTTGACCACAAGATGATTGACGATTTAATTGCCTTTGACATCACTGCAATGTCTTGGTGATTGTTCTAGTGATGATTTATAAAATTCAAATACTGTGGCCAACATGTGGATGTTCAATTATCGTTGCAGGCTGACATGAAATGAGCCCAAATTAAGCGGTAGGCCGACTTGGGATCTCAATATGATATATTTTTCTAATGTTGGTGTATAAATAGGCATTTTGTAATTGTAAAATGGTGATAAGCTATTAGATATTTGATATACAGTAGATTAGAGATGAATACAGTACAATAAACTTCTCAGATCAAAGATTATGGTGCATGTTTTCAAAATGGAGGTATTTATGAAAATTAGTTGATGTTGCTGCATTTTTTTGGTGTCAATTGTTTGTTGAATTCAATGAAAATACTGCTAAGTTGTCTCCAAGATTGATGCTTTCTAGCTGTTTAAATTGACATAACAAGTTTATGTTCAGTTTATCAATGCACATTTGTTGTATTTGTGTGATTAATCAATTGGTTCTTTCAAGAAAAGATTAAATCCTTTTAGTTGATCATAGTAATTAGAGAGATTCATCTGGATTATTAAAGTAGAGCTTAGTAGTTACAATATTGCATGTTTATACAAGTTGTAAACAGAATGTATGCCAGATAATTTGAGTTTTCTCCAGAGAGTGTTGCTCATCTTGATTTCATTTGACTCAGCATACCTAATAAGGCATTGGTCTCTACAGTTTCATCATTAAGATTCATTTATTCTCTTTATATCTGTTAATTGAGCATTTTAGGATTTAGATTAAGAAGATTGCTACTGCGCTTGAATTCATTTGTTCACTTGTATCTGCCATTGTGGACAAATCATTGCAAGAAGGATAACCATAAGTCAAGTCTACCCAATTCAGATAAGTACACCCGCCTAGGTCTGGCAGCACTTGAAGAGTAGAAGGTTTAATTCATTTGACCTTGTCTGTTACCCTAAAGTGTATCAAGAGATTGGTAGCCTCTTGAGGCATTCCGCTTGCATTTTTGAGAGCTAACATGTACAACTGAACCAAGTAAGTTATTCCCAACCTACAAGTATCAATGAGTAGTCAAGTACATATCCCAACCCTTAGTAGGTAAATCTTAACCTAAGGTTTCACTCTTTAATCAAATGAACTCATCCCAAATAATTTATTCTAAACCTAGGGTTTCATTTGAGAGTGTAGTATGATCAAGTGAACATACAAGTAAATATATTCGATGTGGTTATCATAACATCACATCATATCTTTCATACATTCACTTTTGTAATGCTAACCCTATCATTCCCAAGGTTCCCTAGCATAATAAGCTACAAGGTTAAGTCACATCATGACATTGATACATTTCATAATATACATGTAGTATTTCTACCTATGTATAGAAATAACATCATTATCTAAATCCCCATATAGGGTATGTAGGAGTATTAGGACACTACTCTTAATCATATTTCATCATTTTGGGTATATAATACCACTGATAAAGAAACACTCCTATTACTGAGTAAATACAAGCACTTTCATAGAAAAATATAAATCAACTTCTTTTTCCTTTCCAAAGTAAATGCTATAACTTCCTAATGCAGGTATTCTCAAGTAGTAACAAACAAAGCATTCAAATATCATTCTTTCATAAATACAGACAAACAAGAGAAGACTAGATCCTCATGCTTGTAATACATTTAACCAATTGGTTAACTTGACACACAACCTTCCAACAACAACTTCCTGGCTTCACTTAGATTTTCTCAAAGCAATACTTCACTAAGACTTCTCTTCACAAGTTGATAATATGCTCTCACTAATATAACTCACACAAATAAAACTCTTCACAAAATACTCAAGGCTCTCACAAAATACATCATAATGCAATTGTAGAATAATGTAGATTAGTATGTAATAGAATGCATCCAAATGAGAGAACATTCCTCTCTATTTATACAACAAAAAGAGATATTGTAGCCTACAAAAAAGGCATGCAAAATGACAACAATCTCCATGCTAGTTGACTCACTTCACTTAGCAAAAAGGTGGCAGCAATCAAAGAGTTTACTCAACACAAGAAGCTACAAGTCAACCTCTATGTTTTGATAGCAACTTAAGACTATTTCAATTTGCACATGATCAAATGGTGACATCAAATTATTTCCAAAATGGACTTCTACAACATTTAGATGTTTGTAAATCTAGTGCCAAGTGTGCAACCTACTCTCCTATTTTTGGCACGGCTTTACTCCTTGAGTTAGTCTACATTCAAAATGCAACACATGCACAAGGTTGACTAAGTCTAAGCTTAGCAGAAAATAAAGGAATGAAGAGTTACTTAGACACAAAAATATGCTTTGACCAATTCTTTGCCTTGCTGTAACTTTTCCTATTATCATGCATTTTACATTTTTCTTTGCTGTTGGAAACTATTCCATCACTTTATGATGAAGCATCCAAAAGTAAATTATTGTTTACTAAGTCAAAGATGCCATTCTATAGCATCGACTAAGGTGTATATGCTATATTGACTTAATTGAAGTGCTATACATTGCATATAATTTGATCTTTACTCAATACCAATACATATTGTATTCGACCTTTAAATGCTTTGTATATTTTTATATACAATCAACCTATGCTAATTTAAATAAAATCAACCTCTAGAATTACATATGTTAATCAATTGAAAGCATATATTTATAAATATATATTAATATATGTACATATACATATATATACCATTAAATCACACATATATATGTATATGTATATATATACTAATATATATATACACACCATGCCAATTCAAGTATGGATACATTCGATATATGAATGAATACGAAGAAGTTAACATTTACATAACAATAATAATATTATGTACATGTATATATCCAAGCACATATATATTCATATCATTCAAAGCAATAAAACCATAATCCGATATATTCACAATAATAACACATGCATATACACACACATGTATATACATTATATATACACTTCTCTAATAAGCATTAATGCTTACACATGCATATATATATATTATTTAGTGATTAATAGTCAAATAATCCATTCGATATCCAAAATGATTATGACCATGCAACTATATTCATCATAACATATTTATACACATATATGCATATCTATACATATGTTTTCATACTTGTATGGACAACCCATTATATCCAACATATGCATATGTCAACATAAGTATATATATACATATATGCATATATCCAAAATAATAATTTAACCATACATTCAAGAATAGTAATATAAGGAAGAAGTCATAAGCTCAAACAAATAAACATCATCCAAGCATGCATTCAACAGTAACCAAGACCCTTACTAATGCAACACATCATACTAAGGATGACTTACCATTTTCCAACATAATAACTTGACTCAACCATTCTATTGTGAGTGTGTGTAATATCAGATACATTTCATTTAGGGTTATCTGACCAATCACTTCTCCTAAGTGATACTTCCCCTCCACCTGGAGGATTTGAACCTGTCCCTACAACTAGCTCAACATATTTGTAACAATAGTTAGATGTTTGTAATAAATCCATATGCATTATAACTTTAGCATATTCATATAGAAATCAATGTAAACATATTTACTCTTTCAAAGCCATATTAAGCATTTATCAACACTTTTACATAATACTTATTTCAGTGTTCCATTCTTTTAGCAAGTATATCAACTCATGATTGCATTTTCCATCCTATTTACTTGTGAAGGTAAAAGTAATTCAGTAATAACAAGATGGGGTATGACAAGAGTGGTTGAAATGCTAATGTAAGGTTTGGTAAGTGTTGTGGTCTGAAAGTCAGAGTCTGGGTAATGTGAAGGTTTCAGTAATGACTGAGATCCAAGAAAGTTTTATTTTGGTAAAAGGCTAAAGTTGTTAGGTACTGGGTATCGGGTAACAATGCATGTTAAAAGGTTAATTGTCTAAGTTTTCCCAAGAGTTTGAAATGTCCGGTAATCCACCTAAAAGGGTGATTTTGCAAGAATGAATTTAAAAGCGTGTTATTTATGATTTGTTTTAAAATGATGATTTATTAATGATGGTTTTATTTTCATGAGAGTTTTATGAATGGTTTAAAGAAGGGATTAATATGTGGAATTTTTATGCGCAAAAGGAATAAATTGTGATGTAATATTTGGGTATGGATGGTTAGGAATTTTTTTATCACAAGTAGTGGCATGCCCAGGTTAGGTAGTACACTTCAAGAGTCCATGCGAAGGAGGAGCTTTAGATATTAGAATACTAGGAAACATGATATTATACATGTGATGATGAGGGGTATTTAGATCCGGGGTAATTTACCTTTGGGTGTATTTTTTCCTAGTCCGAACCTAAGTGTAGGAACAAAGTGTTGGTGGATTGGTATATCTATATCCAGTTCCACCTAATCATTTTAAATATCTCATAGAGGAAGTTCCTACATTTTATTTGAAAAATCTACTCAGTTCCAAGTTAGTGTCCTAATTATATTAAAGATGGAGATCCTAAAAGATTTTAAAGTGTCGAAGAAGGTTGACATCCATTGAATTATTTAGCATTGATCCTATCAGTTGTCATATTCCATGTGCCTTGTTGTTATTCATCCCTTGGATTCCCTCTCATGTGTTGGCCAAATTTCTTGAGCATCTTATTCTTATAAAAGGATAGGAGATGTTCCATTTTAAGTTAAGTTCAGAATTTGTGGATGTCGGAGAACCAAAACTTTTTCAAGTTTTTTTCTTTTTGCTATTTTATGTTCCATTCTAGATTAAAAACTTGAATGTTTCATTAGAAGTTAATCAATATCAAAGCCAATTTGAAAGCTATTTCCTGATATGAAATCTTACATAGTTGATTGTTTGTTCTTATCAGACAAGACTATGTATTGGGTCGTTTAAGGGTGCATATTGACACTATTTGGTGGCAAATGATCCCCCTTTTCTTTAAAATCTTGCATCATTCTATGCCTAGCTGCAAAGCAATCTAGTGATGTATGGAATAGTTTGCTTTGGTTTGGTTATTTCTTGAGGCATGCGTGGATAATACCTAGGAGAAATTTTACTTTTTTAGTAATTTTTGATGCTTTATTTTAGAATAGATGTTAAATATCAGAAAATGTTCTAGAAAAGAGATGATACATGAAGTTTTATTGCAAATCTTTTGTTTCCATGATATTGTTGAATGCTTAAAGCTAAATCTACTTGGATAAATGCAAGTTATTTGAAGTTCATGAAATGTTATTGCAAATTTGTCAATTTTATGAAGTTGTTAAATGATCAAACCAAGATTATATTTTTCTTATCTTTATGATTCCTTTGAGGAATGGAAAAACCGTTTACCCCTCATGATTAATATGATTATCATAACAAAATCTGATGCGAACCTAGTGAAGCCAAGATTTAACATAAACAAGACTTGGGATTAAGTTGAGTTAGCCTAAGATTTAGGTTGTCTTGATGAAATCTTTCAAGTAAGATAGGTTCCCATAGTTTTTCTATGACGATTTATCTGTGATGTTGGTGTGTGACTAATATCATTGTCAACAATAATTATTGCTAGAAGGAGGGCCCCTCCGGTCTTCTTTGGAATTAGTATTATTGTCTCGGTTCTGGGTTGGAGTTTTTTTTGCTTGTGAAGATGAAAGTCTAAGCAATTTGGTTATGGAAAGGAAAATGGAAGTTGATAAGCTCTGGAAAATCCTTAACTAAAAGCTTTATCGCTTGATTTTTTTCACCTTTGGTAGGGTTATCGAGTGTAGAATTCATGATACAGCTGATCATGGTGAATTTGATTGTGAATTTTTTTTACCTGGGGTAAGTTTGGCCACTTATAATGTGATTCTCTCAATGGAAGGGTCTCTAACTACTGGAAGAAAGGAACCGTTAAGGAAAATAAGTTTGGATTTTGAAGAGATGCGTAACCCTAGTGAAAGTGGAAATATTAAAAATTTAACTGTTAAATCAAATGGATCCACTAACCATAACTGTCATGAAAAAATTCCTAAAATTTTGTAAGAAAATAAGCAAAGTGATCAAGAATTAGAAACAACATATCTAAAGTGTGAATGTGAAAGTGGTGGGTCATCAATCTTCTCACATGTGGAGGGTGACAACGAAGAGAAAGAGTGGAGAAAATGAGTGGGAAACATGTTGTTTTCACCTCTAACTATGAATCCATGATCTAAAAGGGAAGAAATCCTTGATTTTATGCAAAGAACAGAGTATCAAGTTTTTACTTTCTCTCTTTCTCATGACATTGTAAATTGTGCTAATAATTGGTCTAACAAAATGAATAGTGATGTTAAGGTTAAAGACAGGACAAGGGATTTGAGAAATATCCGATAGAAAGTAAATCAATAAATGAGTACAATTGTTAATGGAGCAGAGCAAAGTGAAAGGGAAAACCATGAATCCAGACTAGAAGAAGGTAGAGTATTGAGGAACCAACAAAGGTGTGCGCAATCGACCTTTAATGACATCATTTTCATACATGTGAGCCAATTCATTGGTAAGTACACATTTGAATTTACATTTGTCAAATGCAAAAAAGTTAAGATAATTCATTATTATAGTAGGATATCTGAAGTGTATTCAAGTAAATTTAAATACAAGCTTGTTGTAATATGTACAAAAAAACTATGAAAATAATAGTAAAAATTAGGGTAAATTACCTATTTAGGGTTAGTCATTTAATTAGGGTAAATTATAGTTAGTTAGGGTAATTTTCTTTTGTAGGGTTTATTTTTGCTTTCTAGTTTGTTCTCAATATTAATGAATTCTACTTAATTTAAAGCACAAGAGAGATTTTCCTTTAAAACTTTGCACTCTATAAATTGAAAAGATAAAACCATGGAAAGTAAATGCATGCTTTATGTACAGAAAAGGAAAAAAAATCATTATACTTCGTATATACATGGAAATACAAAATTTCTCATCATAAAATAAGTAAAAAGCAAAAAAAGGAGTTGAGCTAAGAGCAGAAGGTGGGTGAGCTAGTTAATTTGGGATGCTTCATCCATGAGGGCGGTATACCCTAGGTCAGCATTGTCCCTATGGGTATCAAGGTTGGGGGTGTGCAGATCTATCAGGAAGGGCCAAATGGGAACTGATTCCCCTTGTTCCAAAAACAATGGAATATCTTAAGCAGAAGAAATTCCAACAACCGAGTGAGCAACAGAGAGGACATAGTCCAAATTCCCCAAAAGGTCAGGTGACACTATCATGTTTGTAGTTTCACAAACTTTAGCAAAAAAAAGTCCAAGATCTAGTAGTGAGGCCACAAACCGTGAAGCCAAGTTCAAATTAAACATATAGTACACTCTAGAATTCACATAAGCTTCCTCAATGACTAAGAACAAGTTTGATTTGGTGGCTAGAGTCTTGAGAAAGAAAACCTTTCTGAGCCTTTGGTTCATGATTCAACGAAGGAAGCCATTTGGGCGGTGAATGCAAGTCAAACAGATGGGAGTATCCATAAGCCTGGAAGCAAAAAAGCACAAGCAAAGAAAAAAAGAAAGAAAATTAAAGATGGGAACAAGAAGTAAAGAATTCAAAGGAGAAGTGTGGAATTTATAGAAAGCCATGAGAAATCTGCGGTACATAGTTGCTTGGATAGAAATCTTGGAAAATGCAAATTGAGGTGGAAACAAGACACTTTTCTCCAATATTAAGGGTTAAATCAAATAAATTCTCATAGAATTGGTGGCCATTGCTTCAAAATTTTCTAGTATGAAGATCATGAATTGAGTAAATTGAAGATTTCAAAATTTAATGGTGGTCATTTTAGTTCATTTTATCGAGCTGTATTAATCATGAAGATGTCCATGTTTGCATTGTAGAAAGAAAAATTAAGCTGGTGAGGTGGCACACGTCGACATGTGGAGAATTTGAAGGAAGTAACATGTGCATTTCAAGTTGTGTGAATTAAATGCAAAGTATGATGGTTGCACTTAAGTGTAATCATGACAACTCTGATGTATTAATGCTGGTGTAGCACCATCAAAATCAAAATTGTTGGACAAGTTTATTTTAGTGGTTACCAAAAAATTTAAAATGGAAGGGTGGTAACTAGTATTTCTAAATTTAGAATTAATTTGGTGATTTAATAACTTGCTGCCAAATTTTAACTTATGCATATTTTTTGGACAAATAGTGAATTACAATTAGTTGGAATTTAGCATAAGGGTGGTAAAATTTAGCTAAAAAGTTGCACATAAAGGGAATAATTAACCAAGTTTTTAGGAATTGGTGAAATGATGAAAGGATTTTGATTGAATGAAAAATCAAAAGGTAACCTTCACTACAACTATAATTCCCAACCTAATAGCTAGCCTCATTTCCTGCAAGTTGAAGCAAATGAGCTTACAAAGAAATATCAAATGAAAAATGAAAAAATGAATATCAAAGGAATATCAAAAGAGAAAATTCAACTCTTTAGGCTATCCAAATATCTCTACCGGGGCTATAGACACTTGGCTGGTAGTAGAGATATGTTTGGGGGAATTACAGAGATAACCTTGTCGAGGCTATGGACACCTGACTGGCAGCAAGACTCTATCCAAGGTTGGCTTTGGAAGATTACTAAATTATGTAGTTCAATGTCAATAAACTACTTTTTTCACCAAGTTTTGGAGACTTGAATTAATCAAAGCTCACACTGATACTTTTCGGAGAAATTTTGTATTCTTTATGCTAGAATTCATGTAAAGGTAAGGGGTTATTGTTGGAAAATATGTAAAAGGTATAATTTATAGCGGGTGATCTGATCCCAAGTTTTTAAAAAAATTGGTTTTATTGGTTGCAAGTTGTGTGGTCTCACAGAATGCCACAAGGCTATAAGCCTGAGGACCCAAGTGAAAAATTAACGCTTATGGTAGGTGCTGGTCGATAAAAGGGATCACTAGAAGTTAAAGTTAAAAGGAAGTCTTGAAGTAATTCATGATTCAAAATTACCAGGTGAAAGGTGGAAAATTGTTTTGTCTCCTACCTTTAGGGTTTAGGTACCTAAAAGGAGCAATTTTCACTAACTTTCACTCAAGAACAAACCCTTGAGATCTTAATGCAAAGGGGAAAGAGATCTTGCAAGAGGGATGTTCTAGGGGTTGAATATGATCTAATGAGGGGTTCACCACCAAGTTTAGACTTGGAAAAGACAATGAAATGCAAGATGAAATATAAAACTGTAATTAATTGCAAAGTGACACTAAATGACCTAGAAAAGTAAATGAAATAAAATAGAAAACTAAAGACAGGAAGGTGTGCACCTAAGAAACTGGAGATGGTTGAATGGAGGTCTAAATCACTAGAAATTTTTCTTTTACTGCTGACTGGGACTCATTCACCAATCTGGGTGAATCAGTCCAGTTTCTGGAAAACTGTGCAGGAACATGTTTATGCCAAAAGGGTATCCAAATTTGCAAAGTCCTGAAAAATGACTGGAACTGTGACTCATTCACCAGAAGTGGTGAATCAGTCAAGCTGGACTTTTTCAAGATTCAAAGGCTGATCCTACTCTTCTCTATCTACTCTGTCCTTCTTGATTGGTTTCCAGATCCGAATCTTCGAATTGCAACCTATAAGTTTTCTCCAAGGTTCTCCAAAGCTTGATGACAACTTTGAATAATTTTCAACTCTTCTCCAATCTTGCTCCTTAGGAAATCTACAACCTAGCCTTGCAAATCACACACAAATGAGAGGGAAACATGTTGTTGGGTTAGTGGATAGGGTTTTTCCTTGTTCAAACACCATTTTGGAAATCAATCCTTGAAATGAAATCAAATAAGAATGGAGAATGATGAATGAACAAATAACAATGTTGCAACTCACCAAATCCTAGCAATAAGGTGTTGTAATTATGCTTGAAATGGCTGCAATGGATGTAGACTTTGACTCTTGCTTGAATGATGTTGATCTTGAATGAAACACTTGCTTGAATCACAAAATCCTATACCACAATTGTTAGCACAATAACAAACATGACATATGAAATCTTTGAAATGATGATTGATGCTTGAATGTTGATCTAAAGTGCTTGAAAATATACTCTTGAAGACACTTGAATGCTCTTGAATACTCATGTCAGCACTTGATTGCTTGTAAAATTGCTAGGTGAAAATATGATTGAAAGAACCTTGTATTTATACTCGACTATGCAAGAATTTCCAAAATTACAACACTACAAGCTGACATCAGATCTAGGAGAATAAAATTCACCATAAATTTTAATTTATTTTAATTTTGGACCACACGAGACTCATTTTCCCAAGATGGTGAATGAGTCCCATTTGGCACAATGTATGGGACTAAAAATCAAAAGTGCTTAGAAAGGTGTAAAAATAGGTTTGAGACCCAAAAATCTAGGTGGGACCCATTTTCCCAAAGTGACGAATGAGTACAGATCACTAAATATGGACCACACAAGCCAAAAACACCTGAATTATGATTGGGTACTTATTGGTGTCAAGATTATCCTAAAAAATATGCAATAAATGAGGCTTGTGGGTGCAAAATAGGACCAATTAAAAGCATAAGAAATCCCAATTATTAATGACAAGCCCAGAAAAGTGTGATTTAAGTATGTTACGACACTTTACAACACTTTAAATAAGGCAAGGTTAAGATTAAAAAGAGGTTTATTAGGTGTAATTAATTAATAAGACCTTAGAAAAGTGTGAAAGTAAGTTACAACACTTCACAACACTTTAGGAACATACAATTTAAATGCATTAGTTCACAAGGGCCCAAGACCTAATGTGAATGTGTCAACCACATTACAACACTAAATCAAGGCAACATTATGCCTAATTTCACAAGGAGGGCCCAAACAAGTGTGAAAATATCTCGACGACATTTTTTGACACTACATTTAGCCCCCACTTTAGTGAGAGGATGAACTTGCTTCACACTCACACTAAAGTAGACAGACACACATCAAGAGGGGTCCAAGTGTACCAATTCCAATAAGATGGGATGACAACAATCAAGAGGGGTGATCAAGCCCCCATGATCAAGATCCCATGAAAAACCAACATAGGCACAAAAGAACACATATGGAAGTGATATAAAGAGTAACAACAAAGCACAAGCATACAATTTCAAAGATAAAAATAAGGAAAGGTAAAATAAAAGAGCCGGATCAAGCTTTGACTATTTTTCCATCACGATGTGGAATAGATCTAGGCTATTTGTCTACAAAATGCATACTCACTATGAGGAGATGAAAATTCAAGCTATTCGTCAGGTGAGAAGTCCAAAAAGGTGAGAAACATACACTCATGGCTGGTATGCACTCACACACATATGCAAGTGGCTATGGTGAAAGTCATGCCTCGATCGAGCTTCTTGCTCAAACCATACCAAAGTTATACCCCTGAAAACTTTAATAAGGTACCACAAAAAATGATGATTTTCGAGCTTCATGAGACAAGAAAAACTTCATATGCTTGGAGCTCATGAACAAAAAATATGGCTCTACAGGCATGCAAGTTATTTTATGCAAGGTGGCCATATAAATGCAAATGAAAAATGCAAAATAGGAAGTTTTCAAAGAAGTTTTCCTTAGTTCATGTGAGGTCTTAACATAGGGAACATTGTTCCTAATGTCTCCAAGTGAGGACCAATCAAATAATATAAAATTTGCAACTTAGGGGATGTAGTGTGTCACATCAATCCACTAAGAGGAATGCAATATGCTAAGAGAGATCATACTCCTGAAGGACATCACACCCAATGTCATCCACAAAGTGACAAACACATAATATGAAATAAGAAAATTGCACCATGAACCATGAAAAAGAAAAATGAAAAAGAATAATGCCAATGTATGCCCCCACTTTAAAGAAATTGCTAAACTTCATGCTGTGAGCAATTACTTTAAAGTAGAAAATGATAAATGCAAACAAAAAAGAGACATGCGAGCCAACTTGGAAAGCCCTATGCAAAGTCATATGTTTCCAAATTAAGCTTCGCCATGTAGGAGAAAAAGAAAAGAGAGGGGTTGCCCCCAAAATGAAAACACCAAACACATAAGGAATCTATGGATTTGGGGTCAATATGTTGTTGCAATGTTTTTAAGAGAGCTCAAAACTATCATCATTCCCCAAATACACATAGAACTAGAAGAATGACATGAAGAGAGTGAAAACAAAGAAAAACCTTTCGGGTCAACATGGAAGAGACATGAATGTCTCGACGCCTTTTATCATCCCAAAAAGGAAAACACAAGACAAATGAAAAAGGAATAAAGACAAGGAAAAGCTCTTGGGTCAACATGGAAGAGATATGAATGTATCAACGCCTTGCATCATTCCCAAAAAGGAAAACACAAGGTCCAAATGAAAAAGGAATAAAGAAAAAGAAAAGCTTTTAGGTCAACATGGAAGAGACACGAATGTATGGACACCTTGCATCATCCCCAAAAGGAAAGCACAAGACAAAAGAAAAGAGATAAAAAAGAGAAAAGATGTACGACATAGAGAAGAATGAAGATACAAATAGAGGAATGTCACAAAGAGAAGAGAACATAAAAAAAAACATCACAGGGGATCACATTACGCACATCAAATAAAAGAAAAATAAAGAAATAATGCAAAAGACTAGTAAGACACATGCGAGTCAACCTATTAGCAGGTCATCCACTTCCCAATCATGTTCTTTGTATATAGAAGGTGAACAACTGGCCAAAGGGACAAGAGCAAGTGTCAAACTAGGAGAAGCACTAGGTTCAACACTCTTCATAGGATATTTGTCATCTAAGCTCATGGAAGAGGAAAACAATGTATTTAATTCATTATGCATCTCTTTGTCAATTTTAACAACCTCATCGTCAACATCCAAGTTAATCATAACAAGAGGTCGAAGGATAATGTCCATGGAAGAATTCAACTCTTGTTGTGGTTGTTGTATTGGATTGTTTTGTTTTGGGGCAGGGGTAGAGACATCATACATTGCTCTAGTCAAGTTTGGATCTTGATTTTCGTTGTTTAATTCTTCATGTAACCTATGAGAAAGGGTACGACGTCTACACCTATGCTCTCTAACACATCTATTTCTTTTAGTTTTGTTTTCAAGTTGTGTTTTTTTAGGAGTAGGTTGATCAACCATGGGCTCCTTTTCTTCCCTAAGGGGAGGAACGAAAGGAACCATGGGAGGTTGTTCGACCACTTTCTCTTTGACTTTGTATACTTGTTTTATTCTAGGAGGTGTGACAGGGTTGTTTTCATTGTCTCTTGGTCTTTTGTAGGAGGTAGGTGAAGGTTTTGTCTTAGGTTGGTCTTGGTTGTTTGGAATTTATTTAGGTTCAAGCATGGTTTCATCAAGGATGGTAGGCTCAAAGGTTGATGGGGACATATTTCAGAGGGATAGTTTTGCTATCTTCTTTTCCTTGAACTTTTGATAGGACAAGAAAAAGAAGTCTTTTTCTCAGTTTTATAGGTTCCATAGGCTTGCGCCAAAAGAAATCTAAGGAAAAATTACCTTTAGAGGATAAAGGGTTAAATCGATTGTGGTGGACAGTGAAGACTTCATTTCCAACTAGAAAATTTAAGCATTTATGCACAACTGAAGGGACAACTTTCATGGAGTGAAGCCATGGATAGCCTAGCTTCACACGAAATTGGTCTAACTGTGAGATGATGGAGAATGAGATAACTAATTTTTTTGGTCCTATTTGCAATGGAAGAGTGATCAATCCTACCGTAGGGAAAGCAAAACCATTGTGTGTCTTGATCCATGCTTTCAATTTATCGTATATATCTTGATAGAGCTCATGTAAAAGTAAGAATTCCTTGATGATCACATTCTCTCCAAAGGCAAGATCTATTAGTATCCCATTAGTGGGCTTCTCATAGATACGACTGACTATGTAGAGATGACTATCGGGAGCATGCTTAAGTATATCCTTAGAGGAGAAAGCAATGTCAAGAGGATTCTTAGTTTGTCCCTTATGAGGAATGATTTCTATCACTCCTACCATTTCATCCACATTATCATTATTGATAGGATCATGTTGAATAAAATCATTGTTATCATCATCTAAATCAAAATTCATCACATCATTCTTTGTAGTTTCGTTAGCTTTGAAAAATGAAATATTATGTTTTGGCTTGGGGTTGGTAAAGATTTGCAAGTTTTGGTTAGGAGGGGCAACCGACTTATTTCCTTGATCAATAACACCTCCAATGGAAAGATGACCAAAATCATTGAGGTCTTGCACAAAATGTTTAAAATGCTTACAATGTTCCATGCCATGTCCATTTTGTTGGTGATAATGACATAAATCATTTGATCTAAAGATCAAAGGTAAAGGCTTATTAGGATCAGGTGTTTTGATGGGAGGAAATGTGATCATTTGTTGTTCTAAAAGTTGGGACATTATGTTATGAAGGGTATTAGGTAAGGGAGTGAATTGTCTTTTTGGGTCCCCATAGATAAAGGGTATCATGGCTTTAACAACAACTACTTGGTTATTGAAATTCTAAGTTGTTTGTTAGGGAGGATTGAATTGCAGAAACCCTTTATTCTATTTTCTAAAAGGTTGGGAATTATTTTGGTTGGCAGGCTCAAATTTCTCAGTTTGACTAGAAGTGGACTTTGTATCTTGACTACTAATTGAACTTTGATAAGCATAGAGGACAGTACACAAGTGCATGAAGGATGGGAATTTAATCATGGAAAGCTTTTCTTGGATCTTGCTTTACAAAATTTCTATGTACATCTTTTGAAGGTGAGGGTCAGGGACCTTGACATCAATTTGGGAATAAAGCGATTGATAGTGTGAGATAAAGTTAGTTATCTTTTCTTCTTTTTTCTTGCATTTCATCAAGTCAGCCAAGGTCATCGTAGGAGTCATGTGAACTTGGAAATGGTTTAAAAATGCACCAACAAGTTCATTGAATGAACTAATTGAGTTGTTTGGTAAAGAGGAGAACCATTCCAAGGTAGTTTCTTTCAATGATCTAGGAAAAACTTTGCCAAAATTTTATCATCAAGGACAAAGTCACTACATAGAGTGGTGTAGGCATTAACATGGTTAGAAGGATCTCCCTTACCTCCATATTTCTCAAATCTAGGCACCTCTACACCTTGTGGCATTGGTGTTCATAATATCTCCAAGGAGAGTGGACTACTTCTGACATAATATGTGGGTGGACCATTTTGATTTTTATTTATGGTGGAAATTTTCTTTCGAAGGGATGAAATATTTTCAAAGAGTTGATTAATGAGAGGGTCATTGCTTGTGTTATGAGATGGAAGTGATAAAGGTGAAGGGGTGTATGTGTTCGTAGGACAAGTGAATGGAATGATTATAGGTGGTAAAGTGGTAGGAGATATAATGTGTGATGCCACATAGGAACTAGGGATGCTAGCAAGAGCACCCAAGGATGAAATCACATTACTAGTGTGTTGCATTGTTGTTGTGACTTGAGGATTGGTATAGGTAGGTATTGAGGTAATTGTTGTGGGAGGAGGAATTTAAGTTCCTCCTTGGCTTGTGACATTATTTGTTGGAAAAGGACAACTAGTGGTTTGGGGGGAGGTGCTTTCCAAATATTTGAACAATGTTTTTCACAAGGTCAAGCCCATCTTCACTTGCAAGCATGTGGTGAATGTTATCTATAGTAGGGATGGAAGTAGTTGAAATGTTGTCATTTTGTACTTGATGTTGTAAGTTTTCTAGGTCCTCATGAATTTGGATTTTGTTTTCTTGCGGGACACTACCATTCCTTATTTCAACTTGCATCACACTACTTGAAGTCCAGGAGTTGTTAAAGGTATTGTCCATACTTAGTGTACTAGTGTCAATACTAGGAGTGAAAGAGCTAGACAACCCAAGATCCACAACAATTGTGCTATCATGGGATGACATGAGTCCTGAACTTTGTCTCACTACAATATTAGTAATAGGACACCAAATACTCATGCAAGGGCTACTAAATGCAAAGTGAATGCAAATGCAATATAAGCTAAGAACAATAAAATGCTTACAACTGAAATTCTAGAATTTGAAACAAAAAGGTAGTAATAGAAAATAGAAATTTAGAAACAAAACTTGAAATTCTAGGAAACGCAGTGTAGAACATGCAAAGGGATTGATTCGTCCAAGGTGGCGAATGAGTCCCAGTGATGATTTTTTTCAAAATTTTTAGAAATTTTTTATTGAATTTTATGCTTTTTGTGCTGTATGACCTAGATCTAAAATGAAAATGCAGATTTCGAATGATTTTGAATGAATTTAGATGCAAAAATGCAAGATAAATGATCTTTCACTAATGGAAAATTAGAAACCCTAGAATGCAATTTAACCAATACAAATCCTAATGCAATGTTAATGCAAGCTAAATCTAGGATGATAATGCACTCCAAATCAGAAAATTAAATGTCCTAAATGTAGGTTCACCAAAATGAAAGGTGGAAAATTGTTTTCTCTCCAACCTTTAGGGTTTAGGTACCTAAAAGGAGCAATTTTCACTTTCACTCAAGAACAAACCCTTGAGATCTCAATGCAAAGGGGAAAGAGATCTTGCAAGAGGGTTGTTCTAGGGGATAAATATGATCTAATGAGGGGTTCACCACCAAGTTTAGACTTGGAAAAGATAATGAAATGCAAGATGAAATATAAAACCGTAATTGATTGCAAAGTGACACTAAATGACCTAGAAAAGTAAATGAAATAAAACAAAAAACTGAAGACAGGAAGGTGTGCACCTAGGAAACTAGAGATGGTTGAATGGAGGTCTAAATCACTAGAAATTTGTCTTTTACTGTTGACTCGAACTCATTTCCAAGCTTGGTGAATCAATCTAGTTTTTGGAAAACTATGTAGGAACAAGTTTTTGCCAAAAGGGTATCCAAATATGTAAAGTCTTAAAAAATTGATTGGAATTGGGACTCATTCATCAAAAGTGGCGAATCAATCCATTTGGGATTTTTTGAAGCTTCAAAGGTTGATATTTCTCTTCTCTATCTGCTCTATCCTTCTTGATTGTTTTTCAGATCTGAATCTATGAATTGCAACTTGTAGGTTTTCTCCAAGGTTCTCCAAGGCTTGATAACAACTTTGGCAGCTTTGAATGATTTGCAACTCTTCTCCAATATTGCTCCTTATGAAATATACAACCTATCCCTACAAATCACACACAAAGGAGAGGGAAAAATGTTGTTGGGTTAGTGGATAGGGGTTTGCCTTGGTCAAACCCCATTTTTGGAAATCAATCCTTGAAATGAAATCAAATAAGAATGGAGAATGATGAATGAAAAAATAACAATGTTGCAACTCATCAAAACCTAGCAATAAGGTGTTGCAATTATGCTTGAAATGGCTGCAATGGATGTAGACTTTGACTCTTGCTTGAATGCTATTGATCTTGAATGAAACACTTGTTTGAATCACAAAATCCTACACCACAATTGTTAGCACAATAACAAACATGACATATGAAATCTTTGACATGATGATTGATCCTTGAATGCTGCTCTAAAGTGCTTGAAAATATACTCTTGAAGACACTTGAATGCTCTTGAATACTCTTGTGAACACTTGATTGCTTGTAAAAGGTGAAAATATGAGTGAAAGAACCTTGTATTTATACTCAATTATGCAAGAATTCCTAAAATTAGAACACTACAAGCCGAAATCAAATCTAGGAGAATAAAATCCCACCAGAAATTTGAATTTATTTTAATTGTGGGCCACATGAGACTCATTTTCCCAAGATGGAAAATTCGTCCCATTTGGCATAATGTATGAGACCAAAAATTGAAAGTGCTTAGAAAGGTGTAAAAACAGGTTTGGGACCCAAAAATCTAGGTGGGATCCATTCATTGAAAGTGGAAAATGAGTCCCAGATCACTAAATCTGGGCCACACAAGCTAGAAACACCTGAATTATGATTGGGTACTAATTGGTGTCAAGATTATCCTCAAAAAGATGCAATAAATGAGGCTTGTGAGTGCAGAATAGGGCTAATTAAAGCATAAGAAAGCTCAATTATTAATGAAAAGCCTAAAAAAGTGTGAAAGTATGTTACAAAACTTTACAACACTTTAAATAAGGCAAGGTTAAGATTAAAAAGAGGTTTATTAGGTGTAATTAATTAATACGACCTTAGAAATGTGTGAAAGTGAGTTACAACACTTCACAACACTTTAGCAAGGTAGAATTTAAATCCATTAGTTCATAAGGTCCCAAGATCTAATGTGAATGTGTCAACTACATTACAACACTAAATCAAGGAAAATTAAGCATAAATTCACAAGGAGGCCCAAACAAGTGTGAAAATTTCCTGATGACATTTTTTGACACTACACCGAGTACCGAAATGCTAGAGTGGTTAAAATGTTAATGTAAGGTTTGGTAAGTCTTATGGTTTGAAAGTTAGAGTCTGGGTAATGTGAAGGTTCCAGTAATCATTGGGATCTGAGAAATTTTTGTTTTGGTAAAAGGCCATTTGAAGTTGTCTGGTACTGAGTATTAGGTAACAATGCATGTTATAAGGTTAATTGTCTAAGTTTTCCTAGGAGTTTGAAGTGTCTAGTAACCTGCTTAAAAGATTGATTATGCAATAATGCATTTAAAAGCATGCTATTTATGATTTGTTTTAAAATGATGATTTATTAATGATTTTTTTATTCTCATGAGAGTTTTATCAATGTTTTAAAGAAGGGATTAATATATAGAATTTGTATGTGCAAGAGGAATAGATTGTGGTGCAGTATTCGAGTATGGATAGTCAAGCAAATTTGGATCACGAGTATTGGCATAACTAGGTAAGGAAGTACACTTTAGGAGTCCATGCGAAGGAGGAGCTTGAGATATCAAAATACTAGGAAACTTGGTATTACATATGTGATGAAGGGGAGTACCTGGATCTGGGGTAATTTACCTCCAAGTGTGTTTCATCTGAGTATGAACTTGAGTGTAGGAACAAAGTGTTGGTGGATTGGGATATCTATATATGGTTCCACCTAATCATTTTAAATATCTAATAGAGGAAGTTCCTACATTTTGTTTGACAAATCTACTTAGCTCCAAGTTAATGTTCTGATTATATTAAAGATGGAGATCCCAAAATATTTTAAAGTGTTGAAAAAGGTTGACATCTGTTGACTTATTCAACATCTCTCCTGCCAGTTGTCATATTCCACATGCCTTGTTGTTATTCATCCCTTGGATTCCCTCATGTGTTGGCCAAATTTCTCTAGTGTCTTCTTATAAAAGGTCAGGAGATGTTGCATTTTAAGTTAAGTTCAGAATTTGTGGATGTTGGAGAACCAATTTTTTTTAAGTTTTTTCTTTTTCCTATTTTTTGTTCTATTCCAGATTAAAAACTTGTATATTTCATTAGAAGTTAATCAATATCAGAGCCAATTTGAAAGATATTTCTTGATATGAAATCTTATGTAGTTGATTGTTTTATCCTATTAGACAAGACTCTGTGTTGCATCGTTTAAGGGTGCATATTGACACTATCTAGTGGCAAATGATCCCCCTTTTCTTTAAAATATCACATCATTCTATGCCTAGATGCAAAGCAATATGGTGACGTATGGAATGGTTTGCTCTGGTTTAGTGATTTCTCGAGGCATGTGTGGATAATACCTAGGATACATTTTACTTTTGAATAATTTTTGATGCTTTATTTTAGAATAGATGTTAAATTTTAGAAAATGTCCCAAAAAAGAGATGAATACATGGAGTTATATTACAAATATTTTGATTCCATGATATTGTTCAATGCTTAAACCTAAAACTACTTGGATAAATGCAAGTTATCTAAAGTTCATGAAATGTTATTACAAATTTGTCAATTTCATGAAGTTGTTAAATAATTAGATTGAGATTATATTTTGCTTATCTTTGTGATTCCTTTGAGGACTAGGAAAATCGTTTACCCCTTGTGATTAACAACATTATCACAATGAACCCTGATGTGAACCTAGTGAAGTCAAGACCTAACATAAATGAGCCTTGGGATTAAGCTGAGTTAGCCTAAGATTTAGGTTGTCCTAGTGCAATCTTTCAAGATAGGTTCCTGTGGTGTGTCTGTGAGGATTTATATGCACTATTGGAGTGCAAATAACATCGTAGTCATCAGTAATTGGCACTAGGAGGGACCCTCTAGTATTCTTTGGAATTGGTATTATTGTCCCTGTTCCAGGTTGGAGGTTTTTTGCTTGTGAAGATGAAAGTCTAAGCAAGTCGGTTATAGAAAGTAAAATGGAAGTTGATAAGCTCCATAAAATCCTTAACCAAAGGCTTTATCCCTTGATTTTTTCACCTTTGTTAGGGTTATCGAGTGTGGAATTCATGAACAATTGATCACAGTGAACTTGATTGTGATTTTTTTTTAATTAGGGTAAGTTTGGCCACTTATAATGTAATTCAGTTAATGGAATGGTCTCTAACTACTTGAAGAAAGGAAACACTAAGGAAAAGAAGTTTTTATTTTGAAGAGATTCCTATCCCTAGTGGAAGTAGAAATATTAAAAAATTAGATGTTAAATCAAAAGGATCCACTAATCATATTATCATGAAGAAACTCCTAAAATTTTGCAAGAAAATAAGCAAAGTGATCAAGACTTAGAAACATCACATCTAAAGCGTGAACGCGAAAGTGATAATTCACCAATCTTCTCACATGTGGAGGGTGACAACGAAGAGAAAGAGAAAAGAAAATGAGCGGGAAATGCGTGCTTTTCACCTCTAACTATGAATCCACAATCTAAAGGGGAAGAAATCATTGATTTTATGCAAAGAACAAAGTATCAAGTTTTTAATTTTTCTCTTTCTGATGATAGTGTAAAATTTTGTTAATACTTGGTCTAATGAAATGAATAGTGATGTTAAGGTTAAAGACAAGACCAAGGAATTGAGAAATCTTCAAGAGAAAGTGAATCAAGAAATGAGTATAGTCATTCATGGAGAAAAGCAAAGTGAAAGGGAAAACCATGATCCCGGACTAGAAGAAGGTAGAGTATTGAGGAACTAGCAAAGGTGTGTGCAATTACATCATTTTCATACATGTGAGCCAATTCATTGTTAAGTACGCATTTGAATTTACATTTTTCAAATGTAGAAAAGTTAAGATAATTCATTGTTACAATAGGATATATATGAAGTTCAAGCAAATTTAAAGACAAGCTTGTTGTAATTCGTACGAAAAACACTATGAAAATAATAGTAGAAATTAGGGTAAATTTCCTAGTTGGGGTTAGTTGTTTAATTAGGGTAAATTCTAGTTAGTTATGGTAATTTGATTTCATAGGGTTTATTTTTTCTTTTTGGTTTGTTCTCGACATTAATTTATTCTACTTAATTTAAAGCACATGAGATATTTTCCTTTGACAAAAAATAGAGGCAATAATAACTGGAAAGGAAAGTACATGATGATATACCTGTTTCAGAAGTGAATGAAGTAGGAGATGCACAACTGGAAGATTCTCAACAGGAGCATGGAGCAGGAGATGAGAATGTACAAAATAATACCCTTCCAGAGGTAGAAGAGAATGCTACAGAAGAAGACACTTCTCTAGTAGGAGAAAATATTGTTGAAGAAGAGAATGTTGAAGGATTTTCAAAGAAGGATAATCAAACAAGTAACATTTCCCCTCCTCTGGAAAAAAAAAAATGTTGAAGAGGTTGTACAAGACAACCAAGAGATACATGAGGAACAAAACACAAAAAACAAGCCTCCTTTGGATAACAGTGATCAATTAGTTGTTGGTGAGAAGATGAATGAATGCAAATCCAATGCTACAAACAAGAAGGATGAAAAGGTAGAGGATTGCATTGGTGACAAGGAAAAGGATTTGGAAAAGAAAGATATTAATGAGAATTTAGTTGAAGAATCCTCGGGAACCTCTGAAGATTCCTTAAAGGGCTTATTAAGCATGCAACTCCAATTCCAACTTGTTGTTTGTGCCTAGTTACTACAAATACCAGTGCAACAAGGACAAGTGGATATAGACAAGATGTCCCCTTTGTAAGAATTATAGTTAGGCGATGCAATCCATGCCTCTAGAAGGAAATAAATTATATAAACACATCAGAAGAGCAACAAGTTAATAAATGAAGCAGTGAAGGTGCTATAGGATAGTGTACCCAGTGTATGTATTGATAATTCATTATATGATGTACAAAATTTAAAACTTTTACTTGATTCTTATAACTTGAGTATTTTAGTACTCTTGAGCAAAAGTTGGAAAAGGAGATTAATAAAAAGGTGAATGATCTAGAAGGTTGATGGATATAACAAAGAAGCATGTGCCATTGCACATAATAAATTTCATAACAACCTTAAGGATGCACCAAATTGTCTTGAAGAGGCCAAGGATATATTTTAGTTTTGTTTGAAGTGGCCCAGTTCAATGAAGAACATAAAGGTTGAGATGGACTCCATTGATTCCTAAATTGATAAGGAATTTGGTGCCTATGATCTAACGAATGATGCAGATGATCCACAAGAGCAACAATTGAAAATATGCATGAACAATTCTTCCAACTACAGGAACAACGAGAAAAGATTATAGTGTAGTTTGGACAACTTAGAGACCTGGTGAATGAAAATTTCACACCTATATCCGGTGCTTCGACTAGTGTGAAGAAAGCAACAAAATTAAATCTGGTACCTAATGCTTTGGATGAAGGTGAAGAACTCCTCATGGAGTTTGAGGCTATGAATGACAAGAAGGACTAGCAGGTGTTATACACTTCTTCTAGTTAATCTATGCATATTTCTTTCCTAGTTATGCATTTTATATTCTATTGTATCTATGCGGATGTTATAAGTTAGTATACCAGTGATAATTTTGATCAGTCTACTTTGGATAACACTATTAGGGGGAGTATGTAAGTCATGTCTATATGAAAGAGGGAGAAAATAAAAAATAATAGCGAGTATATGTGTAATCCAATGAAGAGTTGGTTGATAATGTAAAATCATTAAAAGGGGGAAAAGAGAAGAAACAATAGTACATGTGAGAAAATAATAGAAACTATGTTTTGCACCTTTTTCCCTTGATATCAAAGGGGGAGAATATTTGAGATTTTTTTTGCATGTTGCCATCAATGAAAAGGGGGGAGATTGTTGGAATTTTAAGGAGTTTTCCATTGATATGCTTATTGGCAACATGACCATGAGATATAAAATGTGCATATACAAATTTATCATTGATGTTGACATTGTGGTTTGATGCAATGATTTATGTTTAGTTGGTTGGTTAAGTATGAGTGAGCATGGAGATGGCAATAGAGATGAAGATTTTTTGCTCCGATGAAGAACATATGGATTGATCATTTGGCTAAGTGTTAAAACACAAATTTTTTAGTGTAAAAAGCAGTAGTTTTTTGGTTTACATTGGTTTGTCTTGAGGTAATTTTGTTTGCAATTCAAATGCAATTTTGGTATGTGTTTGAGGACCTTAAATCCAAAGTTTCATGCCTCCTCTAATGTAAAAGTTATGATTGACAATATATCAAGTTTCCAGTGACAGTGTTGCTAGTGCAAATCACCTATTTGGTTTTGTTCACACTTCACTATAGAGTAATATTTTTTTATACAAATTTTAGGGAGTGTTTATAGGTGTCAGATGAATGTGTAGTCCAAATGGTGTGTGTTTTAGAGGTTTGCATGTCAATTTTTGGATGTTTAGTTGGTGTATTTTGGTGTTAGGCCACCAACAGTGCCTATCTAATATATTTGAGGTTGTGAAGAGTTAAAGGAAGTGTCAATTGGTTATGGGGAATGCCGACCTATTTGATGCAGTATAAGTTTTGAATTAAGGTGTGAAGTGTGTATGTTTGATTTTGAGCTGACAAGTTATTATTTTGCATGATGCAGAGTAAACCCACAAAACCGGTTTACAATTCCAGTGAGGAAGGAAAATTGCAAAAAATGCCCCATGGTGAAAATCTTAGTTTTTGGGGGTTCGAACGAACTTTTGGTTCGAGCGAACCCAAAGGGGGTTCGCTTGAACCCCCCTTCAAGTGAACCCTATTAAATGTTGGGTCCCACATATTTCTCATTTCTCAGAATAAAAACAAAGGGAAACTTTGTGGAAAGGGGGGTTTGCTTGATCCCTGGTTCGAGTGAACCTTCAAGGGGGGTTCACTCGAACTTGGGTTCATTTGAACCCCCTTTTTCCCCTTTCTCCCCCTTTGGCACAAAAAATCTCTAGAAATTTTCCCTTTGAAGCTCAAGTTGAGGATGAAAATGGAGGAGACTTCACAAACCCAACTGGATGATGGTAGTCCTCAGAATGAGCTATCTAATGAATATAATTTTAATATGTTTTGGTTTTATTACATGTATCTATTTTTTTTAGTTTGATTAAACATAGGTTTTTCACCGAAAATCAAGCTCTCCATTTTGCACATGTGGAAAAATAGTAGATTATCGAAATAAAATTTTGAAAAATATGTGGAGGCTAGGTATTGATGTCCTTGATCCAATAAAAAAATTGAATTTTGATACATACAAAAAAAGTTATGTTGCATATGGTCCACCTATGTCTGAATTGTAATTGGTTTGAATTCAAAACTTGATTAAGGAAAAAATGTTCAATAAAACACTATGAAACCAAATGAAAGCACTAGATATTGTAGTTACTAATCTAAATTTGAAAAAAATAGAACTTTATCCTTCATGGAAAAAAATTTATGTTGTATATGGTGAACATCACTCCTTAAAAATGGTGTTTATTGAAAAAAACTAGTTTTCAAAGGAGATGGAAAAAAAAGTGAAATTTGATTCCAAAATAAATTAAAAAAATATATTTAGAATCTACAGACAAACTGTCACGAATCACTAGTTTGCATCATCTTCAAATTCCTCATGATTTAGCTGCTATAGGTGCCCGAAAGTGAAGATTAGTTTGAAAAAATCAATTCAGTGTCCAATTTGGCCAAAAATTGTAAACCAGTATTGTGGGATCACCCTACATCTAATTAGGCCAACCTAATTGATGTTGTAGGTGTGCAAATATAATGGGTATAAATTTAAGATCATTTTTGATGTTGTAGAAATGAATGGTGTTGAGATGTTGTACAATGTGTGAATTCCTATCAAGCAGAGCATGTGAGTGTGATGTGAATGCAGAGTAGAGAAGAGTAGCATGAAGTATGTTGATTCAATATTTTAAGCTTTAGTAGAACTGTATTTCCTACATATTGTAGATGCATTTGTAGCAGTTCAAATCTTGGCAATGAGCTACCCCTCTCTTCTATTTCTCTTATTCTTTGGACAGTGAATCCACTAAATAGTCAGTCCATCTGACAATGAGGCTTTCTATAATATCTTATAACTAGTTATAATATACTGTGAGTTAATCCTCACCATGGTTTTTCCCTTTTTGGGTTTTCCACGTAAGAATCTGGTGTTCACATGTTATGTGCTTTGATGATTACTTTCATGGTTTCTTTCCTTATTGCAATTTTAATATGATGTGTGGAATGAATGTTTAAATGTTTAACTAGTTTTAGAGAATATTGATTCAACCCCCCTCTCAGTATCCAAGTGTTCAACAAAATTATCTTCTAGATGATACTTGCGAAAGAAGCTACATCCCAAGAGTAATTTAGTGTGTAATGGTGAAGTGTTTGAGGAGAATAAGATGTAGCTAAGTCATAGGATGTAATGAAGCATAAGATGAACATTTTTGCATTGATAATATAACTCTTTTAATTATACATGGTATCAATTATTAAATTAGTAGGACGATAATGAATTTAATGTTAAAATGATAGTCTTTTATAAAATTCGTGATAAGGAGTTGGTATTTGGTCCAAAGTTTTGTGCCTTTTTTTAAAGGTGTAATAACTAAGTTTTTAGTAGATTTATATAACCTTCACTAGTAAGAGTATCTAGTTGATGATTGATTTTTTTACTTTTTCACATTTATTATATATTCTTAATTTATAGAAAATATTTATATATAAATATTGCATGGTCATATTTTTACATTTTTCCATAAAATATAATTAAAATTTTAGAAAGATTATATCACACTAAATGGGCGTGTTTTGATAGACTATTGAAAATTCTATGAGGTTGTAGTTGTATATATGATTTATGATATGCATTATTATAAATAAGGTTTATCTTATCATGTGGGTTCATCTATTAATGGTGTTCATAAATAGTTTTATCATTGCAAAAATCATTAGACTAGACAATGATAAAATGCACCAACTATTGAAAAAATCATTATGAGATTAATGATTCTCCTTTGCATTTGGGAGGGGTAGCTCCCTTATATGGTGGGAATTTTATTTTAGTACTTTTAATTAGAAAATAAATAAATTCAATTGTGAATATAGGAACACAACATAAACTCCAAAAAAGAGAAGATATCAAGAAAGAAAACAACCTTTCAATTCATCAAAGCCAAAAGAATTGGTAAAGAGGACATCATATAGATAACTAATTGATCATAAGAACAATCAACTTTAAGAGGAATAACTAACATAAGAAAAAATATTCCTCATGAATATTCAAATAAAAAAGGAAGAGGAAGACTCCAACAATCCCCTAAATAAGAAAAGATCCCTTTTTACAAATAAAACTCTTTTATAACCTTTTTTTTCTCCAGCCTTATAACTCTTTTATAAAATTTTAAACAATCTCTTTCTTTTTTTCATTTTTAAAAGAAACCTTTTAAATTCCCTCCAACTACTCTTCAATACTGTCCACGGAAAAGGCACAACCAAAAATTTTGTCCAATAGAAGAGGAATTTCTAGTTCACTAGTAGAAGGGAACACGATGGAAGGTCAACATGAACTGTCAAATACAAGACTTGAAATTGGTGCTTGGCATCATAAGAGTCACCATGAAATTTAGAAACTGTATCATAAATCTTAATTCTAAAGGCTGCCGAAAGCTCCTTGATCTTCATCTTTTCATTTTTAAGAATCTCATTCATTTTCCAATAATTCATTTGTCTATGTTTTCTATTCCAGTCTACTATCTTCTTGTACCCGTGATCAAATTGACATTTCTTCTCAAGTTTCATTGGCTATCTCTCAGTATCCATGGAAAGAAAAATTTGATACATCTCATTCTACTTTTCTTGTGGAGATCTGAAGACATGTTTACCTTTTCTACTTGTCAAGGCCAGTTTCTTGTAGATTTGTTGGTATGCAATGTCCAACCCATCTACGGCAATATCTTGTCAAATTTCTACCCATTTCTTCTTGTTGGCTATCCTCTCCTTTTCTTCAATGTCCTCTATTGGACCTTTTCATCCCAGAAAAAACATTTTTGTTGATTGCAACTAAATCTTTAAGAATTTGATTTGTTAAATCTTGTTGATGTTGCAGACATTTTTCTTGCATCTCCAGAGTTCACAGACACCAGATGGAGAGACTTGAGAATATAAAACTGCCATTTTTCTTTGTGCGTTGCACTTAAAAATATTTTAAACCATGGAAAAATAATGTATTGAATGTACTCTTAATTGTGGATTTCCTTCAACTTCCTTTTGAGAACAAAATGCTTCTTTTTTCATCTTCACGTTCACTTCTACCTCTTCATATTCCATGAAGATAGCAAAACTTGGATCACTCTTTGACATATTTTTCTGTCTTTCTTGTAGTGATTGTTGGCCAATTTTCACCTACAGGCTCAATCAGGCAGGATAAATCATGTGACAGATGTTCGAGAGGGAAAAATGGAGCATTCGCGCAAGGGAAGAATCATGCATCTGATGCTAAGTCACAGAGAGGTCTATTGGAGGGGATCCCTCACTCTGATTTGGCATAAATCCCTTGACGGAATAAGTCGGCAAGACTTCCCCAAGGGTCTTGCCGACCAGCTTTGGGTCATACTTATTTGAAATCCTCGTGGTCGCCAAGACATCTCGGTCGCTATGAAGTTTTGTATCTCTCCATTTTTGAGGTCTCGACAATAGTAGCTCACAAGGTTAGTGTCGGTGAAAACAAATGATTTTGGTATGGACTCTTATTGACAAGGAGGGGTCTCCCTGAATGAAGATTCGAGTTCACCAGAAGGTAAGGTCTCGGCATAGGGTTTGGCTGATCAATCAAAGTCACACTGAAACAGAGTGTTCCCGGTGTAGGATGGTCATCTCAGGGAGATGTCTGGCCGATAGGCCAGGGTCTCGGTGATAGTATGGGTCTTAGTTAGGAGGTCTCACCGACGAGCAATGTCTTGCCGAAGGGAAGTAGCGTCGCCTAAAGGAAGTGAGCTCGACAAGAAGTCTCATTGATAATGAAAAGTCACACCGACATGCCTTGTTCCTTTGGTGTAATGCGAGGAGCTCGGCAGGAAGTCCCGCTGACACATGAGAGTCACCTCAATGGGATCCCAGTTCGCTAAAAGGAAGGTCAAGTTGCCAAGATGTCTCGGCAACTAGCAAAGGTCTCGCCAAGAGAAATTGATATCAGCATAATGTCTCACTGAAGGGATGTTTTTAGCCCAGGGAAGTGGTTGAGCTTCGCCATAAGGTCTCGCTGAATGGAGAAGGTCTCCCCGATATATATGACATTGGCATAACTTCCAACCATCAGAGCCATGTCTTGTCGACATGGTGTGGTCTCATCGACAAAAGTAGATGTTGGTATGACTATTGGACCTCGCTATGAAGTCTTCCCAACTTGCCAAAGTCTTATTGAAAGGAATGTAGAGCTCGGTGGAGTGGAGTGCGTTCGGGGTGACATCAATAAACTCTCGCTGATAGAAGATGAGGAAAACTCGCAGAAGTAGTTTTTTCTTTGGCATGAAGTCTTGCCGAGAGTATGTAGCCTTGCCGATAATGAGAAGGGTTCACCATGACATCTTGCCTTCGGAGGAAGTCTTGCTAACTCATGGTCTTGACAAAAGAAAGTAGATTCTCCATGATGTCTTAGCGAAAGCATCAACTCCTACCAATAGAAGGGTGGCTTTGGTATAGCATTTGGAGCTCGATGAGAGGCCCCACCGATAGTGAAAAGTCTTGCTGAAAGGGTTTGGAGCTTGGGGGAGAAAAGGTGTCATCATTGTGATGTCCCAGCGACCTATCAGAGTCTCCCCGAAATGAAAGAGTTCGCCAAAGAATAGGGATTTTGATATGATGTCTCAACGAAAGAGTTGTGTCTTGCTGATGGTTTTAGGGATATCAATATGAATTTTGAAGCTCCATAAGAACTCTCATCGACAGTTCCATGTTATGCCGATAGCTGCAGAGGGGCATAATTGCATTGATGAGACACTTCCAGTGTCTCACTGAGATGCAATTCTGACTGAACAAGCTTTTGACCGTAGGGGAATTCGTGTGGAATGTGCCCAGGCAATCAAAGAGAGCTTAGCACGAGTTGTGGCGGTCTGACCCGAGAGAAGAAGATCAACAGAATGAAAAGCAATGAGTATCTGTTCTAAGCTCAGGAGCATTCAAAGCAGCTCGCCAAGGGATTCAAAGGTGGACATGAGGAGCAAAAGTAAATGTGGTGGTTGCAGAAAGATCTGAAGAAGACCATTCATGGAAGCGACTCTTCACTGACATGGACAGTAGGGAAGTAATCGAACGCAACATTAACTCCATTAAAAGATCTATGGGAGATTTTTTCTAAAAGGGAGATATTTTGTAAGCCCTAAGGGGCCAAGATCTTTTGGTATATAGGGCATTTTTCCTCTTTATAAAAGGAGTTTAAAGAATACATTCAAAAGAGTTAGTGATTTTTAGCAATCCTCTCTCAGCTAGTGTATGCTTTGTAACCCACTTCAATTTTTTTGGAATATAAAGTACAAAGTTATCTTGATCACTGTTGATGCTTTAGATTTTCATCACTATTCTTGCAAAGTGTTGTACATTTAAGGTTAAGGATTGAGTTATCTTGTGAATTCTTTTATTCCTTTATAACTTTATCTGGTGTTTCATGCCTTCCTTTGTAAAAAGCACCATTATATGAATCACAAACCGTGTTTACATAATCACACATAGATTCTTTTCGGTGAGAATCTTTTCCTTTATTGAAAAAGTGTGTGTATCAAACCTATTTGTGATATATTAATGTGTAGCTCATAGAATTTGATGTGTAGCCTTATGATCATTGACAATTTTCAAGTACAGTCTAAGTATTCCATTGATCTCATCAATTCGATGTATCACCATAGTTTAGTTTTCGTTTCTATGCACTCCTCCCTTTCCCTCTACAGAATTAGCAGTTAGGTGACACCAAAGGAAGCTGGCCTTGTTCAGAGGTTCATTTCAACTTCAGGTGACCCACAACCTTGAAATGATCCCATGTTTCTCTAGAAAGCTTAGTTTTCATAACTTTACATAGAGTGCAATTTCTAGGAGAATAGTTTTTGGCACATTCGGTGGGACTTCCTCCACTTGATATCGCTGGTTTGGTATGCAACCAACAAGTTTAGGACTTCACAAAAGTCATTTTGGCATACTTGGCGACTCTGTAAAGAGGAAGAACTTCAGAATCAATGCCTTCTATAGTTTATGAGAAGAGTTCAGACAAGGAGCAACTTAGTTCCTTTCGAATATTTGCAGCTGTCACCACCAAGAAGACAAGGCAGAGCAACGGAAAGATGAGGAACAATGATTATCCATTCTAGAAGAACTAAATCCACTCCTCCATTTGTGAGATCACATATTGTTGTCCCATCTTTGGTTTCATTTAGAGTGTCAGTAAATCCACCTCAACCACCTCCAATGGCCGCTCCAAGGAATCAACCCTTTGTTGCTTTTAATGGAGGGAGCCCCTTGAATTTGGCATAGCACAATGACATTCCAATGGTAGCCTTGAAGAGTCTGCCAGCTTTCATGGGGGAAGACCAAAATACCCCGATTGAACACATGCGAGATGTGGCTTCTTTATGTGGAGTCCATCACATAACCAAAGAGGATGTTGCAGTGAGATTACTAGCTGCTTCTCTGAAAGGAAGAGCTATGCAATGGTATAGGGGCTTAGCAGTCAGTTCAATTGCAACTTGGGACGAATTTAGAGACAAGTTGCATAAACAATTTCAAGACAGGTCTGATAATTTGTCTTTATTGGAACAATTAACTACAATTAAGAGGGCTCCACAAGAGTAGATGAATGATTTCAATTTTAGATTTCAAAGAACTTGGGATAGAATCCCTGCAACGTTGAGACCACCTCCAAAATATGCATTTTTGTACTTCTTGAAGGCTCTTAACAGCAATATAGCTGTTATGATACAATCAATGGGGGTGTTTCTCTACCAGATGCATTTGAAATAGCAATGAGAGTTGAAAACAACCTAATACAGGCTGGTAAACTTGCTCCTAGGCCACCAATGCTTATATTCCAAGAGATTCATGCAAATATTCCTCTACAGATACCACCTGTTCTAGTTGCTATAACACAAGAAAATACTGCTTCAGGTTCTCCAAATGAGTTATAGGAAATCAAAAGTCTATTGCAATCTTTTGGTAACAAGCTTGTAAGCTTAGAGAAGTAGCAATCATATAGTAGGCTTTATCAACAACAAAATCCAAGTCAACAACAAGCATATCAAGGTAGTAGACAAGCTTACCAGGGCAATTACCAAGGCAAAAGGTAGAATGTGAACACAAGACCTTTTCAGGCCTATGCTCCAGCACCTGTTAGTGCAGTCAAGGACCTAGTTCCTATTCAAAACAACTTAGCAGTCAATTATGAATGGTGCTACCCTTGCAACCAACCCCACAATCAAGCCACTTGCTCAAATGGACTCATCAATTAGGCACTTATGGTAGAGAATGCCTCAAGTTCGCAACAGAGTGCATTCAATGATGCATCTCCACAATACCAAGAGCATCCTACCCATGAAACTATCTTAATTAACTAGCAAGGTGAAGAATTTTGTGGATTAAATGTAGACAATTCTCTAGTTTCAGCTAACACCAGGGCAAAGAAGAGAGCGTTTGAGCTTGATCAAGCAGCTGATAGAGGAAAGGCGACAACTGTGAAACCATCTACATCTCAAGCGACCTGTGGTTTGCAAAGAGATCAACAACTCCCTATCAAGGAGCAGCCACACTTGCAAGCTGATCACACTGGCATAAAGGTATATTATAAAGTAAACCTAGCTATACCCTATAATATTCTTGATAGCATGAAAATGATGAATGTTACAATGTCTATGTGGCACTCATTAGCTATCCCAGGTCAAAAAGATATGTTACAATCAACCTTGTCAAGTTTGAAAATGTCTGATGAAGTTGAGTCTCCAATAGGTAAAGTTAGAGCTGTGTTAACAAATAATCCTTAGGGAAATGATCAAAAACCTAGCAAAGAGATAGGAAAAGGAGTTAAACCAACTCCATTTTATGTGTTAGTAATCATAGGTGACAAGCTAGTTCATAACTGTATGGTAGACAGTGGAGCTAGTAGCTTTGTGATGCCAAAGTAAATTGCTGACAAGCTTGGACTAAAGTATCAACCTTTATAGAAAGGATTAATTCAATTGGATGTTACTTCTATTAACACATTGGACATCTTTAAATATTTGAGTCTCACCCTTCATGCTTGTCCTAATTTTTCTGTTCCTCAGGACATATGCGTCATAGATCTCCCAACTTTCTTTTCCTTATGCCTCTCAAGAGACTTTACAACCAAGATAGGGGGTTATGTGTCAGTTGATTGGTCACATATGCTATTTAGAACAAGATATGGAACCAAGGTCACCATTAAATCCAAAATTTTGGCTAAAGATCATATCGAGCAGTATAGCCCAAGTCCTGTCAATGCTGTTCCTATTGCTGCAGACACAAATTATGTTGCTTTTACTGACAGTGAGCTGGTTGTCACTCAAGAACTTCAAGAAAAAGCTTTTCCTAATGTGCTATTGCATGAGTGGGCAGTTGAAAATGTGTTGGACAGTCTTGAAGACCTCATTCAAGATGCTGGTATGGGAAACTATGTCATGCTTGAGCCTGACACAGAGATTCCAAACCTTGAGAAGGATTCAGGCCAGTTGTTGCAACAACAAAGTGGACTTTGGGAGATGTTCTTTGATGGTTCTAGGAGCAAGAATGGAGTAGGAGGAGGTGCAATGCTTGTATCTCCACAAGGTGATAGGTACTTTTCAACTTTTCATTTTGCTTTTGCGTGCTCTAATAACACTGCTAAGTATGAGGGCCTTGTTCAAGGTCTTGAGTGGGCAAGGAAGAGAGGAATAACCCACTTGAAAGTTTATGGGGATAGTGAGTTAATCGTCAATAAAACAAGAAGTCTAAATGTTGCTAAAAATGACACACTAAAGTCTTACAAAAATAGAGTGTGGAATATGATTGAGGAATTTGATGCCTTTAACTTAGTATCTATTCCAAGGAAGTAGAACAAGCAAGCTGATAGGCTTGCAGCCATTGGAGCACAGTTTGATATTCTAGGTGACATTAGAAAAGAGAAAGTACAATAGTATGTGAAAGTTGTAGTTAGGCCATCAATTCCTGATAACAACATTCACTGGCAAGTTTTTGATAGTGATGAGTAGATTCTTTCTTTTTTGCTTGAAGAAGATCAGTTCTCCATGGTGAATCAAGCAAAAATTAAGCAACAGTATGATGATCAAGTCATACAACTGAGAAAAAATAAGTTACCCAAAGGCCTTGTTACCTTAGAGTCAATTTTCAGTACTGATGATCAGCTTAAAAAGGGTAAAGCTGGCTTGCAAATCAAAGAAGAACATTATGAAGAACTAGAGATTTTCAAAGGTAAACTCCTTAAAATAGGCAAAAAAATTTCACATGAAGATAAACAATCTTTTGTTGCCTTATGCCAGGAATTTTATGATGTGTTTTCTTGGGAATACTCAGATTTGAAAGGGTTTGATCCCCATATTGTTCAGCACACAATTGAGTTATAACCTAATGCTAAGCCAGTAAGGCAGAAACAATGGCCCTTGAATCCTAAGCTTGAGCCCTTAATGATTAAAGAGCTGACCAAACTAGTTGAAGGGGGTATCATCTTTCCTATTAAACACACTTCATGGGTTTCTAACCTTGTGTCGGTTAGGAAGAAAAATGGTGAAATAAGACTTTGTGTAGATTTTAGGGATCTTAACCAAGCATCTTTGAAAGATCACCACCTGCTGCCCTCCATGGAACAAATCTTACAAGTAGTTGCTGGTTCTGAAAGATTTTCCCTATTAGATGGTTTTTCAGGCTATAATCAGGTGCTGGTCAAGGAAGAGGATCAGTTCAAAACTGCTTTTACATCTAAGTGGGGCACCATGGCATACAAAAGGATGCCTTTTGGTTTATCTAACGCTGGTGCCACGTTTCAAAGGGGCATGGAGATGGTGTTTCAAAGTTTAATTAATAAGGTTGTGCTGATTTATTTAGATTACATTATAGTTTATTCTAAGAACGCTGATGAACATTTGTTACACCTTAAGCAAGTTTTTGAAAAATGCAGAGAATTTGGTATTTCTCTCAATCCAAAAAAGAGTATCTTTGCTGTTCATGAAGAGAAATTATTAGGACACATAGTGTCAAAGCAAGGAATTACTATTGACCCTGAAAGAGTCAAAGCCATACTTGAGTTACCATTACCCAATCACAAGAAGGGTCTGCAAAGGTTTTTGGGCCAAATCAACTTTCTGAGAAGGTTCATCCCTGATGCTGCAAACCTGTTACAGCCTTTGATCGCCATACTTAAGAAGAATGCAATTTTCAGTTGGACTAGAGAAGAAAAAAAAAAGTTTTGAAGAAATCAAGGAAGCTTTAGCATCAGCTCCAACACTGGTAAATCCAGATTTTTCTAAAGACTTCTTCTTACATGCTTTTGGCAGTGTTGGTTCAATCTCGGCTATGCTAGTATAGAAAAATAGTGATAATTTAGAGCAGCCCATAACTTTCTTTAGTCAAGTACTTACTGATTATGAAGAGAGGTATACTTTTGTTGAGAAACATGTTCTCGCTGTGATCAGAAGCCTAAAGAAGTTTAAGCCTCTAGTATTAAACAATAAAATTCATATTCTGGTTGCACACTCAAGTGTCAAAGAATTCTTGTTGAGTAAAGATCTGAATGAAAAAAAGGGTAGGGTGGATCACTAAGGTAATGGAATATGATGTGGATATCAAGATTACCAAATTGGTTAGAGGTAAAGATCTCTATGAACAACTTGCTGGAGGGTCAATCAGTGAAAATAAATAAAAAAAGGATGCTATTTTTGCTAATACAAATGAGTCTTTGGATGCTCAAGATGATGTGCCTGTGGTAACACTTAATTGGGTTCAAGACATAACCCAATTTTTACGAACCGGTGAGTGTCCATTAGGTTTGAATAGAGCCAAAAGAAGATACTTCAGACTGTAGTCCATACCATGCGTGCTAGTAAATAATGTTATTTTTAAAAAGGATCTAAATGGTGTTCTGCTAAGATGTATTCACAGTGATCAAATTGAAAAGGTACTTTGTGAGTTCCATGATGGAGCTGCAGGAGGTCACTTTGCTCCAAGAACTACTGCATGGAAAATAATGAGAGCTAGTTATTACTGGCCCAACTTATTCAAAGATGCTTATGCATGGTCAAAGAAATGTGTGAAATGTGCTCTTTTTGCAGGAAAAGAAAAGCTACCTGCCATGCCTCTACATCCAGTTCAGGTGGAGCAACCCTTCATGAGATGGGGGATTGACTTTATTGGGCCAATTAATCCACCATCTAGTGCTGGTCATAAGTGGGTTCTTACTGCTACAGACTATGGACAGAAGCAATAGCTTTGAAAGAAGCAAAAGAATCTTCAGTTTTGAGTTTTTATGAGGATATGGTAACCAGGTTTGGAGTTCTTGACTCTATCATATCTGATAACGCTCTTGCATTTGTGGGATTAAGATTAACTGATTGGGCTGTTAAACATAACATTCATTTGAATACATCCTCAAATTATTACCCTCAGGGTAATGGTTTAGCTGAAAGCACAAACAAGGATCTCATCAGGATTATTAAAAGAACCATGAAGGATAATCAAAGGACCTGACACATTAATTTAAAGAATGCACTTTGGGCAGACAGAGTGACTCCTAAGAGGTCCATTGGTAATTCACCATATGTGTTAGTTTATGGAAAAGAGGCTAGATTACCTTTATCTATGGATCTTCCAGCTCTAGACATTGTTCACCAGTTAGAAATGTTTGAGGAACAGGACCCAATGTTCATGAGATATGTAGAATTCATGGAGCTCGAGGAATCAAGAAACAAAGCAATGAAAGCTTTGGAGTATCATCAACTCCAAACAAAGAGAACGTTTGACAAGAAAGCTACAACCAAGAATTTTAAAGAGGGCGATATTATTCTCAAATGGGATGTTCTGAAAAGCAGGCCAGGCCATCACACCAAGTTTGACAATATGTGGACAGGTCCATTTATCATCAAACACTACAAGGAACACAATGCTTATCAACTGGCCACAACTAAGGGTGAAGTGCTTCCTATCCCAATCAATGGGATACACCTCAAGCCTTGTTTTGAGGTTTGATAAGTTCTTTCATTGTACATATTAGGTTAGGTTTTATGTTTTCCCTAGGTGCCGTTTCAACATAGTAAATAACTTCTCTTTAGTTTCTCCTGTTTTGTCATTTTGATGACCTATTGTGTTCTAAGAGTCTCAAGCGAGTTGCGGCCATGTGCAAGCTATTTTTTATTTTCTTTTTCTGAGTTTTCCTAATGACTCCATGCCTAGTGGACAAGTTTTGGCTACTAGTTTCCTTGTTTAGCAGGCAAACATCCAGCAAAGGTCACCAGAAATGTTGCCCAATTTTAACCTATGGGCTCAATCAGGTAGGATAAATCATGTGACAAATGTTTGAGAGGGCCAAATGGAGCATTCATGCAAGGGTAGAATCACACATCTAATGCTAAGTCACAGAGAGGTCTATTAGAGGGAATCACTCACTCTGATTTGGCATAAATCCCTTGACGGAATAAGTTAGCAAGACTTCCCCAAGGGTCTTGCTGACCAGCTTTGGGTCATACTTGTTTGAAATCCTTGTGGTCACCAAGACATCTCAGTCACTATGAATTTTTGTATCTCTCCGCTTGTGAGGTCTCGAAAACAGTAGCTCACAAGGTTGGTGTTGGCGAAAACAAACGATTTCGGTATGGGCTCTTACTGACAAGGAGGGGTCTCCTCGAATGAGGATCTGAGTTCTCCAAAAGGTAAGGTCTCGGCATAGGGTCTAGCTGATCAATCAAAGTCACATTGAAATGGAGTGCTCTCGGCGTAGGATGGTCATCTCAGGGAGATGTCTAGCTGATAGGCCAGGGTCTCAGCGACAGTATGGGGCTTAGCCAAGAGGTCTCACCGATGAGCAATGTCTCACCGAAGGGAAGCAACATCACCAAAAGGAAGTGAGCTCAGTAAGAAGTCTCATTGATAATGAAAAGTCATATTGACATGCCTTGTGCCTTTAGTGTAATGCAAGGAGCTCGGTAGGAAGTCACCCTGATGGGATCCCAGTTCGCCAAAAGGAAGGTCAAGTCATCAAGATGTCTCAGCGACTAGCAAAGGCCTCACTGAGAGAAATTGATATCGACATAATGTCTCACCGAGGGCTTAGTGTCTCACCGAAGGGATGTTTTGAGCCCAGGGAAGTGGTTGAGCTTCGCCATAAGGTCTCGTCAAATGCAGAAGGTCTCCCCGACATATATGACATCGACGTAACTTCCAAACATCGGAGCCATGTCTTGTAGACATGGTGTGGTCTCAGTGACAGAAACAGATATTGGTATGACTATTGGACCTCGCTATGAAGTCTTCCCGACTTGCCAAAGTCTTACCGAAAGGAATGTAGAGCTCAGTGGATTGGAGTGCATTCGGGGTGACACCAATAAACTCTTGCCAATAGAAGATGAGGAAAACTCGCCGAAGTAGTTTTGTCTTCGGCTTGAAGTCTTGCCAAGAGTATGTAGCCTTGCCGACAATGAGAAGGGTTTTCCATGACATCTTGCCTTCGTAGGAAGTCTTGCCGACTCATGGTCTCAGCAAAAGAAAGTAGATTCACCACGATGTCTCGACGAAAGCATCAACTCCTGTAGATAGAAGGGTGCCTTCGGTATAGCATTTGGAGCTCGATGAGAGGCCCCACCGATAGCAAAAAGTCTTGCCAAAAGGGTTTGGAGCTCAGGGGAGAAAAGGTGTCATCGTTGTGATGTCCCAGTGACCTATTGGAGTCTCCCTGAAATGAAGGAGTTCACCAAAGAATAGGGATTTTGACATGATGTCTCAGCAAAAGAGTTGTGTCTTACTGATGGTTTTAGGGATATTGGTATGACTTTTGAAGCTCCATAAGAACTCTCATTGACAGTTCCATGTTATGCCAATAGTTGTAGAGGGGCATAATCGCATCGGTGAGACACTTCTAATGTCTCACCGAGATGCGATTCTGATTGAACAAACTTTTGACCATAGGGGAATCCATGTGGAATGTGCCCAACCAATCAGAGAGAGTTAAGGGCGAGCCATGGCAATTTGATCCAGGAGAAGAAGATCAACAGAATGAAAAGCAACGAGTATATGTTCTGAACTCAGGAGCATTCAAAGCAGCTTGCCAAGGGATTCAAAGGTGGACATGAGGAGAAAAAGTAAATGCGGTGGTTGTAGAAAGATCTGAAGAAGACCATTCATGGAAGCGACTCTTCACTGACATGGACAGTAGGGATGCAATTGAACGCAACATTAACTCCATTAAAAGATCTATGGGAGATTTTTTCTAAAAGGGAGATATTTTGTAAGCCCTAAGGGGCCAAAATCTTTTGGTATATAGGGCATTTTTCCTCTTTGTAAAAGGAGTTCAAAGAATACATTCAAAAGAGTTAGTGATTTTTAGCAATCCTCTCTCAGCTAGTGTATGCTTTGTAACCCACTTCGATTTTTTTGGAATATAAAGTATAGAGTTATCTTGATCACTGTTGATGCTTGATATTTTCATCACTGTTCTTGCAAAGTGTTGTGCATTTAAGGTTAAGGATCGAGTTATCTTGTGAATTATTTTATTCCTTTATAACTTTATCTAGTGTTTCATGCCTTCCTTTGTAAAAAGCACCATTATATGAATCACAAACTGTGTTTACATAATCAGACATAGATTCTTTTCTATGAGAATCTTTTCCTTTATTGAAAAAGTGTGTGTATCAAACCTGTTTGTGATATATTAATGTGTAACTCATAGAATTTGATGTGTAGCCTTATGATCATTGACAATTTTCAAGTATAGTTTAAGTATTCCATTGATCTCATCAATTCGGTGTATCACCATAGTTTAGTTTTCATTTCTATACAATCCTTCTCCCTTTCCCTCTATAGAATTAGTAGTTAGGTGACACCAAAGGAAGTCGGCCTTCTTTGGAGGTTCATTTCAACTTCAGGTGACCCACAACCTTGAAATGATCCCATGTTTCTCTAGAAAGCTTAGTTTTCATAACTTTGCATAGGGTGCAATTTCTAGGAGATAACAGTGATGACATAATATTGTTAGCTTGAATTTTCTTTTTCTATCATCACAAAAATCTCTTGCTAGCATGCTTAAGTTGGTCCATGTCTAGCTGATAGATATAAGCTTTCAGAAAGAAAATGTTAGCACATTGGATGCATAGATAGAATACTTGAGCATTAGATAACTCCTCTTGTTCGCTACGACCCATTATTTAGCAACATCTTAAAATTTTTGGGAGCTTATTGTTCGGGCAACTTTCATGACAAGTGGTCAATACTCATGTGCTCGTGAGTTGATCTCATTCGATGACTAGAGAAATTGCACTCTATTTTGTCCAACGATTAGGACCTTCCTCATATGCCCTTTCCTTCTTGAGAAGACTAGAAAACGAAAGTACCGATGATGCTTCAAAACTTTTTCCAACCCTTCTGAGGGTTGAGCTCTTACCCATTACTTATTACAATATTTTCTTTAGAAGGACACAAGTAGTCACCAACACTATTGGTCAAGAAGGTAGTTCAACATTTTCTTTTTAATGTCTTCTGCATTAATGCCCTTAATCATAGTTGAATCAACAACTTTCGAATTTTCCTCAACCTCAAACTGAGATAGCTTCTCAATAGATTTGCATAGGCCTTTATAATAAAAAAATTCCCCGTCTTTGGATGGAAAACTCTTATTCAAGCACCCTTCAGACCTTTTTGCATATCGACTACAAAGTGTATCCCAAGTTAGAAGTTTGTTGGCATTTCACCAATTGTATTGACTGCAGATTCTTGGTTTGAGAAATAGCCCATTTTCCTCTTTATACCCAATTTTGTAGTTAGGGAGGGCAATTTCCACCCAAGTACTCACAACTTTTTCCTATCATGAACATGCCAATGTAATAGATAAGACCCAATTTAGAAAGATTTATAGAATTCTAATGTTTCCCTACTAATCTAATTACCAATTGCAAGCATTTGTCAGTGATATGTGGGAACATGAACAAGCTTAAGTGCAGAAGGTTTTGTTGTGGAAATGGAAATGTAAAACCCACAAACTTAAAATATTACAACACAAATTAGTTGCAAAGAAATACAAAAGAGAATTAAATGGAATAACAGAATAATAAACATGACACAAATTTACATGGTAAAACCTTGACAATATGTCAAGGAAACATCCATGGGGCAAAGTATCAATGTTCTTATTGCTCAAAGAAACTGATTACAATCTTCACACAGCTGCTGTTCTTCAATTAAGATTCATAATAATAATAATTTTTCCTTCAAAATAGCAAGATATATAATATCTTTAGCCTGTGTCAAACTTAGAAAAAACCAACTTTGTTTTAAACCTTTTTTTTAAATCTTTATCTTTTTCAAAGATAAGATTTTCCTTTCTTTATTTCCTTTATCTTTCTCAAAGATAAAACTCTGCTTTATTTCTAATATTATTGTCACTATCCAACAATATCCACCTTAACAACAATTTACCTAATACTTTCCCACTGCAAACCAAGAGAAGTCAAACACCACTTCAACTTCTTTAACTGTGTTGATTTTGTAAACATGTTTACACAATTTCTAGTGTATGAACTTTCTCAAGAGCCACTCCACCTCCATCAATAACCCATCTTACAAAATGGTATTTAATCACAATATGTTTAGTCCTACTATGATAAGCTATATTTTTAGTTAGATGTATAACACTTTGTATATCACAAAATACAATCACCTTGTCCTGCACTTTTCCAAACTCACCCAAAAGACCCTTCAACCAAATTGTCTCTTTGCAAGCATGTGAGACAACCATATACTCTTCCTCAGTAGTGGATAAAACAACTATTTCTTGAAGCTTTAACATACAACAAATAGGTCCTCTCACAAGAGTAAAGAAATAACCTAATGTAGATCTCCTTTTATCCAAATCACTTGCAAAATTTGAATCAACATAACCACAAACTAAACCACTACAAACATCAAAGGTGATATAATAATCACTTGTGCCTCTAAGATACTAAAGCACCTATTTTATTTTTTCCTAATGCTCTTTACTTGGTTTGTCATGCATCTACTAGCAACACCAATTGCATGTGAAATATTTGGTCTTGTGCATACCATCGCATACATTACACTTCTTATTGCATTAGCATATGGTACACGAGAAATATAATCCTTTTCTTCTTTATTACTAGGACATAAACTTGAAGAAAAATTAAAGTGAGAAGCTGAATGGATATTTATTGGTTTCACATTCTTCATACCAAATCTTATGAGGATCTTTTCCACATACTTCTGCTGCAACAACCAAAGCTTACCATGTTCCTTGTCTCTATGCATTTCCATGCCCTAATTTTTTTTTGCTACTCCTAGATCCTTCATATCAAAAGTCCTAGCCATCTAAGCCTTTAACCCATTGATATCAACTATGCTTTTACTTGTTACAAGCATATTGTCAACATATAACGCCAAGATAATGAACAAACTATTTTTCAAAATTCCAAAGTAAACACAATGGTCATACTCACTCCTTGTAAAATTTTTACTCACCATGAAGGAATCAAACTTCTTGTACCATTTTCTAGGAGATTGCTTTAGACCATACAATAAATTTTTGAGTTTGTACACAAATTTCTTATTGTGATCTTGAACAAACCCTTCTGGTTGTTCCATATATATCTCTTCATCCAAATATCCATTTAAAAACACTATTTTAGCATCTAATTGCTCCAATTCAAGATCAAGTAAACCAACAAGTGCTAAAACAACCTGAATAGAAACTAGCTTAACAACTGGTGAAAAAATTTCATGAAAATCAATACCTTCCTTTTGAGAATTTACCCTTTGCTACCGGTCTTGCTTTGTACCTTTCAACTTTGTCATCAACACCCTTATTCAATTTGAAAACCCATTTGCAACCAACAACTTTCCTACCCTTTGGGAGTTCTACCATACCATGTTTTATTCTTCTCCAAGACATCCATTTCTTCTTTCATTGCTATTTCTCATTTAGCATTTTCAACACCATCTACTACTTCCTGATAACAACTAGGTTCCCCATTATTAGAAATAAAAGAAATAGATGAAACATAATCATCATACCTTCTACGAGGATTTATAACTAGTGTAGATCTCCTTAGATCTCTAGTTGTGGAATTTCCACATTTTCTTGTAAATTTTCTACATCCTCATCTTCTTCTTTGAAAGCTTCTTCTTGCTCCATGTTTTATGTAGATGGATGAGTATCCAATTGAATTTTTTGATGTTGAGGTACTTGTTCCTATTTCAAATCAACTACTACAATATATGATTTTATGAGAGGAGATTCATCAAATACTACATCTTTGTTAATAATAACTTTGTGAGTAATAGGATACCATAATCTATATCCCTTAATTTTGTCACCATAACCAACAAATATATATTTCTTAGATTTGGTATCTAATTTAGAACACCAATCTTTTGAAATAAGAGCATATGCATCACAACCAAAATATTTCAAATTTAAATAATCACAAGAATGACCTGTCCATACTGCTTCAAGAATCTTACAATCTATTTCAACTGATGGTGATTGATTTACCAAATAACTAGTTGTAGTGACTTCTTCTACCCACAACTCTTTCTGCAACTTGGAATTACTAAGAATGCTCCTTTCTCTCTCTAGAAGAGTCCTATTCATGGATTCAACAACATTTTTTTGAGGAGTGTAAATAGTGATTTTGTACCTTTTGATCACCACTTCCTTACAATAATTTTCAAATTTCAAATATGTGAACTCACCTCCATTATCTATTTTTAAACACTTGATTGATCTACCAGTTTTATTTTCAACCAAAACTCTAAACTACTTAAATACACTAAACACATCAACTTTTCTTTTAAGAATATAGACCCACACCTTTTTAGAGTAGTCGTCTATAAATGTCAAAAAATATGATGCTCCTCCAAAAGAAACTGTAGGGGATAGTCCCCGAACATCTAAATGAATATAATCTAGAATACCCTTATATGACTACCTGCTTTAAAATTCTATCTAGATTGCTTCCCATAAGCATAGTGCTTGTAGAAATTCAAATTCAAAGATTTTAAATTTGGAAGTAACTTAATACCTTCAATACTTTCTTTCTCATGTGACCCAATCGTTGTTGCCACAAACGAGTAGATTCATTTTCTTCCTCAGATACCACAACCACTTCATTTATTACAATACTCCCTTCTAGTTTGTAAAATTTTCTAATATTTGTAGCCTTCATGACCACCAAAATTCCCTTGGACACTTTCATTGATCCACCTTGACTTGTAAATTTATAACCTTTAGAATCTAAAACTCCTAAGGAAATTAAATTATTTTTGAGTTCCGGTATATGTCTTACCTTTATTAATATCCTCACAATACCATTGAATATTTTAATCTTAATGCTCCCAATCTCAATAGTCTTACAAGAAACATTATTTCCCATAAGAACAACATCACCATCAATAGCTTAATAAGAAGAAAACCAATTCTTATGTGGACACGTGTGATTAGAAGCACCAAAATCTAATAACCATTCCTCATGATACTGTAATGAATTACAAACAAATAAAACTTCATCAACCGTACCTGAACTTGTCTCAACCAGATTTGTTTCTTTTTTTTAGTCATCATTGTCTTCTTTTCTCTTCCAACAATCTTTCTTGAGGTGCCTTGATTTATTGCAGTACCAACATTTTCTCTTACCCTTACTCTTTTTTCCTTTTGACTTAGATCTAGATGTACCTCTCAAATCTTCCCCTTTTTTTGTGTATCAACCTCTAACCACCATTGCTTCTAATGTGGAGGTTTCTATGTTAGATTTCTTTCACATCTCTTTAGACAATAAAGCTCCTATAATAGAATCAAATTCAAGGGTGTTAGTTGTGCTAAAGCTAATAGAAGTGACTAAGTGATCCTTGAATTTAGTAATGAACATAATAACGCAACAACCTTGTCTTGATCTTCAACTTTTACACCCATACTAGCTAATTGACATATAAAAGTATTGAAAATATTTAAATAATCAAAATATTTATACCTTCATATTTCATTCACAAACTATACAACTGCCTCTTCAAGTAGATCCTATTTGTCAAAGACTTTGTCATATAAATACTCTCCATTTTACTCCATAAGCTTGGTGTTGTTTCTTCTTAAACAATATTGAAAAGAACATCTACTAAACACAACCGAATTGTGTTAAGAGCTCTTGTATCAAGATCCTCCGAATTTTCATTAGTCATATTTGTAGATTTCTTTGACTTTTCTACCAACACTTTGTGCAATCCTTGTTGCACTAACAAATCATGCATCTTGAGCTTCCATAGCTCAAAATTATTCTTTCCATTGAATTTATCCACCTTGAACCTTGCATTCGAAACCTTTTCCATTCAATGCTAAAAAAAACACCAAATCCTAACACAAACACTACAAAATAATTGCTCTAATACCACTTGTTGTGGAAATGGAAACGTAAAACCCACAAACTTAAAATATTGCATCACTTTAATTAGATGAAAAGAAATACAAAAAATAATTAAATAGAATAACATAATAATAGACAAGACACAAATTTACATGGTAAAACTTTAACAATATTTCAAGGAAACATCCACGGGGCAAAGTATCGATATTCTTATTACTTAGAGAAACTGATTACAACCTTCACACAACTGCCACTCTTCAATTACAATAATAATTTTTACTTCAATGTAGCAAGATATATATATATATATAATATTTTGAACTTATGCCAAACTTAGGAAAACCAGCTTTTTTTTTAATTCTTTTTTTTTTAAATTTTTAAATCTTTATCTTTTTCAAAGTGTATACCCTGATATTTGCACTTCTCTAAATGAGCAAAACAACTAAGAAATATGAAAAACAAAATACCAAGGACACCTCAAGATTAGCCAAAAGAGAGTGACAAAACAATAAGGAAAGTAGATAGCACAAGACAAATAGTTTTACCTTCCTTTGTTGTTGATACTCCTTTGATTGGCCCTTGCTTAAGATGGGATGTGTGCTCCTTGATGGCTCTATTGAAGATCTTTACTATGTGCTTGGATGCAAATGCAAGTGGATATGATTGAAAATTGGATGAGTGCACAAAATGGCAGCATGTAGTTGCAAATTGACTAAGTGTTGAGAAAGAAAATTGGCAGCATAAGGTTGCTCCAAATGAAAGTCTCCTCCAAATGCCCTTGAGGAGGGGGTATTTATAGAGGATCTTGAATTCTCTAGAGAATTCAATGGTCAAGATTGATCCAACAAGGCCAAGATGAAGGGCTATGGTGGGTTGAGAACCCACAAGCCCTCACATCTTGACATGTGGAGGGTGAAGTGGCCAAGGGTGGATGAGATGGAAATGAGTTGTCAAAAAGGTACATGAGGTGGAAAAGGACATGCACCTTGGGGGATGAGAGGATTTCCACAAAAAGGGATTTCTTGTCCCCAAGTGGGAGTGAAAGGGACATTTGAGGAATTTTAGAATTCCTCAAAAATCTACATGGGAAAAGGAAAGGTGGTTGGGGATAAATGTGAATTAAAAATTCACATTTCTAGGATGATCTAGAGGGTAAAAGGTGGGCTCCAAAAAGGTGGGACTTGGTCACATGTGGAGATTGTGACAAGTCCAAGGTTCTAGAAGCCTTGGAAGGATGGAATGTGAATTAAAAATTCACATATAAAAGAGGGGAATCTAGGAAGAATAAAAAGGAATTAAAAATTCCTTGGAGAATGATTAGGCTTAATTAATCAGTAATTAGAGGATAAATGAGGATTAGAAGCCAACTTGCAAAAGTTGGAGGATGTGACACATCCTAATCAAGGATTAGGCATGTGCACATCCTAATGAAGAAATTAGGAGATGGATTAGGATTAGATGAAAATGACATGTGAGGAATTAAATAAATGTAATATTTATTTAATTTATTTGATGAAAAGAGGATTAAGGAGGGTAAGGTATTTAATTATTAATTAAATACCTTAGGGATTTAACAAAATTAAAGATATTAATTAAATAATACTAATATTACTTAATTAACTCGGATAAGAGGATGTTTAGACGAAAAGTGATAAATTTGGATAAATTAAGTGTCCAAATTTGGATGTCTACACAAAGATGAGATTTTATTTCTTTATTTCCTTTATCTTTCCCAAAGATAAAACTTTGCTTTATTTCTAATACTTTTGTCACTATCCAACAAGTTTCCTATCTTTAAAAAATCTTGGTTAACATTTTCCTTCTTAATAGTTGCAAATTTTCCTTACAAAGAGTTTCCAAATGATAAAAGTTCTTGCAAACCATAATTTTCATTTCTATATATGGCCCCTTAGACTCCTTATAATCCTTAGAAGAATATTGGATCCTAGGAGGCTTAGAATTCCCTCCATCTTCTTCGTAGATTCTAATCCCTAAAATAAATTTTTTTGCAAACCTAAGATGGGAAAAGAGACAACCCCATTCCATGCTTCATAAACAAGCGCTTTGCGTGAGCTGGAGTCCCTGCCTTAAGCAGGTCTGTTCATAGGGAGAACAACGGTAAGCAGTTAGAAAGCAATTTGCTATAGCATAGGGCCTTGAGACACAAACATATGGACTATTCAGACAGAAAAAGGAATACTCAGAGTCATGAAAAAGGCTCCTCAAAATGAATTTTCCCTTTGTAATTTGAATCGAATCTACCTTTTGTATGCTGGTTTATTTACTTCATAATGTGATTAAAACAATTATAAAATACTAATTCATGAGTAGAATATGTATTGATTCTATAATTATTTTCTTATAATTAGAAGTTTGTGTAAATCACATATGCTCAAATTTTCATATAGATAACATTGTGAGAGTTAATGATTAGTTGAATTAAGAGACTTCTACACAGTAAGAAGTGTAACTTGGAGTTAGATAATATTGATAGGAAGTCATTGATTTTCTTTCATCTATTGCCTATAATTTTTATTGGGTTTCGATATAAATCCATGGGCATTAGCAGCCATTGCAGGCTCAATCACCTGTATCTCAGTTGCATGTTCCTTACCATACAAAATATTATTTCTAATCACACTAGTTGTGTTACACATGAATACTTGCACCAAATTGTATCAATGAAATGTGGTCTTGGGCTTACAATGGGTGCTAGATATGCTCACTATGTATTTGTTGAAAAGGCTTTAGAAATTTCCAAAAAACAAGTGTAATAGGTATAGTAAAATTAGTTAACTTCTTCTACACATAGGTGCTAGCAAAGAAGTCGCTACATACCTTTCTCTGTTTTAGCCAAATTGATGCTTATGACTACAACTAAAACAAGAATCGATGAGTTACTGCTAAATCTTTATGGCACAATGAAAATGGCCTAAACTCTTCAGCAATATTGTCGCACTAGTCAAAGTAACCACATCATATTGGCAAAACGATAAAAAAGGGGGTTGCCATAGGCTCAATTTCCCAGATACAAACTCTAATCTTCTTTTTATGTCAAACTCTGCATTTGCTATCAACCATAGAAGTGGAAGGAGACATGGAAGGGCTCCATTGTCAACAATATGGATTTGCAGAATGAAAAGTAAGTGACTGATGAACACTTGCTGATGGTAATTTTTCATGAGGAGCATATGCCATCTTAAAAATTGATTATTGCAACTCCTCTGGGAAAAAAAAGTGTAGTTTGGTTTTAAACCAAATCGTGCAATAGAAAGTTTGGGAGTGGAGGCACCAATTTTAGATAGGACATTGCATATATAAATATAGGTGCCAATAAACATAAAGCTTAAATATAGGTGCAAGATGCAAGAAAATTGTGCTTTATCATTTGGTCCAATAGAATAGTAACTGTGAATGATAAACATATATCCCAAGCTTTGTAATGTGGACTGAGGTGGTTGATTAGCAGTAACCAGAACATAATAGAGTAGCTCTGACCAACATGGATTTCTAGAGAATCATAGAGGTTTTGGATAGTGTGAGACACTCAACTTCTACAAGCTTCATCTTCTGAGCTTGAATTCTGAAATTCAGAGAGGATGAAAACTCCACATTTGATATTTACAATAAGTAGATTGAAGACATCAAAGATTTGTTTGCAAAGTAACCATATATGACAGATCAAACAAGTATTAGTTTCAATTTCACAGTCAGGTTCAACAATACCAATGTAAATCCTTGTGCATTTCTAGTTTCTCTGTCTGTAATTAGCTGCAAAAAAAAAAGATTGTACGATGCAAGAGATTTAATCATAAAAGATAGACAAACACTAAACAATTTCAAACATGTATGCAAAAATATTGTCCAAGACACTTTTTTAAGATGCACATATGACTTTTAATTTATGATTTTATACCATTTTTAAACCATGAATATAACATGGCTAACAAATACACAAAGATCCCCCACAAGAGTCTATAAGATGGCAAGAGACATCAAGTTTCTCCACTGTTTTTCTCATAACAGGCCCTTAGCTGCATATTGGTAACAGATAATATCTATCATAGTGAATTTATTGTGAAGTGTTCAAGAAAAATATATAAGTAACTAATGTAGACATGTAAGAAATACAATTCCAATAGCATTAAATGTCACTTACAAGAGAAACAAAACTTTAGCAGCCACATGAAAAATGATTGGAATTCTCCAAGACATTAGACATGATTCCAAGGGTGCGCAGAATGATATCAGCACAAAATTGGCTAAAGTACATACCAAATACATTTGATTAGTATCATTGTCAAGAGTGCATGAGGGGCCAAGCAGTTATATATCTCTATTGACCATAAACTCTCTTTTCATGTCTCAACTTGTTCATTGTTGGTTGGATGTCCTTCAAAACATGTCTATTCAACCTGCATTTGAAGTAAAGAAAACTAAATGCTTAGAAATGAAATCGAAAAAAAAACCCCACTTGTATATAACATGATGTAAGCTAATAAGATATTATCATTACCTCTACTTTCAAGCCCATAACTAGGGCTAGAAATGCCAAAATTATCAATACAGAGATCATCTTCCCCATCTCCATATTCTTCTAGTCAAGAAAATAGATGGGTAGAATTGAGGAGCCTAGGAGGAAGCAACATTGTTCTCATAGTCACATAACCTATTTATGCACTTATTAATGATGATTAAAATTAATGGGACTGATATCAGTTTAGTGTGGAGACAACGACATTGAAGTTTAATACTGATGGAGCGACATCTACTATATGCTCCATCTCCACAGACAAATGAAAAGCTAACAAAAAACCAAAATGTCGTAGCCTCGACACTAAACTTAGAAAATTGGAGAAATTAGCCCAAGTTGCACTTTAATAATGAAAATTTTATCATGGATGCTTGGGAAAAATCTATCAAAGCATAATAGTAAGCAATAGCAAAGACAAGGCAGTGAACCATTTTGGAAAAATGCCTCAAAGAAATGTGGTCTCATGATACATGAGTCTACCAAAGCATTTTATTAAATAGTTCACTGCCAAGATCGTACTCTATTTATAGAATGAAAGGATGTCATCCAATACAGGAAGAAGACAGATAGCTATTAAAGAGCTGTATACATGTAACTTGTTTGAACTGATAGAGTTCTATGATTACAAATTGATCAATCAAATGTTAATCTTAAATTCTTGCATAGATAGGAATGACGACTGAATAAATGGACTGATTGAATATTGTTAGATCAGATGTAAATGGAAACCCGACTACTGGGAAGGATGCTTTGAGTAAGAGATTTTCAATAGCTAAGATACCAATTTGAAGAGAAAGACTTTGTAGTGATGCATGAATATGAATAATCACTCTTCTTGGGGCTATGGCTTAATTGTAGTGTATGAGGATCACCTTTTCATGGCAGAGGGGATCACTGTGTAGGCTTGTAGCCTCAAATGTAGGTTCAACATTCAAAGAGGAATAGTGGTAGTGTAGAAAGCAGAATGCAAATTAATTTTTATGAGAAATTGTTGTAGACTATGTGATGCATTAAACATTTGAACCCTAACCTCCAAAAGGTATTTTCAACCTTGGGTAGACTCATTTACTTGTGACTAGGATAAAAAAGCCATTACTATTTAAATTTTATATACCTCACTTCTAGGGGACCAACAATCAACTGTTTTAGGTTTCATGCAAAGATGTGGGTTACAATTATCATTTTGCAACCAAAACTGGCCTTCACTTTATTGCGTTCAATTTTATTTTCTCTTTTTTCACTCCTCTCTCCGCTCACATGCATGTATGTTGTAAAAAAGGGAAATATATAGCTAAAAGAATGAATCCTTTCTATCTTGCCACGCAAAAACAAAAATGTTTATAAATTTATTGTAAAATGGGGAATATTGTAAACAAATGTATTTGATATGTTATGAGGAAATTCTTTGCAGGGAAGCACAAGACAAGCCTCATAAAATATAGAAGTAGAAAAAATTTCAAAATTGGATCTCAGATCCCCAGATGTAGATCAAATAATCTACCTAGTGGTCGGTATTTCCAGAGGAAGCGAATTTTGAAAAGAAACACAAATAAATCATAATTTGGTTTAGATAGAATGCTGCAAAATAGGAGTAGTGGTAAGCTCAAATCCTCGTTCATTGGAATCAAAGTGCTATGGTAGTAACCATTAAGAGGTGGGGTTGACCTTCTCATGATGCAAGGGAATATAGATTAAGATTGGTGTTCAGTTGAGATCTAATTTTTAGAATAAGGGTAGATTCAATAGGAATGAGAGAAAAACCTGCAATTATGGTGGTGTTTGTTTCTAGATAACTAGTTTTATGTAAGGATGCTAAGAGGATGACATGATTATGGTGATGGACCTGATTTGGGTACATGGATTGGTGTAAAATAAGAATAATGGAAAGCTCGAATCCTTTATCACAAGGAACTAGAGCTCTATTGTTAGCCGTGGTTGAGGATCTCATTTGTGAAACCATTGTCATGCAGGTTAATATAAATTTAGATTAGTGTCAAGTTCAAAATCTTTTTTTTTTCAAAATAAGTTTAAAGGTTAGGAATGAGAATAAAAATTCTAACTTATAGTGGTGTTTAATTTTAGGAAAATTATTTTACAAAAGGATGCTAGAATGATGAGATGATAAGAATGCCAGATCTTGATTTGTGTTCATAGATTGGTGTGGAATGAGAAAAGTAGTAAGCCTGAAATGTGTTCTTCTGAGTTTGCTTAACCAATATTCTTATTGGAACTTTGAGGGCTTCTATGACAGATTTTGTTTTTTTGAACATTGTCAAGGCCTTTGACCTAATACTATAGATTTTTGTTTATGTGATATGCCTATAGACCATAGGTGATGACAAAAATGGAGTGCATTGTGATAGAAGGGAATAGAAAGAATTGGAATGTGATCATTAATATGTCTATTCAATTTTTCCAAGCGAATACATTATAAATTTTACTAACAATGAAAGAACACCTCAGATACAATATATCATGAATACAATTCCAAACATGGTCAACATTCATACAACTTGGACATTTATCATGCAAAGATTGCATCTGCTCTAATTATAATGAAGACACACCTAACAAGGGAAATGATTGTTAGCAATGAAGACATACCTAACAAGAGCAATGATTGTTAGTGTCCAGAACACCATGGCCAAAAATCCCAACAAATTTAGTAGAAACTATACTCACTTCATGTTGTGTAGCACCTAAGTTAGAACCTGTAACATATTACGCTGTTAAAATATAAATGAGCTATCTACAAGATAAAAATGCATGTTTAGAGTCTGAATTGCAAATACCTATGGATGTAAGAAAATTCATATAGTCTGCTAGAGTAAGCAATCATAAAGATAATGTTCCTAGAGATATGATTAGTAAAAACTATACCTACTTCAGAGAAATAGGAATGAGTAAATAAATATATAGCAATGTTAACTGACAAGAATAAAGATTAATAAATAAATAATGAGAAATTGCATTTGTAGCTATCAATTGCATTTTTGCCTCTAGATATTCATACCAAGTATGACAAAGGTTGGCACCATAAAGTCAGTAAAATAGTTCCATGTAATTGTGATGGCAGAGGTATTAAAAAAAATGTAACTAATTAAAACTCAAGACTTGAGTTAGATTTAACTGGGATAATGAGTTGGATGATGGGATGTTTGCCACTTGTCTTGTAGGAAACCTTCCTTACTGCATGGATCTAGTTAAAAGGGACTTTACTTCCTATTTTCAAGACATTTTACTATTTTACTTTTGTTATGAGCTACATGATTTTTTGAAAAAAAATACTGATTTGAAATATCAAAGGTACCTTCCTCCTGTTTGTTACTGTTGGGCATCTGAGTTTTATGAATTGTATATAACATTTAGCAATCTTGTATTCTCTCAAATCTCTGTCACATTTCATTCTCAAATTCTATTTGCACTAATTAGGGATTTTGGAAGCTTAACAGTGTATTTTTGCCTGTGATACTTAAGAGATTATATTTTGTGTTAGTCCAGTTAGAATGTAAGTGTGAACTGAGGAGCTAAATCGAAGGTTTGAGAAAACTTGGGTGTTTCCTAGTGATGGATTGTGGAGAGCCACTCAAGAGATGTCATGAATAGAGCTAGAGAAACTTGGTAGAGGGTAGTGAATTCCAAGAGTTTTCCAGTGGGATTGTTAATCTTGTAGAGAATGAGAGAATTTATCCACTTGCCAAGATTTATATTTTAAATGATTTGTCTTATGAATGAGCTCATAATCACATCATTAATCCCACATGAAGTTTTCTTCAATGCTTATATTATGATCCTAGAATCTTACACTACAAATTGCATTTTCAAATTGATTACTGGTCTAGTTTGAAAATTATTCTATAAAAGGATGTTGTTAATCTGTGTACTGGGCTTAGCAAAACATGAGATACACTTGCAAGGAGCCTGCAAATGGGAAAATTCTGCATTGAGGGTTTGTGTAGTCTCGGATTTGAGGCCTGACAACATATTTAATGAAAGAACATTGTTTGTCTGAAGCATTGTTATGACACTCATTAACGACTCAAAAAGTTCCTTGGCTTTGATTCCAAGCAAGCTAAACTAAGGCTTGCCAACTCAATTTGCTTGACATGCAGAGTTTTCTAATAGACTTGTTGATTTTTTGCAGACCTACAAACCCTAATTTAAATTCTTGCCGCTGCATTAAAAACACAAAAAAGCTCAAAAAAATAAAATTCCTAAAAGAAAACACAAACACCCAGGAAAGACAACAAGCATTCACTCTCACTCACAGCAGCGAGTATCAAGCAGTGAGACTTCTTTGGACTTTGATGGGATTTGGTAGAAAGTAAAAACATCAACATCAACTAATTTGAAGGGGTTTCTAGCTTTTCTGAAGGGAATTTAATTTATAGCAGCCACAATGATTTTTAAGAGGCATGTTATACGTACACTTACTATTTCTTTTCCTCTTTTTGATTCCTCTAGCTCTACTCTAATTTAAGAAAAGGTGCTTTCCCTCTTTTCTTAGCAGTTTTTGCATAGTAATTTTGCTGTAGTTTGAGTTTCTAATTTAATAATATGAAAGTGCAAAAAAATCAATTTTCTGATGCATAACTTGAAATTGAAATGAAATTATGATAAGTATCCTTGTTTGAATTAAGTGCTTCATTAAATTTTGTACACCAACTTTTCAAATAGAAATAGGAGGAAATGGAGTGTGGAGGAAGAATGCAGGGAGATCTATGACTTTGGCAAGGAAATGAAAATACATAAAGCACTTGAAATTTACAGGCAACAAGAAATAGAGAATTAAGGGCATGAGATGTTGAGTTGTTAATGTATACAATCAATTAAGGCAAAGGTACTCACTAAAGAATGAAGAATTGAATAACCTATACAACTTATTGAGTTTTCTATGCAAGTTCTATCAAAAATTAGTACAGAGGATGCCTCCACAAATGCAAGAGTCTGTTTAATTGCGACCACGTGTAGGATCACATAGAACATTGCACAACATGGATACTATAGTCTGCAAACGAAAAGATACATGTAGAACAAAAACTAGAAATTTGAACAGAGATATATCATAAATGAAATTTGTAAATGAATAAGAGGAAAAAAAACTTGAATCTTTGAGAGATATGATACAGACTATTGCTGAAAACATTACCACAAATTTTAAAATGTGTTGGAAATTGGACAAAAACAAAAATACATTGGCAATGGCAATAGGAGCTCAAAATAGCTGGCAAATTCACCTTACAGCTCTCCTGCAATGGAAATTTCATCCCTATCATGTAGTCCCCATTAAAGAGACACAACCCTAGAATATACTACAGGATATGCACAAAATGGTCTTGTTTTCCTGATTTTCTCCTAGCCAGCCCAAAAAAAAAATAGAACAAGCAGCAAACGTAGAAATAGAGACAAATAGAAAGCCCAGTTGAAGATTGGGTTTTAAGAGGGGGTCTAAAGCCATCTGTCCCTACGTGGATGTAGGCATGCATGCAAAATGGGGAAGGAGAGACAAGGGACATAAATTGTTTTACAAATGCCACCTAAAAACAAAAATGAGATAATGTCCATGTGCCCTTCCTGGAAAAAACAACAAAAAATTAGGGAAACAAGCATAATACTTTGCCCTCTCCTGATGATTGGACAGTCTGTTTAAAATTATTGCTTTAAAATATAAACCCCCAATAGTAATTTTTTTCCAACAAAATAAATGGAAAATCAAAACGCTGGATTAGCATTGCATTATATCCAGTGCTCGATTCCCAAAGCACAAATGAAATGGCTCTTTGCTCAATCGAAAACATTAGTATCCTGCTATGAAGGCAGGGACTAATAATTCTTCTTGTCTCATCACAAGATCTCCAAAGTGGTAATGGTAGGTTTGGATCAAAGAATATAATTCCTCCAAATTCTTTTGACAATTTGATTACAGAAAGAGTAGTTAAAGGTTATTCAAGGAGGGCCATGGGATTGAAGTGAAACATCCTAGCTTCTTTCAATATTGTCAATGTCTATCTTAGAAGTATGGAGACAATCTTTTGCACATGTTTTGATGCACTCCATTCCAAATTTCCATTTTGAGATACTTAATTTCATATAAGAAAGTGCTGTTAATGCATAAGGATCAAATTTACCACCAAAAATTTGGACATTCTTCTTATTTATAGTATGAACCATTCAACAATCAAAAGGATCATCTCCTACTTTACCCATGAATGTTGCTCTACCTATCAATTTGGCCAGTGAAATAGCTATATTAAATGGCGATCCGAGTCCTAGTGCTCTAGAAAACTCTAAAGGGTTCAATTGTAGGGCTTCCCATATTGAATACACGTTTTCATCCTTTTGATACCCTGACAATGGGAACAAACTCATTTTGTGTAGGGCCAAAACAACATACTAAAGGTGGCCATTCATACTCGAAATCACAATTATCATCCTTATTCTCTTGTTTTAATTCCTAGACCGGTATCTTGCCTTTTAGCAGTTCCCTTTTCAACCATCATAAATGAGGAGATAATTTTTCAAAGCCACCAATGATGGTCATGCTAGTTAACCATAGCAGTTGTATATTTTTCTTTGATTCTAGACATTTTTTTCCATGACATCTTCTTCCACTTCAAGTTCCAATATAAAACATCTAACACTCTTTATTTTCTAATGGCTTTTTAGCACTTACTGCACTTCATGAACTATTCAATGCGAACATCATAGTGATAATATAGGAAAAACCAATGAAGAGCTACCATCATAACCAACTTCCACTTCAACACTGATTTCATAAGGAGGTCATTAATGATCTAAAGTATTTTCAAATCACAACCAACAGTTGAAATGACTCAAAAATAATTATGTCATATTTCTGGCCGTCCCTCCATTTATCTTGGGTGGTCATAAGAAGAAAAGACATATATTAGCAGTTTTGATTGTTAATGCTTGTAGAAAAACTTAGTTATAGCAATGACAACTAACACCTTATACATAAGCCAAAATCGGAAAAAGTTTAAAATTGTGAGTTTCAAAATTGCAAGTTCAACAATTGGGTAAAGTTGTCACTTTAAAAATGCTTAATAAGTAGGGAAGAATGCCTAATTTACTTCAAGGAATGTTTATGATAATTTACTAATCGGTTTACACCTTAGGTTTATAAGATTTTTATTTTTAGGGTTGTAATAAATAACATAATTGTATAGAAAATTCTAAGGGAAAAACATAAAAATAGAAAAAATAATATTTTCATTTATGAAATCTAGAAAAATAATAAAATAATAAAAAAAATTAGTCAAATTTTTTTGATTAAATCATTAGTAGTTATAAAACCCTTGAATAGAGAAAGCCATCCATTAATTTCAAGCTTTAATGTCTTTGATGCTTGTTGATGATGTGCTATTATTGTCTAGGAATGGTCTCCATTTGAAAGAATGACTATACAAGAAAAAAGACTAATGAATTTGGTTTATTGTTTTATTAAGAATAATAAATAAATATTTTTGGTTAAAGGTGATATTGCATTTGACCAAAGGCATACATCTAGTCAAAGGTCTCAATGATGTATACTTTTGATAGAAGACTACTCATTCAAAAAATTTGGTTCATTCAAAGGTCTTCTTGATTTTTTTTGCACTTAAGGGTTATTTGATGCAAGAGCATCCAATGGTGCAGGGCAATCTTGCATCACCCAATTTTTTTTTCTTTATTTTCTTTAGTTGTTGTGAGTCCCATGATGGCACTTAAGGGGTATAAGACTATCAGGTGTCAAAAATAGCAAAAAATGGGCACTTACTATTTTTAGTAAGTCAGCCAAAATGGGTTTGTATGGACGTGAAAATTTACCCCAAGAAGTAGAGCTAAAAAAATTTTCCGGTCATGAAAGAATCACCTCAATACCCTGCACGGTTTGAGAGAAATTAAAGTTTATGTCTTGGGAAATTTCTCCAATGCGGCTTCAAATTCAGATATAAAACTTTAGAGGCCCCAAAACAACTCAAAAAATGGCTGAACCGACCTATGGTGATTCATATGTTGTGGATCTTGTCGAGTGCTTTCTAACGATATGCACTAATAGAAAATTGAATACCTGGATCAAAAGTTATGGCCTTGCAAAGTTGGTCCTCTAAAAAGTGAATTTCATAAAAAATTCTTCCAGGATAGAAATCAATTGGCATAACTTTTGGTGCCTAAACAAAGGGGAAATTTGAACTTTCTAGAACATTCTAGGGTGATTATTGAGGAAAATAAAAAGGGTTAAGTGAGGGTTGTAGAAGGTGGCCCTGATAGTGCAGATCATGGCTCCAAATAGTAGATTTTCTTTTTAGAGTTGATTTTGTTGTAATAAATCAAGCCCATGAGGCTGTAGTATATAAGCTTTGAATTTGTAATTTCATTTTCTTAAAATAATTGAAAGTAATTCATTTTTCTATCTTGCATCTTCTATGTTGGTATTTGTTGTTGTGATTTCTATGGGTTTTGGGCGGTGTGGTCCTCATCATTATTTTTGCATCCTATCTCACAATCCAGACACACAATTGTGTTATTATGCTAATTATCTACTTTACATGAATGTTTTTGAGTGATACATACTTTGAGATTAATGATTATTCTAGGATTCCCATGCACGCAAAAGTTGAAAAATTATTATGGTAAAATTTGCATTCCCATTCTAATTCCTATAATAGATTTGTACTCACTTTGAAAGAGTGGATTAATAATATTGCATATCTACAAATGACACACTCTTGTGAAGGGTTGTGCTCATTCCCCGATATCGTTACTCATTCTCATTTGTGTAAATTTTGATATATTTTATCCATATACACACATATTCCAAAAAATTCACCTTGGAACTTATCTATTTATCACATCTATCGATGCATTGATTCCCAAATATTCCAATTCCATCATGACTCTACTGCATTTTTTTTTTTATCCTAGGTCAATCCCCTCAAAATTTAAAAAATCAAATTCAAAGAATTTCCAACTCCCACCTATTTTATTCATTCCCCAAGTTGACTTGGTACATGTTTTGTGTTCTTATTGCTACATTATCCTTGTATATAAAAGCATTCAATTGTACTCATTTTTGAACATCTTAAAAGTGTTAAATATTAGATGCATTTGAAAAATGAGCATACTAAGAACACTTCAATGGGACCACCTAAAAATAATCTAATTCTACATCACATCATCCTAGAGCACCTACGTGTTTGAAGCTTATTGTCCTTGATTATTTTTGTGACTATAAAGCTAGTCCTATCAAGGGGGTTGATCTTGGAGAACACAACTAGAATGATTTAGTGATCTCAACTAGGTGTTCTTAAACACTCCCAATCTTTAACACTTAGAAAAAACAGTGAATACAATGAATCGAAAAATAAATAAATTATGTCACTAATGAGATTAGATCCACAAATTATATTTTAGATATGTAAAGACATAAATGATCTATATACATAAACTCAACCTATGTCAAAGATAAAATTTATGATAACTCCAAAATATTTTCAAACAAAGTAAAATTATTTTCAATGTAGAAATAGATCAATCTAAATGTTACATATGAATTACCTTCTATCTAAAACTAAGTGCCCTATTGTTTTATATTTAGTTTCCTCCTAAGTAATATTAATTGCTAATCACATCACTCCCAAACCTAGAATGAGTAAATTAAACTCAACAAAATTTACTTTCAAATTAAAATATACTAAAAGTCATCTTATCTCATCTTATCTCATTAAAACCCTAAGGCTTTAAAAGAGGAGGAAATTTCAGGCAATATCCGGTGGGAAGGACATTTTGAAATGAGTTCCATTTATCCTCACGTTTCCCTCGCAACGCTGCATACACACGAGTGGAATGAAACTCTGCATAAAGAGGACTGGAATACACATGGTCATCTACCATTCTGTGTGCATTAAACTTATTCCAACTATCTATTGCTATCATTGAATGATCTGAGGAATACGGCAACTTTGCAGTCGATCAACTTTTCAAGTTTGCCATCTTAGTTGGCGACATTGACATTTTGTACTTCTTCAGCACATGGAATGGCATTCTTCTTTTGAAAAGTTCATTTGGTTACAGGATATTATGGGCACAGCCAGTAATGGAAACAGAAGGTTTGGTGTGGCTGTTTCTGCTTTTCTGGGGTTACGTAGTTATTTTGCTCCTTATTTTACCAATCTAGTGTTGATGCATGATTTCATGTTGCCAGTATTCATATAAAAACAAAAGATCTCTCATTTGGACGGTTGGAGTTAATGCTGCTGTCTTTTCTCCTGCTTTCTGTTCTCTATATTCTTTTGATAGCTTAATACAATACCACCTCAAAAAACATAAAATCCTCCTCCAGCCATTGAAAACAGCAACGAATTGAGCCACTTGATTGATTATTAGAATTTTTATCAAGCAAATAAAAAATGTTCAACGGTATTCATCATAAGCACAGGGGTTAACGATCATGTCAAGAAATGAGGTTTCCCCTAACATGGTTAAATAATGAATCATGATGTAGCCCTTAATGGAAAGAAAACTTGTGTTTAAGTGCATTAGACACTAGGAAAGAAATATGCCCCTAATATAGTAGTATTAGAAAATAAATGGAAGGCAATAGTTCCGTAGTGGTAAAGAAGATTTTGCTACATGGCATAAAATGTAACTCCTAAGGAAGGGAAGGTGGATAGTCTCTCCACTCCGAGGTTAAATTCAATACATGGAATAGCTCGTAATTGATTAAATGGGGTTTAAGGCTTGTACTATCCCCACTATAACTATTAGAAAATGGTTAGGTTATGCAAGTATATCGATGCAATAGAAAAAGGCATGATGCATCTTAACGTGGTAAGTTGGCTCTTAAGAGTATGGTTAGGTCATGCACGCACAACAATGCACAAATGTGATAATGAGAGTTCATCTCAAGGTAATTTACCCTCACATGGGTAATGAAGGATCGCAAACAATGGATGATGCCTATGCAGCGATGTAAGGTAGATCTTATTGGCCCAATTAATGCAAAGTGATTGTTGACAAGATCACATTTCAAGATCACATTTCTAAGTCCTCAAATTGAAACTTTTTCATAAAAGTTGAAAATAATTTGACATGTGCATCCCCTTCATGAATATCATAAACATAAAATCTGAGCATTTAGATGAAGACCATATAATCCATGGTCTACATTTAATAATCAACCCAAGAGAAGTCTATTTTTAAATGGTGTCTAAGGGAATGATATGGGATTGAGAAACATAATTTTTTGTGACACCTAGATCTCAAGGTCTTGCTCTATTCATCATATTATTTTTCCAAGACTAATCATTTCATTATGTTCTTTCTTGTTATTAAATTATGGATTCTTCTAAATATAAGAATGGGTTTTTTTAAGATATAATGTTACTTGAAAATAACAAGGAAGCATAATTAAAATAGTCATGGATAGTTGATTCATTGTAGTTCAATTAAAAGAAACATCCAAAGGAGTATTATATCCATATCAAATTATTTATAACTAATGCAAAAAATCATATAAGGAAAAAATGATTCACAAATTGATACGTTTTCTTACCATAGAAGAAACCATTCTTAAAAAGTTAATAAAACTAACATGTGTACCTTTCATAGCCATGCATTGCAAACATAAACAAGGTACATCAACAAAAAATATTTCTCCTTCACATAATAGAGTTTATACCTCTTCCATATGGAAAATAATTGAAGAACATTTGGCCTTGAAATCAATAAATTACTTCTAGGTTCATCTCTAGAGCAAGGTCTTCAAATTTATTTTTATTTATTACATTTTCTTCCTTGACACTATTAATTAGCATAAGTTTATGGGATGTCAACTACAAAAACAAAGAATCTTCTTGATTGCAAATGTTATAAAAGAATTAAAATATGAACTAGGATCAAATCCTCTCTTGCAATGGTGTCATTTTGTTAAGTCCCAAAGTTGCTCCTTCATAATCCTAGCACATTTCTTACTATCAAGGCTAGGGAAATGTTGTCAAAAAGGTAAAAAAGGGGGTCCATAAACAAGCCATAGAGGGTTAAAGGTCCATGAACAAGTGTCAACATTCTCTCCTACTCTTTGGACTTAGCTTAGACCAAGGAGGGTATTCTCTGAGGTATTCTTAATATAGTTTCAAACTAGTTAGTATGTAGCATGATTGAGAAAATTGGTAGAGAATATAAAATGTATATATGATCCCTATATTTATCACTAGGTAAAATAAAGTTATAGATAGCTTGTTATATAGTTGATAGCTCACCTTGGATATGCACCCATAGATAACAATAATATCACAATCCGTAAAGGTGATTTATTTTAGAGTTTCATACATAGTGGTAAGATGTATATATGCAATACATGATACTCTAGATATTAACAATTTTTGGTGATTTTAAGATAGTTCCTTGGCTTGTAACACTAAATCATCAATAACATGTATATTCTATTGTTCTCTAAATCTAGTACAATAACTAACTAGGATGAAGTAATTTAAATAATTGAAATATTGATACTTCATGAAATTTAAATGATGTATATTCCATTGGGCAATGAAGTCATCGATGAGAAAGAGGAAATAAATGCCATCAAATAAAAAATCATTAGAACTAGATTTAGTGTACATGAGAATAAAATATTACATTTCATATGATGCCCATGCTTAATAATCCATCTTAGAGCTACAAAAAATATATGAAATAGAGAAAATACCATTATAAATATTATTTTAAGTTGCATTAGAATCTATCACACTTATGTGTAACCCCTATTACAATCACACTAGAAAATATGGTTAAATAAAATATAGAGTTGTGATTATTAAATTATATTAATCATTACAAATTTCATGGGGACATACTATTGCATGAATATATGATTTTATTGACCATTCCCCAACTTTACAAGATATATTTATTTATTTACAACACAAATATAGTAGTTGATAGCCTAGAATTATCTTGAGGCACTTACAAACTAGAAAATTGACTCAATGATAAACCATAATAAAAGAACAAACCCAACATATATAATAGTATCCAAAGCCAAGCCTATAAATAGATACAATAAATTTTTATGTTTGAGGCATTAAACACATTCACTATTTGAATCATGGGATCAATGAAAACCAATGTTCTACCTAAAAGTGAAATGCTTAGATATTATAAAGATCAACTATAAATTAAATGCAATCTATCTTCATTCATGGTTCTTGGAGAGTAGTTATAAAATATAAGAGTGGGTGTCACACATTAAATGTTCCTTTGTTTCTTTTAATAATTCTTTGAAAATTCATTACTTATTCCTCTTCTTTTCTTGTTAAATATTTTTACTATGTAAACTAGATTGTATTTCCAAAAGGGTCATGAACTCATAAACTTTGTGACATTCAAAACTAGTTCACTTTCTCCTCTTGTATCCTTCTCCTCTATCACATTTTATGTAACCTTGTGAATGAAATTAAACTTTCAAATTTTTTAAATATATTCATGTTCTTTGTAAAATTTAAAACCTAGATAAATTTTGAACTTCTTTGGTCACTTGCCCTTTCTCTTTCCTTTTATTTTCTTTGTCACACTTTTTGTGACTAGGTGAACCATGTAACTTTGTAAAGCTTGTTTACTCTTGAACTTTGTAAAATTAAGAACCTTGCAAAGTCTGAAACTAAGACTTAAACACTTTTTTTTTGGTTTCTAGGAGTTCAAAAACTCACAAATTCTTGAATTTTATAACTTGAAGGAAAAGGAAGTGCTTATACTTAGGAAATTTTTGGATTATGACATTCTTTGGAAAATAACCTAAATATAAGGGGAAACATATAAAACACAAAGATACATTTTGGCCCATTGATAATATCTTGAATTGATTATAAGCGATGCATAAATAGGGCAAGAACACAAGGTATACAAGGACACAAATCAATTCTAAAAAAATGATGTCTATAAATCTGTAAACCAACAAACCCTAAGGAATTTATCATTAGTGTGGTCAATATGATCATGCCATAATAAATTATTCTCAACAAGAACATTTTGGTTCAAATAATGAGGAACTCCAAAAAAATTCTACTAAATGGTGCTTAGATCTAAATAGAATAGATTTCTAAAATGTTATCCCTTTGATAAAACCACCACTCCACGGTCCATAAAATTTTAGCCTTTTTTTTTAATACTACATGCAAAGCTGAATGATTCATATTGTTCATAAATAATAAGTTTTATGTATGCTTCAAAACATGTGTAATTCCATAAATCCTAAAGTCATGTGCTATTATCTAGGGTCAATGATATGTCATTATAGGTGAAATAAAGACTTACCATCAAAATATGGTATGAAAGGGCTAATGGGTAAAGATAAATATCTCCTTCTTCTCCTTTAGGATTTACTAAACCAAAGGGGTATTTATTAAAAATAAACAATGATGAAATATACCTTGATTTAAACTAGATATCAAAAACACATGAAACCCATTTTAAATTGTCACTAAGTACCAATTGATTTGTTTGTTTACCTTGAACCAAGGATGTTATACCTCTATGAATAGATACGGCAAGCATGTGGAAATTGGGAGTTATTCTTCATAATCATTAAATATTTACAAATGATACATATCTCACTTCACACATGGGCACATAGTGGTAACACTATTTTATATTTCACTATGAATGACTTTTGAGAGTTTTGTAGACACTTTATAGAAACAAGGCCATGCAATCAACTAGTGTAGTGGGTCAACTAACTCCAATTTAACTACTAAGGTTATTTTTTATTATTTTCTATTAATTGAAGTAGGTAGCATAAGGTTAATCTATCTATAAAATTCTAAAATGACATGACACTAAGAATGGGATAAAGGTTGAGTAAGATAAATTAAGGCATGCAAATTTTCTAAGTTATGTAAAAAGTAAAGTAAGAAATTTAAAAAATATAATAGATTATGATTGAATCGATATCAATATTTTTAGAGACAATCAAGTGGATTATTTATGTTCTCAAATTATATGGCTAATTATGGTACTTTAGTTTTTTATTTAACAAATTTTATGATGAGTCAATCTTTCAAAGACATGATGAAAATGAACTAGTATTTAAGAAATTTGGAATAACCATTATGTTGGATAATGAGTTTATCTATTATTTTTACCATTTCCCTAATTTGAATGGTAAATTATTATTTGTATTGTAAAATACTTATTTAAAAGAAGAAATTTGAGTTTTTTAAATTAATAACTATGGTCTAAAATATACTGCAAGCAAGTTTCAAGTGCTACTAGAATTTGGTACACTTGATAACAATTCCAAGGATTAAAAATTTTCTATGTTTTGAAGCACATTTTGAAGGGGTGACTTTATTTGGTAGTTGAGATAAATTAAAAGGTTCTCCTATATTATGAGAGATTAATGCATAAATTAAGAAGCTTGTAATTTATGTATTTTTTAAATTTATGGTTTGTGGTCTATGAAGTCTATTTCTTCTCCAAGGATGTGCGAGAGATGTATGTTCCTCAAGAAGCATCACTAATCTTTTTGAGAAGGGCTATACATGTCATGGAAAATATATATAACTTTTGTTCATATTAGATATATTCCATATAAATACATTATCTATTTTATGCAAGATGCATCTTGAAATTCATTAATGAGTTTTCTTAGAATTGCATCCATTTTATATATCAAATATCTCTTTGCTTGCAAAAGTCTATTAAATGAACAAACTCAATCCTTACATAATTTGCGAATTGTACAAGCTTCTTAATATTAGATCAATGAGGTGAGTATGTGAATCATGATTATTTGGAGGGTATGTGTTCTAAGCATGACATTTCATATGACAATACACCCTAAGAACATATTGTAAATGAGTGAAAGAATCAACCATTGATTATAGTATGTATGTTTTAATTCTTTGGTTGAAGTTGCTAATTGATATCAAATATATATTGAAGAGGGATCCAAAAAATATCATAAAGGATGTGATAGTACATTAGAAGTGTCATGATGGTCTAGCTATCTTATATTAGTTTATACACTACAACTTATCTAGTAAGTTGATATGGAATTTTCTTCTAAATGATGCTTGAAAAATGTTAGTGTGAATGGGGTTATTTCCTAACTACTTCTTAGTGAGGACCTATTCACATCATTAATAAGTTTACTTAGGAGTTAAGTTTCTTAGTTGTCTTTTCTAGAAGTTAGTTATAATGGGGCCAGTCTCATTATTTACATTTAGTTATCTAGGCATTTAATAATTCCTTCATGCATTTAATATTTGCATTGAGTTTGTTATGACTTAGTTTTCTCATGCAATAGGATTACTACACTTGTCATGATCTTGCATAATCCTATCTCTCTCCTTTCCTATATAAGCAAGGCTTCAAATGTACTTTGTCATATTTAGTTTGGCATTCTTTCATCTTAATGATAGCATGGTATTTTTTCCATTTTTCTCTTTTGGAAGTTACTTTGTCTTGTAGGTGATCCTTGGGTGTTTGAGGAGTTCAACATAAACTCCTAAAAAAAAAAGCTAGATCCTAAGAAGAATATATTGTTAAATGGTCAAATGTTTGATAAGAATATAGGTCATGGGATCTAGTGAAAGATAAGATCAATATTTAGATGCTTTTATAATATGAAGCATTTTGGCATTCATAATACCACTCCTTAACAAAACTATAATTCTTGGTATCAATTATTGAATTACCTTATAGGAGGATAATGATTTTAATTTTGAAATGATATTATTTAATAAAATTATCTATAAGGTGTTTTTCTTGGATCTAAAAATATTGAGTCCATTTATTTTTGTGGTGTAGTTAAATTTATAGTAGATATTTATAACCTTCCAAAGTAATATTAGCTATCTCATGGTTGATTTCCCTAACTTTAATCTCTCTACATTTATTATATAGGCCTAATTTATAGTTAAGAATTAAATTTAAATATTTTATTGCCATATTTCTACACTTTTTCTAGAGAATAAAATTAAAATTTTAGAAATATTATATCACATGAAATGAGAGAATTTTGACAGAATATAAAAATTCTAAAGGGATGTAGTTGTATAAAGATAATTTATGATATAAGAACCAAAGGAAATAGGATTCCACCTTTTAGGAGATGGAAAATTGGGACCTATTGAATCACACTTTAGTTCATTAGAAAACCAAGATCCCTCAACCAAGTGACTCGATTGAGGAATGAGCTATGGGTTTCCTTGTGTGATTAAACAATGGTTCACCATTAAAATGAAGTTTCAAAGGAGAAATGTAAACACTCAGGCACAAAACCCTAGAAACTTGAAAGCATTAAATCAGATTGAAAAAAGAGAATGAAATAGAAGGGTACCTAGAAGAATGATCCAAGATCCATGCAAGGTTTACAATACCGAAATTATTCTTTTTGAAGTGTACTAGGACTCAAATGCCAGGTAGGGTGGTCCTCCTACAAGAATCTAGGAAAAATTTAGAATCTTCTGGTGATTGTTCAAGATCTATAGAAAGATGCCAAAAAAGGTTGTATTAGGACTCATATGCCTAGAGGAGAAATTTATTCATAGTATTAGGGTTTGATTAATATTTTTTTCTAGAGCCTCTAGTGATCTTTTTTACCTTTCATCTTGTTCGATCTTCAACTCCAAAAAGTATGAATTACAATATGTAGATGGGTTTTCAAGAAGATGACAACTTCTTGACAACTTTGACAACTTTGACAACTTTTGCAACTTTGTCTTTAAAGGATCTTCAAGCTCTAATTCACCTAGATCTACAATCACACATCAAGAGGGAAAAATTTTCTATTAGGGAATAAGGGTCTACCTTGGTCAAACCTTGTTTTGGTAATTAAAACTTGAAATGAAATGAAATAGCATGAAGGAATGATGAATGGACAATATGAAATGTTGCAAATCACAAGACCCTTAAAATGAAGGATGCAAACTTGTGTGAAATGTCTCTAATGGATGTGGAGCTTGACTCTTAATCTTGATATGAGATAATGTCTTTGAATGCTTGCTTGAATCATGAAAACCTACATCACAAATGTTAGCTCACAAAAAAATATGATGAATGATGACTTTGATATGATTCTTGAATGTTGAATGTAGCTCCAAATTCTTGATGATTTTCTCTTGCATGCTCTCTTGATCATAAATTTTCTAAAATGCTTGAATAATTGAAAGCTTATTTCTTGTTAGGAGAAATTATGTGAAATAACCTTGTATTTATACTTGTTTATGTTAAATTTTCCAAAAGTACAACACTACAAACTGTCATCACATATAGGATAATAATTTCTCACCAAGAATTTTATTTAAAATAGGTCAAAGTTAAAGCAGGACTCGTTCGCAAGGTTGGGCGTATGAGTCCTAGTTGCTAAAACTTGGGACAAAAACTCCAAGAAGTGTTAAGTTCAATGAAACATTTAAAATTGGGTCCCGAGACCTAGGTGAGAGTCATACGCACAAGGTGGCCTATGAGTCCTAGATCCCTAGATCTAGAACACATAACCAAAATCATTGAATTATGACTTTCCATTTGTTAAATGTCAGGATTATCCTAAGAAAAAATGCATTAAATAAGTCTTTTGGATGCAATATAGGACCAAATTAAGACATAAATAAACCTAATTTTAATAGGGAGGGACCAAAAAAGTGTGAAAATGTAAAGGGATACATTTTTATACACTACATTTAGCCCCCACTCTAGTGAGAGTATGACCTTGTGTCAAAATCACACTAAAGTAGACAAATTTGCATCAAGAGGGGTCCAAGTGTACCAATGCTAGTGAGATAGGATGGCAATGACCAAGAGGGATGATCAATCCTCCAGGATCAAGATCCTATGGAAAACCAACATAGTCACTAAAGAAGATGCATGTGAATAATGTATGAAGTAGCAACAAGGTACACACATACACTATCAAAGACATAAAGAAGAAATATAAAGAAAAAGAGGGGTGGATCAAGCTTCGATTGTTTGTCTAACATGATGTGGATCAAGCCTTAGCTATTTGTCCAAAAGACACTTTTTACAAGTGGAACATGATGTCCACTATGCAAACAACACACATGCTCACACGGGCTAGTGGAATCCGGTATCAATTAGGTGAGCCCCTAGTGAGACACATACACACACAATCGGTATATTCCCACACAAATAAGCAAGTGGCTATGGGAAAGTCATGCCTAAGTTTGGCTCCCATACGCTAACCATACCAAAGCTATACCTTCTGATAAATTTGATAAGGTATCACATAACACAAACAATAGGGTTGATGAGGCAAGAAAAAATTCGTATACTAACACCCATGAAAAAACATGATGGATCCATAGGAAAGCAAAGTGTGTTATGCAAGGTGGCCATATAACAATTATTGTAAATGAAAAATGATGTAAGGTACATTTGAAGGGATTTTTCTTAGTTCATGTGAGGTATCTAGGGAACATTGTGCCTAATGTCTCCAAGAGAGGACCAATCGAATAAAAGAAGATTCACAACTTAGGGTATGCTCTTTGCTTGGCATTACCACTAAGAGGAATATAATATGCTAAGAGAGATTGCACTCTTGAAGGACATCATGCCCAATTGAATCACCAAGAGAAAGACACATCACATGAAGTAAGAAGACCGCACAATGAAACATGAGTTGTAATTGAAATGCAAAAGAATAATTCCAATGTATGCCCCCACTTTAAAAAAATTGCTAAACACCATGTGGTGAGCAATTATTTTAACGTAGAAAATGATAAATGCTAAAAGGACATGAGAGATTATTTGGAAAGCCCTATGCCAAGTCATATATTTATAAATGAAGCTATGTCATGAAAAGGGGTTTCCCCCAAAATGAAATCCTAAAAAATAAGACATAAGGGATCCATGGATTTGAAGTTAGTATGTCTTTCCTACAATTTTTTTAGAGAGCTCAAAAATTTCATCATTACCTAAATACCCATGGAATGAGAAGAATAATACAAAGAGTGAAAAAAAAGAAAAAATCTTTTGGGTCAACATGGAAGAGACCTAAATGTCTCGACGCCTTGCATCATCCACAAAAGGAAAACACAAGAAAAAGAAAAGATAAAGGTTTACAACATATAGAAGAATGTAGATACAAATAGAGGAATGACATAAAGAGAGAGATATACATCAAACATAATGGTACAGGACATATCATTTACACACATGGAATCACACACAAAACATGAAAAAGAAAACAAATAAAATACTAGTAAGGCACATGTGAGTTAACCTATTAGCAAGTTGTTTTCTTCCCAATCTTGTTCATCGTATGGAGAAGGTGGACAACTAGACAAAGGGACAACAACAAGTGTGGTACTAGGAGCATCACCAAGTTCAACATGTGGCGAGTCACTCTTTTTAGGAGGATCATGATAGTTGTTATCATCTAAGCTCATGGAAGAAGAAAACAATAAATTCAATTCATTATGCACTTCACCAATTTTAGCAATCTTATCATCATATTCTAAGTTAATCATAATGGGAGGTCGAATGATAATATCTAAAGAAGGGACTGCTAGTCCTTGTTGTGGTTGCAATATAGTGTCTTTTTATTGTGGTGAAGAGGGAGAATCATTGTGTATTGCTTCACTAGAGTTGGGATGTTGATTTTGTTTGTTATTTTCTTCGTTTAATCTTTGAGCAATCTAGCACAACTTCTACACCTATGATCTCTAGTATTTCTATTTCTTTTGGTATGATTTTCAATTTGTGTTTATGTAGGTGTGGGTTTATCAACCATAGGTTGCTTTTCTTCCCTTAGAGGAGGAATGGAAGGAACCATGGGAGGATGTTCAACCAATTTCTCTTTAGCTTTGTAAACTTGTTTTATCTTAGGAGGCATGATGAGATTCTTTTGGTTGTCTCTTGGTTGTTTGTAAGAGATAGACAAAGGTTGGTCTTGGATGCTTGTTAACACAGGGATTTGCACTCGAAGATAAGTTGAAAAATCCTAAATCCCGTGCAACATGTGACTACTCTTAGGTTGTGGGTATCCTATAAAGAGGGTAGACCTCTAGATTATGGGCTGGCTCCCTTTGAATATTTCTTTAAACACATACTGATTTAAATTGGAAAAGGGTAAGAAGGATGATGCAAAAATTGAAAACTAAACTATGAGGTGATTCACCAACTGAAAAATGATTTGAATTTTCCTAACTATCTCACAAGATGACTCAGCAAAAGAAGTTATACTATTTCACAACTTAGCTACACATGCTCAAGCAAAAATGATTCCTATGAAAGGCTTTGAATTTTCTGATGTTCATAAAAGGAAAACCATGATGCTTTCACAATTTTTGATCCAACATAATGAAAACACATTCATAGACCTGCATTATAACATGCCACTCTTTGCATTTAATATTGAAGGACTTTGATAAAAATAAAGGGAAACACAATATTTTATCATATAAATCACAATCAACACTAAAAACCAAGAATGATTGAGGAGGAAACAAGCTTCTATTGAAAAATAGGAGATACTTGCATTACCAATCTGTAGAACTCATAAGAAATGAGTTACAAAGAATGAATAACCTGCCATAGTGGCCACTAAACTCAAAACTCTAGAAAAGAAATGACAGAAGAGAAAGTCTTATAGAAAAGGCTCCAAGAATTCAAATTTTGAATTTTGGCTCCAAGAAATGATGTGTTGTCCATCCTCTCTCTCAAATTAGGCATGCAACTGGAAGAGAACTTCTCCAAGAATGCATAAAGAGTTGTGAATTTCAAAAAAACTTCATGGGTCGTATGCAATTGAAAACCCGTCCAAAATAGGGTTGTAACTGAATGAAACAAGAAGTTATGTTCTTCAAAATGCTCCTTGACTGAAGCTTCATCAATTGGAACTCTTAACTGAAATTGAAAGCTTGATTTAGTGCTCTAAACTCCCAATTTTACTCCACATGTTGGCTAAATTTCTTCAACCATCTCCAAGATTTAGGAAAAAGCTTTTAAAGCTTCATTTAACAACTCCTTTTTGAACTATCTCTGAAGCACTTTATGATTTCTCCATTTTTTCATTTCAAATATCATTTATTTAAAGTGATTTATAATTATCACTTAAATAAAGATTTGCAAATTTGGAATAAATACAAAAAATATAGAAGTTTGAAAAAACCATAAAGAAGCTTATTTGACTAAGTTTTTTAGAAGTGTTTATGAAACACTTAAAAGAATTACAAGACATATAAGTGCCATGACATAGACATGAGAGAATAAAGTTTTAAATAAAAATTAAGGAAAAAATTCCTTTTGACTTACCATTGATCTCCTTTAGGGTTTCAAACCCTAAATTGAATGACAAACATTCATTTTATTTTACTTTTCATTGTCGCTTTGAGAGAGCCCCGCCACCATGGAAAACCCTGGCTCGAACCTTAAGCTATAAATGCTCTGTATTCTATTGTTTCATGTGTATTTCTTGAGATATTCTACATAAAACATATGGTAAGTGAATTTTGTTTCAGATTTGAAAAATATTCTCCATTTTGAAAGCTTTTGTAAGCTCTTAGGTCGCAACCATGGCATGCTTTCTTATATATTTTTCTTGATTCTTCCTATGGAAACTTCTTGTTGTTCCTGGCCACCATTGAGGAACTTATGGAAAGCTTGAACTCATAGGTTTTGAATGTATCTTTCTATGAGAACATGAGGTAATATTTCTTCAAATTGAGCTCTTCAAACTTCTTGATTTTTCTATTGGTAAAAACTTGAAATGAGCTCATAAAGCTATAAAAAAAACATATTTTAGCTTCTCCATGGATTTGTTTCTCATTTGGGCTTTGTAGACTCCTTTGTCTTCACATGGCTGCCATCTATCTCTTTGTCCATTTGCATTCTGAAATATTACCTTCATTTTGGTATTCATGCTTCCTCCAAGCCACGACTTTCATCATGCTTATTGATGCATCTGGGTATTATTATTTTTGGCTGAATGTTTCTCAATTTTTGTAAAGGCATATTTCTGTAGCTTCATTTATTCTACAGATTTCACTTTTTTGGAGGAAAAATTAGCATTGCTTCATTTTATTTCAAAACTTTGAGTCCCTTGTAATAACTGTCCATTGTTCAAAAAGACCTCTTTTCCATGAATGTACTGTAATTTTACTCCTTTTACTCTCCAAATGCAACTTTTACTTGGAAATATGTAGGTACTTGAAGCTTCAAACTGTAGCTAAAAACCCTCTTGTATTAAAAAAAGATACTCAAACCTTTAGTCTTTACCACATTTTTTTCATGTTATGAATATATAAAAATATAATGAGATTCTCTTTTAAAACTGTAGCTTCAGAATGCTGAAATAAAATTCTAGTTCTATTCTTCATTGTTGTCCCTCACAAAATATTATGTGCATTTGATATCATATTACAAAGGATCTGCAAATGATATAATGTTGTCCCATTATACTCTCCACGGTATCAAAGATTTTTGTAGAGGTTGTGAGTATTAAGTTGACGTGAACTTCAGAATCAAGACATGATTATTGCCTTTCATGCATAATTTGATGTCCTTCCATTCACCTCATTCATGATTTCCTTATTGGTGCAATTGTGTCACTTTATTCTTAACAGTCATAATCTCTATATGTGATTTATATTCTCTTGTAGATCCACTACTCTATTGAATTACCATCTCCATCCTTGCATGACTATTTTACTCAAATATTGACAAAAATACAAATAAGAATCTTCTGTTATTGCTCTGTACCTTGTCTTCATTCTAATGAGCATGTTATCTATTCTTGTGGCTCTAAACATTGCTCCTGTAGCTTCTTTTTCAAAGGATGAAATACTTTGTGAACTTAATATGTATGCTTGTTCACTATCATTCCATGATCATGTTCATATGATGGCTTTAAACATTGCATTTCCCTCTTAAATAAGCTCGAATGAGCTCATTATTTGACAAACTCAACATGCTGGGATCAACCCTTGTGGGAGCCACATTTCAACCCACATGTTGTAAACAGATGAAACAAAACAACAACATTATTTTTCCTAAATCTACACATGAAGCAAACAAGTTAGATAAACATAGTGAATTTGATGATTCTGGTGATTTGATCTATCACTTTTTGCATTTATCTCTCTAATAATAGCTAAGTTGGTTTAATTTGATAATAAATATAAAATTATATATCTTTTGATGAAGCATGTAATTGGATCTCATGACCTAAGCTCTAACAAAAAATTTCCATCAGCTGTAGGTTCTGGAACTTAGGAGCAAGGGAGCTAAAGATTGAAGATACCAAAGATCAAGCTAGAGGCTAAATAGTCAACTCTTCACCAACCCTTAAGGAAATGATGGACATGACCTCCTCTTATGTGTCTTTCTTCTTTTAGTTGATCTTCAGATGTATGATTTACACTTATTGTTGAATCAAATCAACTTAGTCAAACCCATGACTTGTGTGAGATTACATAAATGCTGCTTTTAATAAATCAATTATTTCATATCATGTTATGAATTTTGTATTCTCATTTGACTTGTTTTTAGTTACACAATATGAAATAACTAAAATGAAATTGTTTTAAAGTATATGTCTTGTACTCAGAATGAATGATATTTCCTACACACTTTACTCCAAAATTGTAATTCTTTTCTGATAATCAACAATGACAAACATTGTAGAAAATAATGTTTGTTTACTTCACTCCTCTGAATGTTTATTATCTAAATGAACTGTTTGTTGCTTTGTCTAGATTGTTCAACAGTTTCATTCAAACTGTTGAATAATTTTGATAAATCAATTATTTTAAAAAACCCTTCATTCAGGAAACAAAGGTTCATTGGATGAACTATGCATCCAAATTTTTAATACCCCACCAAATAATTTCCCATTAAATCTTCACTAATTTTTGCGGGAAGAAAAAAATAAGTAACAATACTTTGAAGATCTTTTGGTTCAATCATGGTTTCATCAAGGATAGGAGGCTCAATCATGGGTTGAGGCATGTTTCGAAGGGATAATTTTACTATGTGTTTTTCCTTAAACTTTTGATAGGATTTGAAAAAGAAATATTTATGAGGTTCAATAGGCTCAGGCCAAAAGAAATCCAATGAAAAATTTCCATGGGAAGACACAAGATTAAAGCCACTATGATGCATAGTAAAGATCTCATTTTCAAAGGGAAACTTTAAGCATTTATGCATAACTGACGGGTTGACTTCCATGGAGTGTAGCCATGGATAACCAAGCTTCACACAAAATTGATCCGACATTGAGATAATGGAGAATGAGCCATCTAATTGTTTTGGTCCAACTTTTAAAGGAAGGATGATCGAGCAAATCATAGGGAAAATAAAACAATTATGTGTTTTTATCTATGCTTTCGGTTTATTATATGTATCTTGATAGAGTTCATGCATAAGTAAGAATTATTTAGTGATCACATTCTCTACACAGATGCAATCAATTAATATGGACCATTAGTGGGCTTTCCATTGATTCGACCGGTGATGTAAAGAGGACCATCAGGTGCTTTTCTGATTATATCTTGTGAGGAGAAAGCAATGTCAAGAGGCATTTTTGTTTGGCCCTTACAAGATTGAATTTTGATATATTCCACCATACTATCCATAGGACTTTGTTCATTAGTATCCATGTTGTCATCATCTGTGTCAACATTCATCACATCATTCTTAGTTTCACTAGCTTTAACATATGAAATATTATGATTTGGCATGGGGTTGGTAAATATTTGCAGGTTTTGGTTGGGAGGGGCAATAGACTTATTACCTTGATCATTGACATGGTACCAATTTGAATATGGTTTGAATCAATGAGGTCTTGTAACTTATGTGTTTAAGATTCTTACAATGTTCCATATCATGTCCATTTTGATGGTGAAAATAAAAATAGGAATTTGATCTAAAGTTTGGAGGTAATCGCTTATTAGGATTGGGATTTTTAATGGGAGGTAAGAAAATCAAGTTCTTTTCTAGAAGTTGCAACATGATATTATGGAGGGTATCGAGTAAGGGAGTAAACTGTCTAGACGAATCCCCAAATGTAAAAGGATTTGTCTTCTTTATAGAAGCCACTTGGGTATAAACATGTTGGGTTGGTTGAGGGGGATTTAGTTGAAGAAAACCTTTATTTTGTTTCCTAAAAGGTTGGTAATTGTTTTGAGTTGTGGATTCAGACTTTTCAGGATGGCTAGAGGTGGGTTTTATTTCATGACTACTAATCCAGTTTTGATAATCACGAAACATAGTACACAAGTGTACGAAGGAAGGAAATTTCATGATACCAATATTATCTTGCATCTTAGTTTGTAAGTTCTCAATGAACATTCGTTGAAGGTGATGACCAAAAATCTTTATGTCGATTTGGGAATAAAGCAATTGGTAGTATGAAATGAATTTAGTAACCTTTTCATCATCCTTTTTCTTACATCTAATCAAATCAGCTAAGGTCATCTTAGGAGTCATGTGCACTTGGAAATGGTTAATAAATGCCTCAACAAGTTCATTGAATGAACAAATTGAGTTATTTGGTAATGAGGAAAACCATGATTCTAAAGCAGTATCTTTCAAGGACCTAGGGAAAAGCTTAGCCAAGAGTTTATCTTGAAGGACAAAATCACTACATAAGGTGGTGTAAGGGGAAACATGGTTAGAAGGATCTCCTTTCCCTCCATATTTCTCAAACCTAGGAATCTCTATACCTTGTGGTATTGGAATTCTTAATATCTCCAAGGATAAGGGATTGATTTGGACATAGTATGAAGGTTGGCCATTTTGGTTTTGGTTTATGGTGGAAATTTGTCATTGAAGCTTGGATGAAACATTTGAAAAAGTTGATTAATAATGACATCATTGGTTATGTTTTGGGATAGAGGTGAATATGGTGGAGGTGTATATGTGCTTGAGGGGAAAATGAATGGAACACTTATGTGAGGTAAAGTGGTAGGAGATATGACGTGAGATGCCACAAAGGTACACAGATTGCTAGTGGAAATACCTAATGTAAGAATGAAATTACTAGTAGGTTGCATCATTATGATAACTTGAGGGTTGGTGTAGGTAGGAATAGAGGCAATGGTTATAGGAGGAGGAATTTGGGTTCATCCTTGACCTTGAGCATTGTTCAAGGTTTGACCAAAACTAGTTGTTGAGTTAAGATGTTTGCCAAAAATATGAGCTAAGTTATGCATAATCTCTATTCATTTTCACTTTCAATCATTCTGTGTATGTTATCTATGGTAGAAATACCATTGTTGGAAATATTTTCAATACTCACTTGGTTTTGTATGTTTTCCAATTCTTCATAGATTTGGATTATGTTTTCTTGAAGGACACTAGCAACCATTGTTTCAATACTTGTCACATTACTTGAAGGTAAAGAGTTGTCAAGGGTATGATCCATACCTAGTGAACTAGTGTCAACACTATGAGTGAAAGAGCTAGATAACCCATGATTGTGTTATCGCGGGATGACATGAGTCTCGAACTACATTTCACTATATTATTAGCAATAGGACACCAAGTTGTAAAGCTCATGCAAAGGACAATCAATGAATGCAAGATAAATGAAATGAACACAAGATAAATGATATGCTTTAATTCCAATTCTTATGTTTACAAATGCACTTGAAATGAAACCAAATTAAGCTAGATCTAATGAAATGGAATAAAAACTTAGAAAACTAAAACAAAGATCTAATAACAACAAACAAAAGCACATAAATGAAGTTTTAAATGCTATAAAATACAAATTTAGACCTAATTTAGGACTGAATTTCCTAGATGGGTGAATGAGTCCCAATTAGGGTTTCTAGAAGGTTCAAATACTAAAAAATGTAGAGCACAAAATTGCCAAAAATCTGGAAAAACCACCTGTATTGGGACTAAATCGCCCAAGTGGGAAAATGAGTCCTAGATTAAGGTTTTTCCACCAAATTCAACAAATTCTGAGTTGATGTTAAGGTTTGTAGGTTGTATGCTCTAATTACTATGTGCAAGTACAATTTTCCAATGAAATTTAATGATGGAAGATGCAAAAATGTAATCTATATGCACCTTTCACTAATGCAAGATTTAGAAGCCATAAATACAATTTAACTAATGCAAATTTAATGTAGATATAGGACTACAATGTTCTCCAAATCAAAAATTCAAGGTTCCAAAGGTTAGGTTCACCAAAATGAACCAAAGGAAATAGGATTCCACCTTTTAGGAGATGAAACTTTGGGACATATTTCACACATTAGTTTATTAGGAAACCAAGATCCCTCAACCAAGTGACTTGATTGAAGAATGGGATAGGGGTTTCATTGTGTGATTAAATGGGGGTTCACTATTAAAATGAAGTTTCAAAGGAGAAATGCAAACACTCATGCACAAAACCCTAGAAATTTGAAAGCATTAAATTAGATTAACAAAAGAGAATGAAATAGAAGGGTACCTAGAAGAATGATGGAATCCAAGCAAGGTTTGTAATATTGAAATTCTACTTTTTGAAGTGTACTAGGACTCAGACGCCAGGTAGGGTGATTTAGTCCTATACAAGAATTTGGGTAGAATCTAGAATCTTCTAGTGACTGTTCAGGATCTACAGAAAGATGCCAAAAGGGTTGTATTGGGACTCATATTCTCAGATGGGAGATTTAGTCCCAGTATTAGGGTTTGAATAATATTTTTGTAGCATCTAGTGATCTTCTATAGCTTTCATCTTGTCTAATCTTCAAGTCTGAAAAGTTTGAATTATGATTTTTAGATGAGTTTCCATGAAGATGACAACTTCTTCACAAATTTGATAAATTTTGCAACTTTTTCTTCAAAGGATCTTCAAGCTCCAATTTACCTAGATCTACAATCACACATAAAGAGGGAAAAATGTTGTTGTGTTAGAGAATAGGGGTTTTCCTTTGTCAAACCTCGTTTTGGTAATTAAACCTTGAAATTAAATGAAATAGCATGAATGAATGATGAATGAACAATATGCAATGTTGCAACTCACCAAACCATTAAAATGAATACTGCAAACTTGTGTGAAATGACTCCAATAGATGTGGATCTTGACTCTTAATCTTGATATGAGATAATGTCTTTAAATGCTTGCTTGAATCATGAAAACCTACTTCATAAATGTTAGCTCACAAATGCACATGATGCATGATGACTTTGACATGATGCTTGAATCTTGAATGTAGCTCCAAATGCTTGATGATTTTCTCTTGAATGCTCTCTTGATCATAAATTTGCTATAATGCTTGAATACTTGAAAGCTTAGATCTTGTTGGGAGAAATTATGTGAAATAACCTTGTATTTATACTTGTTTATGCCAAATTTCCAAAAATTACAACACTACAAGCTGGCATTAGATCTAGGATAATAAAACCCCACCAAGAATTTGTTTTAAAATAGGTCCAAGTTAAAGCAAGACTCATACAATAGGTTGGGTGTATGAGTCCCAGTGGCTAAAACCTAGGACACAAACTCCAAGAAGTGTTAAGTTCAATGCAAAATTTAAAATCAGGTCTCAAGACCTAGTTCAGACTCATACGTCCAAGGTGGTGTATGAGTTCCATATCCCTAGATCTAGAACATATAACCAAAATCATTGAATTATGATTTTTCATTTGTTAAATTTCAAGATTATCCTTAGAAAAATGCATTAAATAAGCCTCGTGGATATAAAATAGGACTAATTAAGACATAAATAAACCTAATTTTAATAGGGGGTCCAAAAAATGTTAAAATGTAAAGGGGATACATTTTTATACACTACAATATGCATTATCATAAATAATTTATACCTTATTGTTTGAATTGCATCTATTGACTAGTAACTTTTAAAAGAGCTTTATAGGTAAGATAGAATGTAAAATTTACTTCAAAGAATATTTATGATAATTTATTTCTCTTTCCATTATCCATGCAAATAAGTTTAGTCCATAAGGTTTTTCATTTGTAAGATTTTAATTTTTAGCTTCTTAATAAAAAAATATTTGTATGAAAAAATACAAGGATAAAACAAAGGAAAATAGAAAAAACAATATTTTATTAACCTAACCAACGAAACTATAATATAGCAAGGAAAATAAGTAAAAAATTTACCTTCGACTAAATGAATAGTAGTTATAAAACCCTTGAATAGAATATAACATCCATTATTACAAAGATTTAATGTCTTTGATGCTTGTTGATCTAGTTATATTATTGTCTAGGAAAGGTCTACATCTAAAGGAATGAATATACCAAAAGGGGGACTACAAAAATGGTTTATATAGTTTTATTATGAATAATAAACAAATATATTTGATTAAAGATGATATCACCTTTCACCAAAGACCATATGTCCAATCAAAGGTCTTGATGATGTATATCTTCCATAAAAGGATTCTCATTTATTTATTTTTACTTGATTTGAAGGTCTTATTGATTTTTTAGGCACCAAAGTATACTTTTTATGCCCTATCCCACAACCAAAATATTATTGTGCTATCACCCTATGATCATCTACTTTTCATGAACTTTTTTGAGTGCTACATGCTTTGAGATATATGATTGTTCTATGATTAGCATGCATCTCAAGGTGGAGAAATTGTAATGGTGAAATCTGCCTAGCCATGCCAAGTCCTATAGTAGTTCTATGCTCATTTTGAAAGAATAAATGAATACAATAACATATTTACAAATGGGGCAATTTGGTGGAAGGTTAAAGTCATTCGGGCCCCATATCATTAATCATTTTCATTTATATGAATTCCCTTACATTTTATCCATATACATATATATTTAATACATTCACCTTGATTAATCATTATCACATCTATCCATGCAATTATTCTGAAATATTCCATCTCCATTGTGATTCTAACAAATTTTTATCCCAAGTGAATCCCCTTGAAATTCAAAAAAATCAAATTAATTTTTTTTCCAACTCCCACCTATCTTATTCCTTCCCTAAACTAACTTGGAACATGTTTTACATTATTATTGCTAGATTGTCCTTGTACTTAAAGGAATTCCATTGCACTCATTTAGGGACATATCAAAAGCATTGAATATCAATTGCATTTAAGAAATGAGCAATATAGGGACATTTCAATGGGAGCACCTAAAAATAATCTAATTCTACATGACATCATCCTAGAGCATTTGCATGTTTCAATATTTTTGTCATTAATTATTTCCATGACTATAAATATAGTCCTATCAACGGGATTGACCTAGGAGAACATAAAAAACATGATATAGTGATCTCCACTAGGTGTTTTTTAAACACTCCTAATCCTTAACACTTAGAAAAGTGAAGTGAATAAGGTGAATACAAAAGAAAAAATATACCACCAATGAGATTAGATCCACAAGTTATAGTTTAGATATGTAGACACATAAACGATCTATATGGATGAACCTAAACTATGCAAAAGATAAAATTTATGATAGTTGTAAAATATGTTTCAAACATAATGAATTTGTTTTCAATATAGAAATAGATCAATCCCAATCCAACCTATGAATTATCTTCCATCCTAAAACTAAATGCCCCATTCCTTTATATTTACTAAATAACAATAATTATTTATCACTCCCACAACTATGATTAATTGATCTAAATTAATTTATAGTATAAAAGTTTAACTTATTTAATTAACCCAAATTAGAGTCAAGACAATTAACTTTAACATAAAAGATATCAAAAGCCATCTTATCTCAAGAAATCTCTGAGGCCCTAAAACACGACGAAATTTGGGAAAAACCTACGCAGGCTATATTCCGTGGGAAGGAACCTTTTGAAATGAGTTCCATTTATCTTGTTACTGCAAAAATGTACCATCCAATTTACAAAATGTTTTTTTGAAAAGCTTACATGAGGACGCTTCCCTTGAAATCCTGCATAAACAGGATTATAATGAAACTCTGCATAAAGAGGACTGGAATGCACATGGTCATCTACCATTCTGTGTGTGATTTAAATCATTTTCCAACCATCTATTCCCACCATTAAAAGTTCTGAATACGGCAACTACGCAGTCAATCAACTTTTATTGTTTTCAATCTTAGTTGGCGACATTAATATTTTGTACTTCTGCAACACATGGGATAGTATTCTCCTTTTGAAAGGCTGATTTGGTTAATGGATACTATGGGCACAACCAATAATGAAAACAGAAGGTTTGGTATGACTGTATCTGCTTTTTGGGGTTACGTAGTTATTTTGTTCCTCTTTTTACCGATCTAGTGTTGAGGCATGATCTCATATTATCAGTATTCATGCAAAAACAAAAGATCTCATTTGGACGGTTGGAGTAAATGTGTTGTCTTTTCTCCTGCTTCTGGCTGTTCTATGTTTTCTGTTCTCTGTATTCTTTTGATAGCTTAAACAATACCACCACCAAATAAAATCAAAATCCTCCTTAAAATATTTTAAAATATCTTTAGAAGGATGTTGGTATGTTATTGGGGAACATGTTCTCTAAGGTCAACCTATAAAAAATTTAGGTAAAGGATCAAAGACAAAATAATTGGTTGTGCACGTGCTCTAGAGTGGTGATGCAAAACTAGATTCTTTTAAATCAACTTTAAACCAAAATGTGTCTACCATGTTCCTCTCTAAATGCAAATGATATTTAGTGCTCTTTGATGATCAAAATGAACATAATTGAATGCCTTTAAATATGAGTACATATGATTAAATAATGTAGAATGTGTATTTAGTCAACCCTTTTTGAGAAGGGGATAGAGAGGAGTTGGCCAAAATTTCAATGAATTTTGAAAAGTCAAGGTCAAATCTATAGTTTGTGATGTCCCATAGTATTCATGCCCCTGCTAAGAGATATACCATACAACACCGTCTACTATTCTTTATAGCCTTATACTGGCCAACCCTTTCCCTCAAGTCCTTTGCCTTACAAAATATAAAATAAAATATTCCTATGTGGGCCAACTTTATGATTAAAAAAGGAAGACCCGTATATATATAAGATTGCCCAATAAAGGAATGAGAGGATTATTAATTAGCAAGCAATTATAGTCAAAATGAAAACAATGGAATATATATTATCGTGGGTAGCAATTAAGGCGAATTAAGAGGCAACAATTCCAAATAAGTAGTAGTTAACATGATTAAGATGGAGAGAATAAATGAAAAATAAGAGTACTAAACATTTCATTAGGGAGATTAGTGCAGTTTCATGTAAAGGTAGTAATTACTTCAAAAGAAGCGATTATATTTGTGAGAAGGGTTATGATTCTACATAAGAGAAGGAAAAAGTTTAAATAATAGTTATATGATAGGCAGTGATAAATTCTAAGATAAATTTGTTAACTAAAGACACACCCATTCAAATAGTTGCCTCCTTTCAAGAGATGCACCATTTCACTTAGACATAAGGATATATAATGAAAGTCAAACCATTTGAAAAAATCATCATGATTGACATTGGAGATATATCTCTAGCAAAGTGTCTAGGATAATTATCGGCAAAAATAAATATCTGCATCTTGTGAACTACAATTGTAATGTAATTCATAGATATTGGTATGCCATTTAATGTATACATACGAATCTATTAATTTTATGTATTTTTATGCATTTAGATATTTAAATATATAGTTAATAGGAACTTTGTAATTCTTACTGCATTATCAATCTGGTCATAAATTATTAAGGCCTCTATAATTTGTTCATGGGAAGAAGAGTTGAAAGTACACGATTGGGGGGAACAAATTCCTTGCTAAGTAGACAAGGGGGTTGACTACCCACCCTTGGGCTTATAAGTAGGAAAATCTCCTAGCACTCTCTTGAGGTTCCTTCTCTAATCTTCCCCAATGATGGATTATTGGGGGGATAATTTAATTTAGAATCATAATTATGAGTTACTTGAATCTAGATCAATACATATATCAAATAATGTAGTGGTTATAACAATACAAATGATCAATTAATTATATTATGAATCATTGGCTAACATTATTGTAGGGGTAAACTAGAGTCTAACCAAAGTTGTAGTTGAATAAATTATATCTCTTGGAAATTGTGATTTTAGGGTAGAATTCTAAGTATATCAAATAGGGGACATTATAAATGGTATTAGATCATGTTCCTACCAGCCTGTAGGACATACCTACTTTAACCACCATTCAGTTAGAATTAACTATTCAACCTTCTTCTTAAGTAGGCTAATAATGTATTTTTATATGTGTGTTTCTTTCATGTGTATACTTTGTATTCATGCATATAATTCATGACTTATGTGCATGATTCATGTATTCATGTGTATGCTTCCCGCTTCATGTCTAGCATGTATTTATGTGTATACTTTATGTATTACATGTATTCACTTGTATGCTTCATGCTTCCTATGTATAATTTATGTATTACACGTATTCATGTGTATGCTTCATGGTTCCTATGTATACTTTATGTATTATGTGTACTTGTGTGTATACTTGGTTGAAATTACGAATACTTTGTGACTTACATGTATTGATGTATACCTTGTGCCTTACGTGTATTCAAGTGTATACTTTGCAACATATGTGTACTCATGTGAATACTTTATGACTCACATATATTCATACTTTGTGACTTATCTGTATACTCTATGACTTACTTGTATTCATGTGGTTACCTTGCGACTTATGTGCATTCATGTGTATACTTTGCAACTTATGGATATACTTTGTGACCCACATGTATTTAGGCATATACTTCATGAATTACATGTATTTATGCACATTCTTCACATATTTTGTGTATTTATGTGTCTTTCACATGCATGCTACATGTATTAATTATATCCATGTGTTTTCTTCATGCCCGATATGTCTTCAATAAAGATTACTCCATGTGTGTTTATGATTACTTTATGTTTAAAAATTATGAAAATGTTAAAAACTTTGTCTGTCAAAATGCTTCTTGAGTTGAGAAGCACTAACAAATTAATTTATCTAAAATTGAATAAAGAGTTGTAACTATTAAAGTGAAAAGGTGTGACTCCCTCAAATTTGTGATATAAAAGGGAGTTCATTTCATCCATATCATCATTTGAAGGATCCAAGTAAGAATAGAACCTTAAGTAATTTTGCAAGAGAATTAAATTAGGTTCTCAAAGATAGTGAAGATGTGTGAAAGGATGTAACTCCAAATATGAAAAATTGTGACCCTTCAAATATAAAATATTATGACTCCCTCAACAATAAGATATAAAATGGGGGAATCACCTCCTTGTAAATAAACCATCAATAGGAAATAAATCTAACAATTAACTTGGAAGTAAAGTATTGTTGGTGATTCATTAACTATAAAGGGCGGCGACTCCTTCAAAAAATGAATATAAGGGATGAATCAATCCATAGACATTTGAAAATCATTCATCATTCATTTATCCCTCAAGATATTAGACAATCATCACTCATCAAGAAATCAAACAATCAAAATATCAAAAGACTTCCCAAGGCAAGAATAAAATTGTTATAATAAAGAGTAATTTGTACAATCAATTCCATACCACATATGATCTACCTTGTAACCTATGGAATTGATCTAGATAAGTGAAATTTTCCTTGTGGAACAAAATCACTCCTATATGTAATATATAGAATAAATCATTTCATCTAAGGGTCCTCTTCTCTTGAGCCTTTTTTAGTAAACCTACATTCATAAACTTGATACAAATCAAGCTATAGTAAAATTATTACATGAGCCCATGCTAAGTTACATTATGGGTCCATAACCCCCAAATCCCAAGATCAATCTCTACCTCACTAGGTGGAATAAAATCATCCTACAAGAGAAGCGACAATCTCTAGTTTGGTAGTTGGACAAGCATTGAAGTATTAATGTAAACCTAAAAATTTAAGTCCTTTAATTGTACATATTTTTAGACTTAATCAATCCCATAATTTAGTACTTGAGTATCATCTAAGAGAATATATAATTAGAAGGTTAAAAAACATATGAGTCAATGATAAAAGTTGAAAGATCTCATTAGAGACAAACTCACCTCAAAACATGGTTTGAATGTTTAGGTGAAATAAGATATGCTTTATCAAAGAGAAATTATCAATTGATTGCTTAGAGAGAAAAGGATACAATCGGTAGTAAAGAACACCTAGATCCCTTACTCAAATGAAAATTGAACTTGTACCAAAAGTAAGGACTTGCTATTCACAATACTCCCCTAATCCATCATGATGAAGGATGTAATATTTTTCTATCACTCAAGATTTCAACAAGGGTAATGAAGAATTTGCATCAATCCAAAAATATTTATGGTAATGAAATGAGAGAAAACTTGTCTTAAGCAACATATCTTGCCAATTTCAAATTCTTGATTTTTTGTTAAAGTTATTGGGGTATAGTAGTACATGAATCAAAAGAATATCAGACAATAAATTGAACTTCTACTTTAGAGGATGGTATAAACCTTATTAATAGTCAATTTGAGAGAGGAACATAATTGTAGTATCAGTTAGACATAACCAACATATATCAAGGAATTAGGTACTTATTACATCACAAAAAGAAGTAATGTCTAAGAGCTACACATCTACAAAGTTGATTTTCAGATTAAGTGACAAAATAAAATTTCTTGAGGAAAAGCAATCTTGGGAAAGGTGGACTATGATGTCCCATAGTATTCACACCCCTATTGAGACATATACCATACATCAAAATCTAATATTATTTATAACCTTCTACTACCCAACCCTTTACCTCAAGTCTTTTTTCGTACAATTTAATACAAAATAAAATATTATATGTAGTATGACTTTATGATTGAAAAGGAAGACCCGTATATATATATATATATATATATATATAAGATCGCCCAAGAAAGGAACGAGAGGATTATTAATTAGCAAGAAATTATAGTCAAAATGAAAGTAGCAAATAATATATCATTATGGGTAGAAATTAATGAAAATTAAGAGGCAACGATTCTCAAACCAGTTACAATGATTTTAAATAAGTAGCAATTAATAATTAAGATGAAGATAATAAATGAAAAATAAGAGTACCAAATATATTATTAGGGAGATTAGTGTTTGATGTAAAGGTAGTAATTACTTCAAAAGCAGTGATTATATTTGTGAGAATGACTGCAATTCTACATAAGAGAAGGGAATGATTAAAATAGTAGTTATATGATAGGCAACAATAAATGCTAAGATAAATTTGTTAATTAAAGACACACCCATTCAAATATTTGCCTCATTTCAAGAGATGCACCATTTCACTTGGACATAGGGATATATAATGAAAGTCAAACCATTTCCAAAAATCGTCATCTATTAACATTAGAGATATATTTTTACCAAAGCGCCTAGGATAAGTATCTATAAAAATAAATATCCGCATCCTGTGAACTATAATAGTAACATAATTCATATATATTGGTATGCCATTTAATACATACATTTGAATCTATTAATTCCATGTATTTTCATGAATTTATATACTTAAATATATATTTAAAGGAGTTTTAATTCATACTACATTATCAATCTAATCATAAATTAGTAAGGCCTCTATAATTTGTTCATGGGAAGAAGAGCTATAAGTACATGATTAAGGGGGAGAGATTCCTTTCTAAGTAGAAAAGGGGGCTGACTACCTACCCTTGGGCTTAGAAGTAGGAAAGACTCCTAGCACTCTCTTGAGGTTCCTTCTCTAATCTTCCCCAATGATGGATTATTGAGGGGATAATAATTTAGAATCGACATTGTGAGTTATTCATAGATCAATATATATTGATCTAGATGAGTAACTATATATTAATCTAGATGAGTAACTCACAATGTTGGTTCTAAATTATTATCCCCTCAATAATCCATCATTGGGGAAGATTATAGAAGGAACCTCA
>VDFB02047230.1:380212653-380267723 GCA_007258455.2 Sequoia sempervirens
GTTCAGGTGGACGGGGAGATTCTGGTGGTTCATCTAGTCGCATTAGTTCATTTATAGAGTTTCTTACAACAAACCATCACCCTGAGGACACTGCAACACAAGCATAAATATGCATCTATGTACGTTCATTTTATAAGAATTTTGATGGATGTATATATCAAAGAAAAGTTTGCAATACATTTTAACAATCAAATTGTTTGGTGTATAGATGACACTAACAATGGGGCAATCATCTATTCCACAAGTACATACATTGACGCCGGTGGTACTCGGCAACCCTTATGGGGTATTTTGATTTCAATTTTTAAAATTATATATGAAATCATAAATTTAACTTGAGTTTTAAATTTGTAATTGAATCACATATATGTTTGAAATATTTATTTTGGTTTAGGCGAGTCAATCGGAATCCACATTGATTCCTCCTAAGGGATTGTTAACCACTCCTCCAATATCGGGCGTCATAGATCAGGGGCAAGTACATTCTTATTGTAAATTTGTTTAAAGTTTACATTAGTATAGTTACAATTTTATGAATTTTGAATTCACTAGATATATGAAATACATGCATGTACACTTGTAAATATTATAAGTGTTAAATGTCTATGTACATGTATGTCTAGGTTGATACCACAATGAGAATGGGAATCGGGAAACATTTGATGTTGCAGCTACTCGTGAGGCCATTGATTTCCAAGTTGTTTACAAAAAATTCTACACAAAATGTGCAAACTTGAATATATATATATAACCTAATTCAATTGTACATGCTTTAATTTTGATCTTGTATGACTTTGTTAGTGCAACTTTCAGCTTTGACCCAGACATAGTTACACCACCAGGAGGACATGCAAAGCAGGCTCCAAATCAAATGGTAATTTAATTTTTTTATTATATTTAAAGTCAATTATAAATTAAATATTCTAAATATAACTTAAATTTTAAGTTTAAAATTGAATATATACATAATATGAGATTTTTTACATATTATTTTTCCTTTATAGCATGAGACACATCTTGTAGTTGAGCATGTACAAACAAGTCTTGGAGAAGAGCCTGGTGCACAACCTCAAAATATGATACAATTAAAATAGTATGAATTATAAATTAAATTGAATTAAAAAATAATAATTGTAGAGTTGTACATCTAATTTCAAATTTCTTTGTCTTGTTTATGTAGATTGAATTAGAGAATTTAGAGGTTGCTTCACGTGCACCAAAGCATCTAGATGTAGATATGATGGTAATTTAATTTTATGATGGATTATAAATTAAATTGTCATTAAATCATTTTTTATTGTCTTGGATCTGATTTCATCTTTCTCTTGTACAGAGTGTTTTAGGTCATTTGCATAGTCTACATGGTGTGAAGAGGTCTCTTGATTATAGAGACAATACATGACCTAGAAACATGTGATTTTATGTGTTATATTTTTTTATTTCATGGACTCTATTTCTGGTTTCTCATGTACTCTATTGGACTTTATATTTCATGGCTCAAGTACTTAGTTGGACTTTAGTTCACAGATTGTACTCTGGACTTTATTTCATGTGCTTAATATATTGGTTTCATGCAATTAATTTGTTACATAAATTATGGACTTTATTATTTTTTGAAATTTTAATTTACACATGTACATTTATGCATTTTATGTTCATAGTCAAGACATTAATATAGGACATTAATGTGAAATTTAGTGATCTCATACATGTGATATTAATATAGGACATTTTAATATTTTTACTTTACAAATTTAGTGATCTCATACATGATATACATGATATGTACATTCAATAATTAGTGATAATTACTCAATGAACTTATTCAATTCATGTCAATCAATAATTAGTCAATAAATCATAATTTACAAACAAAAGCAATCTGTTTATATACCATAAAGGATAAAATTTTACGAAATAAACAATACCATAGAAGATTAGAGGATAAAAACATTAATAAATTCTATAAATAATAACATCTAACACTAATTTATAAGTTGTCAAAACAAATAATGACATCCCATACGAATTTATAAGCTATCAAAACAAATAATGGCATCCAATACTAATTTATAAGTTGTCAAAACAAATAATGGCATTGAATACTAATCGATAAGCTGTCAAAACAAATAATGGCATTGAATACTAATCTATAAGCTATCAAAACAAATAATAGCATCCAACACTAATTATAGGTTGTCTTAAGCAATCGTAATACGACGTCTTAAGGGGATCAAAGAAGAGTATAATTGAGTATAAATATTAAGTGATATTAACAAGTATTATAAGTTTTAGGGTGAGTCATCATAACACAACGTCTTAAGGGGATGTTTGAAGGGGTCATAATACGTCTTAAGGGGATGTCTTAAGGGGTCTTAAGGGGATGTCTAAAGGGGTCATAATAGAACATCTTAAGGGAATGTCTTAAGGAGTCATAATACAACGTCTAAAGGGGATGTCTTAAGGGGTCATAGTAAAATGTTTTAAGGGGATGTCTTAAGGGGTCATAATATAATGTCTAAAGGGGATGTCTTAAGGGGTCATAATAGAATTTCTTAAGGGGATGTCTTAAGGGGTCATAATACAACATTTAAAGGGGATGTATTAAGGGGTCTTAAGGGGATGTATTAAGGGGCCATAATATAATATCTTAAGGGGATGTCTTAAGGGGTCATAATACAACGTCTAAAGGGGATATCTTAAGGGGTCATAATAGAATTTCTTAAGGGGGTGTACAATTAAGGGGTTATAATACGTCTTAAGGGGATGTCTAAAGGGGTCATAATACAATGTCTAAAGGGGATGTCTTAAAGGGTCTTAAGGGGATGTCTTAAGGGGTCATAATAGAATTTCTTAAGGGGATGTATTAAGGGGTCATAATATGTCTTAAGGATATAATTGATTTAACAATAATGTATGCATGATATTTAGTGATTATACAATTAGACATAAAGTTTTAAAGTAAGAAAATATGCACATTTAACAAACAAAATATATAGAATATTGATTTGATACATAGAAGTACATGGAGTATGTTTAATTATGTAAGTATGTATGTACATATATATCATCTCAGAACAATGTTTACAAAATTTGGATATGCCATCTCAAGAACATCTCAAACTCGTGCCTAGAATGTAGTAGGTCTTCACACCACCTTATATCAAAAAGTTACAAGCAATATCAATGAAATCATCAAAACATACATATTTTAATTTATATAAAACTATCTATATGTACACAACTCAAGTACCTGCATTTAAAAGTATTCCACACATGTTTGTAGGTTGAATTCAAGCATCCTCTCCTTTTTGTTTCAAAGTATGAGATCAATGCAATGATGGCTTAAGGATACAAAAAATGACAATAAATTAATTTTAACTATTAATGTACAAGCAATATCAATATGTAATCAAAACATTTATTTAAATATAATTTAACTAATAATTACCTTTTTTTACCAAGTATTCCATGTTGTCTAGGTTGAATCTACATGGACTAGATCTTTTTTTGTGATTATGCCTTAAGGATGTATAAAAGGACAATTTAAATCAATTTCAACTAATAACACACTTGACCAATATCGAAACATGTATTTAATGTATTTAAAAGGAAAAAATAAAACTAAAACTATATTTACCTGTATTTACTTATTCTATTGTACCATCTGCATCCTCTCTTTTTTGCAATGCATCTATGATTTCCTCATGCTCTTCCATAGAAATTGACCATAGCACTTTTTTTAAGGTCTTATGCGATACCGCTCTAGTTTTATATTTTTTGCCACCACCAAATGTGAATAATGTATAATCTTTTTATGTGTTTCATAGTCTTCGAATGCAGGTAGAGCATTCTTTCTTCTCAGGTATTTTCGTAGCCCACTACCAACAACCACCACTGATCCTATTAGAAAACATGAAAATCATCATCAAATAAGTTCTCGAAATTTTCTTAAGGGGATCAAAGACTTGTTCTAAAAAATTGCTTAAGGGGATCAAAAACCTGTTACCAAAATTTGCTTAAGGGTGTGTCTTAAGGGGATCACCGTACCTATTGGATAATGAAATCCATCATCATCTTCTCGAGGTGCTATTAACTTATGTTTAGTCTCCACACAATGAGCCAACCAATATTATGTTTTCTCTTCCTTCCCCTTAGGTGCAATAATATCATACACATGTCCTACCAACAAAATTTGATTTAATAACTTGTGCATATCCATATAAATAATTTAGTATTACAAAATAACTTAATAAAGTGAAATAAATTAAATTAAAATTACCTTCTTGTACAAGGTCTGAAACATAGTCATAATCTTCAAATGCAAACACTTGATCATTTTCTTCAATAGTTCTTTCATAATGATCATGTGTTTCTGTAGGTGTCAACGATCTTTTCTCCCACTATTCAACCCATTCTGTATTTTCACATGCTTCCCAATCTCTTGAGATACAAAACTGGAAAAAAAATGCAAGCTCCCTTGTCCAAATAGTCCATGTACTTGTTGTCGCACTCCTAAATGAATTTCATTTAGTAGATCCACTAATTGTCTGGCAATCAACTCTAGGTATAATTTTCTCTTCTTCCATCAACCAAAAGAATTGATGAACTGTAGAGTAATCACTCAAACCAGGTGTAGATAATCTTCTATTACACCAATCCACAATCTCATATGCATCTTTAAATTTTACTGAATCCTCAAATTTTAATTGTTCTCTAGCAAGAATTCTTTTGACACACACACCAACTCCATCATGTTCTCCTTTACCATGCCCAACTTCAAAAAACTTCATATATGTTGGACATTAAGTTCCTTGTGAACCCTACTTAACCAATAGAACATTCAAGCATTCTTGAACTGCCCCATACAATTATCTGACCATATGAGGTGTTCTTTCATCTAGATTCCTCTTTCTCTTAAATTTCTATAAAATATACTAAAATAGTATTGAACAAACTCTGACGAGTGTAACCAATTGTCACTCAAATAAAAATGATACTCCCTCAAAACTTTTCTATGATCCTCAGTGCTATCATCTGCATGTCTATAAACAATATGGACAAACATAGCTACTTGCACTAAATTATAATATTGAGATTGAATTTCCTCTTGCGAAGCGAGAGTACAATTCTCTAAAAAAATCAACCACGGAAAGTATATTCCCAATTGGAAATGTGTTTCTACATGCGTGCAATTGGCCATCAAGCCATCAAGCATGTTCAAAGTGCATGACATAGTTTGGTACAATTTTATTCTTAAATTCACTCATGAATGCATGCACACTAACTTTTTTTGTAACTAAATCGCAATGCTTTCCTATTTTTCCATCTTTTAAAGAATAGTGAACATTCTTAAATCTTTTAACATCTACTAATTATTGTCCAAAATCATGATCAACACTTTCATGCAAACAAATTCTTAAAAAAGAAAGATTTCCACAGTTAATGCATTGTCTGAAATACAAGAACTTAAATAAAATAATTTATCATTAGATTTTTCACAAAACAAACTTGAAATAAACTCTCTTATTTCTTCAGGTGGCATATCAATACCACACTCTTGTATAATCATGTTAGTATGCAAGGTACAATGTATATATATCAAAAAACATCACAAAAATAATGAAATTGAACATGTATTTTACAACAATAAGATATTTGGTTCTTATTAATTTTTACATACCAAGGTTTACATTTTTCAAAAGACCTTTGATATATTTTAATATTTCCAGGTAACACTAAATCGCTACAAAATTTTCTATAAAATTCAATTTGTGTTGTATCTAATAGGTGTTTTGGGTGAGGATCACGAACTTTGGACCCCACCCTTAATTTTAAAAAATCTCTAAAATTAGATGAAACCTTAGTATTATCATGCCAATATTTTTCGATCAAAGATTTAATTTCAACATTCAATTTCATATCAAACCTCGGTAGTCATCCATTGAAACTCCAACATTGATTGATAGGATCATTTTCTATACTTTCTCTTCTTTTTGCCACTCTTAGCAATTTTTTAGGATCTATTTTTAAAACTTCACTAATATTGCTTACCATTCTTTTATTCAAAATTGCTTTATTAACTATAGCAGTAGTTATAGCTCTTCTTGCTACGTTTTTTATCTTTAGATCAACTATTTTTCCCAATAGATTGAATGGCACTAGCAACAGAAGACATAACATGTTTTAATAATTGATCTTTTCTTTTTGGTTTAACATAAAAGCCTAACCTTTTCATTACTTTCCTCATTTTTTGTATTCTCATCAATTGCATCACTAGTTGACATTGAAATGCAATTTTTTTATGATAAAAGAATTTGGTGTATATTCTATTTGCATGTGTTCTTATTTACATTTTCATCTTCATTTTCATCAACAAAATGGTTTTCATTTTCATTTTCATCAAAAATACAAGTTTTGTTTTCATTTTCAAGAAAATGATCATTTTGATTTTCATTTGCAACAAAAGATTTTTCTTTTTTGTTTTCAACAAATTCTATAAAAGTTTCATTTCTTTGAATATCATCAATGTCAACATCATTAAGTCCAACATCTTGTAAAACTTCTACATACAAATTTACCATTTCACTAACATGTGGATTTGTTCAGCGGTACTTGGATTTGTGCATATTGAAACATTCTCCATAGCATTCAAAGAGGGATTTGAAGACATAGTAGGACTTTTTGTATAATCATATTCTTCTCCAAATTGACTCCTTGCAAATTAGCTTCATCTACAACCATGGTATCCTCAATGTTTTCATCTTCAATAGTTGTGGAATTGGATGCTCCACCATCATTCATTGGTTTCATTCTCATTCTTCTTTCTCTTTGTCTTTGTCTCTCCTTCTCTTTCTTTGCTTCAACTTCTTGAGGATTCAATGTCTTCCTTCTCTTATTACGAGCTTTATCTCCCATGACTATAAAATTATCAAGCACAAATGAATGTCAATAGTGAAATTCTTCAAAATATTCAATCCAAATTGCAAGTTGAATACCTATTAGAACAAAATTCTTCCTCTTGTGTTCCTCAAAACAAGTAGAAACCTAGCACAATGCCACTTTAAAAATTGTTTTCTTCATGCCTCCTTTAAAAAATTCAATCCATATTGCAAGTTGAAGACCTTTTGTTCCTCCAAACAAGTACAAAAATGGTGTAGATGATGTCTCCTTTGAAAAAATAAATAAAAAATCAAGTTCACCACCTGTAAATACAATAGCTCATGAAAAATAGTTCAATTTTATGGCTCTCGGCCATACATGTGAAGTTGCAGCCTTCACAATATTTTTTGGCAATAAATTTAAATAAAAGAAATGGGGTCATGTTTATAAAAACCAGGATCCCATTCTATAATCGGGATCCCGTTCCCCGATATTTAATGTGGGGTTGTTGGAAGGAAAATTGGATCTCGTTTCCCTTCCAATGGCCCACACATTATAAATTAGGGAACTATACTTGATTGTAAAATGAGATCCCGCTTTTAATAAACGAGATCTTGTTTTATAAAGCGCGGTCCTATTTTTTAAAATTTGAATTTCTATTAGCTTTGTGGTCAGTTTTTTTCCTAGAATTTTGGTTCGAGAAAAGCATTGGGAATCCGAACCTAGGCCTTCAACCTAGTTTGACCTACAACTTGAAGGTCCTAGTTCAATGTTAGAGAAAAATACCAACTTTGGACATATGGCTAATGACTTTTTCTGCAGAATTTTTTGACAAAATTTAAACCCATTTTAGATGAGACAATGCAGATTCTAAATATGTAATTTGTTTTACAATTGGATTATTTTTTCTATTTTTTAATTAATTTCTAATAAAATTGGTCCATAAACTTTAAATATCAGGGTTTTTTACTATTTTAATAACTTTTGATCAACATAACATTTTGACAAACAGATTGCACAAGAACAAACTTCAGACAATTCTTTTCAATTTACCAAAAAAAAATGATAAGTTTAGGTCATCTTATGCATGTCTTACACGACGATTTCTCAAAATGACAAATTTGCCTAATAAAAAATTAACAAAAAAAATATTCAAAAAAAAAAATTTAAAAATATCAAGAACAAGCTTCAGTGAGTCACAAATATTTTCCCAAAAGGATTTAGAAAAATAAGATAATTTAAGTCAAAATATGGATGTCGTACACGTGCATGGTATGGTAAAAAAAAGTGACTTTTAAACAGTGGTTTTAGAAACGTCTATTGAAACTCAATTTGTACAATCTAGGTATCAAAATAAATTACATATTTGGAAACTAAACTTCAAGCACTACATTTTATGTTTAGTGACTTTTTTAAAGATTCCATGTCTAAGTGCTTCAAATTTTAAGGTCAAATGTGTCAAATTTTGAAAATCAGGAAAAACACTTCCACTTTTTGGCCAAAAAGTAAACTCAAATTCTTGCACACACCCTCAAGGTCCATAATAACTTCAGCAAACAAATCATAATTTCTACGCAAAAATTAGACCATAAACTAGTCTCATCATTGCTCATGTAAGAAAATCAATATATTCCACCAAATGGATGAATTAGAGAAGCTAGCCCATGAGTAAGTTCTTGTACTTTCTAGTCAAGAAAAGGAGACTTTTTTCCATGCTCTCCATATTCTTAGAAATTGCCTAGAAGTTTAAGTTTTAAAGTATTTTGTTGTAAGGATTTTATCTTTCCACCCAACCTCTTGCCACAAATTATTGGCTTTATTTGTAGCTATTATGTGTCTAATAAGAGAAAACCATTGGGTTGCTCCATAAAAATATATAGTAATCCATTCGACAATAAGGTAGATCCCTTGTGTAAGGGGATCAATCACTCTAGAAACCTCTTTATTTTTTCAGTTGAATACAATACAAGCATGAAGCAACTGGATGACCTTATTTATTATTTTATTTTCTCCAAAGAAATCCTCTAATTAATTAATTTAGTTGGTTATAGTTTCTTTTTGAAGGAAGCCAACATGATGAAATATAAGCATGACTGGTTATAAGGATTTTTTTTGCATTTTGTATATGCCAAGCCATAGAGAGAAATTTATTTTACCACAACTCAAGCTTGCTTTTTAAATTGTGAATGAACCAATTCCATATTTCAGAAAGAGGAACTCCTATCCCAAAGGGGATGTTGAGGTATCTTGAAATAACTTCATGGTCATTGAATTTCCATTGTGGGGGTATCGAAGGAGGTGGTTGATCAAATGAAGTCATCAAGAATTTAATTTTGTTAGAGATAGTTGGGAGCTAGTAGCTGAACAAAATAGGTCCAAGACTTTTAGGGTGTTGTTAAGCTCTTCTTGAGAGTTTTGAATGAATAATAAGCTATCATTAACAAAATGGGACTTAAGAGTAACTTCATCACCAGATAGAGAAATACCACATATAATTAATTGTTTATTTTTGTATGAATTAAAAGGTATCCAAGAGCATCAACAGTAAGGACGTAGAGGAAAGGGGCTAAGGGGCAGCCTTACCTTACCAAATGTTGAAGAGCAAAGATTTGAGAGATTAACCCATTAATGGCTAGGCAAGCATAAGCATCAACAAAGAGTAGTTTTATGTGGGAAATAAGCTTGGGACTAAAGCCTAACCATTTAAACATTTTTAATATGAACTGCCACCTAATCCTATCATAAGCTTTGTCAAAATCAACTTGACGAGGAGGCATTTTTATTTAGTTTGTTGAGCCCATTCCACAGTTTCCCAAGCTAGCACTAAGTTATCAAGTATGAATCTTCCTCCAATAAAACCAGTTTTCTCTAGCCTTACAATTTCTTGTACTATATGTTTAATTCTTTTAGCAATAGCTTTGGCTAGAATATTGTAGGATGTGTTAAGAAGAGTAATCAGTCTCCACCCTGAAATGTTGCTCCCATTTTTTCCTTTAGGAATTAATTTAATCAACCTTTGATTAATAGAAGAAGCCAAGGATCCCTGTGATAAGGCTTCTATATAGACCTCATAGAATTCCTCCCTAATGAATGGCCACATTGCTTTATAAAATTTTGCAGGTAAGCTATCAATATTGGGAATTTTTGAATCAGCCATATCTTTCAAAGCAGCATCAGACTCTTCAATGGTCAACAAGCGGTCTAAGTAGGATTGTCGTTCAAAATCAATCTTATTGGGAATGCAATTTTCGACCATATCTTCAATAATGTCTTGAAGTTGATCACCATTAGTGGATCCATAAACAGTTGTTTATAGTGCTAAGAAAAGAAAGATTTGATGTCATCCAAATGTTTGCGCCCCTCTTGATCATGTATAGACATTATTCTTTCTTTTTTGTGTTTGTGTTTAAGATAATTGAAAAAGAACTGTGTTCCTTTGTCTCCTCCTTTCATCCAATGAAGCCTAGCCTTTAGTTGAGCTCCTCGACCTCGATAAAATTTAAATCTTCTAAGTTTCGTTTTAGCAACAGCCACAGCATGTTGAAGAGAGGTCTTAGTTGGTGCTGAATTTTTAAAAATTCTGCTTTTTCCCAATTGATATCTTAATATTTTTTCCAGAATATAAGCATTTGATAAAACTGAAAAACATACCCAATTTAAGGCAAAAGTTTCCAGTCTACTTCATAGACTGAAAACTCATACCAACTAATAGTCAATGGTCTAATTCATTGCTATCTTTTTAATGACTGGAAAAATATTTTCTATTTTAAAGGCGGGAAGGAAAGGTTGGTACCTATTTTATCAAAAGAATACAGAGACAAAAAACATGGAACAGCAGGAGGACGAGAAAAAACAGCAGCATTAAATATAAATGAAGGCGACACGAGATCACACTTCCAACAATAGATTGGGAAAACGACGAGCAAAAGATACACGTAAGCCTAGAAGCCCACAGCCACACAAAATCTTTTGTTTTCATTGATGTACTATGCAACGAAATCGACCATCAAGAAGCACAAAATATTACTCAGAGCATTCAATAGTGGCCGATAGTTTGGTGAAAATTAAGTTCAACGTACACCCAAGATAAAGGAAACGTACAAAAGTTCATTAACTGCAAATCTCCGATATTGCTCAGAGCATTCAATGGTGGCAGATCGACTCAGTTCAACATACACCCAAGATAAGGAATCGATGAAAAGTAGGAAATTTATATTGACTGCAAGTCTCCAGTATTCCAGAGCGTTCAATGGTGGGACAAAATGTTATATGTAAAATTGATTACGTTCAATGTACACCCAAGGTAATGAACCAATAAAACTCAAACAAAATGTGCACAGAATAGTGCGTGGCAATGTGTGTTCCAGTCGGTTTTTATTGTCCTGATTTACCTACAGAGTTGCGAGAGAAGCGTTGTAATTAAAATTTTCGAAGAACATTTTGTAAATTCGACTATGCAATTAATGACGATGTGGACTAGAGGGAGAATTACGTGTCTATCCTGAGTATCACATCTTCATATCCATGCAACTGCAGCAATTGAAACTCTCAATGTATGGTCATTTCAATGTAATGGTCTTTGGGATGTTCGGTTAATTCAGATTATAAGATCAGATCTTTGGGATGTTTGGGGGTCTTTGTTCTTACTTCATGATTGTAATGGTCTTTTATTTCTGTTGCAGCTTGTTCACTGCATTTTCTCATTTGTAATTTTTGCATTGATTTCAATAAAAAAATAATGAAAGAAATCTCAAATCATATTTAAACTCTCCAAAATCGATGATGACTTGTTTGTCAAAATTCTCAAATGAACTGTAATATACACGGGCCACCAAGTGCCCCCGTCCTACTACTAGCATGCCACTAGTATATCTATGATAAAATTATTGGGACTTAATTTGAACTCCGAGCATAATAAAATATAGATCTTACCTCAGCAGAAGTTTTTTGTACCTTTGCTTAAGAATTTGTAAAAAGCAATCCAAGCAAGAAAATCATCTCCAACATAACATAACGAGAAACACAATATGTTCATGTAAGCTTTCTTACCATTGCTATTCTAATTAAATCAATGTCATCAAAGGAGGGATATTATCATTAAATAAGATATAAAAACAAGATTAAGGTTTATGTTTCAAAGGTTCATTTAAAATAATTTTGTTTATATATTCTTTTTAGAAAATTAGAGTTATTGTAGTTTACGAAATTAAGTGATCAATTTTATTCTTTGTCTTAATAGTTAACATTAACCAACACAAACATATCTCAATCAATATTTGATTGATAGAATGACTCAATAAAGAAAATATAAATAAAATCTTACTTTTATCTATTCCTTACAACTTTTTTATCCACTTGTTGAATACCCACAATAGTATTAAATGTATACAAAGTTAATTAGTAGCATTTTTTCTAAGGAAGCAAAAATATCCAAAATCAATGAATAGGCATTTCTTTCTCTTTCATGGACAAAAATTAAAACTTCAAAATATTTCAAAAAGCGATACAAAGGAGGATAATCAAAGAAATTCCTTAAAAAATGAAAAAAAAAAAATGTTGGTATTTACTTGAACAATTAAGGCATTAGTGCACTATCAATACTCAAATATTTTTCTCGAATACAAACTAGCTTCATGGTCACAAAGTATAATCATCTTCCATAATGGCATGGTACAATTAAATAGGTTCCAAAATTTTTTATTAATAATACAGTTTCTCTTTGAAATAGCTTTGCTAATATATGAATTTAGAGCTCATTTCAATAAACTCCTCTATAGTTATGTTGTCAATTAATAATGTCTAATACAACTTATAATTCATTCATGCTTAATCTCTTTCGATGCCATGCTAAAATATCAACTCTTCAAATCATTATATTTTAAGATTTCAAATATAATGGTACCATATAATTATGCTTCCCAAAAAGTAGTATTATCATTCTTTATCAATAATATATTCTAGAAATATAATGTACATGTAATTAATACGATGAATATTTGGGGCTTTGAATTTTTGTGAGCCTGGGTGATAATACTATATATCTATACAATGTTTACCTTAGAACTTTAGTCTATAAAGATGACTTGGGAACTGATATTTTAATCTATAGCCATCCTATTTAAGTTCATGAATCAATCATATTGAAATATATTCATCTTTCTAGTTTCTATAACAAGATTATTCATTATGGGAACATCTAAATAATCTAGATACATATATATTATAATTCTTCCAAACAAATCAAAGAAGTTGATAAATAGTGCATGATAAATTAGAATTAATTCCTTTCCAAATTAATTAGACACAACATGATTGTTATGATTTCTTTCTATACACAATTAAAATTAAATTTTAGCTTCAATATTTTTATTTACTTTCCTCCTCTTTCTACTCCCTTCTCTACCTCAAACCCATTAATCTTCCCCATCAAATCTCCCTTTTCTTTTATTTTCTAAATTTTTCCCTCCTATAAGATACATGGGATATCCCTTGATGTTATATCTTCATACCTCATGTAGGGACTAATAAGTCCAAAACTTGTTTTCTTTCTAAGAAAATAAAAGAAAATAAAATCCTTCCCCACCTTTTCTTATCTAACTATTTATTAATATTAAATTATTATTTTTAAATAAAATTTAAATATTTTTTTTTTAAAGAGTTACATCAGAAAAAATAACTTATAAATTTTATGTAAGGGAATCATGAGTCTAGAATTACAAATAATCTAGAGTAATAGTTCATTACTCTTCACACAAGTTCATGTTGCATTAATTTAAGTTAAAGTGAAATAAAAAATAGACACCTATTCATTTGGTCATCTTAGATTTCATTTTTATTGGTTAAATATTGTGCATACACCTTCATTTAAAACATCAAGGGCACTTATATAATACATATTAATGAATTTGTAGAATAGTAATGATGTAGGGGCATTTAGTTCAGAGGCCTAATGGTAGCATTTAATTCCAACCCTACGATTTTAGAATCTAATTTTGTCACCTATTTTACTATGTTAATTCACCTAATGTAATATAACCACATTAATTCTCAACAAAGACCCTGTGACAGTTACCTAATTCAAATTACTAAGGCCACTTTCCCTAATAACTATGATCAATTTTCCATCCAAATTAAATATGTGGGTGGAGCTTTAGATGATTTATATGATGTAGATAGTGAGTTTGATGAGAAAATAAGGAATAAGAAGCCACCATCCTTTCCAATATGTGGAATTTTATTTCTATGTTCAAGTGGAACAACAAGTAGGACTAAGTGAAGGAAGAGACCATACTAAAGAAGATAAAATGAATAACCATATAGGAATAATAAAGAAGGGTGTGTGCAACAACAAGTGAAGAATTGAATCCTAATTTCCTTTCATGCATAGTCAAAAAATCAAGAGAGAAAGGTTGTGTTTTGTAAGAGAAAAACTATGTATAACTAGAGAATATGAGAGAAGGTAGAAGGAAAAATAGGCATATAGTTTATTAGTAAAAGAAAGTGTGAAGGGAAAGGAGAAAAATTAGAAAGAGAAGATAAGAGAGATTACATAGAAAAAAAGAGGACAAGACAGAAATAGTGTGAAAAAGGAAGATGATTATGGATATTCAAGAAGTGATTCTTGTCAAAATGGTAGGATATGTACAATTGTGTATAAGAAAGGGGAGTATAGGTGTAAATAGGATAAATTTAGAGAAAAAGAGGAAAAATTCAAAAGGAGGGGCAAATGTGAAAAAATAGATCCTCCATCGTTGAAGAATAGTGTGTAGGACTATACAGAGATAAGCACACAAAAATTAAATGTGTAATTATTTGAGGGATAAGGATCATGTGAGTGTGGAAGAGGATAGGGTTTGAAATCTGGAACAAGAAGTAAGAAAATGTGTAGAGGAAGTTTTACAAGTAATTACAAGTGTGAATGAAGGGATGAAATCAATCATATTAGAGGTGAAAACAACAAGAGAGACCACACTAGTGTGTCCAAGTGATTCCTAACTTGTGAGACTTTTTAGTATTAAGGAAGAACATGTGAATGCTTTAATAGTGAATCGTGGTATCTCCATCCCTTTTCACAATAATTAGTTGATGCATATAGCTATAAATTATTTTCTCCTTTATTTTAGTAAATAATTTTATCGCATTAGGTGCATGATCTTGAATGAGTGTCATTACCTATGTTTGATTTGGGGATTCTTTTTGCCTTGTCAATGTCTCTTGGTATGCTTTTCTATTTTATGTTTTGGGAGTTCTATGTGTAAATGTTTGTGTGTGTGTTCTTGGTTCTTGTAACCTTAACATTTATAGGATTTACAAAAATTTGGTTGAGAATGCATATTGAGTCAAGTCACCTATAGAAATTGATGAGCCTAACTTGGTGTGTGATTAATTTCAATAAGTGTTTAGTAGTGTGTATATAAAAAAATTTACTTGAGGGGCTATAACACTACTTGGAAGATATTATTATCCTACTCCAATTGACTATAATGAATAGAATAAATATTACAATTACTTGAAAGGTAGGTGGTTATAATCAATTGTTAACAAAGTAGGCTACAACTCTAGGAAAAGTGCACTGTCCTTGGTTTAAGAAAAACTAAAGTCTAGAGAAGACTATGTGTGTAACTCTCTACATGGGGTTATAACTAATAAAATGCTACAATGAAAAGAAGTAATTCAAGACAACAAGGCACCACTAATAAGGTGACTAGAAAACCTTGTAGAGAATTTTAGTTTAGTCTCAAGGCCTTAAGGGAAAATAAGGAATTTAGATAGAATCCCTACATAATGGCCATATCGAAAACCATGGGAATGAACCAATTTTACTAAGTAAGAGGCACAAATACGATGACCAAATGATAATAGAAGGGAAGGGATAATATTTCCTTGAGAGGCAATAAGTAGATGGAGGTGCCACGTGAGCAACCCATAAATGCAAATTTGGGTCATTAGAAGCCCATATGAGACCTCATGCATAGTTGTATAGAGGAGAAGAGAACCCTAATAAATGAGGAAAAGGAAGAGGATAAAATTTATATTATTCAAGTCACTAGTGTGATAGCCATGATGAAGGAAGAGGTTTCCTAACATTTACAAGTAACTTAGAGGAAATGCATGATGGAGACAAGAAAGGAGGGAAGACCAAGATCTATTTTTTTCTAATTTGTTTATGTTTTTAGGTCTAGTAGATAGAAAAAAAGATGAATACATCCTTGTGATAGAGAATGAGGGTACAATATAGGAATTTCAAGAGGAAATCATAGAAGTGCTAGCATTTATAAATAATTTTGAAGAGATTATTGATAAAGAAGATTATATTAGTGTAACAATTGATGAGTTTGGAGAAGAAGTAGTAGCCAAGGAGATTCTAGGGTCTAACCACTTGACGATAAGGATGAGAAAGGACAACATGAGGAACACATGAAAGAAGACTAAAAATAACAAGTTGCATGTTAGAATGGGAGGATTAAAAAAATGCTACAAAATACAACACGAATAGAACTGAGTGTGAGGTTCAAGAGGTTATAGAGGAGCTTAACAAGGAGATACAAGTGAGTATGTAAAAATATTGTAGGGAGGATATTTTATAGAATATATTATAAGTAGGTGTAGAAAAGATGAAATATACAAATGAACATACATGTGAAGCTAATATAACCCTAACAGTATAATTGGTGGGAGTAGTAGAAAATAATAGAGAGATACTAACAATGGAAACAATGAAAGGGGATGAGAATGGAGAAATTAATGAGAAAATAAAATTAAAACAAATAAGTGGGTCTCCAATTGACACAACTAGGAAAATAATCAACAAATTACAAGTGAGATGTTATAGGTACATGTAGTAAAGGAAATTGACATATAGATGCATTTGTTAACAAATGAGTCTTTGTAATGTTGCTTGTTGGAGTAGTTTGTGTTAGTAGAGAGATGTTGAAAGAAGAATTTATAGATGGTGGTAGAAAGGATCTTCCAATGAAAGAAGAGAATCAAGGAACTTATATTTATTATTTTTTAGTAGAGAAATAATTTATTCAAGAGGAATGACATGTCAATGCTAGAATATGATCTAGGGGAACTATTTCAACCCAAGGACACAAAATAGGAGGTAGAAAAATACTAATCATGAAAGAAAAAGAAGAGACAATGCATAGTTTTGCATGTGAAGAGAAACAAGTAATGGCATAAAGTACTAGGAAAGAAGTGTTGTAAGTGAAGGTAGTTGGTAATACCTTTGAGGAGCCTCCAAGCATGGAAAAGGAGGTGAAGAAAATATCTATTACTACAAGTATGGAGACTAAATTTGTAGCATTATTTTTTCATATAAGGGTCAAATAAGTATCAATGGACCAAGTACACCCATGTATAACAAAGAAAAATAAGATGATATCTACAAGAGAGGATTGCAAATAATAATGGATTCTCAAAATAATCCTAGAGGGTTTGATTAATCATCGTGATGTAGTGAAGAGTGGTGGAGAAATTGAGAGAGCATGGTGTAAGGAAGTTCCAATGGTAATTAAAGATTTCCATAATGATATTTTTATTGATTTTTTGTTTAGGAGAAGCAACATTAATTCCAATTGGGGCACTTGGAGGTGATGAAGGAGAAGGTACAAGTTATACCACAAGGAGCTAAAGAATAGGACATGATAATGGATGAGAGGCTTGAATCCATAATATTAAAACTAGAAGAACGATTCACACCAAAGGAAGAAAATGTGTTCAATAAAATATTGAGCAATTATGTTGTAGTAGAAGAGAAGAGTAAGAGTTAAGAGTGAAATAATTTGGAAGAAAAAGGGTCTGATATGTGGGATAAATATGGATTGATTCTTGATGGTTTATTTATCTCACATACTACCAATGAGAGTTTATTATGGAAGAACTTGGAATAAGATATTTATGATAGTGGAGAGTAAACATACATGAGATGCATATGATGGAGATTTAGTTGTATCGTAGGAAGAATAAGAAAGATGATAAGTGGTTTGTGTTGAAGGTATACATATAATATAGAAAAGGTATGGATATTAGCTACAATTATACTTGTAAGAACATAATTTATGAGCTACAACTATGTAAATTTGAAATTTAGTAAGGTCTCATAAGTTTTGTATCCCTAGGAGTTTGAATGAAGAGAATCATATTGAAGGTCCTATAATAAAAATTTAATTTTAAATAGGTGGGTAATTGCACAAAGATGGGGGACCATAAAGGGGTCTTAAGTGGCCACATTTTTTCTAAAATCAAGAAAGACTGACCTTAGATGACAAATTGAAGACAGTTACACTCAAAATTTTAAGATGCAACAAAAAGAGGAGTTGTAGTGCTCTAAATATAATTTCTAAACTACTATTTAAAAAAAAATGGTAGAGATTAAATGGTTCAAAAAGGAGGGCCACACAAATTGGTCCTTTTTTTTTTTTTTAAATATAATGTAGCATTTGGTGTGGCCCCTCTAAAATGTTAAATTTTTTTAGTATTTCAAAAATCACTTTGGTGATAAATTAGCTAACACCATGTACTTTATCCTCAAATTTTCTGCTAATTTTTAATGAATATATGTTTTTTTACTAATTTTTAAAGTGGACATGTCCTAAAAATAAAATTTTGGCATGCTCCCCCTTAATTTTTTTAAAAATTAATGAAAAATATATTTTTTTTAATATGTGTAGAATGGAGACTAGTTTATAAAAATGTAATTTATTTTAAATTTCAATGAGTGGTTAAAAAATATAGTAAAAATTACCAAACATTAGTTTCTGACAAAAATAGATACATGGTCAATAAAAGAAACTAGAGATGAAAACCTTAACATACTCAAAATGTGAAGTAAATTACATGGTTAGATAGATAAGAGAGAGAATAACATTACCAAGGTGTTTTTTTGACTTAAAATTGAAACATGTGTAAACTTGATGGGGAGAACACTAGAGATTATGTCAAAAAAATTCACAATTTATTAAACACGTCTTTGGATGTTAGAAAGTCACTCCAAGCCTTTGGGTTGGAAGCCCAAGGAAAATCCAAGACAAAGGCTTAGAAATTTCTAAATCAAGATAAAACATGAGCATGTTATAACATGCTCATAGTATTTGAGTGCATTGACAAAATTTGAGTGTGTTACAACATGCTCGCATTATTTGAATGCATTGAAAAAACATGAAATAAACATTTAAGTTGAAATTTACATATGGATATTTACTTTATTATACCTTAAGTTATATTTTATGTATATAGCTTCAGGATGTTTGAGAGTGGTTTCAAATCTCTAGGAGTTATAATGCAAATTCTAGTTTTTTGGAAAATCTTATGATCTTTCAAACAGTCAAATTTTAGTAATCAACATGTCAAAATTTAGTAATCAAGAGGTCAAATTTTTGTAATCAGAAATTTGTATCATCTTTCTCTCTATTCACCCATTATTTATCCCTTACACTCTAGACCTCTCTCTCTTTCGCTATCTCCTTCCCTTTATCTGACTTTATCTCCCTTGAGCTCAAGAACTACCTCTCTACCTATCCATCCTTCTCTCTCCCTCTCCTTCTACTCTCTCACTCCCTTCCCTCTATACTCTCTCTCACACATATACCTCTATCTACCTCCCTACCTCTCCCTCCCTCCCCTTTCTTTCTATCTCCTCTCCATATCTCTCTCTCCTTGTCTCTCTAATTCTCTCTATCTCACTTCTCTCTCCCTCTCTCCCTATCTCCTTCCCTCCCTGCCTCCATCCCTCTCTACTTCTATCTCCTCTCCTTTCCTTCTCCTCTCTCTCTCTCCTTCTCTCTTTAATTCTATCCACCCCTCTCGTCTCCCTCTCCTCCATCCCATCCCTCTCTCTCTATGTGTCTATATCTCACCTCTCTCCCTCCCTACCTCTCCCTCCCTCTCTACTTCTCTCTATCTCATCTCTCCCTCTCTCTACCTACTTATCTCTCCATCACTCCTTACCACTCTCTCTATTTCTCTATCTCACCTCCCTCCCTCTCCCTCCATACCTCTCCCTCCTTCCCTCCTTCCTTATCTAGTCTCTATCTCTGAATTCCTCTCTCTACCTATGTCTCCATTCATCACTCCTTACCACTCTCTTTATCTACACCTCTCTATCTCACCTCTCTCTCCCTCCCTACCTCCCTCATTCCCTCTCTACTTATCTCTCTCCTCTCTCTCTATCTCTCCATCCCTCTCTACTTATCTTTATCTCCCCTTTCACTCTTTCTACCTACCTCTCCCTCCATCACTCTCTTTGTTTCTCTCTATCTCACATCTCCCTCCCTCCCTACCTATCCCTCCCTCTCTCCTCCCCTCTGTACTTCTCTCTATCTCCCCTCTCCCTCTCTCTACCTACCTCTCCCTCCATCACCCCCTACCACTCTCTCTCTCCATCCCTACCTCTCCCTCCCTCTCTCCTTCCCTCCATACTTTTTATTACTCTATATCTCACCTCTCTCTCCCTCTTTCCTCTCTCTAATCTCAATCTCCCCTATCCCTCTCTATACCTAAGCCTTCATACATCACTCCCTACCACTCTCTCTCTACACCTCTCTCCCTCCCTCCCTTATTCCCTCTCCACTTTTCTCTATCTCTCCTCTCTACCTGTCCTTCCCTCTCTTCCTACCTATCTCTCCCTTTGTCAGTTTTGTGTGTGTGTGTGTTTGTCTCCCTCTCTCCCCCCCTCTCTCTCTCTCACACACAACTCTATCTTCCTCCCTCCCTCTCCCTCCCTCCATCCCCTCTCTATTGTCTATCTCTCTTCTACATAACTCCCCTTCCTTCTCTACTTATGTTTATCTCCCCTCTCCCTCCATCACTCTCTCCCCATGTCTCTCTATTTATCTCACCTATATCTTCCTCCCTACCTATCTCTCTCTCTCTCTCTCTCTCTCTCTCTCTCTCTCTCTCTCTCTCTCTCTCTCTCTCTCTCTCTCTCTCTCTCTCTCTCTCTCTCTCTCTCTCTCTCTCTCTCTCTCTCTCTCTCTCTCTCTCTCTATATCCATCTCTCTATCTAGCCATTATCTCTCTCCCATAAACTCTGCCCAGCTCTCCTCTGTATATCCCTTGTTCTCTCTCATAGTTCTTTTATCTAGCTATCCTTGTTTGTCTCTCCATCCATTCACCTCTCTCTCTCCCTTGTCCTCCTTCCTCTCTCTCTATCTCTCTCTACTCTCTATATAACCTGTCCTCATGCTCTCCCGCCATCTTTCCTCCCTCACTCTTGTTCAGCTTATTCCTCTCTGCTTCTCTCTCTCCATCTCCCTCTCCCTCCCTCACTCTCTCCCTCCTTCCCTCTCTACTCTCTCTCACCTCTCTCTCCCTCCCTACCTACCTATTCCTCCCTCTCTACTTCTTTATATATCCCCTCTCTACCTACCTTTACATCCATCACTCCCTACCACTCTCTCTCTACCTATCTCTCTCCTCTATCCCTCCCTCCCTTTTTTCTCTCTCTTCTTCTCTTTCTACTCTCTATATCTCATGTCTCTCCATCTCTCTCTCACTCACTCACACAAACTCACCTCTATCTATCCCCATATCTCTGCCTCCCTACCTCTCCCTCACTCCCTTCCCTCTCTACATCTCTCTATCTCTCCTCTCTCTACCTCTCCTTCCCTCTCTACATATCTTTATCTCCCTTCTCCCTCTTTCTACTCACTCTCTATCTCACATATATCTCTCTCCCTATCTCTTTCCCTTTCTACTGTCTCCTCTCCCTCCCTCCACCTACCTCTCTCTCCCTCCTAAATCTCTCCTTTGTATCTCACCATTCTCTCTCTCCTTTGTATCTCACCATTCTCTCTCTCTCTCTCTCCACTATCTTTATGTCTCACTCTCCTTATCTTTATCTTGCCATTCTCTCTCTCTCACACACACACCTTTATCATCCTACATACCTCTCCCTCCCTCCACTCTATACTTCTCTCTAGATCTCCTCTCTCTCTCTACCTCTCCTTCCCTCTCTCAACCTACCTCTCCCTCCATCACTCCCTACCATTCTCTCTATCTATTTCTCTCTCACCTCTCTCTCTCCCTCCCTACCTCCCCCTCTATATCTCCTTCCCTCTCTACTTCTCTCTATCCCCCTTCTCCATTTTCACTCTCTACTACTCTCTCTCCTACCCTAACTCTCCCTCTCCCTAATTCCCTCTCTATCTCTCCTCTCCCTCTCTCTACCTACCTCTCCATCACTCTATCTCTTTCTCTCTCTCACCTTTGTCTCCATCCCTAACTCTCTCTCTCTCCCTCCTTCCCTCTACCTAAATCTCTCTCTTGTAGAGAGAGAGAGGTGGAGGGAGGGATAAGTACAGAGGAAGAGAGAGCTGAGATAGAAAAAAGTAGAGAGGGAAGGAGGGAGAGGGGTAGGAGGGAGGTAGAATTAGGGAGGGAGAGGTAGAGATGGAGAGAGAAGAGAGAGAATTATATATGGGAGTAGATGTAGAAAGGGAAAAGTATATAGAGAGAGAGGATGGAGGGAGTGAGATAGAGAGAAGTAGATAGGAAAGGAGGGAGGGAGTGATAGAGGGAGAGAGAAGTAAGTGAGAGAGGGGGTAAAGAGGGATAGGTTAGAGATAGGGAGGTGATAGAGAGAGAAGTAGAGAGGGAAGGAGGAAGGTGGAGAGATTGGGAGAGAAAATAATGGAGGAAGAGAGATAGGTATAGAGGAATAGGTTAGATGGAGAGAAATAAAGAGGGGGGGAGATAGAGAGAAATAGATTAGAGAGAACTAGAGAGGGAACATGGATGAGAGAGAGGGGGGTGGTAGATAGAGAAATTTAAGAATAGGAGGGGGGAGGAGAGAGGTGAGTTAGGAAGAAGTATAGAGGGAGAGGAAGAAGTAGAGATGGAAGGAGAGAGTGAGAGGGAGGTCTAGAGAATAAGGGATAAACAATGAGAGATATATATAGAGAGAGATGATAGAAATTTTTGATTACTAAGATTTGACCTCATGATTAGTAAAATTTGACATATTCATTACTAGAACTTTATTGTCTAAAAAATTGTAAGATCTTCTAAAAACTAGAATTTGCATTATAACTCCTACAGATCTGAAACCACTGTCAAACATCTTGAAACTATATACATGAAATATAACTTAAATTTAAATGTTTATTCAATACATATAAATTCACTAAAATAGAAGGACAAGAAAGATAAAAAAAGAGATGGAGAATTTTTCACTGTAGAACATAATGCGAGTGTGTTATAACGCACTCACATTTTGTGAAAGCATTCACATAATGAAAGTGTGTTATTACACACTTGTGTTTTTTGAATGTATTAAAATAATGTGAGTATATCATAATACACTCACATGTTGGCTTGGTAATGATCAAGCCTAGGTTCAATCACTACCAACTTGTAATGTGAGCACGTTTTGTTATAACATGCTCAAGTTTTCTCTATTTTGAGACCAATAAGTGGAGTGGCATTTTTTTGATCCCTCATCTTTATGCACTTACGTAGATGCCATATGGATAGGTTTGAGAAAGGATACTTTATTCTAAGGTTCATTCACTACCCGTGGAGTAGAAGGAACAACTATAATTTCCATAGGAGATTGAGCAGCCTTGAGGGTAGTGGTTGGAGTAGCACATGAGATGTTGGTAAGGGATAATTGGGAAATATGACTAGCTTTAAATTTTTGATATGATAAAAAGAGAAATTTCTCACGAGGTCAAGTAGGTTGGACTGGTTGTTATCAAAAGAAGTCAAGGTAAAAAAATGATGAAGAGACAAAGTTTTAATTCCACTATGATCAATAGTATGTATTTCTCCTTCAAATGGGAATTTGAGATATTTATGGATAACAAAAGGAGCCACATTCATGTAAGAAATCCATAGATGGCCTAACTTCACATGAAATTAATATGAGGTAAGGATTATCATAAAAATAACATCCAACTTGTTAGGTCCAACTTAAATAGGTAGGGTTAAGGAACCAAAATTATAGGATGGGTAGAACCATCATGAGCTCAAAGTGAGACTTTTGATTGTTCATATTTTATTGGAATAATTCATGAACAAAAAGGAATTCTTTTATGATCACATTTTTTAGACATACTAGATCAATGAGTATTCCTTGTGTGGGTTTTTCATTAATTGTATCAATAATGTAGGGAGGACCATCATCTGTGTGTATAGAAGCATCAATATGAGTGAAAGTGATATCACATAGTATTTTAGGTTGGTCTTTGCAAGGATGGAAAAATATAATGTTGATTATATTAGTTTATAAAATATTATAATTATCAAATTCATCATCAGTTTGTTCTACAATTTTTTGGAATGGCTTGATAATGGGTTGGTAAAATTTTGTAAGTTTTGATTAGGAGGGACAAATTAATTTATTCCCTTTATCATTGGTGCAAGGGCATCTAGGCCATGTTTATTCATTGGGGGTCAAGTAGTAGGTTTATAGGTGTTTTTGGGTATTTGGATTCAAATAAGGTCTAAATGGACCATTTGTGATGTAATGGAGTCATCTTTGATATCATAATGCATGTGTTGTAAAAATTGCAAGTAATGTAAAAATTTGTCATCGAAAGTTGCAAAAAAAGTGCAAATGGGGGAATGTCAAGAGTCACAAAAGTTAGGAAGGAAGTTATAGTTGGTTTGGTGGTTGAATTTGAAGAAAAAAAGTTTTAAAAGGCCTCAAGAGGCTTGAACAAGGTTGGAAATTTTTTGAATGGAAGATGAATCATCAATAAAATGTGGTTACTCTGCAAATTTTATGTATTTTTTGATGTTGCAGGCTTGGTACAGGTCGTACAGGTTTTGTTTTCTATGATGTGAATTGTAATTATTAGTAGATTGAATCTACTTTCAATTGCAGTTGGTTTGGTGCAAAAACATTTAGTCTTGTGATTTCTAGAGCCCATTTTCAAGAATTTGCCGGTGTAAACCCATTTTAAGGGTTTTGAGGGTGAGAAAATGACTTTTTAGCCATCCCACCCACTATACCTTATTGTAACTCTGTGGGATGGAATAATTAGGTGTAGAGAACATGTGTGTCTGGTTTCAGGAGTAGGTAAGGTGAGTTGGTAGCTTTAAGGTGATGCCCTAATTGTAAAAAGTGGGTAATTTAATGGAAATTAGAGGTTTTAGTGTGGAATTATGAGAAATCTTTAGGGGCAGTAGTTTACAAAGATGTTTTGAGCATGTATAGACCCTATTGAGGATTTTTTAGGTTTAGGTTGGGTGAGATTGTGTTTGGAATATAGATTTTCAGTAAATCCTTGTGAAATTTGGGGAAAGAGAGGGTTTAGGAGTTAGAGGTATTAGAGGGCATATCATGCCCTAAAAGTTGTGGATTTAGTGGTTTTGTCAATTGGTCACTATTTCCCATTTGTGATTTTGGGTTTTTGGAATGTTTGGAGGATACTTCCTTTGAAAAAGAGACCTAATTGGTCTACTAGGACAACATATAGTCCATTTTTGGAGAGTTTGATCCAAAGGAGTCATAAGTGATTTTTTGATATGCTTAATGAAGCCAAAATTGGTTTTTGAATATACAATTTTTTTTTAAGAAGGTTCAAGGTGCTTTAGGAGATATACCTGATTCTAGGGTTGTGGACTATTATAAGGGATTAGGGTCTTTGAATGCAAGAATGAAGAAACTGATGAGTTTGTATTTTGGAAGTGTGTTCTTTGTTTGAAATTGTCAAGTTGATGTTTTAAAAGGTCTGTTAGAGGTTAGGGAAGAGTTTGAAACCAAATTTTGTTGAATTGGTGTCTTTTTGGTCTTGAGAGATCAAACTACAAGAGGATTGGTTGAAGCTTATGATTATTGAAGTGAGTTTGAGGTTGGTTGGTTTCAAGACTTCCATGATTGGCATCGATCATTCACATCAGCTATCAAGATGACATTAGAGTCAATGAGGTCTTACAATTAATGCTTAACATGCATACACCACTCTATATCATGTATTGTTAGATGCAAAATACAACTGAGAGGGGGGTGAATCAGTTGTACATTAAAATCATCAAACCCTCATTAATCATTCAACCCTTATCAACCTTAAAACCATATAAAGAATTTGTAGAAAGTAAACATACAAAACAACAATGAAAACACAAACATACACAATAGAACACTAGATTTACATGGAAAACCTTAATTAGGGAAAAAAACACAAAGCGGATTAACTCACACATATATGAATAGAAATATCAGATATAATAGGCTCATTGCAAGAGGATTCACTACCAAGGGCTCACTTCCCAATGGACTCACTATCTAGAAGAAAGAAGAATAGAAGAAGACTATTACAAAGAGATTCAATATCTTAAAGAAACAAGAGAAATCCACCACTGGAACTCTACACCATCTACAACCTTTGGCTCACTACAGGTTCCAACAACTCCAATTACATTGAAACTATAGACACCTTCTTCTCACTACATATAGAGTCATAGGAATTTAATCTCACACTTAGATCACCACACTTGATCACATACATATCTCATAAACTCGCACACCATCTCTAAAAAATTTCCTTGCATTTATACCATCTGTGACCTAAACAATCTCAATTAGATTTTCCTCAGTAAAACATATGCACCTCAAACATGCAACACCAAACACTTCCACAGTGGAAAGAAGTGAAGTTAGACCACACTATGGATTAAGTAGGACCTAAATCTACACCAACATGCTTCACCCAAAATCCACAATCCGCAAAGCACTTCCACACATACTTTCATCCACATTTCCACTGTAACCACCTAAAACAAAGAATACTTTCATCCTGTGCAACCAATTACACAACCAATGAACTCCAACACATGAAACAATCTTGTGGATCAACATAGCACTCAAAAATACAAGGGAAGATAGGTATAGAAAATATTATCATGTTCCCAAATCTACAAATAAAGAAATCTCAACATGGAGAAATGTAGAGCAATTTTATTTCTCCTAGACCACCTTCTTCATAAGAAACACATTGTCAAACACATCTTCCATTGGCATGCGATATAGAACCTAAAACTATGGAAATAACACCTTTGAACACTTTTGATCATCACATCCAAACTGCACAAGCATATCTTCAACCATGAAGAAATTAGGAGCACAACACAGAACACACCTCTGAAACCTTGTACACTCTTTTATTCAAATTTTCTCAAAAGCACTTGAAAACCAAGTGAACTAGTTGCATAACTAGCTACATCAACAACACCACAAACATCTCCTCAACAAAACCACACTAGATTTTGACAACAAACCACAATGTAAATGACATCACTAATAATCTCCAACAATCTTCCTGGCCATACTAGAGGTTGGAATTAATGACAACTCCCACAATGTCCAACAATCTCCCCCTTTGCCATTGATGACAACACTAGGTTTGAAAACCCATCAACAAAAAAAGTAACTATGCATCTATTATTCTCAAGCAGCACTACCCCTTACTATAGCATCTCTTACACCTCACACTCTCTCCTTTTACCTATGTTCTTCAAACAACATTCTCTCCCCCCTTTTTGTAGAGTTGTTTAGACTTTATTCTCTCCTCCTTTGACATCAATCAAAAATGGAAACATCTTCCACTTTGACATCACCTGTAAACTTTCACTTTAGGCAACACCAGTAAGCTACTGCTCTCTCTCCACTACTCTCTCCACACAACTCTCACTACTGCACACTCTTCACGACTAATTCTTCACTCCTCTCTCTTCTACTTTCTCCCCCTCAAGGGCATAAGATATGCTCCCCCTGATTGTACCAACAAAAAAAATCACCACTACCTACTCCCCTTGAGAGGTAGCCTTCATCAATCTAGGACCAAGAATATATATTGAAATGCTCCCTGGAAAAATGCCCAACTCTTATACATCTAGTTGAAAGGAGGGGAAATAACCCCTAACTTCTACTAGACATACAAAAAAATATCTTTTGGAAGAGCCTTTGTGAAAAATTCTACTACTTGATCTTTTGTAGGCACATACTCCAGATTCACCTTATTCTCTACAACATTTTCTCTTAGAAAGTGATACCCGATAGAGATATGCTTTGTTCTTGAATGCATTACTGGGTTCTTTTAAATATTGATAGCACTTGTATTGTCACACCAGATAGAAATAGGTTCATCATATGATACTCAGATATCCTTTAATTGTTGTTTCAGATCCACAACACCTATGTGCAACAAGATTCTGGTACAATGTGCTCAACTTTTGTAGTATATAATGACATTGAATCCTACTTCTTACTCAACCAGGAAACCAATTTCTTTCTAAGAAAGAAAGCACCACCACTTTTACTTCATCTATCATCTGCACAAGCTAACCAATCTTCATCTATATATGCACTCAAGGAGAAATCAGTATCCCTAGGATTCCATAAACCAAAGCCCAGAGTGCCCTTCAAGTATCTAAATATCCTTTTGACTGCTACAATGTGTGATTCTTTGGGATCTTCTTGAAATATTACCACCAAACACACTACATGCATGATATCCGATCTAGTAGCAGTTAGATATAGAAGTCCACCAATCATTGATATGTACTTGCTTTGATCTATCTTAGGAGATTTATATTTTTTTTTCAACTTACAACCAATAGCCATAGGAGTATATACTAGTTTAGAATCTTTCATTCTAAACTTCCTCAACATTTCCTTAACATATTTTGATTGTGAAATAAAAATACCTTTTTCAGATTAACTGATTTGTAGCCCAAGGAAGGAATTCATTTCCCCACACATTTGTTAGAAATTTAGTATTTGACATATATAGATAAATAAATTAATTAACAAGCTATTGTTAATTTAATAAAAAAAAAAATTGGTTATGGTAGTTATATTCTTGTAATTAGTTTCATATGGGATATTGTCTTTTCAAAGCCAATTCTATGTAATAGTTTTCAGTGTGATGTGAATGACTGAATTTTAATTCAAGAGAAATATCATTTTTTCTCTCACACTTCAATATGGTATCAAAGCATGTTTTCCTAACCTCTCTATTTTCCTTCCATTCATTTTTCTTTCATTCAAAGTGGTTCATTCAAGGGCCAAGCAGTGTAGACCATGTGTAATAGCCATTGATGTTCATCCACCATTCTTACATTTTGTCAATAGAGGAGCAATGCAAACCACATGCAAATTTGTGACATTAATCACTCATTTGCATTTCTCTATTTCCATCTTGGTCACTCCTTCCATTATTTTTTCCTCCATTTTGTTCATGTTCATTTTCAAAATCTAAAAAATAAAAAATAATATAGAAATTTTTGTAGAAGTTTGCATTGGTGAACTTGAGAAGTTTGCACTAGCAAACTTGAGAAGTTTGCATTTTTTTAATCATGGATGTCTTCTCTGCGCATGAATGATTGTCATATCAATTTATTTGATGGAAAATGTACTCATTGTGTATGTTCACATTCCATTAAGATAACCAAATTAAAGTCTTCATTGAAGTTGTATTTTCTATTAGGAAATCTCCTATTGTTTACACATCTAATTGTGCATTGATTGTTATTTTCGTGGAATGTTTATTTCTAGGTCCGTATTTCCCTTGTGGTAGCATCATGATATCATATAACCATTTCTATGGATGTTGTTTATGCTTCCAACTGTTTCTATGTTGCCAACCATTCTTTTATTGATTTCACCGTGGCTACACCTCTTATTGGTTTTCTTTAAAATCCCTCACTTGTTTAGGAACTTTTTTTTGACAAGAAATACAATCTCTAGATGCCCAATGATCACTATTAGATTGGACATAATCAAATAGAGGAATTATATCAATATGCTAAGTTCCAGTTTGAGTGTGGTAACTACTCAGGGGTAGTCAATTACCTATATCAATATCGTGCTCTTTGTACAAACAATGACAGGAGTTTAAGTGCTTTGTGGGGGAAGCTTGCAAAAAAAATTCTGATGCAAAATTGGGATGTTTTCCTTGAGGAACTTAATCACTTGAAAGATATTCTGCATCAAAGTGATGAAGAATATGTGTACTAATTTATATTTTTCCTCTATGTCAATACTAAGGGGGGGTGTTAGAAATTTAGTACTTGATATGTATAGTTAAATAAATTAATTAACAATATATTGTTAATTTAATAAATAAAGATTTGGTTTTGGTAGTTATATTCCCATAATTAGTTTCATACGAGATATTGGCTTTTTAAGGCCAATTCTATGTAATATTTTTTGGTGTGATGTGAATGAATGAGTTTTAATTCGAGAGAAATCTCATTTTTTCTCTCACTTCAATAACATTGACATCTCAAACTCATTTTTCATCTCTTTTTTAAACCTCTTGCACATACCTTCATTTCCTCCAAATATTATGGCATCAACATACACTACCGCAATCAAGATTTGTTCTCCCTCAACCTTGAAGTAAAGGTTGCTATCTGTAATACCTTTTCTAAATCCCTATTGTAGCAAGTACTTATCCAATCTTGTATACCAAGCTCTAGGAGCCTACTTGATCCCATACAATTCATTTTTCAATCTAAAAACTATATCAACATCATATGATTATTGAAAACCTTCTGGTTGTTCAATGTACACCTCTTCTTCTAACTCATTATTCAAAAATGTGGACTTGACATCCATCTGATAGACCATGAAGTATTTATGTGTTGCAAAAGGAAAAAACATCATAATAGCTTCCATCCTTTCCATTGGATGAAAAATATCTTCAAAATAAATTCCCTCCACTTGTGAGTAACCCTTACACACAAGCCTATCCTTATTTCTAACAAATTTTCCATCCTCATTCAACGTCTACCTAAAAACCCATTTAGTCCTTATCACATTCTTGTTTGTAGGTCTTGGGACCAACTCCCAAGTTTGATTCTTCTCAATGTTCTCCAACACTTATTCCATAGCTTTGATCCAATTCTCATATTTGCATGCCTCAGTTACATTTTTAGGTTCTACCTCATAAAGTAAACAAAATTTTCCGTCTTCCTCTATCATAGTAGACTTTCTTCTTGTCAAACACACATTTTCTCTTATCTCTAATTATTTGATCTTCAAAATTATTATTTTGCACATACTTATGAGTCTTAGGGTTCTTTTCTAGAGCTTCTTCATCTTCAACTTCCATCTCCTTTTCTTTCTCTTCATCCTTTTCTTCTTCATTGCAAGGAGATTCATCAAATTCATTTCCTTCTATCAGTATTGAGATTTGATGTGGTTCTTCATCCACTTTGACACTTGTACTCTCAAAATATTCTCTAGCCTTTTGTTGTAGCACTAATAGGCCTTGCTCTTTATATAATATCTATGGAATATCCTTCATCAGATCTTATATCAAAATTTCCTAAGTTTTCTTCATCTCTTACGATATAGCATTTATTTCCAAACACTCTAAAATTTAAATAAATATTTCATAGTAGGAGATTTTCTATTCCTTAACTCATAGGGAGCCTTTGAACTGTTAACTCTTTCTTGTCCTCTATTAATAATGTACATTGCAGTATGAACAAATTATCTCCAATAGACATCTAGTAGATTTTCTTCTTTCATCATGGTGCTTGCTTCTTCTTGAACTATTCTATTCTTTCTCTCCACAACTCCATTCTACTAAGGAGTCCTAGGAGCTAACAAGTGTCTTTTTATTCCTTGATCTTCACAAAAAATGTTAAACTTATTGGAGGTGAACTCACTGCCTCTATCAAACCTCAATCACTTGATTTTTGCATCCATTTCATTTTGAACCATGGATTTAAATGTTTTAAACTTATCTAGAGATTCTAAGTTTTTTTTTAAAAATTTCACCCAAGTCATTCTATAATAATCATCTATCAATAACATAAATTACCTATAACCATGAGAGCTTCTTATTCTAGTTGTTCCACATAGGTTTATATGCACTAAATCCAAAGGTCCTACAATAGAATATTCTTTAGTCTTGAACCTCTTCTTTTTTTTCTTTCCAAATTGACACTCCTCGTAGATTGCATTGATGTGCTTTTTAATCCTTGGTAGATCTCTCACAACATCAGTAGAACTAATCTTTACTAGGTTATCAAAAGATTTGTTACCAGTCCATCTATGCCATAGCCAACTTTCATTGATTTGAGACATAAATAATTAAACGCCACCACCTTTGAGTTGATAAACATTACCTTTATTCCTTGTCCCTATAGCTACCAAAGATTTGGATCTCCCTTTTTTTATTTCACAACCACCATGCTAAAACACAAGATTATAACCTTTGCTACACATTTTTCCTACATTAAGAAGATTATGTCAGAGACCCTTTACATAAATAACATCATCTATTTTATGCATGCAATCAAAACTAGAATTGAATCTTTTCAAAAAATCATAGTATATATATATCATCACCAAACTTAACAAGACCAACATAATAATTTCAAAGTTTAACAAACTTACTCTTGTCACTTGTCATATGATTTGGGTATCCACTATCAACTATCTAGTAGTTTCTCTCCTCTCTTGCATTAAAAATAGTCACCATAGTTCCTTCAATATTGTGACCTATTTCTAGAGCACTTTCCTTCATACATCTTTCAAGATTAGTAGAATTAGTTCCAACATTTAAAGTCATAAACAAGCATTCATCATTGTCTTCATCAAAATATTTTTTTCCTTATCATCAGATACACCTTTGTCTTTTTCAACATAGCAACTCTTCTTGACAAATTTATCTTTACCATCCTTATGATTTTCATTTAAAAAAATTATTGTCCATTTAGAAGCATAATGGCCTATCTTCCCACAATTAAAACACTTAAAGTGTAATTTACCTCTATATTTTCCAGTGCCATTTTCAATCTCCTCACAAAATTTGCTTGCACCTCATCAAGATCATTTGGATCTAATTCACCGTCCTTCTTTGCTTTGCTGACTTTGAAGGCGGTCTCTTTACTTGTAGCATCCTTACCAAAATCTCTCAATTTCAAAGAAATGAAAGCACAAAAAAATTGATCTCTAGAATATTGCTCCAAATTTTATGCTTCCTCAATAGCATAAACTTTAGAACTATAAGATTTAGGAAGATTTCTCAATACCTTTTTCACAACTTCACTTACTTCTAGATTACCACCAATACCATTGATAAAATTAACAACTTCATCCACTCTGAGCATGCAGGAAATAATATCTTTATATTTTGACATCCTTAGGGTTTCAAATTTAGCTTTTTAGTTTTACATATTTGTTTGCTTGACCTTGTCATCTCCTTCATAAATGCTCTATAAAATTGTCTAGATCTCTTTAGTAGTTTTTAGACTTATCACTTTTCCAAGTCTAGAATTAGAAAGACCACTCAGGATAGAATTTCTTATTTTTCCATTGTTCTCATAATCATTGATCTCATCCTCACTTTTCAAACTAGCAACAAGTATAGTATATCTAGTTTCAACTGATTTCTAGACACCAAACCCTAGAGAAACAAGAAAGGATTCCATCCTAGCTTTCTAGTAATCATAATTCATTCCATCAAACATAGGAGTTCTGACACCCTTCATGTGCACCATCTGAATCTACCTCAAGATTTTAAGTTTCTTCTAAGGAACCACAACTCTGATACCAATTTTTAGATGCATAGGACAATTGAGAGAAGGGGTGAATCATTTGTACATTAAAATCATCAAACCCTCATTAATCCTTAAACCCTTATCAACCTTTAAACCATATAAAGCATTTGTAGAATGTAAACATATGAAACAACAATGCAAACATAACCACACAAAATAGAACACCAAATTTAGGTGGAAAACCCTAATAAAGGAAAAACCATAGTGAGGATTAGCTTATGTATATATGAATAGAAATATAGGATATAATAGGATCATTTTCTAGAAAATAAGAAAGGCTCATTCCCAAGGGCTTACTATCTAAAAGAAATAAGAATAGAAGAAGATTGTTATAGAGAGATTCACTATCTCAAATAAAAAGGATAAATCCACCACTGAAACTCTACACCATTCACAACCTCTGTCTCACTGCCTCCAATAACTTCAAGCACAATGAAAATGTAGACACCTTTTTCTCACTACATCTAGAGTCATAGGAATTTAAGCTCAAACTCAAATCACCACACTTGATCACATTTTCATCTCACATACTCACACACCATCTCCAACAATTTACCTTGCATTTATACCATCTATGACCTAAACAATCTCAATTAGGTAAGCCTCAATGAAACATATGCACCTCAAATTTCCAACACCAAATAGGTCGGCACCAAAAAACTTCTACATTGGAAATAAGTGAAGGAAGACCACACTATGGGTTAACTAGGACCTAAATCTACACCAGCATACTTCTCCCAACATCCAAAATCCATGAAGCACTTTCACACATAGCACTAACATGCCAAGTTGGACAAACTTAAATTAGCGCTAACAACATTCAACTTCATGCTTCACTAGGTCTAGAAACATCTTGGAGATCACATGTCAACACAACACAACACACTATAATATTCCAACATCAGCATATTATTTTGCAACACTACCACAACCACCTAAAATAAAGAATACTTTCATCTTGTGCAACCAGTTGCACAACCAACGAAATCCAACACATGAACCAAGATTGTGGAGCAACAAAACACACAAAAATAAAAGGGAAGATAGATACAAACAATATTAGCACATTCCCAAATCCACAAGATAAGAAATATCAATGTGGAGAAATGCGGAGAAATTTCATTTCTCCTAAACCACCTTCTTCACAAGCAACACAATGTCAATCACATCTTCCACTACAACATAATCGAAAACCTAAAAAATTTAGATATAGCACCTCTAAACATTTCTGATCATCACATCCAAACCACACAAGCATATCTTCAACCATGAAGAAATGCGTAGCACAACATAGAACACACATCTGTCACCTAATACACTCTTTTATTCAAATTTTCTCAAAAGAATTTGGAAATTAAGTGAGCCAGCTACATTAGCAACACCACAAACATATCATCAACACAACCATACTAGAGGTTGACAAAGGAAAAAAACACAGATGACAACACCAACTCCCACAATCTTCCTGACCGTACTGGAGGTTGACATCAATGACAACACCAACATTGTACAACATGTACAGAATATTGAGAAAAGGATCTTGAATTAAAATGAGGTAAAGGTTTAGTGGTATCAGTGGGATAAATGAGAGGAAGTTGAATAATATTCTTTTTAAGGAAATGCATCATAATGGAATAAAGAGAGTCAATTAATTGTGAAAATTATCAATCCATTGGTTTGAATTCATAAAGTGTTGAAGGTGAGGTTGTTGTAGTAGCTACTTTTTCTGATGTGATTGGAAGGAGGGGATTTTATCTTGATGGATTTTTTTTTTAAATATTGGTAATTAGATGTAGTCTTGAACGACTTTAGATTGATTACTAGGAGCTAATGGAGGTGAACCCTCATATTGGCTAAATAATATTTGATAATCACAAAGAGTCATGCATAAATATGTGAATGAAGGACATCTCATTAATAAAATTTTATCTTGAATGTTTGGTTGTAAATTTCTAATAAAGACTCTTTTCATACACGAGCTAATCCTCACTATGGTTTTGTAAATAATTAATTATGAATTTTTTATTACTCTTTTCCAATCAGCCTATCAATCAGGACTTTAGTCATAATTCAAATAGAAAATGAATAATAATTATTTATTAAATTCAAAGTAAAGCATAATTTATATTGGTGGAAAGCTGAGAATCTCCTTTAAAAACCCTTTTTGTTTCATCAATTTTGGGTAGAAAAAAGTCATCAGCCACATACCCTACACATACCCATCATATCGCCACTTTTTGTCCCATCATGATCCTGCATATACCCAAGGGCAAAAACATGTGTAGTAGTCACCAAAAGTGATTTTCAAAAGCTTATTTGAGACTAATTTTCCCATGGTCTAATGGGTTCAAGTATAGAGGTTGCAAAAATATTTTGGGAGCCTCTGATACTTATTTGAAGCTTTTGATTTGTCCAGGTTTTAGTGTTAGAAAGTCAAAAATCCAATCTGTAGGTGAGATTATGTGATTTGACGACAACTTTGACAACTTTTGCAACTTTAACAACTTTGTAAATCTTTCTTTTCAAAAGGTCTTCATTTCTTCATCAACCTAAATTTGCAATCATAAACACAAGAGAGAAAAATGTTTGTTTTGGGAGAATAAGGGTTTGCTTTTGTCAAACCGCATTTTGGTAATCAAACCTTGAATTGAAATAATGTATGAAAGAGAGAATGAAGAATGAAAAAATCTATGTTACAACTCAACAAACCCTTTAATGAAACCTTGATAATGGAGATCTTAGGAGACCTACAACTTGCATGAAATGGTTGAATTAGATGTGGATATTGACACTTGAATAATGCTTTGAATGCTTGAACTTGATCATGAGAACTACATCACAATGTTAGCTCCAAAAACATGCATGATCCAACTAGACTTTGACATGATGGATAGATCTTGAATGATTCAATAAAGCTCTGATATATCTTCTCTTGAATTCCCTTGATCATAAACTTTAGATCTTGTGAAGTCACATAAAAAATTCTAGGTGAAACTTATTGAAATAACCTTGTATTTATAGGTATGCATCCTTAATTTCCTGATACTCAAATATCACAAGATGACATTGAATTATGGATTTGAAAACATTAAAATACCACCAAAAACATAATTTAAATTTAGGTCCAAAGGTTTATGGAGGACCCATTCTCCCATGGGTGAATGGGTCCCAAGTCCATAAACCTGAAACACACATTGCTCAATGTAAAGTGTTATGTTTAGACATTAATTATTGTCGTATTTTCCCTTCAAAAAATGTAATTTAATAGGCTTGTAAATGAATTAAAGGACTAATTAACGCATAATTTAAAACCTCAATTAATTAAGAGGGCCCAAATAAGTGTGTAAGTGTAAAGAGGTACATTTAACAACACTAAATTAAGGCACTATTAAGTCCATTTTTAAATGATGGCCAAAACAAGTGAGAAATGTAAAGAGTTACTTTTTTCTACACTACATTTAGCCCCCACTTTAGTGAGAGGATGACCTTACGTCAAACTCACACTAAAGTAGACAATCAAGAAAATTCTAATTGTACAATCGTTGGAAGCATAAGATGAAAAAGATCAAGGAAGGTAATCAAGCCCCTAAGATCTAAGATCTCACAGAAAAACCAACAAAGGCACAAGGAGACACATGCCTATGTTAAACTTTTATATGTATGTAGCAATGACAAGATACTCAATCATACAATGCCAAAGACTAAAGAAAAGTAAAAAAGAAAATAAGAAGGGAAAGGATCAAGCCTAGAATGTCCAAGGAAATGTGAAACACACTTTAGATGTTTTTCAAAAAAAATTTACAAGTGGAACTCATTTTCCACTATGCAAACAACAATGTACACTCACAGAGGCTAGTGAATTTTTTTGTCCACTTGGTGAGCCCCCAAGGGTGGAAAATAAGATAATCTTATTAGGCTCCCATACCATACCAAAGTTATACATTTGGTAACTTTAATAAGGCACCACAAATTATGGAATTTGAGCTACATAAGGCTTAGCAAGCTGATTTATGCTAAACACTTATGAACAAACAAGGCACCATAGGCAAGCAAATTGCATTATGCTTGGTGGCCATGAAAAAGGGTCATAACTTTGAGTATCATAAGCTTAGTAAAATGTGTTATGCTAAACACTTATGAAAAAAATACAAATAGGATAAGACATGTTCAAAGGGATTGTTCTTATTTCATGTAAGGTCGCTTCTTAGGGAACATCATGACTAATGTCTCCAAGAGAGGATAAGTCTAGGATAAAATATTCACAAGTTAGGGAATGCAACACATAGCATCACCACTAAGAGGAAAGTCATTTTCCAAGAAAGGTCACACTATTGGAGGACATCAAACCCAATGACACCACCATGAAGAAGACACATCACAAGAAGTAAGAAGACCATGAAATGAAACATAAGAATATAGTCCAAGATCTCCAAAAATGATAATGTCAATGTATACCCCCACTTTAAGAAAATTGCTAACACCACGCTATGAGCAATTACTTTAAAGTAGCAAATGATAAATGCTAAAACAAGAAAGGCATGCGATCTTATTTGGAAAGCCCTATGCCAAGTCATATGTTTCCAAATGAAGCTACGTCATGAGAAAGGAAGGGGTTTCCACCAAAATGAAATCCCAAAATCATATAAGGGATCCACAAATTCAAGGTCAACATATGTCTTTTCTACAATGATATTATAGAACTCAGAAACATCATCATTCCCTAAATAACTCATGGAACATGAAGAATGACACATAGAGAGAGAAAGAAAATAAAATCTTTCAGGTCAACATGGAAGAGATCTTAATGTCTCAACACCTTGCATCATCCCCAAAAGGAAAAAACAAGATGAAAGAAAAGATAAAGGTTTTATGACATATAGAAGAATGAAGGTATAAATAGAGGAATGAACATAAAGATACATCAAACATAATTATATGGGAGATCACAATACACATGTAATCACATAAAGAACATGAAAAAATAAAGAAAATAAAGACAATACTAGTAAGGCACATGCGATTCAACCTATAGCAGGTCGTCTACATACCAATCTTGTTCATTGTATATAGAAGGCAGACAACTAGCCAAAGGGACAACATCAAGTTCCAAACTAGGACAAACACCAAGTTTAGCATGTGGTGAAATACTCTTTGTGGGAGGATCATCGTGATTTTTATCATTTAATATCATGGAAGAGGAAAACAATAAATTTAAATCTTTATGCACTTCATCATCAATTTTAGCAGTTTTATTATCATCGTCCAAGTTGATCACAATAGAAGGTCTAAAGATAATATCCATGGAAGATTCTTGTTCTTTTTGTGTTCGAGGTTTAGGATTTTCTTGTTTCGGTGAAGGAGGATAACCATCATGCATTGCTTGAGGTAAGTTTTGATTGTGATTTTCTATGTTGTTATTTTCTTCTTTTGCTTGTAACAAACGAGCAATAGCAAGACATCTATGCCTACAATCTCTAGCATTTTGGTTCCTTTTCATTTGGTTTTCAAGTTGTGATTGTGTAGGAGAATATTTTTCAACCATAGGTTTCTTTTCTTCCCTTAATGGAGGAACGAAAGGAACCATGGGAGGTTGTTCTTAACCACTTTCTCTTTAGCTTTGTAAACTTGTTTGATTTTTGGAGGCACAATGAGATTTATTTGTTTATATCGTGGTCTCTTGTAGGAAATGGGTGAGTATTTTCTATGTTTTGGTCTTGGTTACTTGGAAGAGCTTTTGGTTTAATCATGGTTTCATCCATGATTGGAGTCTCAATTGTGGTTTGAGACATATTGGTAAGGGGTAATTATGTTATGCACTTTTACTTAATTTTTTGATTGAATTTGAAAAGGAAGCCTCACAAGGCCTAAGAGGTTCCATAGGTTTGTGCCAAAAAAATCTATTGAGAAATTCCCACATGATGACTTAGGATTAAAGCCACTATAATGCACAATAAAGATCTCATTGCCAAATGGAAATTTTAAGCATTTATGGACAATAATGGGACTACATTCATAGAGCGAAGCTATTGATAGCCTAACTTCACATGAAATTTATCTAATGATAGGATGATAGAAAATGAGAATTAATTTTTCTGGTCCAACTTTTAGTGGAATATTTATCGAACCTATCATAGGGCAAGAAAAACCATTATGCATTTTGATCCATGCTTTTGGCTTTTCATAAGTATCTTGATAGAGCTCATGCACAAATAATAATTATTTAGTGATCACATTACTTATACAAATGAGATCAATTAATATCCCATTAGAATGCTTGTCTTTGATTCTTCCAACTATGTAAAGAGGACCATTGAGTACATGTTTAATTATGTCATGTTGTGAGAAAGCAATGTCAAGCAGCATCTTAGTTAGGCCCTTAAGAGTTTGAATTTCAATGAAGTTGACCAAATTATTTTTAGTGTGCTTCTCTTTATTTCTTATGTGACATTTCATGATGTGATTAAGGCTAAGAACCATTTTTATTCCTTGTTTAGTTTTAATTCTCTTATGTTTTATATCATAGTAAAAACATTAGCAGCGATGGGTTCAAAACAAACAAAGTTTTACAATTTATCTAACTCTTCATCCATTCTTCTAGGGTTCTCGTGAGGGAAATTAGAAATCATTACATTAGCATCAAACACATTAGGTGTGGGTATGGAAGTCATGGGAAATGAAGTGTTAAGAGTATGATCCATAGTGGGTTGACTAGTGTCAACACTATGAGTTAAAGAGTTAGAAAACCCAAGATCCATAGTGAATGGTGTATCGTGGAATGACATGAGTCTTGAACTACGTCTCATGATAGTATTGGCAATAAGACACCAAGTTTTGAATCTCATATTACAATTTTCACAAACCCAAGGTAAACCAAAATGGATAAGAGGTAAAATGCAATGAAATACCATAGAATGTAAAGTGCAATGCAAGAAATTTTTAGATTTAAAGCAAGGTAACTTTCTAATTATGCTATGTAAAACCTAAAAATTATTTATTTTAGATATAATTTTGAATTCAAACAATGCATTGAATTTGAAAAATTATGCTTAATATGAAAAATTTATATAACGAAAATTCAAGAAACTAAAACAACGAACTGAATACAAAAACATAGAAGGAAGAATAAATGGTTTTAATGATTAGAATTTTAGGAAAAGCCCTAATTAGGGACTCATCTACCCATGGGTGAATGAGTCTCACTTTAGGGTTTCTAAAAATTAATTTAAATTTTTTTGAGATGGTTTTTATGGTTTTTCAAATTCTAGTTTCAGACAGTGAGTTACAATTTCAAATTTTTGTAAAATGAGGTCTAAACACAAGTACAAAATAGTGCTAAATGACAAGAAAAAAGACTTAATTTGAAATGCAATTTTGATTCAATTTTCAGAGGTAAATGACTGATTATGCAATGCTATGTAAACACTACGTAAAAAGACCAATATTTTTGAAATTTCTAGATTTTAAAGAATGCAAAAATGAAAACCTAAAACCCTAAATGAGATACAAACTAATGCAAGTAAATAACCCTAAATGAGATGCAAATAAATTCAATGCAATACAAATGAATGTAACACCTATATCTAGGGCTAAAAATTGACTCCAACTTAGCAAGATATGGTGCTCAAAATGTTGGGTTCACCAAAATGGAACAAAGAAAAATAGGTTTGGATATAAAAATATATGAGGGTGGGAGACCTATTTTCCTCTATTTCATTAGGAAATGAGATCCACATAATGAATTGATTATTAACCCTTGGGTGAATCAAGTTAAAGTGAGAATCTTCATATTTCCTTCAGATTGAAGGATGGGGGTCAAGGTCAAACAACACTCTGGGGAGAAAAACTAAAAATAGAAAATCAACACCAAAATGAAATCCAACACTTGGAACAACAATATAAAACTCAATATTTACAAAACAAGAAAATAGAATGTAGATCTGAGAAGGGAAAAAACATATTTACAGTCACTAAAAGTGCTTTTCAAAAGTTGATCTAAGACTCATTTACCCATGGTCGAATGGGTCCAAGTACAATGGTTGCAAAAATATTTTAGGAAGCCTTTGGTACAAATCAGAAGCTTTTTATTTGTCCAGGTTTCAGTGCTAAAAAGTCAAAAATTTGATTAGTAGGTGAGATTTTGTGATTCGATAGAAACTTTGACAACTTTTGCAACTTTGACAACTTTGTAAATCTTTCTCTTCAAAATTTCTTCAAGTCTTCTTCAACCTAAATCTGCAATCACAAACACAAGAGAGAAAAATGCTTGTTTTGGGAGAATAAGGGTTTTCCTTGGTCAAACCCTATTTTGGTAATCAAACCTTGAATTGAAATAATGCATGAAAGAGGGAATGAAGAATAAACAAAGCTATGTTACCACTCAACAAGCCCTTGAATGAAACCTTTTTAATGGAGATCTTAGGAGATCTACAAGTTGCATGAAATGGTTGAATTGAATGTGGAGCTTGACACTTGAATAATGCTTTGAATGCTTGAGCTTGATCATGAAACCTACATCACAATGTTAGCTCCAAAAACATGCATGATGAAATAAGAATTTGAAATGATGGAAATATCTTGAATGTTGTAATAAATCTATGATATATCTACTCTTGAACTCCCTTCATCATAAACTTTAGCTCTTGTGAATTCACATAAAAAATTCTAGGTGAAACTTAGTGAAATAACCTTGTATTTATAGGTATGTATCCTTAATTTCCTTAAATTCAAATATCACAAGTTGAAATTGAATTATGGATTTGAAAAAATTAAAATACCACCAAAAACATAATTTAAATTTAGGTCCAAAGGTTTCGAGAGGAACCATTTTCCCAAGGGCAAATGGGTCCTAGGTCCATAAACCTGGAACACACATTGCTCAATGTAAAGTGTTATGTTTAGGCATTAATTATTGTTGGGTTTCTCCTTCAGGAAATGTAATTTATTAGGATTGTAAATGAATTAAAGGGATAATCAAAGCATAATTAAACTCAATTAGTTAAGAGGGCCCAAATAAGTGTGTAAATGTAAAGGGTACATTTAACAACACTACATTAAGGAACTATTAAGTCAATTTTTAAATGAGGGCTCAAACAAGTGACAAAATGTAAAGGGTTATATTTTTCTAAAATACAATTATTAGGATCTCACTTCCCATTATATTTTTCAAATCGTGGTATTACATTTTTTTGCAAGATTAGTGTTTTTAGAATAGAAAATGATAATGGGATATGGGTAAGATATGTTGGAGGGTTGGAATGGGATTGAATTCGAATCATCTTGGAAATTTGTTGTTGTAATGAAGACATGTTTTGTAAAAGTTGATTTATGACAGGATTAAATTTGGTGACATGTTTTGATAATTTGTAGAACTTTATAAAAGGTGGGTGGATTATAATTTTTAAGATGGATCTCATGGATTAATATTTGGAGAAGTAAATGGAAGCATGGAAGATGGTGGAACAAAGTTGTAAGAATTTCCACATGAGATCCTCAAACTAGTATTAAGAAAATTACTATATTGTATGGTAGATGTTATGACTAAAGGAGTAGAAATGGGAATATAAGATGTGATCATGGGAGAGGATACGTGATAACCAATTTTATTTTGAACATTTTTTGAGAATTTATGCACAACTATTTGTCATAGGGATGTTCAAATCCACTCTATGAGCTAGGTTGCATAACACTTCTATTCCTTATGAATTGTTGATCAATTTTCTTAGGTTATCCACAAGAGGGATGGTTTATCCAACAATAGATTTAGTACTCAAGTATAATTGAAGACTTTCCAAGTCTTTATCTAAATTTTGTAGTTTTTCTTTAGGCACATGTGCAACAATTGTTTCCAAGTCTATATGAATGGATTATGGTGAAGATTGTTATTGTAAATAGAGTCATTATCACACCTAGTTAGCTAATCACCTTTCTAGGATTGACCTATTCACACCTGACTTAAGTTTACTTAGGTTTCTTTTGATTTTGTATCACTTAATATGGTTGGGATACATTTCCTCATGTCTTGAGACACATATTAACACTTTCTCACACACTTGTCAAGTAAGCTCAAAAGTCTCCCACCTATGGAGGGGTACTTATGTTTCACTCCTACCTTCTCGCCTCCTCATCCTTGCTTATATATGTAAGGCTTGATCATTGTATTTACACACTCTTCATTTTATATTGATAAAAATACCATTGTGCTCATATTTTCACTTGTGAAAGCTTATTACTTTGAGCTCTCTAATTTTTTCATTCTCCAACATGGTATCAAAGCCTTTAGATAAATTCCTTCCTAAATAAATGTGACTCCCACATATATCCTTATCAATGAAGCATCACAAAGCTAAAAAACATCACCATTACATTCAAAAGGCTTAAGAAAAGAAAAAATACCTTTCATTTTGTCAATTTCTTTAATTTTCATTTTTTTACATTTTTTTTGGATTTTTTACTGATTGTACAAAAATTGTAAAAACATAGAAAAATTAGTAGAGGTCCAATCTTCCCTTTAAACATCTACCATTTTGGGTAGATATATATGTTGGAGTATGGGAAACACTGAGAGGGGGGGTGAATCAGTGTTTCAATAATAAATTTCAATTTAATGATTGTTCAAAACACTTAATCTCTTTGTAATCAATGAATGTTTAGTTTCAAGAGTATAATAAAATATAATAACCAATAGAAAATTCTTTAAACAACATATAAACTTAAATGTTGTAAAGAAGATAGTAGAAGCAGCAAGGCCAAATTGCATGAAACATAAATACCACATGAACCATAATATAATCATAACACAATATTTTTCATGAGTGGAAAACCCTCATAGGGATGAAAAACCACTCAGAAAATGCCTCACTGGCTTATTGAATCTCATTGATTACAGAGCCTCACTTGCTTCACGAAATGCCTCACTGGAAAAGCCTCACTGGCTACAAAATGCCTTACTAGAAAAGCCTCACTGGCATGATCTTTTACAACACATTCTCTATAATGAATAAATCAATTACAGAGGATTGCTCTGTTTCACTACATAAAATTTCTACTTTTCATCCTAATACATTCAATGTCATAAAGATTCATTAAATTGGAATATTCAAAAACACAAAATGTATCAGATTATACACTTCATTGTTTTACATATAGTTTTACAAAACATCTTAGAATTCTGCTCATAAACTCAACATGATATCTATGTGAAAGCACTAAACCAATAATAGTGATAAATCATTATTTATATAAACATTTCGAGAATAGTAACTGTTATAAACTGTCTTTCAAAATAATGCCACATGTAACTTGTTAACTATCTTTAGAAATTTCCCCTTGAATCATCATGGCATATTTGTTTCTAATATTCTAGACTGCTATTTATATCATTCTTCGAATAACATTATCATATGTAACCACTTAACATTTAATGCATGGTCAACATTGACTAAGTTATGGTATGAAGACTTATACACAATGCAACAAACTTTAGTATATACCATGCATAGAAAGTAGCATGTATATGGCACAAAACCCATGTCCAAATCAACACAACAAATACATTACATGGCCTTTTACATAGGCTTAAAAATGCTAAATTATATAAGACCTCGTTCCCTAGCAGAAGACAACATTACTATCCAAAACAATAACCCATGGATGGATGTTAAGCTAAACCCTTATGAAACAACATTTGACAATAGAAAACAAAGACACTTAGTATAAATCCTTCTCAAGAAAGCATAAGAACAACCCCAAAATATACATAATATTCCCTATTCGAAAACCTAAGATAATGCATCATTGAAACCACATTTTCTAGATTATACCCAAAAACTAGGCTAGGCTTTTGAAGAACGGTGTTACCACTTTGTGCATTTTAAACCTTTTTCTAAATGAAGTTGATGCATCTTCAAAAAAATGTAAACCAACTACCACGTCAATTTGGAAACCACTTCCTAAACATCCAAACCACCATACCACCATTTTCACCAAGCTCTCCAAGCCCTAAATCGGTTGTAGTTAACAATGCCTTTTTTTTCAAAATGATGATATTTAGGGCATCATAATATTGCTTATCTTTTACCACTTTGTATCACACAAAACCACAAATGATTATGCTGGTTTTGCACCTTTTCAAAACAAAACAATTATCATTGTGTCGATATTAGATAGTATTTGTATGACTACATTAAACCTCATAATGCCCAAAGATACATGTCGGTATAATAAAACATGTGTTAAGTGAAGACCAAGACCCTTGTGTCAGTCTAGCAATAACTAATGAGCATAGATCAAAACCAAACAATGCCAAAGACCAATGTATGGTATAAATCCCAAATGTATCAAGTGCAAAAACAAAACTCATATGCATATCAAATATTCTTGCCTCAATGAATTATCGATGGTCATGCAAAGTCAACCAAACCAAGTTGTCTCATATCCTTCATTAAAGTGCCAAAGTAACAAGAGAAACTCAATATATGCCACTTCTATGTGTGCCTAGGTAAACACTTGACATCAATGCCAAAACCAATGTCAAAGGGGTCAAAAATATACATTCTATAGATATTTTGGCCATTTTAGCCCATGGTACAGGGTTTTTTTCCTATTTGGCCTGTTTGGAAGGAGGTTTGTTTTGCTCCATTTTGTTTTCTTGCACACTAACTATTGAAGGTGTATTTTTATAGGTAATCCCATATTGAAGGTGCACCCAATGGCTCAAACTCTTATCTTGGGGTTTGAAATAATTAATTGTGGTTCATGGCTATTGCATTTGATTGTTGCAACCCCTTCATACCATTATCACAAAAACCTCCTCTATATATTAGCAAGTAGGGTTTATTCTTTATCACATTCCAACATTTTCTCTCTAAGTAACTTATGTAACTCCCTCCTCAAAGGATTGTGTAGCATAGGTGACACCAAACACCACCATATCTTCCTTGTTAACATATCTTTTTCATCCTCAAGCCCAACTCTATAGGAATGTTCTTTTGCAAATTTCCACTATCTAAGCATCCACTGATTAGCTTGGCAATAATGCCTATATAGAGAAGCAAGGAAGTCATAATATAGATTACTATTAGGAGGTTTAATTAATTGGGTAGCTTCCACAAATCTACCATCAGCCTCCACAGTCCCACACAATTGAAGATATTCTTCAGTTGTTTCCCTTTTTAGAGTTCATTTACTCCAAGGCCTCTATTAACAAGCCATCTCCAAGTTTTCCACATGGTCTTATATTAGCATGAAGATTTATTCCCTAGCACTCTTCACCCCTACACAGATCTCCATTATTTACCCCCCTTCCCTAGCTTTTATATAGTTTAATTAGGAATGGTTTACTCCTTCATCGCCCTTTAAAGTAGGTAGTTATCTCTACCTTGTTCCCACTTAGCCTCTTCCAACAATTTTTCCCTTGGATCAACCCCTTAAGGGAGCACCAATTATACTTTTATTTGGTTCATCATTATATTTTTTTAGTCACAACATTTAAAAGTTATTATGGAATAAATATTCCATAGTAAAATTAATCTTTCATTCTACAAATATGTAGTGATTTCTTTCTAAATTCAAAATTAACACCTAAACCACTACTTAATGCTATTTCTTTTGGTTTTACCAACATCTCATAATAGGTTTTTTTTTAATTTATGCATAACTTGCAAATGGGGGATCAATTTTCAAGTGTGGATAGTCAACATGAAGTTGATTTTTTCATTGAAAAATTAGCATTAAGATGATTTTACAATTGTACCTTTTTAACATGGCATTACTTTCATCCCACTTATAAAAAATTGACAGATTTTTTTTAAAATTTATCATAATTTCATAAGGATTGTAGATTTTTAATCAAAAATCAAGTTTAGGAAAGCTGATTTTCTATATTTGTAAAAAAATTGTGAGTTACAGTTACAATGGATGATCTAGCTTCCAAACTTCACAAAAACTTGTAAATCATGTCTTGCATCTTTTAGAAGGTCTAAATTTAGATATAATACTATTTTGTGGGGTTTGGTAAGGCACAATTCAAGTTCCTTTTTGTATGTGAATCATGGATTTAATTTTTTTTGTTAATACCACATAATTTCCAGATTCTACAATTGTATGTAAAATTAACAACATTGTCTCTTGATTCCTTTTTTTTTTAAGATTTCTTGGTTCAATTTAAGTCTTTTCTTTCTAGACCTCAAGGTTGTGGAAAAATAAAAACAAACAAAGAATGCATCTTCTTGATTTTTTCGAATTTAAGAGGTCCTTATCAAATATTTTCTTCTTCCTTTCACTATGCCATAGATGCTCTTGGAACATCACATGTAATTCCTTCTTTTGAACTCTTTTGTGATAGACTCACAAGAGAACAATCTATATGGATTCTATCACCTCTTCAAAAATTCAATAATTAATTTCTCAATCATCTAAGAAAAAGAAAAAAAGTAAGGATCAAGATAAGGGATAAAAATTAGACACTTTATTGGATTCATATCCCTCATCAAAACGGAAAATTTCTAAGGAGAAGCCCAAGTGTGCTTATTGTAGGAGACTAGGGCATCAAGAACACCAATGTTATAAAAAGGAAATTGATGACTTGAAGAATCTTATTCAACAACTCAATTCCAATTTCCTACATCTAAGGCATGTGGTTCTTCCCTTTCTGCATCCACATCATCCACATATTTAGCAAAGGATAAGAATAAGGGTATGGACATTGCTTCTGGAAATAACAAATTGCACATGTGGCTTCTTTATTTTGGGGCATCACACCACATGGTTGTATATAGGGAACTATTTTCTACATTTGATTATTGTTCATTTCCACCCATATTGATGGTGAATAACTCCTATATGTTAGCTCTTGGAAAATGATCTTTTGAAATTGAAGAATGCACATTTAATGATGCAATTTATGTACCTTTCTTATCCAATAATATCCTTCCCAATTATCAAATTATACATTATGGTACAAGAAAAATTGTTGATTTCACACCAAATTTTGTGATCATTAAATATTTGCAAAGTAGATACATCATTGCCACAAGTCATGTTGATCATGATTCTAGATTGTATTCATTTTCTCCCTTTGGTTCTATCGACTTTGATTATGGTTTGGTATAGATGAAACTATTACCTTCAACATGAACAAGGAGATACAATTTGGTTATTTGAATGTCAAAGTTATATCCTCATTATTGGATCCTTCACCTTACACTGATATCACATATCCTTCATATTCCACTTCTTCATAATTGAGTGTTCCTACATCATTAGTTTCTCATTATTTAGGGTAGCAAGATATTCATAGTTATGTTTCAACTACAACAAATTGGGATGATTACTTAGATGGCATATCATACATGTTTAGAGAATTCCATTTTATAGACCTGGTAGGAACCTTTGGTGACAGCCACATCAATGTTGTTTTCAACCCATCTACATCTTTGGTTTTTGTTCTATATCATCCTTCACATGGAGCATTTGATCAAATTTTAGAGATTTCACCATTGTCTTTTGATATTATGCATAATTCAAATAATCCTATACTTCTCATATGGGAAGATGTCATGCACCTCTTTGTAGTTAATTTTCTTCCATGAGGAATAAATTTTGTTCAACATTTAGGGATCACATTCTACATTCTTCTTTGGGCATCACTCAACACTGCAAATTCTATGATGTTATGGGGGGGCTCCATAGTCTCTCTATCTCTCTTATAGGAAGAAAATTTATTGTAATTATGTGATATAAGTAGTCCTTGGGGCCTAGTCATCAAGATTCTTTTTTCAATCTTCTTCACTTGTACATTTTTATTTCATCAAATCATTTCTCTTTTGGAGAGGGGTTTTTATTTCACACTATGTTTTTCTCCATTACTCCACCTTATGATAAATTTTTACATGAGTACCTAATATTTCCTAGTAGTCGAGACTTGTCATTAGTTTATAAATTACTCCCTAAGTTGCACTTAAGGGGGGTTGTTAGTATAAATAGATTCATTATCATACTTAGTTAGCTAATCACCTTTCTTGTATTTACCTATTCATACCTAGCTTAAGTTTACATAGGTTTATTTTTCTATTATCTCACTTCATATGGTTGAGACATTTGTCCTCATGACTTGAGACACCTATCGACACTTTCTCACACACTTTTCTAGTGATCTCAAAAAATTCTCACCTATGGAGGGATAGTCAAAGTTTCACTCCTACCTTATTACCTCCTCATCCTTGTCTATATATGGAAGGCTTGATTATTTTATTTGCACACTATTCATTTTATATCGATAGACATATTATTATGCTCATAGTTTAACATTGTGGAAGGTTATCAATTTGAGCTCTTTGATCTTGTCATTCTCCAACAAAGATGACATTGGTAAAGTAGGAGTAAGAGTTGGGTTAAATAATTATTATATTGTTGTAGTTCCTAGAGTGAAAGAGTTAATGAACTCAAGCTCAACAGTAGAGATAATTGAAGCACAAGAAGCCATAAGTCAATAGTTACATCTCATCAAAGTGTTTGATATAGAACACCAAGTCATGAAGCTTGAATAAATTAATTACAAAATCCAAGACATATAATTGTTCCTAAGATGAAGAAAATGAAACATAATGATGAAAGGAGAAGAATGGACTATCAAAGATAGAAAATAAATATTAGAAGAAACAAAAGAGATGGAACTATCACTGAAATATGGAAAAAAAATGTCAGGACAAGGGTAAGGGGGTCCTATTCTAGTAATGTATGGTTTTAAAGTTTAAAAACTTTGAGCAATTAAAAAACATTTACAAATCTCATAGTGTTATAGTTTAGATCTCAAACTAAACATAACTCAAATAATTTCAAGATGCCCTAATTTTTTTATAAGAAGCTCATGCATGCATGAATTTAATGTTTTGAAGCCTTCAATGAGAATAATAAGTTCAATTTACTTAACAAATGAATATTTCCAAGATAAAAAAATATAATAACCAGTTGAATCTATTTTTGTAATGTTGAAGATAAAATGCTTTAGGTTTATGCAAGGAAAACATAATTGTAAGAATTTACTTTTTCAAGCTTTTAAACATGAGATAAATGCACTTTGAACAATATAACTTTCAACTAACCTATCAGTCAATCAAATTTCATAACAATAGATATGTAAATCAAAATTTTACAATTGTAAGATATGTTGGGTTCACCAAAATGTAAAGTGGAAATGGGATCTAAGGCTAGGGCACACCTAAATCATACATTCCACCATTGACATTTAGGCAACACAAAAATAACCAACAAAAACTATTAGGCTATGGTCCTTAAGGAAGAGTCTGAATAGTTGGTCAAGGTTTTGGTCCCCTTTTTGTGGAATAAAAATATCTTAGTGATGTGATGTGTGGGATTGATGATGCAAACTATTTAAAACAAAGAAACAGTAGAAAAATGTCATAAAATCTAAAAACATAGAACAAAAGTGTAGAAACAAAAAGTATGGAAGTATACTACAAGAAAGATGGAACCTGACATTAAATTTTGAGGCAAAAATGATTGGACAAGGGTGATTTTTAAAGTTTAAGAGTCTACACAAGAGCATCACAATATGTAGGTTCTTCCTTGTTAGAGTTAGTTTTTGAATTCCATCATTATATGGGTAATCAATCTTTCCCTGATTTGATAAAAGAAGGTGTTTGAATGCTTGATCTAGGATTTGATACTTTGAGGTCTTCAATATTCTTCAATCCACTTATAAACTATAACCTACAAGAAAGACACAGGAGGAAGTGTTCTGATGTATAGGGGCTTGCCTTCCTCAAACCCCATTTCGTTATTTCCACCTCCATAAATGGGTATAATGATATTGATAAATAGTGATTACCCTAGGCCAAGCATATGAAAATGGATAAAAAAAATTATAAATCACTATGCTATAACATACCACTCAGATTTGCATTCCTTGTAATGAGGTCAATTGGCCCATCTATCACAAGGAGAATTTGATAACATCTTGAATATATTGCAAAGGTTAGTGCTCCTAAAAATGGAAAACATAAAACATTAAGTATCTTACTATGCATAAACATGGATTTGATGATTTTTTTGTAAATATGTTCTTGATTGATAAAATAATGTATATATATTTTGCTTATTCTTCTCTTGAAATTGCCTTGATTGCCTTTTGAATTTTCTCTAGAGATAAAAATTTCATTATATTTCTTAGATGTTCAAATGTAGGGAAAGAATTATATTTATATTTTGGATTTGCAAACATAATGAGGCCGAAAATAAAATATTAAATTTTGGGTCAAAATAAGGCAGACAAGGGAAAGGGCACCCTAGTCTTAACCTATTTTGAAGTTGATGTGCTCATCAAATAAATATTTAATTTAGTTTCCCAAAATTAAATTAATTTCTTGAATATGGAAATAATATGGATGAATAATAACCATAATTGGGCTTAAGCACTTAGGGGGAGCCAAACATAGTGTGAAATTATCAAGGGTGACAATTTATGATGCTACCAAATCTTAAGAAAAATAGTTTAAAATGTGATACGAATTGTTAGACCTATCTTGTTACTACATTATGGCACATAATACTAGCATTTAAAAACTCCTACTAGATTCACGTATTTCTCTTTTGTGTATGGTATAGAGATCATAATGGGAATTGACCCTTATATTCAATAATTGTTTAACTTCATATATGAAATCATTTATGATTATGTATATATATAATAACATTAGATACAAAAGATTTATAACTTTGATAAGAAATGAGTAAACACATTAGGTAACATATATATAAACAACTGATAGATAAGAAAAATTTTAACAAGGGGATCATCCTATGAGAATTTCAAGTAGATGACTTGCTCCTTTTTTGTGAATCCATTAAACCCAAATGATAAGTCATTTCATGCAAAAAAAATCCTCATCAAGTATATTCATTTTATCATCACTTCCTAGTTTTTCATCAAGGCTTTTGGCCTTTCAATTTCAAACAAAAATATAGCAAGTGACCCATTTAACATCATTCATTTAAAATGATATTACTATTTATCACAATACATAGGGTTGGGAGGTATATGGTGTCTACTCATTAGATATTACATGTCTCAAGCCTCTTAAATATTTTGAGATGTATATCATTATCTTATCCATATGGAGGATAACTAGTTATTCATGTGGATTTATAATCAAAACAATATCCTATTTATACTTACACACTTTTGTCAATATGATTACATATTATCAATCGTTACATAAAAGTAATTGAGCCAATAAGTGAAACCATATATCACTATATGTGCATTATACATTATTTTTATCCTTTCCCATTATGCAACTTATTGCACTATATTACCTATGTGGGGGAAGTTACATTGAGATGAACCCTGATGATCATAGTTATACATTGTTATGTAACATGACCTGACTATACAAGGTAAGTGCAAAAAGATGGCCCAGACCAAAAAGTTTCCAATTCACTTTTTCTACCCAAAATAGAAAAAATATGAGTGTGTTACATTCAAACATGCTCACATTATGGGTTGGTAGTGATCAATCCTAGGCTCAGTCACTACCAAGCCAAAACACAAGCACATTATAATGCGCTCACGTTATGGCTTGAATTTCAAAAATTGTGCATTTTTTAATTCAAAAAAGAATTTCCAAAATGCGAGCGCATTATAACATGCTCACATTTTTTGAATGCATTGATAAAACATGAGTGCATTATAACATGCTTGTGTTATAGAATTCTTGCATTTTGGTCTACATTGAAAAAAATTCTTCTCTTTTTTTTTCTCTTTCTTCTTGTTTTTTTAGGGAAACTATATACATGAAATAAGTATAAGTTGACATTTACATATGGACATTTACTTTCTTATACTTTAAGTTATATTTCTAAGTTGAAATTTACATATGGAAATTTACTTTCTTACACTTTAAGTTATATTTCATGTATATAGTTTTAGGATACTTGAGAGTGGTTTTGAATCTCTAGGAGTTGTAATACAAATTCTATTTTTTGGAAGATCTTAAAAAAAATTAGATAGTCAAATTTTAATAATCAGCATGTCAAATTTCAATAATTAGGAGGGAAAATTTTAGTAATGACCAAGTTGTATTATTTCTCTATCTATCTCACTCATTGTTTAGGGTGATCCCATAAAACTGGTTTACAATTTTTGGCCAAACTGGACACTAAACTGATTTTTTCTAACTAAATCTTCACTTTTGGGCACCTATAGCAGCTAAACTGTGAGGAATTTGAAGATGATGCAAACTAGTGATTTGTGAAATTTTGTCTATAGATTCTAAATATATTTTTTCAAATTTTTTGGAATCAAATTGCACTTCTTTTTCCATCTCCTTCAAAAACTTGTTTTTTTCAATCAACACCATTTTAAGGAGTGATGCTCACTGTATAACACAACTATTTTTCCATGAAGGATAAAATTCTTTTTTTTAATTTAGATTTGTAACTATGATATATAGTGCTTCCAATTGGTTTCATAGTGTTTTATTGAATATTTTTTCCTTAATCAAGTTTGAAGTCAAACCAATTACAATTCAAAAATAGGCGGATTGTATAACACAACTTTTTTTGTATGTATCAAAATTATTTTTTTTGTTGGATCAAGGACTTCAATATCTGGTGCACTCATTTTTTTCAAAAAAAAATTGATAATGTTCTATTTTTCCACATGTGCAGAACAAAGAGCTTGATTTTCGGTGAAAAACCTACATTCACAAGAAATAAAAAATAAATATAATAATAAAATTAAATTTATTTGATACTGTTTTTGGGAAGCCCCTTAATAAGGACTACATACTTACAAAATATAAATTTTAAGTAAGTTCATTTGATCCCCAAAGGGAAATCCAAAGTGGTTTGCTCGACATTTTTGATAGGTGTAAAGGAGACTCTATTATAGGTATGGTTTAAAACTAGCGGGGTTCTATCCAAGGTAGTTTGATCAAACCCTCCTTAATTGGAATGATTTAAATAGAACTTTTTAAGGCTTAAATCATTATATTTTCTAAAAATATGTGATTTCAGCAAATATCAGAATCTCCCAAAAATTGTAAACCAGCTTTGTAGGATCACCCTTTATCCCTTGCACTTTAAACCTCTCTCACTATCTCCATCCCTTTATCTAACTCTCTCTCCCTTGAGCTCAAGAACTCTCTCTCTCTCCCCCTCTACTTATCTATATATCTCCTCTCCCTCTCTACCAACCTCTCCATTCATCACTTCCTACCACTCTCTCTACACCTCTCTATCTAACCTCTCTCTCTCTCCCTCCCTCATTTCCTCTCTACTTTTCAATATCTCTCTCTATCTATCTACCTATCTCTCCCTCTATCTCTCTATAATTATCTATATACCCCCTCTCCCTCTCTACCTACCTCTACATCCATCACTACCTACCACTCTCTCTATTGCTTTGTATCTCATGTCTCTCTCACCTCCCATTCTCTCCATCCATACCTCTGCCTCTCTTTCCCTCTCTACTTAGCTCTCCATCTATCACTTCCTACCACTCTCTATACACCTCTCTATACTCTCCCTCCCTCATTACCTCCCTAATTTTCTTTATCTCTCTACCTCTCCTTCCCTCTCTAATTATCTCTCTCTCTACATATCTATATCTCCCCTCTCCCTCTCTACCTACCTCTCCATCCATC
>VDFB02047230.1:380267823-380474871 GCA_007258455.2 Sequoia sempervirens
TAAATGTTGGTTTGAAATCTAAGGAACACCTATCATCTTCTAATAGCTTTGTGACTTCCTAAATATATTTTTCTTTATCTTTCTATTGCATGGGTTCCACTTATGTAGTTGGTGTTAATTTTTCCAAAGGATTTTCCTTATCTTTGTCAATGTTTAGGAAACTTTTTGGTTCAGGGTTGGCTTTGATTGTATATGGTTTGTTGTTATAGACATATTTCGTGATATGATGAAGGGTACAGGGCACCACGTGCATCTCATGAATCCATTGTATTCCTAAATGAAGGTTGTATGAAAGATCATGAGGCATAACATGAATCAGGGTTTGTAATGTGGCCTTTCCAACTGTAATAGGTAATGTAATCACTCCAAGAGGTTGTTTTCCTATGTTGTCAAACCCCCAAATAGATAAAGAATCGAGTTGAATTTTTTATTTATCCATGCCAAGTTTTTCCAAAAGGGTTACACTACATGCGTTAAGGGTGGAACCATTATCAATAAGGGTTATTTTTATTCCCAACCTATTATGGATAGCTATTATCATGAATGCATCATTTTTCTTTCTCACTTCCAAAGGAGGCAGCTAATGGTGATGAAAAGTAATTTCTAAATTTTTTGAAGTTATAGCTTGAATTTGGGCTACTACTTCATTTGGTTGTGTGTTAGGAACTTGAACATCTAAAACACTTTGAATCATGTTGTGATAATGAGGGGAGGCTTGAAAAAGGTCCCATAAGGATATATTAGTAGGTGTATTCTTTAGTTGTTCAACAATATCATACTCCTTTCCATTTGGTCGAGGCAAATGAGGAGGACCTGGTAAGATAGGATTAGGAAATGGGAGGGATGTTGAAGTTTTTTTTCTTAGTTGTAGATTGTTTCTAGTGTTATATGTATGAGCAACGATAGTATGACTCAGCTATTACAAAGCATTATTCTTAGGTTGGTAAAGGATAAGTTTGGGTTTGTTTTGAGTTTGAGGTTTTTGTTAAGGTGAGTAAAGGATGAATTGAGGTTGAATAATATTAACTTCCCTTAGTGAAGGAGAGTCTAATGTTACTTCATCATCTTCATCTAAGGGCACTATATCATTATTGTCAATGTTATCCTTTTCTTGCACCATGATATCTTCCCTCGGAGGAGAGTTTTTAGGAGAACTACAAGCTAGATGTTCATGAAATTTAAAGGTTGGTTCTTCTAAAATGACTTCATTGCATGTAAGGGAGGTCAGAATATCTTCTTTATCAATAGTGGGGACATTAATAGAAGGCTCAATTTGATTTTCGTTTTACTCTAAGGTCTCATTCTCTTATGCCATACTATCTACCCTAGTAGGAGAGCTTGTAAGATGTTCATCACATTCCATGGTTAGATTAAAGTATCTTCATCACAAGTATTGGAGGCATGAAGAGAAGGACAATTATGATTTTCATGCTTACCAAATAGATCTTTCCAAATTGTAGGAGCATTACGGAAGGGATGAACAAGATTCTCATGACTTTCAATAGGTGCATCTTCTAACACTAAGCTATCATCTTCACATCAAGGAGGGATATTAGGAGAAGGAAAACTTTGATTGACATGGCTCTCTATGATTTCATCCACTTTTCCTAAAACATGATCACAAGCAAGGGATGAATGGGGACTAGGTAAGATGATGTTTAGAAATGTTTCTATGATCTTATCTTCTTGTGTCATAATATCTTCCCAAGAGGGAGGAGGAGAGAGAAAATTAATACTTTCATGATTCTCATTGATTGTATATCCTATCACCAAGATACCTTTGTCACTAATAGGAGAGGTATCGGGAGAAGAACAATTATGGCTTTTGTGATTATCTATGCTTGTATCTTCTTGTATCATGCCATCCTCACCAATGGGAAATTTCATAATAAGGATTGTTTCAATGGTTTGATCTGCTTGCTCTAAGATGTTCTCATAACTATGAAAGATAGTAGAAGGATGACTAACATGTTTCTTAATGACCTCATTGTTGTACTCTAAATTGAACTCATATTCGTTATGAATGAAACATTGTGTCTTGCAAGCTAAATTTGAATAGTTTAAGTAGCTGATTTCCATGATGTATGTTCATATAGTAGAATAATAACTTGTGAAAATTGGATTATGTCATTGGACTTCTTTGTTTTTTCTGAAAGTTCATTGTTTTATTATATTATGTTGTATTAGGAGGAAGAGTTCATGCAATTTTTGAATGTTTTATCTGTTACCCTTAGAAATATTTATGTTTGATCCAACCTTAACAAATTCTTCCTGCAGAAATATTTGAAAGTTTGTGCTATGCTTGTTGTTAGCCTTTTTTGTTCATTATCTTTCCAACAATGAAGGGTTGCAGTATTCTATGTCTAATTATATCAATGATAGGAATGGTTGGGTTTGAAATGTTGTAAAAGTGTTAGAACATTGCCATTTTTATGTTTTAATTTAAATTTCCTTCTACCCTTTTCTCCAAACCCAAAAGAAGAGCTGACTTTCTATAAAAATCCTGGATGTACTCAGTAAAGCACAAATTGGTCCCCCACTCACTAAATTTCTCATAATACTGTTGGAGAGGTGCAAGCTTTGATGATCAATAGTTCTTTTTCTGGCACACCTGGTGGGAAAAGAAGTTTTTTGAATGACTGATTAGAAGTCAAAAATATTTCTTAAATCAAGCTAAGGAAGGAAACTAGAAGTTTCATGCCCAGAGTCCAAACAAGAGCATCTTCAAGAGGCCATTTCTAGTACTCATAGTTACTTGCCTCGAGACCTAGGAGAAGGAGACTTACAAGCTTTGTATCACTTGTAAGGAGCAATAGAGAAAGAAGAGCCCAATATCCAGAGCCTTATCTACTCCACCCGGAGGCTCAACTTCCAAATCAAAATACCTGTATATCTGATTCATAGGAATATTTTCTCTATGGCTCATGTACCTCCCCCAACTCCTAGAAATTTTGTAACTTGGGATAGTGGTAGTCTGCTATGTCTACCCACACCCCCCCATGTATGGCCTATCATACCCGCTAATGCCCTCAACGCTATTCCAAAAATCCTTTAGAGAAGACTTCAAAACTCCTTTCAAACACCTTCAAGATACAGCAGAGATATGTAGGGTACATAACATAATGGAGGAGAACATTTCTTTGAGGTTGTTAGTTACCTCTTTCAAAAGAAAGGCCCAAGATTGGTATCGATCTTTGGCCTCAAGCTCTATCATCTCTTGGGATCAGCTCAGAGAATGGTTTTTCGAACGATTCTCAAAGAAAGGAGACTGCTCTTCATTGTTGCAACAACTAATCACCATCAAGAGAGCTCCACAAGAGGTCATGAGTGATTTTAACACCAGGTTTCATAAGACCTGGTAAAGGATCCCCATGATTGTTTGACCCCAAGCCACAATGGAATTCATGTTCTATCTGAAGGCTCTCAATTGGTACATCACATTTATGATAACCTCCATGGGAGGGAATATCTTTCCTAACACATATGAGGTGGTTGTGCATGCAGAGAATAGTCTAATTGATTCTGGGAAGCTTCCATCCTAACCTACGATGTCGATATTTTCATAAATCTCTAGTGGCCTTCAGGAAGAAGCTACTCCAAGCACTTCTACTACATAATTTATGTCAGCCACACCCTAGCCTATGTACATGTAACTTGCCGCTCAAACAAGCTCATCAGATTCTTCCTCAATCATGCAACAGATATAAGTGACATGAAGAGTCTCATGCAAACATTTGCTAATGAGTTGGTCATTATCAAATGACAAGAAATTCCTCCGAAGCAGACCACCCAAGCCTATGGGAGAGGAAAGTCATCTTATTAGCAGAATCCATACCAAGGATCCTCCAAAGGAGGAAATCAATGAGTGACATATGCAAACTAGATAGTTCTGGTCACCATGCCGCTATAGACGGTCAAAGATAGCCTGAGTAAAGAGTTGATTCTAGGCCAAAACAATTTTTCTTAAGATGAGAATGTACCAAATTGGTCAATTCAAAGATCATATACCCTATCAAACATTCTACCTAGGTGTTGAATCTGGTTCCAGTTTGAAAAAAGAACGGTGATATTCAGCTTTGTGTCAATTTTTAAGATTTGAATAAAGCCTCTTTGAAAGACCATTACCCCTTGCCACTGATGGAGCAGATCTTGCAAACTATGGCTGGATTGGAGATTTTCTCTTTGCTAGATGGTTTCTTAGTATATAATCAAGTCTATGTGAAGGAAGCCAACCAACATAAGACAATGTTTACCACTGAGTGGGGAACATTTGCATACTCAAAGATGTCATTTGGACTTTCCAATGTTGGTGTGAATTTTCAATGAGTAATGGATATTGCTTTCAAGGGATTGATCAACCTGATTATCCTAATATATCTAGATGACCTAATGGTCTTTTCAAAATCAAAATATAATCATTTCAATTATCTAGAGAAGGATTTTCCAAAAGTTCCAACAGTTCAAGATTTCTTTAAATTCCAAAAAATGTGTCTTCGAGGTACCTTAAGGTAAACTCCTTAGATTTGTAGTTTCAAAGGAGGGAATAACAATAGACCCCAAAAGTATTAGATCTATAATGGAATTACCTATGCCAGTTAATCAAAAGGGACTACAATCTTTTCTAGGGAAGATAAATTTTGTTAACAGATTCATATCAGATTTTGCAAGCATTGCAAAGACCAATTACGTTGATGCTTAAGAACCTTCTTTTCAAGTGGACCCCTGAAGGAAAAGAAACTTTTGAGAAGATAAAGATATCCATCTCTGCATCCCTAGTGTTGCTCAACCCGGATTTTCCCAAAGACTTTCTACTCTATGTGTATAGTGGCCAACATAGTATAGCTTTAGTGCTCACTCAAAAGTACGAGGAAGATAATGGGGAGCATCCTATCGCATTCCATTTAAGGAGCCTAAAAGGTTATGAAGCCAGGTATAATTTTGTAGAAAAATAGGCTTTTTCCATTGTCAAAAAGTTAAAGAAGTTCTGAGACTTGGTTTCAGCCAACAAGATCACTATTCTCATAGCACATCCCATTGTGCGAGAATACATTACAGAAGGTGAGATAATAGAAAAAAGGGAAAATTGGATCACCAAGATCCTAGAATATGATGTGGGAATTAGAACAATCAAGATAGTTTTGGGAAGAGGTGTGTGTGAATACATTACACAAGAATCAAGTCACAAAGCTAAAAGAGAGATCGATCAGGTCTACTCGAACCAATTTGAGTTTGAAACATCTTGGTTGGTTGATTGGACATAGTATATGTAAAATGGGTACTACCCAACTAGCCTTTTGTTCCATAAAAGGAAATACTACTGATTGCAAGGCACCAAGGGTGCTATCATAATAGTGGTTTACAATTCCTGAGAGGAATGAATTTTAGCTGAAATCACATATTTTTAGAAAATATAATGATTTAAGCCTTAAAAAGTTCCATTTTAAGGATTCCAATTGAAGAGGGTTTGATCAAATCACCTTAGATCAAAACCCCTTGGATAGAACCTTGCTAGTTCTAAACCATACCTATAAATGTGTCTCCTTTACACCTATCAAAATGCTGATAAAAAATCACTTTTGATTTAGATTTTATGGATCAAATGAATTCATTTAAAATTTATTTCAAATGATTATGGTATTCCTCAGAACAAGCTACCCAATGAATATAGTTTTAATATGTTTTGGTTTTGTTATGTATTTTTTTTAAGTTTTATTAAACATAGGTTTTCATCAAAAAATGAATTTCTTTGTTCTTCACATGTGGAAAAATAGAATATTAAAAAATAATTAAAAATATGAGTGCAAGATATTGAAGTCCTTGATCCAACAAAAAAAAATTAAATTAAATTTTGACATATACAAAGAAGTTATATATACTAATACTGTATTCTAAATTATAATTGTTTGAATTTGAAACTTGATTAAGGAAAAACTATTCAATAAAAACTATCTAACCAAGTGGGAAGCACTAGATATCAGAGTTACAAATCTAAATTTGAAAGAATTAGAATTTTATCCTCATGGAAAAAAATTTATGTATATAGCAACACTTTTAAAATGTTGTTTTCCAAAAAATCTATTTTGTGGGAGATGGAAAAAGAAGTGCAATTTGATTCCAAAAATTTTGAAAAAAATATTTTTAGAATCTATAGACAAAATTTGATGAGCTCTAGTTTGCACCATCTTCAAATTCCTCACAATTTAACCGTTATAGGTGCCCGAATGTGAATATTTAGCTAAAAATAATAATTTCAGTGTCTAGTTTGGCCAAAAATTGTAAACCACTATTATGGGATTACCCCCAAGTATGTATTAATTGAGGGTATATTATTCAAAATAAATTATCATCTTGTACTGCTCCAATGTCTAGACTAGCTCCGAGAAGAAAGAGTTCTCAATGAATTCCATCATAGTCCTAAGGGTGTACATTTCTCTGCCAAGACTACCACTTTAAAGATCATGCAAGCAAGATATTATTGGCCCTCTATGTTTGTCAAAGCACATCATCTAGTGCAAAAGTGTACCTAGTGCCGATATTTTGTTGGCAAGAGGAAGAATGTTGCTTTTCCCCTGAACTCGATCGTAACTAACAAACCCTTTGCTCAATGGGGTTTGGATTTTATCATAATGATAAATCCTATTTCCAACACTAGACATAAGTGGATCTTCATGGCAACCGACTACTTCACAAGGTGGATGAAGGTCATAGCCCTAAAAATGCCACAGAGGGGGAAATTGTCAATTTCCTTGAAGAACTAGTAGCCAAATTTGGCCTGCCCAAGACCATCATATCTGAAAATTCCTCAGCTTTTGTAGGATTAGGAATGTCATATTTTGCTATCAGACATGAGATTTTCCTTAAAAATTCATCAAATTACTACCCACAAGGGAATGGGTTAGAGGAATCAACCAACAAAAACCTAATTAGGTTAATCAAGTGTATTAGAGTGGAACGACATTTGAAGGGATTGGCACAAACATCTATGAGCTACTCTATGGGTAGACTAGATTACTCCCAAGAAAATTCTAAAGACTTCCCCTTATGAATTGGTGCATGAAAAAGAGGTAGTGTTACCCATTTCCATAGAGATACTTACCTTACAACTACTGAAAGCCTTGGAAATTGAAGAAAGCAATGGATTGGAAGTGGGACTGATGGAACTCCTCAATCTAGAAGAAGATAGAGAAAAAGCTTACAAAGCCATGATCAATTGTCAACAAATAGTAAATCGGTGGTTCAACAAAAATACTTCTAACCCAGAGTTCAAAGAGGGGAGCTTAGTGCTAAAGTACAATGAACGTACTACAAAACCAAGGCAACACACAAAACTTGAAGCACTATGGAAGGGACCCTTCCAAATTAGCACATGCAAGGAGAAGAATGCATACAAACTTGAAGATATGGAAGGACACAGTTTAGATATACCGGTGAATGGTATTTATCTAAAGTTATTCCATTAAAATACATAGTTCTTTAAAAAAAATTACAATTATGTACCATATGTATATTTTTTTGTAAATACATTCTAAATTTTGAAAATAAGCTATCCAAGAATAACACTGAACAAATGAAAAGTTGTATTATATTATAATCATCAAAAAATTTACAATATAATGCAAGGCTTAAGGCTCAAATTGAAACATAAGGCTCTCTCGAGCAAATCCAAAAAGAGTAGTAGAGAAAAAAGAAGCAAAAGGGAGGCAACACATGCAAAAAATAGTAAAGTAAAGCCTCCAACCATTGTGGATGAAGCAAAATGGTTCATTATCGAGTTCTTCTTCTTCTTTTTCCTCTTCTTCTTCTTCTTCTTTTTATCTGACGAGGTGCAAAAAGGGGCTAAATAAACTACACACACGGCTACGTAGCACAGACCCAAGGCCTACTCATCGTGAATCTACACTAGGAAGTCAAAGTGCTTCCTCCAAGAAAGTCCTAGAATGCACTCCACACCATACTCTCGTATCAGAGAGGTGGCCGCTGGTTGAGAAGAGTAGTGGTGCATCTCAAGGTCCATAATGTAGAAATCAGAAAGGAAGGGCAACCAAGGTACATCTATTCAAAAGTCCACATGCATGTGGAGATCCATGGCACTCGAGATACCAACATCAAGGATGGTCACTTGCACTATCTTTCCAATCCCTTCCATCGGAAAAGCATAGAACGTCTAGTGGTACAACTCAATTATCATAGGCTTGGCCACATTCAGGTCAAGCAGCAAGGCCACAAAGTGGGAAAGGACATTGCAATTGCTCTGAAGCTAGTTTTCATCATTGATGAAGCCCAAATAAATGCAACCATGGAAAGGAAGTTGCATTTATTCACCAGGTGCTTAATACAATCACTAGTGAGCTCTACCACAAAGAAGTATTGTGGCCTCTATGGGAGGAGTTGTATAGGAATGTCCAAGCTAGTAGACATTGTGAAAGAGCAACAAACTATGGCAGAATGGAGATAGCAGAAAGGTTGCTAAACTTAAGAAGCTATATTTTTGAATGAATATTGCATAAGTTGGCATAGCTATATATAGAAATTGAAACCAATGAACCCAACCAACAAAAGGTCTATTTTTTGTTGGATGGCAACAGGCGTTGGAAGTAAATGTCTTGTGTGTCGATTGTTGACATGTGCCCTTTGCCATCATCAGCACCAGCCAACTTACTAATGAGAAAAGACATGGATTAATGTGCTAATCTATGAAAAATTAATGGTCACATCTTTTCAAGGGTACCTTGTATCACCTCAGCACGTTTCACATAGCGAAAAGCACTCTTCTCAATGCAATGAGTTTATTTGTTAAAAAGGCAACAAGGAGAATGTACTAATTATATTCTCGCAGTGTTTTTGGCATTCCTAGGGGATACAGATCTTAAATCCACACATATCACCTCGGTGGTAGCATTTAATGAACTAGCGGTAATGACATAGCCTTAACTGCATGTACAAGCGAGCGAATTAATTGCACTCAAAAGTAGATTTCTCCAAAGAAGTGAAAGACAAGTGGTCATTTTCATCAAGGAGTCTCTATGCAAATTTTTCATACAACCATGGTGGAATATCTCTACAATAATGTCTATGATTTTCAATCATATGAAGTCTTCCTTGCCTCATGGAGCTAGAAGATCATTTTTGTGTGGCACCTTATTCAAGTTATCAAGAGGTATAACTTTGGTATGGTTTGAGAGGGAAGCCCATTTCAAAGTATGACTTTTCTCATAGCGACTCGCATGTGTGTGAGTGCATACCAGCCATGAGTGTATGTTTCTAACCTTTTAGGACTTCTCACCTGACGGACAACCAAGAGTTTCGTCGCCTCAAAGTGAGTATGCATTTTTGGACAAACAACCTAGATCTGATCCACATCATGTTGGACAAATGGTCGAAGCTTGATCCACCTTTTTATTTTTGCTCATTTGTACTTCTCTTCATTTTATTTATTTATGTTACATGATCGCATATCTTGTTTAAATTTTGCATGTCATTCACCTTGTGTGTGTCCTTTTGTGCTTATGTCAGTTTGACTCAGGATCTTGGATCCTGGGGGCTTGATTGCCTCCTTCATCTTTGTTATCCTAGACCATCTACATTGGTTCGATTGGACCCCTCTTGAATGTCTACTTTAGTGTGAGTTTGAAGCAAGTTCATCCTCTCACTAAAGTGAGGGCTAAAAGTAGCATAGAAAAAGTATCTCTTGCTTGATATGGGAATAATTAATGATAAATTGGACTTAATGACAACTTAATTTAGTGTTTTGAGGTGTTTTACACATCCAAATTAGGTCTTGGGCCCTTGCAAACTGAATAAAATACATCTCTCGTAAAGGTGTTGTAAAGTGTTGTAAATAACTTTCACACTTTTCTAGACTTTTATCAAATATTTAAGTCTAATGGACCTATCTTTCCCTTAATTCAATATTATTAAATTTATTTAATTACATTCTCACATTAATCTACAAGGCTTATAAATTAAACATGGTCTTAATCTAGTGTTGTAATGTGTTTTACAAATTCACATTGGATGTTGTGCCTTTCTAGGCTATGTGAACCTCATTTTAATGTTCTAAAGTGCATTTAATCACACTTTCACATTGAAATTTGTGTCCCTATCCCTAATTACCCTTTACATCATCATTAATAGGCCCCTATGACCCCATATTGTGCATCTCGAGGCATAATTTGATCAAAAACCCAACTATATCAACATATAAACCCAATTTATGCACTCCTCGACATCGCAACTAGCAAAAGAGCCCCTTGTGGGACCCATTCACCACTTTGAGAAAATGAGTCCCATCCAGGTGGGACCCATTCATCCAAGATGGCAAATGAGTCCCATTTGGGCCATTTTTGAGGTTTGAGCGAGAAAAATTAGGGTTTAAGTTTAATTTTATTCAATGCTAACCTTAGGGATCAAATTAACGAGCATTTGAGTAGGATTTCCTATATAAAAAATCTTTTAAACCCTAATTCATTATTCATTCATCATTCATTATCCATCTCAAGTCCAACAAGCTAGGGTTTAGCATTTTAAGTCTTCACAAAGTCATTAAGGTAGCATTCAATCTCATTTGTGAGGCATTCAAGGGAAGATTATTCATTCATTATTGCAGCATTTCAAGATCCATCATCATTGAAAGGTTTTAATTCCATTATTTCATGTTCATGCTTCATCTTATTTCTTCATTTGGTTTAATTACCTATATGGGGTTTGACCAAGGAAAACCCCTATTCCCTAACATTTGACATTTCTCTCTTTATTTGTGTGGTTGCAGATCTAGGAAGCTTTGAAGGATTAGAGATGATTGAAGAATAGGTTGCAAAATTGTTGAAGTCATCTCCCTATTGGCAAGGTCAAGATATATCTACAAAAAGTCACCTACAGTGCCAAAAATTAGGGTTTTAGATCCAGACACCTAGAGGAACAGAAAGAGTAGACCGAGAGCTTTCGTTTCCACTTTCAAGTTTTTAGAAAATTCAAAGTGGACTCATTTTCCAAATTAGTGGCAAATGAGTCCCACTATACCTATTTTTTAGAGATTTTTGTAGATTCAGATACCCATTTGCCTGAAATAGACTTCGGTATAGTTTTCCAAATCTGGGACTAATTCACCCAGAATGGCGAATGAGTCTTAGTAGGTCAAAACTTCAAGATCAGCAACATTTCCAATCTTCAACACATTTCCAAGTGCACACTTGTTGTTTTACTTTCTTGTTCTATTTTACTTGCATTTCTATTCATTTTTCTAGGTTTTTTTGCATACTACATTATGTTTTCAAACATTTTGAATTTTCCAAGCTTACACTTGGTGGTGAACCCTCATTTTCTGTTATTATCTCCCTAGAACCTTCCCTTTTCATATTTCAATCACCTTTGTATTGAAATATCAAGGGTTTGTTCTTGAATGAAGTGTTGATCTTTGTCTCTCTCCTATTAGGTGCAAAACCCTAGAGGTGCAAGAGGTGATAAAAATATTTATTTCAGAGATATAGAGAAGTAGAGAGGAAAAGAGAGAAGAGAGAGGGAGGGATATGGAGGGAGGGAGGGAGAGATAGGTGAGAGAAAGAGAATTAGAGAGTGAAGGAGGTAGAGATGGAGGTAGGGAGAGTGAGATGGATAGAGAGTGGTGAGATAGAGAGTAAAAAGGGAATGAGAGAATGAGAAAGAGAGAGGGAGGTGAGAGGGAAGGAGGTAGAGATGGATATGTGAGAGAAATAGAAGTATAGAGATAGGGTGAGAGAGGAAAGGAGGGAGGTTGGGAGAGAGAGGGGAGGGAGGGAGAAGTAAATAGGGAGGGGTGAGATAAAGAGAAGTAGAGAGAGATAATGGTGAGATAGATAGGTTGAGAAAGTGAGAGAGATGAAGAGAGAATGGTGAGATAGAGAGGAGAGAGTGAGAGACAAAGAGGGGGGGAGAGGGAGGGACAAAGAGAGTGAGAGAGAGCTAGATAGAGAGAGTAGAGAGGGAGACATAGGTGAAATAGAGAGACAAAAAGAGACAGATAGAAAGAGTGAGAGAGGGAAAGGGAGAGAAGCATATATGGGGGAGAGAGAGAGAGAATTGCAAGATAGAGAGAATTAGAGAGGGAAAGAGAGAGTGAGAGAGAGGTCTAGAGCATAAGGGATATATAATGAGAGATAGAGATAAATATGATACAAGTTACTAATTACTAAAATTTGACCTCTTGATTATTGAAATTCGACATGCTGAATACTAAGATTTGACTAAGTTTGAAATTTATTAAGATCTTCCAAAAACTAGAATTTGCATTATAACTCCTAGAGATCTGAAACCACTCTCAAACATCCTGAACTATATACATGAAATATAACTTAAAGTATAAGAAAGTAAATGTCCATAAGTTAATGTCATGTATATAGTTTCCCTAAAAAACAAAAAGAAAGAGAAAAATAGGGGTAGAAAAAAAATTCAATATAGACCAAAACACGAGTGTGTTATAACGCAATCATGTTTTGTCATATTCACAAAATGTGGGTGTGTTATAACACGTTCACATTTTGGCAATGCTTTTTGACATGTTTTTGTAATGCATTTTGGCACATTTTTTAAAATTCATTGACAAGGAGAAAACTTCAATACAAAACATAATGCAAGCACATTATAACACGCTTGAGTTATGTCTTGATTTGGGAATCCCCAAGCCTTAGGCATGGATATGCTTTGTATTTCCAACCCAGAGGCTTGGAGTTTCTTCCCAATGTCCAAATACATGTTTTTGCATATTCTATAGGATTTCACATAATCTCATTCATGTTAACCATTAGGTTTGCATGTGTTTCAAGGTCGAGTAAATCAAACACCTAGGTAATTTCAAGCTCTCTCTTAGCTATTTAATGATGTAATTTTTTTCACATTTTGACAATGTTAAGGCTTTCATCTTTAATTTATTTTGTTTGTGTGTTCGTTTTTTGTCAAAAACCAGTGTTTGGTATTTTTAAATTTATGTTTTAACTGTTCATTGAAATTTTAAATAAATGAATTTTTTATAAACTAGACTCTATTCTACACATATTAAAATATTTTTTTATTAGTTTTAAAAAATTAAAGGGTAGCACAGCTGAAATTTTGTTTTTCAAGATGTGCCACTTTGAAAATTAGTGAAAATTAAATATTCATAAAAAATTATTAGAAAATCGGGTATAAACTATAGGTCATTAGCTAATTTCTCACTGAAGTGATTTTAAAAATGCCAAAAAAAGGTTAACCTTTTGAGGGAGCCACAAAATATGCTATGATGTTATTTTGACAAAAACAACACCAATTTTTGTGGCTCCCTTTTTTGAACCCCTTAATCTCTACCATTTTTAAAAAGAATTAGTAGTTTAGAAAGTGGACACAGAGCACTACAAACATTGTTTTCATTGCATTTTAAAATTTTGAGTGTAACTATACTCAATTTCTCATCCAAGGTTAGTATTTCCTGATTTCATAAAAAAAGTAGCCACTTAAGACCCCTTTTTGGCCCCCTATCTTTTTGCACTTACACTACATTTTTAGGCATCATTCCTTTACTATTGCATTGGTGTACTAGGTGTACTTACATAACCTAATCATTTTCTAAGAGTTATAATAGGATAGTACAACTATTAAACCCCACTTGATCAATTGAAGGTTATCCCATGTATTGAATTTAATGTCATATTGGGGACACCATACACCTTCCCTACATTATCAACTACATGTTATGCCATATAGAAAGATATTTCTTATCAATAGGGGCCTATAACCTTCAATATATTTCTCATACTACCATATTAGAGACATATGTACTTCCTAGTGTCTAATGAACTTAAACACAATTTTTCTTTCCTTTGAGGGCCACATCATGGTTCAATATTTATCCATGCTAGAAGCAACCTCATTCCTTTACATTATCTTTTACCTATATGTTTATGATAAATATCATTGAACATATTTTATTGCCTTGATACACAATTCATTCATTTATAATTATTGATTTACATGACGACATGCTTATATATCTAGCCTACATTTAAATTATGTTTATTATATTTTATCTTCTCCAATTTCTTGTATCCTAAAAATATAGCCAATTATATAGGTTCATGTTATATCATTAATTCTCTCATGTTAGTGTTGACATCCCAAATGGCACAACAACATGCAAACAGAATATTTCTACTATGTTTCTCCTGAAAGAGAAAGATGATCACCTGGATATCTTAGCTCCCAAGGTCTATGTAGTTGGTTCTCAACTGTGCTGATGTTACTCACTGGTCAATGCAATAGTAATACTCAAGGGGCCTACTGGTGTTGAGCTTTTGGATTGTTTTGGGTTAAACATAAATTCAAACCTACTCTAACCGGGGTTTTTAAAGAAATAGAAAAATATGGATAAGGGATTTGGAATAGAAAAGAATGATACTTCATCCAAATTAGCTAGACCTATCACCTTCCAAGGAATTCCTAACTAAAACTACAGAACAAACTTAACTTGTGACTAACACAGTTTCATTCATTCATAGTGCTGATTTCAATAGCAGATTACATATTACCATTCAACAAAACATAAAACCAAACTTCATTCCTTGAAAGCCTCCTAAATCAATTGATTAATTCAAGACAAAACACCATTCTGGAAGACAACATGAAGTAGATTAAGATCTGGTTGCTTCTACTGTTCATAAAATAGATAAACAACAATTACAAAACTGGCACAATCACTAATGTACAAAAAATCTATGGCTCCAAATTGTTTCCATTTATACTAAGAAAACTAAAAGATACATTATTCTATTCAGAATCTAACTCCTACTCAGGAAGACAAAAGAAGCTCCTATTACAAAGAATCAGGCTCAGCTTTTATCCCCTCTATTCCTAGTTCTAACTGCAGAAGCTCTAAAAGTTCTTAATTCTAACCTAGAAGTTCTAACCTTTACAAAGAGGCAAGAATGCCTTATATACAAAATGCAACAAAAAGAATGTGTTGTCCCCCCTATATTAGGGTTTAAAAATATATGCAGACTATAGGAGAGTCGGCCCTCAGATCTTTTGAAGAAAGTCGGTCATGCATTCAATGTGAATCCTTGTTGTCCATGCTGATGAAAGATTTCTGGGAAAGATCTGTAGATCTTTTGCTGCTACAGCATTAACTCTTCTATCTCCGCATCCATCTTTGAACTCTCTTGCAGTCTGCCTTGAATGCTCAAAATATCATCATTAATACTAATCTACCCCTACCAGTGGTCACTATAGCTATCCCTATGAGTCACAGATCCTTCGTTCTTCTTCAGCCTTTCTTCATGTTCTAGACTCTCTGCACATTGACCGTGTCTAGAAGCAACACCAAGCCTCCTTGTAGATCTTTTCATTTCGCCTGAGACATCTCCATCGCCACCAGTTCTTAGAAATAGTCCATCTGGTTTGCATTATGTTGGTCTTCCACAGGGGGAATAGTTAATCAGTCAAACTATCACCAGTCAGCCCTCTTAGCCTCTTCTGATTGGTCGGGCATATGCCATGCAAGCTTCATCAGGTAGTCAAAAGTGGTCCACCTTGAATTCCATGTCGGTGAGACACTCATCGTGTCTCCCCAATGCGATTATCGATTTTAGCAACTATCGGTGTAGCATAAGACAGTCGGCGAGACCTTCCGGTGAGCTATAGAAGTTATACCGAGCTCACAAAGACCATCGGCAAGACTCCTTACTGTTAGCCAGAGGCTATGGCAAGCTATCCTTGATTATACCAATGCCTCCTTCACAGGGAAACCGATCACTATCGGCAAGAGCCTCAGCGAACTCCTTTTCATTCTTGCCGAGCCCACCTTCTTCCTCTATGAGCTCGACCTCCTTTTCCTTTCGGCATGACTTTCTTCCTTCACCAAGACCTTTTGGCGAAGGTATGATCCTTGGCCGAGCTCCATTTCTTTTCAGTGGGACCCCGCTTTATGTCAGCATGAACCTCGCTTGTCATCGTGACCTCATAGTGACGCCCCCTCATTTGTTTAGAGTCTCCCTGAATTCCTCTTGTTGACCTTCTTGCGCCAGCTTCTCTTTTTTTGTTTCAGCGATGAGACATTACACTGAGTCCTCTATCCTTCGGCGAGCTCACTCTTTATGTTGGGGAGACATCGCTTAGTTGACGAGACCTCATAGTGATCCCAGATCACTACGCCGATGCCACTTCCACCGCTGTGACCTCACCTCTTTGGCCAGACATCACATCGAAGGTAAAATTATTTTCGATCTTAAATATTTGGTGGGACCCCTCTGTGTTAGCAAGACTCTTGGCATTCGATGAGAGCACATACCGAAGAGAACAACTCCCGCCGAAGTGTATGCCTATATGCATTAGTCAGTGAAACCTCCTGGATTCGCTGAGACATCTTGGCGAAGGGAAAACATTTCACCGATAGTGAATCCCCTTGATAGCGGTCAGCAAGACTTGGAGATTTTGCCAAGACCTCCCCCCGAAGGGAAAACTCATGCCGATAGAAAACTCCTTTTCGCTAGGACAATGACCTTCATCCTGCCAATAGATTCCTGTATGTAAATTCCCCCTGCCATGACATCCCTGGGGTCTTGCCAATAGGCAACATAGATGCAAATTGAGCAGAATGCACTGGTAGTTGACAAGACATCTGCAAGGTCTTGCCAACTTTCTTCTTAGCTAAGCTGAATTTTATGACCAACTAGATTGGGGAATGCCCTCCAACTGAGCTCCCTTGACAAATATCATCTTGTATGTGATTTAATCCTGCATTCAATGAAGAAAACCATAGTAAAGATCATACAGAGAGAAGTTAATTAATCAAAATCATCATTGAAATGAATCCTATGTTAGTAAGGTGTCGTTAAATCTTCAAACAAAATGATCATACAAACAGTTTGGGTTTCAGGCCAACCCAGAATCCAAGCCAAGGAGGAATTTTGGAGAATTCTGAGCCAAGCAAATGATAGCGTAATAAGCATGAAAATACCCACTAGAAACTTAATCTGATCACTATCAATCAAGGAACAGCATGTGAGATCTCAAAATATCATCAATTAATCGTAAAATGCATCATCATTTATTAACTAGTCTTGCAACTCCATACTTCACATTTCATCAGATTCAGGGGAAATCCATGTTGGACGGATTTCCATGAAGGAGAAGACATTTCAGAAAACCTAGAACAAAAAGGGAACAACAGATTTCAGGAAAATCCGAGGGAGAAAGAAATCCGCGAAGAAGGAAACATTCCTTAGAAGCATCAGGGATTTCGAGAAAATCTGGTCCATGCGGAATTCTGTGAAGACCAAAAATCCCTGAACAATAGCGCTTGGTCGGAGCTCAAATCCTGGAAAGTCCGGATTGGGTGGAAAATCCTGAACTCAAAAGAAAACTCAAATTCCGACTGAGGCAGAACCAAAACTAGATCAAATAGAACAAAAGATAAAACACGAAGAAACAGAAGAACCCCCAAAAGCAAAGCAAAGAATAGAGGCAAAGAAACCAAAAGAGAAAGGGGGACCCATTTTGTTCCAGAATAAAATGGGGTGGTTATGCAAGGCATAACAAATGGCGACTTGGCTAGGAAAATAGTTTAACCATTTTCGAGGAACCTGAAGGATTCCACTACCCAGAACTCTTGGTTCATGAACATCACAACTCCAGTTGGGTCAGTTATAACAAGCAAGGAAGAGCTAGAATCTCAAATGTAAGTCAGTCAATGGCTACCCCCTAAATCAATGTGTGTGCTTGATTATGCATCACTCTCTCATGAAGTTTTCCTCATCTTTTGAACAACAATGTGGACAACTTGAGCTACATGAGTTGATTTTGTTTAGCTGTCATGCAATGATATCTTGGGCATTGCTCTGTTACTAGTCAAGCATCCATAGCCCTAACAGAGATGCCTCTAGTTTTCTCATAGCATTGCTCTACTACCAACCAGGCATCCATAGCCCTGGTAAAGATACTGGAATCACCCATTCATATTGAGTCTTCTTTCTCTTTCAGATAATTATTTTCTCTTTTTTTTGTTTTCTCATAGAGTTCCAGATATTTAATTCAATTCCTTTTCAATATGTCAGATGTTTAACACCTGATCTGGGTTGAAAACTACCATGGACCTCATGATAGCAGCTGGAAATTTGTTTTTTCACTCAAATCTTACAACATTGTCATCCTAGGACAAATATACCATTACAAGAGGAGATGATCTTAGTGATTTGTGAAAGATTCAGAGGAGCTAATGAAGGTTACTTACTTTGCACCTTATTTTCAAGATGTTCCACAACTTTTATTGACAACGGGCATAAGACAAAAGTTTAGGACAAAATCACCCAATCAGCAGATCTGAAAATATCTAAACCATTTCTCTCCAAATGACCAAAGTATGCTTCAGATAACAACCCATAGTTCAAAGATGGAGAGAAATAGATAAACCCCAAAAGAACAAAAAAAGATAGAAAGAAAAAGAGTAAGGGAAATAGAAAGATAGAAAGAAAAGGACAAACAAACAAACAGCCAACTATTACAAACAAACAGAATATTTACAAACAGGGAAACAAACTATCTACAAACAAAACAAAAATAACAGGAAAAGGAAAAAGACAAAACAAAGGAAAACTAACTAAACCAAAAACTAACACTAATCTATCCTAATCCTAAACTAACTCAAAAGCTAAGCTTTACAAACACAAAACTGTAAAAATTTATACATTGACTTGACGGTTTTTCATTATGTGCAGCAATCTTAACTTACTAGGCACAGTTCTAGACCTACCAAATTTATCTTTATACTCAGAAATATGAAGTTTATAGGAAATAAGTTCATTCTAAGGGCATAAAGCTTGAAATATTATCAGTTGTGGGTTCTTAGTTTTGTCATGATTTACCCACAAACATGTTTTACCATCCCCAACATCATAATCAAACTGAAAATTATTAAAACACAGAGGATAATGAAAAGACACCCCCTGATTCAGAAGATTTCTAGTTACCAATGTAGGCTTTTGTTGTATGATCTCCTCTTTACAAGGTCTCAGCTCATGGAACACCACTGGATCAAGATTCGTCTTGCAGTCAAGATGTTCACTCACCAGCATCTTTGTATTCATCTCGGGCACTGAGTCAAAAAATTTCTGAATTTCTTGAGATGAAGTCTCACTTTCAACTTTCTCTTGAAACATGTCATCCCCTAGGGTTTGAGAATCTGCTTCTAGCTTATCACCATTGATGTCAGGGATACTGGCACGTGATGAACAAGGATTTCCTTCGAACTCATTTGAATGCACGGGGTCAAAGTTAGGAAAACACTCTCTCAATTCATATTTCTGCACATCTCCAACAAGAACATGCCACTTAGCATCGAATTCATCAGTATTAAGATCAAATTGATTAGTGGATATTAAGCAAGGACTTTTTTCCAACAACACATTTGAGCAATCAGAATAAAAATCAAGAAAATACTCCCTTGTCTCATTCTCTTCGTTATGTTGAAGAGATTCAACTTTTGAGATAACCTCCTGGTTGCTTTCTTGGCATTCCTCTGCTTTATCCAAATGTACTACGTCATGAACTTCTTCAGGGAACAATTGACTGATCTGCACATCTACTTGAATTTATTCCCTTAAAATTTCATGCTAGCATTTAAGTGCTTGACTTTGACCACCAGGTTCATTAGCAATCTCATTTTGAAGCATGTCACCTGTTTCAATTTGTTCACTACTTATATCAGCAAAGTCGTCTTTTTGCACTAACCCACCAAAGTGTGTTTCCTCCTCATTCACCATCATGAAAGCATCTATGAATGCATCGATGAATCCATTCTCCACTTCCATTAGGTCTACACTAGGTAGAGGAGTTTCATCAGTTGTTGAATCCATCTCACTGCGAGGATCAAGGTCATCAAAAGATAGGGAAGAATTAAATCTCCTCATACAATCACTCTCATCATTTTGGATGAACTGATTATCATTTTCATATGTACTAGTTGTTTCATCCTCCTCATCGATGAGATACGTACTCCAAGGATCTTCCATAAGAATTCCTTCAACAATGATCTGATGTATGAAATATAACTCCATTCTACCCAAGAAAACATGGCAATCCATCTAGGAATGTTGATTTGTTTGATGTATCCCACATCTAGTTGGTTTAACAAGTTCTAATAATTTCAAATCTCCTAATTCTTCCAAATTTTTCCTTATTCAATTTTGTGCACATGGGATATCTAGCCAACATGAGCCATGTTCCTTTGTCCATTCCTCATTACCCTGATTCTGATCTTGATCGGGAGAGTTGCTGATATCATTGGAAGATTTCTCATGACAGTAATCCCGCATTAATACCTCATCTCCTTCAAAGCCATTGTTAGTACTAAAATTTTTAGCCAAGCTATATTCCATCTTGAGATTTCCATTATGCCCTAACTTTACATCCATCTCATACTTTTTACCAAACAAGTCATCAAAATGATATACTTGCTCATCAAATGTTTTATTCACAACTTCATTGTAATGTAATGGACTGTGCTTTGGAATATGACTGAAAAGAGATGATATGGTTATAACTTCATTATCAAATGAAGTACTTAACTCTGTGATTGGATTTTGTAGGGATGAGTTCTCCCAGTGGTCTTGTGTGCGAGGACCAAACTGATCTAAGAATAAGATTTCTAGCTCTGCCCATGAACAAATACAACTTGGTGGAAGATTAACATACGATTGCCTTGCTGAACCTTGAAGTGTTTTGAGGAATAATTGACAGACAACATCCTCATGCTAAACCTGGAGAAAGGTAAGTACATGCCTACAAGTTCTGACATGTTCAGAAGCATTTTTCCCATTGTTAGGGAAAAATAATGGAAGCCGATCATACAGGTGAACAGGGATTTCATGAACAAATCCTGGTATATACAAAGGGCTACCCATTAGAGCTGGGTTTTCCAAGACTTGGCCCGATCCAACTCACAATGATCCAAAATTTTCTTAAGGGCCCTCCTTCTAGCGCCAGTTCCTGTTGACGTCCCAAATGGCACAGCAACATGCAAACAGAATATTTCTACTATGTTTCTCCTAAAAGAGAAAGATGATCACCTGGATATATTAGCTCCCAAGATCTATGTAGTTGGTTCTCAACTATGCTAATGTTACTCAGTGGTCAATGCAACAGTAATATTCAAGGGGCCTACTGGTGTTGAGCTTTTGGATTGTTGTGGGTTAAACATAAATTCAAACCTACTCTAACCGGGGTTTTTAAAGAAATAGAAAAAGATGGATCAGGGCTTTGGAATAGAAAAGAATGATACTTCATCCAAATTAGCCAGACCTATCACCTTCTAAGGAATTCCTAACTAAAACTGCAGAACAAACTTAACTTGTGACTAACACACAGTTTTATTCATTCACAGTGCTGATTTCAACAATAGATTGCATATTACCATTCAACAAAACATAAAACCAAAATTCATTCCTTCAAAGCCTCCTAAATCAGATGATTAATTCAAGACAAAACACCATTCTAGAATACAACATGAAGTAGATTAAGATCTGGTTGCTTCTACTATTCATAAAATAGATAAACAACAATTATAAAACTGGCACAATCACCAGTGTACAGAAAATCTGTGGCTCCAAATTGTTTCCATTTACACTAAGAAAACTAAAAGATGCATTAGTCTATTCAGAATCTAACTCCTACTCAAGAAGACAAAAGAAGCTCCTATTACAAAGAATTAGGCTTAGCTTCTATCCCCTTTATTCCTAGTTCTAACTGCAGAAGCTCTAAAAGTTCTTAATTCTAACCTAGAAGTTCTAACCTTTACAAAGAGGCAAGAATGCCTCATATATAGAATGCAACAAAAAGAATGTGTTGTCCCCCCCTGTATTAGGGTTTACAAAATATCTACAGACTGTAGGAGAGTCGGCCCTCAAATCTTTTGAAGAAATTCGATCATCATTCAATGTGAATCCTCATTGTCCATGCTGATGAAAGATTTATGGGAAAGATCTGTAGATCTTTTGTTGCTACAGCATTCACTCTTCTATCTTTGTGTCCATCTTTGAACTCTCTTGAAGTATTCCTTGAATGCTCAGAATATCATCAGTAATACTAATCTACCCCTACCGGTGGTCACTACAGTTGTCCCTATGAGTCATAGATCCTTCGCTCTGCTTCAGCCTTTCTTCATGTTCTAGACTCTCTACACATTGACCATCTCTAGAAGCACCGCCGGGCCTCCCTGTAGATATTTGCATTTCACCCGAGACATCTCCATCGCCACCTATTCTTAGAAAGAGTCCATCAGGTTTGCATTTTGCTGGTCTTCCAAAGTGGGAACAGTTAATCGGTCAAACTGTCACCAGTCAGCCCTCTTAGCCTATTCTGATTGGTCGTACATATGCCACGCGAGCTTCATCAGGCAGTCAAAAGTGGTCCACCTTGAATCTCATGTCGATGAGACACTCATCGTGTCTCCCCGATGCGATTATCGCTTTTAGCAACTATCGGCGTAGCATAAGACAGTCGACGAGAGCTTCTAGTGAGCTACAGAAGTTATACCAAGCTCACAAAGACCATCAGCAAGACTCCTTACTATCGGCCAGAGGCTATGGCGAGCTATCCTTGGTTATACCGATGCCTCCTTCACTAGGAAACCCATCTCTATCAGCAAGAGCCTCAGCAAACTCCTTTTCATTCTCGTCGAGCCCACCTTCTTCCTCTACGAGCTCGACCTCCTTTTCCTTTCGGTATAACTTTCTTCCTTCGCCAAGACCTTTTGGCAAAGGTATGATCCTTTTTCGAGCTCCATTTCTTTTCGGTGGGACCCCGCTTTATGTCGGCATGACCCTCACTTGTCGCCATGACCTCATAGTGATGCCCCCTCATTTGTTTGGAGTCTCCCCGAATTCGTCTTGTTGACCTTCTTGCGCCAACTTCTCTTTTTTTATTTTGACGTGACCTTCATGAGTTGGTGAGACATTACACTAAGTCCCATATCCTTTGGCGAGCTCACTCTTTATGTCAGGGAGACATCGCTCGGTCACCGAGACCTCATAGCGATCCCAAATCACTATGTCGATGCCACTTTTGCTGCTGTGACCTCACCTCTTCGGCCAGACATCACACTGAAGGAAAAATTATCGCTGACCTTAAATCTTTGGTGGGACCCCTCCATGTCGGAAAGACTCCTAGAGTTCAGTGAGAGCACATACCGAAGAGAACAACTCCCACCGAAGTGTATGCTTGTATGCAGTAGTCGGTGAGACCTCCTGGATTCACTGAGACATCTTGGCGAAGGGAAAACATTTTGCCAATAGTGAATCCCTTTGATAGTGGTCGGCAAGACTTTGAGATTTCACCAAGACCTCCCCCCGAAGGGAAAACTCATGCCGATAGAAAACTTCTTTTCGCCAGGATGATGACCTTGGTCCTGCCGATAGATGCCTGTATGTAAATTCCACCCACCATGACATCCCTAGGGTCTTGCCAATAGGTAAAACAGACGCAAATTGAGCAGAATGCACTAGTAGTCGGTAAGACATCTACAAGGTCTTGTTGACTTTCTTCTTAGCTTAGCTGATTTTCATGACCAACTGGACTGGGGGATGCCCTCCAACTAAGTTCTCTTAAAAAATATCATCCTGTATGTGATTTAATCTTGAATTCAATGAAGAAAACCACAATAAATATCATACAGACAGAAGTTAATTAATCAAAATTGTCAGTGAAACAAATCCTATGTTAGTAAGGTGTCGTTAAATCTTCAAACAAAATGATCATACAAACAGTTCGGGTTTCAGACCGACTCGCGGAATCCAAGCAAGGGAGGAATTTTGGAGAATTCTAAGCCAAGCATATTCCAGTGGAATAAGCATGAAAACACCCACTAGAAACTTAATCCGATCACTATCAATCAAGGAATAGCATGTGAGATCTCAAAATAGCATCAATTAATCGTAAAATGCATCATAATTTATTAACTAGTCCTACAACTCCATACTTCTTCACATTTCATCAAATTCTAGGGAAATCCACATGGGACGGATTTCCACAAAGGAGAAGACATTCTGGAAAACCCGGAACAAATAGGGAACAATGGATTTCGGGAAAATCCGAGGGAGAAAGAAATCTACGAAAAAGGAAACATTCCTTGGAAGCCTCAGGGATTTCAGGAAAATCCGGTCCACATAGAATTCCACGAAGACTAAAAATCCCCGAACAACAGCGCTTGGCCGGAGCTCGAGTGAGATCCGGGAAAATCCGGATTGGGTGGAAAATCCCGAACTCAGGAGAAAACCCAAATTCTGAATGAGGCAGAACCAAAACTAGATTAGACAGAACAAAAGATAAAACACGAAGAAACAGAAGAACCCCCAAAAGCAAAGCAAATAACAGAGGAAAAGAAACCAAAAGAGAAAGGGGGACCCATTTTTTTCCAGAATAAAATGGGGTGGTTATGCAAGGCATAACAATTAGGTTTCACCAAAAGTTAAAAATTCCTATAAGAACTCATCATTAACAAACAAAATATTAACACCTCATGTGTCTTGTCACCTAATGATCACCAAGAAAGGTGGAGAATTATGAATTTCTATTTTCCATACAAGAAAAATATACATAACCCTATTTGCTCCTCTAGTCTCTTTTGATTAGTCATAGTAATATTTAGACTATAATTGTTAAATTTCTACTTTTTTTACAAAAGCTATTGATGTTCTATTGTATGTATCTTTTGTAGGTTCCTAAAAAGAATGCATACCAAAGGATGAACCTACACGATCACATTATGCAAGGTTCATTAATTTAGACGAACCTAGAAGTTTGATATCATTTTATGTTTGAATATTCACTTTACATGTGCATGTTCTTCAATGCTACATACTTTAAGATACATGAATATTATATTATTCTCATGCATATAAAAGTGGGAAAAAATGTTATGCTTAAATTATTATACATAATTTAGTTTTGTTCCCATTTGAGAAAATTCCTTCTTTGATTTATATTTTAAAATGGTGCTATCTTGTTTGAAGTTAGGGCTCTTCACCCTTTCCTTTACCTATCCACTTGTACACATTCCCATGCACCCAGCTTGCACCTAGCTTCCACCTTGTTCACATAGACACATGTTATAATATATTCACACTAATTAAACATTAATTACACTTATGCATGCACATATCTCTATGAATGTTATCAACTTGATTTGATCATTTCCATGTCCCATGACAATTTCATAGATGTATGGTAGGTTGTATAACTATGTAATTTCCCCTATTTGATATACTTAGAATTCTGCCCTAAAATCACAATTTCCAAGTAAGAGCTATAATTTATTCAACCACAACTTTAGAAAGACTCTAGTTTACCCCTACATTAATGTTAGCCAATGATTCATAATAATTAATTGATCATTTTTATTTTTACATCCACTACATTATTTGATACACACACACACACACACACACACACACACACACACACACACATATTGATCTAGTGAGTAACTCACAATGTCGATTCTAAATTTGCATCCCCTCAATACTCCATCATTGGGGAAGATTAGAAAAAGACCCTCAAGAAAGTGCTAGGAGTCTTTCCTACTTCTAAACCCAAGGGTCGGTAGTCAACCCCCATGTCTACTTAGAAATGAATCTCTCCCCCTCAATCATGTACTTCTAGCTCTTCTTCCCATGAACAAATTATAGAGGCCTTAATAATTTATGAATGGATTGATAATGTATTATGAATTACAACTCCTATCAATTATAAATTCTCACTTGAGGTTGAAATATGTACAACTATTTAATATCCCCTATTTGATATACTTAGAATTTTTCCCTAAAATCACAATTTTCAAGTGAGAGCTATAATTATTATCCCCTCAATAATTCATCATTTGGGAAGATTAGAGAAGGAACCTCAAGAGAGTGCTAGGAGTATTTCCTAATTCTAATCATATCATGTATACAATTGAATCTATTAATTCCATGTATTTTCATGCATTTAGATATTTAAATATATAATATATATTTGATAGGAGTTGTAATTCATATTGCATTATCAATCTAATCATAAATTATTAATACCTCTATAATTTGTTCATGGGAAGAAGAGCTAGAAGTACATGATTGAGGGGGAGAGATTCCTTTCTAAGTAGACAAGGGAGTTAACTACCCACCCTTGGGATTAGAAGTAGGAAAGACTCCTAACACTCTCTTGAGGTTCCTTCTATAATCTTCCCCAGTAATGGATTATTGAGGGGATAATAATTTAGAACCAACATTGTGAGTTACTCATCTAGATTAATAAATAGTTACTCATCTAGATCAATATATATTTATCTATATGAGTAAATCACAATGTCGATTCTAAATTATTATCCCCTCAATAATCCATCATTGGGGAAGATTAGAGAAGGAACCTCAAGAGAGTGCTAGGATTCTTTCCTAGTTCTAAGCCCAAGGGTAGGTAGTCAACCCCTTTTTCTACTTAGAAAGGAATCTCTCCCCCTTAATCATGTACTTCTAGCTCTTCTTCCCATGAACAAATTATACAGGCCTTAATAATTTATGATTAGATTGATAATGTAGTATGAATTAAAACTCCTTTAAATATATATATTTAAGTATCTAAATTCATGAAAATACATGGAATTAATAGATTCAAATGTATGTATTAAATGGCATACCAATATCTATGAATTGTTACTGTTATAGTTCATAGGATGCAGATATTTATTTTTATAGATACTTATCCTAGGCGCTTTGCTGAAAATATATCTCTAATGTTAATAGATGACAATTTTTGGAAATGGTTTGACTTCCATTATATATCCCTATGTCCAAGTGAAATGGTGCATCTCTTGAAATGAGGAAACTATTTGAATGGGTGTGTCTTTAATTATCAAATTTATCTTAGCATTTATTGTTGCCTATCATATAACTACTATTTTAATTGTTTCCTTCTCTTATGTAGAATCGCAGTCATTCTCACAAATATAATCACTGCTTTTGAAGTAATTACTACCTTTACATCAAACACTGATCTCCCTAATGATATATTTGGTACTCCTATTTTTCATTTATTCTCTCCATCTTAATCATTAACTGCTACTTATTTAAAATCATTGCAACTAGTTTGAGAATCGCTACCTCTTAATTTTCCTTAATTTCTACCCATGATGATATATTATTTGCTACTTTCATTTTGACTATAATTTCTTGCTAATTAATAATCCTCCCATTCCTTTCTTGGGTGATCTTATCTATATATATAGGTCTTCCTTTTCAATCATAAAGTCGGACTACATATAATATTTTATTTTGTATTTTGTAAGAAAAAAGACTTGAGGTAAAGGGTTGGTCAGTAGAAGGTTATAAAGAATATTAGATGTTGATGTATGGTATATGTCTCAATAGGGGCATGAATACTATGGGACATCATAGTCCACCTTTCCCAAGATTGCTTTTCCTCTAGAAATTTTATTTTGTCACTCAATCTAAAAATCAACTTCATAGATGTGTAGCTCTTAGACATTACTTATTTTTGTGATGTAACCAATATCTAATGCCTTGATATATTTTGGTTATGTCTAAATGATACTACAATGACATGTCCCTCTCTCAAATTGACTATTAATGAGGTTTATACCATCCTCTAAAGTAGAAGTTCAATTTATTGTCTGATATTCTTTCGATTCATATACTACTATACCCCAATAACTTTAATGAAAAAATCAAGAATTTGAAATTGGCAAGATATGTTGCTTAAGACAAGTTTTCTCTCATTTCATTACCATAAATATTTTTGGATTGATGCAAATTCTTCATTACCCTTGTTGAAATCCTGAGTGATAGAAAAATATTACATCCTTCATCATGATGGATTAGGGGAGTATTGCGAATAGCAAGTCCTTGCTTTTGGTGCAAGTTCAATTTTCACTTGAGTAAGGGGTCTAGGTGTTCTTTACTACCGATTGTATCCTTTTCTCTCTAAGCAATCAATTGATAATTTCTCTTTGATAAAGTATATCTTATTTCACCTAAACATTCAAACCATGTTTTGAGGTGAGTTTGTATCTAATGAGATCTTTCAACTCTTATCATTGAATCATATGTTTTTTAACCTTATAATTATATATTCTCTTAGATGATACTCAAGTACTAAATTATGGGATTGATTAAGTCTAAAAATATGTACAATTAAAGGACTTAAATTTTTAGGTTTACATTAATACTTTAATGCTTGTCCAACTACCAAACTAGAGATTATCACTTCTCTTGTAGGATGATTTTATTCCACTTAGGGAGGTAGAGATTGATCTTGGGATTTGTGGGTTATGGACCCATAATGTAACTTAGCATGGGCTCATGTAATAATTTTATTGTAGCTTGATTTGTATCAAGTTTATGAATGTAGGTTTACTAAAAAAAGGCTCAAGAGAAGAGTACCCTTAGATGAAATGATTTGTTCTAGATATTACATATAAGAGTGATTTTGGTCCACAAGGAAAAGTTTAGTTAGATCAATTCCATAGGTTACAAGGTAGATCATATGTGGTATGGAATTGATTGTACAAATTACTCTTTATTATAACAATTTTATTCTTTCCTTGGGAAGTCTTTTGATATTTTGATTGTTTGATTTCTTGATGAGTGATGATTGTTTGATTTCTTGAGGGATAAATGAATGATGAATGCTTATCAAATTTCTATGGATTGATTCATTTCTTGAAGGAGTCACCACGCTTTATAGTTAATGAATCACCAACAATACTTTACTTCCAAGTTAATTGTTAGATTTATTTCCCATTGATGGTTTCTTTACAAGGAGGTGATTCCCCTTTTTTATATCTTATTGTTGAGGGAGTCATAATATTTTATATTTGAAGGGTCACAACTTTTCATATTTGGAGTTACATCCTTTCACACATCTTCACTATCTCTGAGAACCTAATTTAAGTCTCTTGCAAAATTACTTAAGGTTCTATTCTTAATTGGATCCTTCAAATGATGATATGGATGAAATGCTCTCCCTTTTATATCGCAAATTTGAGGGAGTCGCACCTTTTCACTTTAATAGTTACAACTCATTATTCAATTTTACATAAACTAATTTGTTAGTGATTCTCAACTCAAGAAGCATTTTGACAAACAAAATTTTTAACATTTTCATAATTTTTAAGCATAAAGTAATCATAAACACACATGGAGTAATCTCTGTTGAAGACATATCGGGCATGAAGAAAACATATGGATATAATTAATACATGTAGCATGCATGTGAAAGACACATAAATACACAAAATATGTGAAGCATGTGCATAAATATGTAATGTAAGTCATGAAGTATATGCCTAAATACACGTGGGTCACAAAGTATATCCATAAGTTACAAAGTATACACATGAATGCACATAAGTCACAAGGTAACCACATGAATATAAGTCATAGATTATACACATAAGTACACGTAAGTCACAAAGTATGAATATATGTGAGTCACAAAGTATTCACATGAGTACACAGGTGTTGCCAAGTATACACTTGAATACACGTAAGGCACAAGGTATACATCAATACATGTAAGTCACAAAGTATTCATAAGTTCAACCAAGTATACACACAAGTACACATAATACATAAAGTATACATAGGAACCATGAAGCATACACATGAATACATGTAATACATAAAGTGTACATAGGGAGCATGAAGAATACAAGTGAATACATGTAATACATAAAGTATACACATAAATACACGCAATACATGAAGCGGGAAGCATACACATGAATACATGAGTCATGCACGTAAGTCATGAATTATATGCATGAATACAAAGTATACACATGAAAGGCACACACATATAAAAATACATTATTAGCCTACTTAAGAAGAAGGTTGAATAGTTAATTCTAACTAAATGGTGGTTAAAGTAGGTATGTCCTACAGGCTGGTAGGAACATGCTCTAATACCATTTATAATGTCCCCTATTTGATATACTTAGAATTCTGCCCTAAAATCACAATTTCCAAGTAAGAGATATAATTTATTCAACTACAACTTTGGATAGACTCTAGTTTACCCCTACAATAATGTTAGCCAATGATTCATAATATAATTAATTGATCATTTGTATTGTTATATCCACTACATTATTTGATATATGTATTGATCTAGATGAGTAACTCATAATTATGATTCTAAATTATTATCCCCCCAATAATCCATCATTGGGGAAGATTAGAGAAGGAACCTCAAGAGAGTGCTAGTAGTTTTTCCTACTTATAAGCCCAAGGGTGGGTAGTCAACCCCCTTGTCTACTTAGCAAGGAATTTGTTCCCCCCAATCATGTACTTTCAACTCTTCTTCCCATGAACAAATTATATAGGCCTTTATGACCAGATTGATAATGCAATATGAATTACAACTCCTATCAGATATATATTTAAATATTTAAATGCATAAAAATACATAAAATTAATAGATTCAGATGTATACAATAAATGGCATACCAATATCTATGAATTACGTTACAATTGTAGTTCACAAGATGCAGATATTTATTTTTGTCGATAATTATTCTAGACACTTTGCTGGAGATATATCTCCAATGTCAATTGTGATGATTTTTTCAAATGGTTTGACTTTCATTATATATCCTTATGTCTAAGTGAAATGGTGCATCTCTTGAAAGGAGACAACTATTTGAATGGGTGTGTCTTTAGTTAACAAATTTATCTTAGAATTTATCATTGCCTATCATATAACTATTATTTAAATTTTTTCCTTCTCTTATGTAGAATTGTAACCCTTCTCACAAATATAATCACTTCTTTTGAAGTAATTACTACCTTTACATGAAACACTGATCTCCCTAATGATATGTTTAGTACTCTTTTTTTCATTTATTCTCTCCATCTTAATCATTAACTACTACTTATTTGGAATCGTTGCAACTGGTCTAGGAATCATTGCCTCTTAATTTGCATTAATTGCTACCCATGATAATATATAATTCATTGTTTTCATTTTGACTATAATTGCTTGCTAATTAATAATCCTCTCATTCCTTTCTTGGGTGATCTTATATATATTTATGGGTCTTCCTTTTTCAATCATAAAGTTGGCCCACATAGGAATATTTTATTTTATATTTTGTAAGGCAGAGGACTTGAGGGAAAGGGTCGGCCAGTATAAGGCTATAAAGAACATTAGATGATGTTGTATGGTATATCTCTCAACGGGGGCATGAATACTATGGGACATCACAAACTATAGATTTGACCTTGACTATTCAAAATTCATTGAAATTTTGGCTAACTCCTCTCTATCCCCTTCTCAAAAAGGGTTGACTAAATACACATTCTACATGATTTAATCATATGTACTCATATTTAAAGGCATTCAATTATGTTCATTTTGATCATCAAAGAGCACTAAATATCATTTGCATTTAGAGAGGAACATGCTAGACACATTTTGGTTTAAAGTTGATTTAAAAGAATCTAGTTTTGCATCACCACTCTAGAGCACATGCACAACCAATTATTTTGTCTTTGATCCTTTACCTAAATTTTTTATAGGTTGACCTAAGAGAACATGTTCCCCAGTAACATACCAACATCCTTCTAAAGATATTTTAAGGAGGATTTTGATTTTATTTGGTGGTGGTATTGTTTAAGCTATCAAAAGAATACAGAGAGCAGAAAACATAGAACAGCCAGAAGCAGGAGAAAAGACAACGCATTTACTCCAACCGTCCAAATGAGATCTTTTGTTTTTGCATGAATACTGACAATATGAGATCATGCCTCAACACTAGATCGCTAAAAAGAGGAACAAAATAACTACGTAACCCCAAAAAGCAGATACAGTCATACCAAACCTTCTGTTTCCATTAACCAAATCAGCCTTTCAAAAGGAGAATACTATCCCATGTGTTGCAGAAGTACAAAATATTAATGTCGCCAACTAAGATTGAAAACTATAAAAGTTGATTGACTGCATAGTTGCCGTATTCAGAACTTTTAATGGTGGGAATAGATGGTTGGAAAATGATTTATATCACACACAGAATGGTAGATGACCATGTGCATTCCAGTCCTCTTTATGCAGAGTTTTATTATAATCCTGTTTATGCAGGATTTCAAGGGAAGCGTCCTCATGTAAGCTTTTCAAAAAACCATTTTGTAAATTGGATGGTACATTTTTGCAGTAAGAAGATAAATGGAACTCATTTCAAAAGGTTCCTTCCCACGGAATATAGCCTGCGTAGGTTTTTCCCAAATTTCGTCGTGTTTTAGGGCCTTAGAGATTTCTTGACATAAGATGGCTTTTGATATCTTTTATGTTAAAGTTAATTGTCTTGACTCTAATTTGGGTTAATTAAATAAGTTAAACTTTTATAGTATAAATTAATTTAGATCAATTAATTATAGTTGTGGGAGTGATAAATAATTATTGTTCTTTAAGTAAAAATAAAGGAATGGGGCATTTAGTTTTAGGATGGAAGATAATTCATAGGTTGGATTGGGATTGATCTATTTCTATATTGAAAACAAATTCATTATGTTTGAAACATATTTTACGACTATCATAATTTTTTGTCTTTTGCATAGGCTAGGTTCATCCATATAGATCGCTTATGTGTCTACATATCTAAATTGTAACTTGTGGATCTAATCTCATTGGTGGTATATTTTTTCTTTTTTATTCACCTTATTCACTTCACTTTTCTAAGTGTTAAGGATTGGGAGTGTTTAAAAAACACCTAGTGGAGATCACTATATCACACTGTTTATGTTCTCCTAGGTCAATCCCCTTGCTATGAAAATATTTATAGTCATGGAAATAATTAACAGAAAAAAGCTTGAAACATACAAATGCTCTAGCATGATGTTATGTAGAATTAGATTATTTTTAGGTGCTCCCATTGAACTATCCCTATATTGCTCATTTCTTAAATGCAATTGATATTCAATGCTTTTGATATGTCCCTAAATGAGTGCAATGGAATGCCCTAAGTACAAGGACAATTTAACTATAATAATGCAAAACATTTTCCAAGTCACCTTAGGGAAGGAATAAGATAGCTAGGAGTTAGAAAAATTTTGAATTTAATTTTTTTGAATTTCAAGGGGATTGACTTGGGATAAACAGTTGTTAGAATCACAATGGAGATGGAATATTTCAGAATAATTACATGGATAGATGTGATAATGAATAATCAAGGTGAATGTATTGGAATATATATGTATATGGATAAAATGTAAGAGAATTCATATAAATGACAATTTATCCACCTTGAGGTGCATGCTAATCATAAAACAATCATGTATCTCAAAGCATGTAGCACTCAAAAAAGTTCATGAAAAGTAGATGATCATAGGGTGATAGCACAATAGTGTGTTTTGGTTGTGGGATAGGGCACAAAAATTATACTTTGTTGCCAAAAAAATCAATAAACCTTCAAATCAAGTAAAATATTAAATCAAAATCCTTCTATGGAAGGTATACATCATCAAGACCTTTGATTGGATGTATGATCTTTGGTGAAAGGTGATATCAACTTTAATAAAATATATTTGTTTATTATTCTTAATAAAACTATATAAACCATTTTTGTAGTCCCCCTTTTTGGCTTATTCATTCCTTCAAATGTAGACCTTTCCTAGACAATAATAGAACAAGATCAACAAGCATCAAAGACATTAAGTCTTGGTAATGATGGATGATATATTCTATTCAAGGGTTTTATAACTACTATTCATTTAGTCGAAGGTACATTTTTTACTTATTTTCCTTTCTATATTATATTTTTTTTTGGTTAGTGTAACGCCTCGTCACGCAAACCCCAAAGGACAACTCTTAATGCATAATTTAAAAAAAAAAAAACATGTAAGATATGTATGTTAAGATTCCAATGCATATCATCCAACTAAATGAATACCAGTTAATCGCCTAAGTCCTTTGGAGTACATGAGGTAACATTACACATACTAACCCATGACAAAAAGATAACAAACAAAATTTTGAATTGTATTAATATAAACCATCATAATGCAAACATTAAAACATCCACAAGAGATAAACCAGTATGACAAGATTAAATCAATATAATAACCATACACACATATGTATAATCATGGGAATGCAATAAACATATTTCCATAGATACAACATGTTCATATGGCGATAACCACTATCATAGATCAAGAAGAAAATACAAAGTATAATTATACATTACATTTTCTTCCAATACATCACATTGAATAATTACATGAGTTTACATCATTAAACTTCCCAGCACATGTGGTAGCATCACATCAATACAAGAGTATGATTGAAATACAGAATATACATCTGGCAACAAAGTGAACTCTGGATCATGTTACATCTGAATAGCACTACATTGTACTATACTGCACGACTGCTGACATGGAACCCAACGGGGTTCGTAGCACATTCCACCTGACCGCATGAGTCATAAAACTCACCCCCCATGCTACCGAGTAGACAAGGAAGGATCCTTGACCAAGTTCATCCAAATAGAAACCAACAAGACTCAACTCCAAACTAGAGTGACATGAAAACATAGAGGAAAACACAACATCAAAAGACCACCTCTAGAGGCTTGCAAAGATTGCATATAAAGGGGGTGCTAAGGGAGAGTATCATCGCAAGGTCCTAACATGGGTTATCTTGGATGCCTTTCTCTAGGCATTGACCCCCATCTATGGTTATCTTGGCTACCTCTCTAGGTGTCGGCCCTATAGGGTGACTCATGCGGAACCATTAACCTCTCATGGAGACAAGGTAACGACCATACCAACCACAGCCTTCTCATCCCACCGTTAGTCTACGAAATCCCTAACGGGTGGATGAGGCATCCTTACTTATCTTGTTAATGTTATTCCTACCCAATCCCCCTAATTCATTTAATTAAGTTATCACTTATTACACTAATTCTTGTGTGGGTTGTCCAAGTTGCCCTTTTGTGTGTCGACCCCCATGAAGAGTTGCTCTCCCTAAGAACCCAAACCACAAAACCAAAGCTACAAGGGGTTGTACCATCACAAGGAAGCACTAAATATCAAAACTAAAACATACGTGAGGCACAATCATCTCTCCAACAGCCACATGCATAGATACTCATGAAAATAGGTACAACCCAAGCATAACTCAGAATCACAATTACGATCAAAATTTTGTTAAAAACCAAATCAAATAATAAACTTATTGAACAACTTACTCTCACCTCTGGAAGCCTAAAGACCAAATAACCTCAAACTCCTATGGAGGATAATATGACCTTGAGGGTTCCCACATGTCTATACACCAACTCAAAGAAAATAGAAAATGACCCAAGGGAAAAATAAGGAACAAATCCAATTACAATAACCTCAAGAGACAAACATAAACATGGAATTTTTTAAAACAACAATCACATTTTACAGAATATCCATAGCAACATTCCAACTCCATCTTTAAAATAAACTTATTTTGAGGAAAATTTAATATTAAAATCAATTTCTCCAAATTCTAAAATTACATCTAACAGTTTCCAACTAACAAATGCATAATTTATTCCATGAAATGTAAACATCTAATTTATCCAACTTTCATTCATTCATACATATATATATATATATATATATATATATATATATATATATATATATATATATATATATATATATATATATATATAACTCCTTCAATGTAATTATTAAATACACTTGCTTTTTAAATTAGCATATTACAACATATAAACAGGGATTAACAATTAAATATCATATAATTAACATATTTACATCCAAGTATATATATATATTTGAATTTGCATAATTAAATTATAAAACACAACTTATATATATAATATTTAACATAAATTAATAAAAAAAACAATATTAAAAATAAATAAATAAATAAATTGAGGAGGTTGCGAACCTCCCCATTCAGGGAGGCCGCAGCCTCACCCAAGGTTGCGCACAGTAGCCAAGGGACTACTATGCAATAGTCTCTTGGACTGTTATGTGCAGCCATGGGATGGTTGCTACGTAGCCCAACGACACAGGCATGGGGGGAAAATGGGGGTTGGGATGTGGCAAAGCCATCCCTCCCTCAACCCACAATCATAAAAAAAAAAACATAGACTAGTATGCCTTAATTTGTTTTAAACAAAATATAAAATATATATTTTTAAATAAAAAACTAATTTTCTCATAAATAAAATACAGACAAGTATCTATTTTATTTTATTTTTAGACAAAATATAATTTTCTCGAATTCAACAGCAATTTTCTCCAACAAACACACAATTTTTCTCCATATGAAAAACTGCAATTTCTCCATTATAAAATTATAATAAGAAAAGTGGATCGAAGAGAAACAATATGGTTTTCAATCAACAAAATGCAATGCTGAAAAGAAACTTATGGGTGAAGGATAAAAACCAATTTAAACAATCCTTTTCACACCCAACTCAAATTAAAATAAGAATACAAAACACAAACTTCTTTCCGATTATTTGAAGTGAAGGTTCGCATTCAGCCAAGCAATCAAATTAAAACATTTCAAACACTTTCATTTTTCAAACAATGTAGTTTTTTAGAGAAAACACAAACCATTTAAACTACGAACACCAAAACAAGTACGGATCTAAACATTCCATTTCAAACAGCCATTAAAATGGATAGTGATTAATGAACCTGGAGTCCTACACTCTGCAAACGAAGTGACATGCGCGGAAATCTCCTCTTGGATCTTTCGAATCAGCCCTTCATGAATTTCTCCTTCCTTCCTCAACAACTTTTCCCAACTTTTCCTTGAAACTCAATTCTATATAAATTTTTACAAAGACAAGAGAGCCAGAATATTTTGCAGATGTTTTTCCAAAAAAAAAACACCAAAAAATGCAAGTTAAGAAAACTTCTCCTTTTCCAATTAATTAAAAGAAACTCTTTTAATTTTCGAAAGCAAAAATCAATTGATGTAGAAAGTTTCCATTGCCTTTTAGTTTTCGTAAAGAAAATGAACATGCATCCGTCATTTTTCTTCTTTTCCTCTTTTTTTCTATTTTGATGAAATCCTTCGCTTTTATTTTTATTTGATTTAAAGCTCATAATTATCACACAAAAACTAATAAAAAAACTCTTTATTTCAATATTTATCCTCAACTTAATAATTAACAAGTAAATCATTAAATCACATTATCCCATTTTCCAAAATGAAAATTTATAATTATAAACAATATTATCTACTTAATTTATTTATTTATTTATTTATCCTTTAATTAAATAATTAGTTCCTTTAATTTAGCAACTTTTAAAATTTAATAAATTTAAATTTAATAATTAATTTAGCATATTCATATAACTATTTAATTATTTTAATTAAATAACATTAATAATCTAACAAGGAAATATCAATCATAATCATTAATTAAACAACACATTAACCAAAGATTAAAATAAATGACCATCGCAAAACCATACAGAAGCAAAGACAAGGTCGTGGAAAATGACGTCGTTAGACACAACAATGAGGGTGACAAACTTGGATGGGGACACTTCCTTATCAACTCCTTTTTAAAACATCATACCCATTAGGTTTGTGGGACACGCTCAGACCTAACGTGCAGGTGGGGTCAGTTTCTAGTACATCCATCCTACATGAAACCAACATCAAGTAACATATAAATCTCTAGTATAGACACACCATGAAAGGTTGTCGTGACATAGCAGGGCACTAGCAAGCGAGTGATGCTACCTCATCCTTTCACTAAGACCCACTAGAATACACATCATAATCCATATCCAGAATAAGCATAAAAATGTATAATCACAACATCGTACCACATTAAAGCAATAACATATCCAGATAGTATGAACACCACATATCACATATCATAAATTATCATAAGCAGTATCAAGTGCATCCAACCAAGCTAAATAGTAAATCCACACAAATCAAATCAGTGAAAAAACCACAATCACAGTATCAAGTACACAACCCAACATAAAAGAGTATCTAGAAAGTAACAACAACACGAGGGGTATTACATCCTCCCCCCCTAGAACATGGCTTACTCTTGGAAGCCACTAAACAAATAAGGATAAGCCTCTCTGATATGGGATGCATCCTCCCATGTAGCTGAAGTCTCATCATTTGGGTTCCATTGAACCCACACCTGTTCAATATCTCTACCCCTGAGGGTAAGTCTTCGATGTTGTAGCACAGCCACGAGCTCGAGTGTTAGTTGCCCGTCCTCGACATGTAGAGAATTCCAATCAAGTACATGAGAAACATCTGGATAATAAGGCCTAAGTACAGAAACATGAAACACATCGTGTATTCATGATAGACTGGGCGGCAATGCTAGGCGATAAACAACGGGGCCAATTCTCTCCAAAACTTTGAATGGTCCTACAAAGCAAGGCACGAGCTTGGAACCCTTTTTATAACGAATTGGGCTCTTTCATGGTCTCACTCTCAAGAAAACTTGATCGTCAACAAAGAACTGACAGTCAAATCTATGTGCATCAGCATACTTCTTTTGCCTATCTTGTGTTGCCACAAGATGTTCTCTAATATGAGCTACCTACTACTCCATGTCCTAAGGATTTCAGGACCAAGAAGAACTCTGACCTCAAGATGGTCCCAACTTAATGGAATCTGACAAGGACAGCCATATAGTGCCTGAAAGGGAGTCATACCAATCAAACTATGATATCCATTATTGTAGGAAAACTCCACCATATGCAAATATTACTCTCAACGCAATTGCTGATCCATTAAGTACATAAGGAGCATGTCCTCAAGAACCTAGTTAACCCTCTTGGTTTGACCATATATTTCTGAATGGTATGCAGAATTGAAATTTAGCTAGGTCCCTAAGGCATGTTGCAAGGATGTCCACAATGCAGAAGTGAACATTGGATCTCTGTCGAAAATGATCCTTCGTGGAATACCATGCAGATGAATAATGTCTTCCATGAAAATTCTAGCAATTGAAAAGCAGTGTAAGATGATCAGATGGGGGAGAAGTGTGCCACCTTGGTCAATCTGTCAACTGTGACCATGATAGCATAATGTCATCGAGAAGTCATAGGAAAACCAAAAATAAAATCCACTGATATTATGTCCCACTTCCATTCGAGAATGAGATGAGGCTGTAGAAGGCATGTGGGATGTTGGTGTTCTATCTTGACTCTTTGACATTCCAAACATCTCACCACAAAATCTGTAATATCCCTCTCCATGCCAGCCCAAAAATACAATGCATGAAGGTCTGCATACATCTTGTTAACTCCTAGATGAGCAAAATAGGGAGCCCGATGTGCCTCAATCATAATTAGTGTACGAAGACCCTCTACAGGGGCACGTACATACAACCCCAATACCTCATAAGACCATCAGACTCTAGGGAGTAACCTATAAATTTTCCCTCCAATGTTCTGCCTAATTCAATTTATGATTTCACTTCTTGATACCAGCTATCTATGGGAAGTGTTGTGAGGACCTGACTACTCAAATCTACCTTGAGAGTCACTACAAAAATCTCATGTCTCCACCGAGTCAGAATCTACCACTACATTCTCCTTTCCCTAAATGTACTCGATCTCAAAATCATATTCGTAAAGGAATTCCATCCATCTCCTCTTCCTGGCATTCAAGTTTGACTGTGTAAAGATATACTGCAAGTTGCAATGATCACTATGAAGCTTGCTCGAACCGATGTCCCAATTAGAAGTGCCTCCATCTCACAAGGACATGAACAACTGTGGCTAACTCCAAATCATGCAGGGGATAATTTAGCTCATGATCCTTGAGCTTGTGGGACTCATAAGCAATTACACGTCCTTCTTGCATCAAGACAGCTCCTAAGCCCTCCAAGAAAGCATCTATACACACCACGAAATCCCTTCTTCAAGACTCGGCTACTCCTAGTTTTGACCACCACCTGCCGAATTTTTTTGGGAACTCTAATATTCCTCACGTTCTAAACCATGGGAACTAGAAGGTGATGGACTTTGGCAGTTGGCACCATGGCCATCACACTGACCTCTTTCATGGCCATGACCTCTGCCTCGAGGCATATTCCTACAAATCAATAGATGGGTACATGTGAGATCAAGATTTAAACATAAAGGTTTCCTAATGGACTCAAACTACCCAAAGAGCCTAGAATTTGCAAACCTGGCTCTGATACCAAGTTGTAACACCCCATTGCACAAACCCAAAAGGACAACTATTAACACACTTTTTTTAAAAAAACATGCAAGATATGTATGTTAAGATTCCAATGCATATCATCCAACTAAATAAATACCAGTTAATCACCTAAGTCCTTTGGGTTACATGAGGTAACATTACACATACTAACCCATGACAAAAAGATAACAAAAAAAATTATGAATTTTTTTTGTAGACATCCAAATTTGACCACTTCCATATGGTCAACGTCGTCTTCTTAATCATCCATTTTCTCTTTTGAAATCATCCTCTTCGTTGATATTAATTAAATCATTCATTTAATTAATATTATGTATCTTGCATAAGGTTTTCTAAAGTATTTAATTGAATAAATACTTTTCCCCTATTTCCTCTATAAATTAAATAAATCCATCACTTTATTTAATTTAGTCATATTATTCTTTGGGATTTTTAAATTTACTTTTAAATTCCTTTTTTTTCTCTCTCATTGTCACATCCTCCAACTTTTGCAAGTTGGCCTCTAATCCCTCTTAGCAATCTAACCCTCTTTCTTAGTCATAATTAATTTATGATTAAGATGTACACACCCCTAATCATCATTAGGGTCCCATCCTCCATAATTTCCAACTTTCCTCCAATATTCATTAATTAGTCTAATCAAGCACTTGCACAACATTAATCACCCAATTAGGTCATCTCTAATCCCCGTATCATTTATGGAATGTGTCCTTAGTAAACTTCATTAAAAGCTTTCTCTTTTTGAGCAAGGCATCTCCATTCCCCATGTGAATTTTTAATTCATATTTAATCCCCCAATGCATTTAAAGGAATTTTAAATTCCTTCTCTCTTCCCCATGAGAATATTTGAGGAATTTTTAATTCCCCACATGTCTTCTCACCCACATGGGGACAAGTACCTCCTTTATGAAGAGATCGTGTCCCAATCCCAAGGTACTTTGTACTCCCTCCATGTCATGTACTATCCTTCCACCTCATGTACACATCACCCCTTTTAAGCCATATCACATGCCACATGTCAAGATGTGAGGGCTTGTGAGTTCTCAACTCACCTTGGCCCTGCATCTTGATCTTGGTGGCTCAATCTTGACCGTCCATTTCCCTAGAGACTTCCAAAATCTCTATAAATACCCTCTCTTTTCTCTCATTTTGGGAGAGATCATGCATTGTAGCCAAACTCTTACAAATTTTTCCTAGAATCCATACTTAGTCAATTTTATGCTTGCACCCACTTGAATCCATCTCCATATCATCATCTAGCTTGCATCTCTTGCCATCCAAGGAGCATACAACACCAAAGATTGAAAGGCCAACCAAAGGATCGATTTGACACAAGGTAAAAGGTTTCAATTGGTGTTTTTATTTTGTGTTGATTCCAACTAGGCTAATCTTGAGGTGTAGGTTGTTCTTAGTGGTATTTGCATTACTTTGTTTGCTGCTCGTTTTCTAGCACTTAGATTTGACCTATCACATTTCTGGCAGGCTCGGTGGGAAACCCCTCCTGTTGTATATCTCTGCCACTCTAGTCGCGCTGGTGGCATTGTTGGCACAACATGATGAATCATCGAAAGAGAGGGCGATCTATTACATCAACCGGACATTGGTCGGTTATGAATTAAACTACTCTCCCATGGAAAAGGCCTGCCTTGCACTAGTCTTCAGTACACATAAATTCTAACATTACATGCTCAACCATCTAGTCAAATTAATTGCTAAAATTGATCCACTAAAGTATTTGTTATCTAGAACCACTCTGACTGGCCGTATGGCCAATTGGGTCATGCTCCTAAGCAAATTTGACATAGAGTATGTGGAGTGGAAAGCCATAAAGGGACAAGTCATAGCTGATCAGTTGGCTGAGGCACCATTAGTAGACACTTACCCTCTAGACACCAAACTCCCAGACGAAGAAGTCTACACAGTTACAGAAGCACCAGCTTGGACATTGTATTTTGATGGTTCATACACACATAATGGATCAGGCGCGGGGATTTTATTAATTACCCCTCAAGGTGACTACATTCCAAAATTATTTAGGATAGCATTCCCATGTACCAACAACATCACAGAATATGAAGCCCTCCTCACCGACCTCTGAATTGCAAAATAGTGGCATATAACTCACATGAAAGTCTTTGGTGATTCATTATTAGTCATCAAGCAAGTTAATGATGAATTCCTCACAAAGGATGATAAGCTGCTACCCTATAAGTGCATAGTGGATGATTTCAAGAAGTATTTCACCTTCATACAATTTGACCAAATTCCTTGAGTACAGAATAAAGCAGCAGATGCAATGGCCACTATTGGTTCCCTCATTGACATGCTTAGAGGTCGGAAGGAATGTGAGTTCTTGGTCGAACAAATTTTAATCCCAGTATATGATATTCTTGATGTTGATATCATGTGTGATATTGTAGGTCCTACCTCCTCCTGGTATCAAGATATATATAACTATCTCCATGATAATATTATACCCCCAGATCTTACACGCAATCAACATAAATCCTTCATTTATCACTCTTCATGATTCATCATCGTCGGTGATACGCTTTATCGTCGCGGGTATGATGGAATCCTCCTCAGATGTCTGAATGAGACTGAAGCCCATACTGCACTAATGGAGGTGCATGGTGGTGTTTGTGGGGCTCATTCAAATGGTATGGATTTAGCCAAAAGGATTCTCCAGGTGGGATATTACCGACCTACATTAGAGCATGATCCTTGTGAATTTTTGAAGAAGTGCCTTCCTTGCCAACAACATGCAGATTTGATTCATGCTCCAGTGCTGGACCTTCAACCCCGCCTAACACCCTGGCAATTCTCTCAATGGGGTTTCGACTTGATTGGAAAGATTCACCCACCATCATCCAACGGCCACGCATTTATAATTACTGCCACTAAGTACTTCACTAAGTGGGTGGAAGCAATGCCACTCTCACAGATCACCGGTATTCAGATCTTGAAGTTCATCCTTTACCATATTCTCCATAGACATGGTATCCCATCCACCATCGTTTCTGATAACGGAAAACCCTTCAAAAATCAAGCCATGAAACACTTCTACGACACCTTTCACATCCAACATCGTTGGTCGACTCCTTATTACCCCCAAGGTAATGGTCAGGCAGAAGCAACCAACAAGACCCTGATCTGCATCCTTAAAAAGGTTGTCAACAACACCGGTCAAGATTGGCACCTCCATATTCATCCCACCCTCTGGGCATACCACACCTCCATATGCACCCCTACAGGGGCCACTCCCTATTCTTTAGTCTATGGTGTTGAAGCCATCTTGCCAATTGAAGTTGAGATCCCATCACTGAAAATATCCCTAAAAAATCTTATCAATGAGGAGGATGCTTGTGTTGCACGGCTTACACAACTAGAGTTACTTGATGAAAGAAGAATCAAAGCTTATGATTTCCTACAAGTGTACCAGAACTGCCTCAAGCATCACTACAACAAGAAGGTTTTTCCTTGATAGTTTCAGGTGGGTGATGTCGTCCTCAAAGAGAATTAGCATACTGAGCAAGACCAAGACAAGAAGGGAAAATTTGAGCCAAACTGGTTGGGGCCTTATATCATAGCCGCCAAATATGGATCTGGGGCCTACAGGTTGACTAATCTTGAAGGAGACCCCCTTGACCAACCCATCAACATAATGCATCTGAAAAAGTTCTACGCCTAAGTCTGCTTGGTAACCCCACCTATTAAAAAACCCAAAAAAAAAAATAGTAAAGAGAAATAAGTTCATCCTATGGTGAAAACTACCTCTTGGTGGTGCCTTGGATAAGTATGGATGGTGAAAACCTAGTAACAGGCATCATCCATAGAGGACTTAATCATTATCTACTCGGCATCCTAGTTATTTTATGCTTTCATCCACCCCATCGTCCTCACCCATCCCATCCTTGGCCGCTTGGTATATTTTGATTGAGCATTGGAAGATCCGTCTAATCTATTCCCCCATCCTAAGCTTTTTTGTATCCCACCCTGAGCTTATATCTGTGTCATCACATAAGATCCTCTGTTGTGTCGATCTTCAGCTCGATCTCATCATGTCGCATCGCTGGTCAGACTACGTTGCCCCTACACTGTCATGTGGGAGGGGCTGATCATTTGATCTACCCCCACGGTATTCTCACCATCATGTGTAATTTGTCTATCATTCACCCTCATCATCCTCTTTCCACTTTATCCATGGTCTTTTCATGAACTATGAGGGCTCTGCACTTTGACGTAGGCAAGGCTAATCTCTGATCGGCCCCGGAGCCCCTAGGTCTATAGGGTATGTCAGTCTGTGTCCTTGTTTGGCTCGTCATTCTCAATTAAACTCTCCTATTATCAAGAGATTTGGTTAATGAAAATATCTAGCATTGAACTGGGTCATTCTAGTTTAGTATCCATCATCGGTCTCAATAGGATGCATCCTTTCTAGTAGACCTTGTCAATCCCATCCATTACCTTGACCCTATGGCAAAGGACATTTTGACATTGATTATGATCTTTTGACGTTTTGGAATTTATTTGTCATTTGAGCTCACTATCAACACTTGTCATGGTCACCTTGATCAATCATATCATGGTGTGCTTTGACTAGTCAGCATAGGAATTTGTTTTGATCTTTTCTTGATTGTTGTCTTCTTGGTTGTCCCACGTAGTATCCACCAAGATCCCTGGGGTCTTGCATTACACTGGGGCATCCTGGTGTGCTTTTGGTTATCCCAATACCTGGCCCGAACAAAGTCATCACGACCTTGGGGTGTTGGGGTAGCCTTTCTGTTTGTTGTGCTTATTTCATGCATTGGATGCCAACCTGCCTTCGTCTTACATATCAAGGTATCTGGTATCCTATGCTATAGAAAAAATTAGTGCTTCAAGGATGGCAACTCATATTAGGATTGCATTTTATCATCTGTTGCATTGCATTCACCCTATGATTTTGGTTGTGTAAGTACTTTCATCCTGCTCTCCCCCATTCTTCTTAGGATACTAATAGTTCTTGACAGATGAAAAATTACACCCATTTTCACCATCACTACCTACCCATCTTTCATTATCATGTTAGTTCTTATTGGCTCTTATGCCCATGTGTTATTTCCTTTCATTGTTAATTCACTATAAATTACATACACATTATCGCATATTACGTTCAATCTGTTAACCACACATATATCGCCACCTGCATCACAAAGTGTCAGACTCATAATACATCACATCCTACATATATAAAATATTCATACAGAATCCATCATACACATATACATACATGTCAATAAATCTGTATACATCTAAAAATGGTCACATCACAATAGTCTAGTAATTAATTAAATATTTTTAATATTTAATTAAATCTCTTAATTCAATCTACGTATAAATAAATCCAAATAATTTATTTATATTGTTCATTCTTTCATTTTGATTAAATAAATAAGTTTATTTAAAATCACTTTTCTTATCCATTTCTTAATTAATTAAATAAAAATTACGATTTATTTATATTAATTATCATATAATCTTGGCTTGAATATTTTATTCAAATAAAGATTAAATATTCTTCTCTTCTAAAATTCTTCTAAGTCCATTTACAATTAAATATTCCAAATATTTGATTAATTCTTCTAAAGTCTATTCACAATTAAATATTCCAAACATTTAATTGAGTTTTCTATAGTCCTAAAATCAAATATCAAACTCATATAAAATTAAATTAATTTATTAATTTAATTTGGATTATCTCCAACAACCGTGAAATAACTTCAAAACAGAAAATTAACAAATTTCTCTATTTCTAAGCAAAGTTGTTCTTGTGGGTTGAAGACAAATCTCCATTCTTCTCTCCAACCTCCCAACATCTTCCATCTTCCTCTCAACCTCTCCATCTCTCACCATTCAAATTTACTAAACAATCTCACAGCCATTGATCTTTGCCAGCTAGGCTCTTGCTTGTGAAAATATATAAAAAGGACTACCGGGTCTCTGAAAAGATAGAAGCTTTTGTACGGGAAAACTATAGTCAATCAGCTTTCTAGCATCCATAGCCTCTAGAATCATAGCATAGCATAGCTTAGCATATTAGGAATCCATACCATGGCCTATCATCCTCATATCATAGTTTTAATAGCATCCATAATCCACAGCTCCTGTGCATAATCTACAGCCCCTGTGCATATTCGTACATCAACATTTCACTCCACCAACATATAGGATAGAGAAGTACTCTCCCTTTGCATACTCGTTCTGTAGGTTGTCATTCTGAGAAGCTTTGCTTATATAATCTGAGAGCAGTAGCTTCAAGCAAATCACTGGAGATAGAGGACAATGGAATGACTCTGAAGAAGCTTTGTTTGATCTCTTTGATTGCATTTTATCTAGCTTTCTTTAGTTTAATGTTGCATTGGTGTGTTTTTGTTATCTTATTTCGATACTAACATTTTCCACACACAAAATTAACTAGGCATCCATCCACATAAGTCATCATAGATATAACATATGCATACATCATATCACCATGTGAGTATCGGCATCAATAAGATCATCCATAGTCCATAAATACGTAAACCCAATCATCCATAAGCATGTGCATAAATAAATCAACTCATACATCCACGTAAGCATGTAGTATCATAAAAAACATGCATAAACATATCAAAGTATCCATATACATAAGTAGGAAATATCATATACATGTGCATACATAAGCTGGAGCACCCATCATAAAAGGAAACATGCTACATAGTGTCACTAAGGACTGTCCCATATCATAATCAAAGTAATACAATGTATGTCATATGTCTATCATACATCAAAATCCATCATATGTCCATCACATAGCCCTCATACATCATCAAATAAAAAATAATCCAGAGATGTAGAGCATCTCTTATCTCTATTGATAAGTGCTACACACCCCACCCTGCATCTATCAAAACTAGGTATCCTGTCATCTCCCAAATGAGCTACCTGCATCTGATCTCTATGGCGAATCAGGTATTGATCTATTGTCTGGGGTGCCACCTAGTGAATCACTGTAACCTCTGGTCCATGTCCCCAATGACTATGACGGTGCTGGCATCTGGGGTGTCTGTCGGGTATACTGAAACAACCGTTGGGTCAGGTCTGGAACTACATGGTAGTAAGCGGCCATCTAAAATCTTGCCTCCCTCACATTCTCCTCTCGCTCAGCAACCTGAACCCGAGCAGAATTTCGCTCCTAGCAGTATCTATCCCGATCTCTCGAGATCAATCTCCTCTCTTGCTCCCAGGCCTCCTAGGACAGTCTTAACTATGCCATCTATGCCTGAACCCAATCTCTCGTCTCCTCGACAGTCACTACTCTATCCACCGCAACATCCCTCTCCCCCTGTAACCCCTATGTGTCTGCACCTATCATAGCACTGGCCTGCGCTGACAGCCACTACGACACTGTTGCATCTCGCTCACCCTGCAACATGTGCATTTGTATCTCTACAGCATCCCTCTCTCTTTGTGTGGCCTGTGCCTGAGCCTCTGTTGCATCCCTGTCCCTCTGAAGTGCCTGTAGTCTCAACTCGATAGAGTCTCGCTCCCATTGCAAACCTGACACCTACGATACCGCTGCATCCCTCTCTCTGCGGAGAGACTGAACCTCTAACTCTGCCACCAGCCTATCACTCTCGGCCGCCTGTGCACGTTCCTCTTCCAAATCTCTATCTCCCTCTAAGACCTGCACCTGTACCTGTGCCACATCTACCTTTGACTCTAGTAGGTGCATCTCTCTCTGTGTCTCCTCCTCCCTCTATTGCATCTGCCCCATGTCCCCAGCTATCTGCTCTAGACAATCCACTTTGTCTCTCAGCTCAGCTCGCTCCAGATGCCAGTCTGCCCTCTCTCTCCATAACTGATGTAGCTATCTCTACAGATCCTATTTATCCCCAATAGTCCATGTCCCAGTCTTTGATGGCTCTTGCCCTACCCCTCCTTCAATAGCCTGTCGTACCACCAGCTCTGCCACTAAGCGGTCTCGCTCCCATCTCATGGCATCTCCCTCCTCATGCTCCCTGGCTACCTCTACTCATAGCCCCTCTATCTCTGCTCACAAGTCAACTACCTCATCATGTGCCTCATCTCTCTCCCTCATCGATATCTACTCTACCTCTAACACCAGTGTGGCCAAGGCTGAATAATCTCTCTCACCCTGGACGAATCATGTTTGTAACTCGCTCAGCGCTGCCTCTAGTCTGACCTGCTCTGCCTCTGTCTACTATAACCGCTGCTCGCTAAGGCACAGTCTCTCTACTTTCCCTCTCAGCACCATTGCGGGGTCCTCTCCTCTAGATGGTACTGTCAATAGTGGTTGGAGGTCATACACACCTGTGTCGATATCCATCTCCCGTGACTCATACCCCTCGCTCTCCACCGACGCCTCCATCGCATCCACGTCTATCACTGAGGGGGATCCATCTCTCCCTGTCATCCTCTCATGTGCCTTGCTGGCCTCACCCTATCACTGAGCCCCCTGTAGCCATGTCTACCTCATGTCTCTCATGTGCTTTGCTGGCCTCACCCTCCTCCTATCTATGTCACTAATCCCCCCTGTAGCCATGTATGCCTCATGTCTCTCATGCACTCTGCTCGTCTCAGCCTCCTCCCCTCTCCCCTCTCCTCCATCCCCTTTGGATCTGTGACATCATCTCCTCCTCCTGGCTGCCCTAATTGACTCCTCGGTTGCTCCAACAGCCTCCTCTCTCCTCCTCCTTGCTACCCTAACTGGTTCCTCGGCTGCTCCCACCGCTTTTTGTCCTCCCCTCGCCTGATCTCCTCTCTGTCATCCTCAGGGTGTCAGTCCCATTTCCCTCAACCGTCTCTTGTCCTCTGACCCAAACCCTAGTGCTCCCTCAATTGGCACTACTGGGGTAATCTGTGGTGATGGATGTCACCTAAACCACTGTCGGTATCAATCTGTCACTCCTGCATCCCTCAACCCCTCCCACCTGTCGGGGTATGGCCTAAACTGTAATGTCTCTAGCTCCTCCCACACCACCTCCAAGCTCAACAGAGCCCCCCATGGCTGCTCCCATGATAGTCGTCAGAATCTCACCTGACCCATAGGAATAGCCTACCTCACTCCAAATTGTCGTGTCACCCGATCGGGTCTATGTAGCTCCACTATAATCAAAATTTGCCTAATAATATAATAGCATGTGAAGAAGTAATCGATGTGTGCCTCCTCATCATCCTCCCAACCCCTGAAATGCCACAGCATATAAGGATGCCACACTATCATCTCCTCCTACACATCATTGAACCATCTCCTCCATAGGTCTACATCTCTCACATCCTGATGTTGCAGTATCGCTCCCACCTCTGCTCCCCACCCCAAATCCATGGCCTCTATCATCTTGCTCTCCCAATTTGCTCACGATCATTCTGGTCACCCTGATGTGCTTCCATGCCCAAACTTGTAGTAGTGTCACATGGGCCACGCTCAGTGCCCTCCGATAGCATATGTGGTGCATGTCCCGGTACAGCTGCGCCAGCATGCATGTCCCCCACGCGAACTGCCCCTCTTGGCCCTCGATGATATGTCGAATCACCTCAAAAAATTTGAGATGCAGGAATCAACCACTCTAGTATGGCACCAAGATCCTGCTAATCAGTCCTGCTAAGTACAGGGACAAAACGGGTACCCTACATGACAACATCCTATCCACATTCAACTGCCCCCACTGTATCAGTAGATCATCGCTACCAAAAACAATGCGCACGGACTCATCCAGCGCCTCGTCCTCTGACCAACACTCACTAACTACAAGCCCTGCTATGGGAAGCCTCAAAATCTGCCAAACATCCTCTAAGGTCACTGTCATCTCTCTGGTCGGTAGGTGAAATGTCAATGTCTCTGAATCCCAACGCTCTATGAAGGCTGTCAGCGTGGCCCTGTGGGCCTTCATCATTGGATATGTAAGAATATGGAATAATTCTGCCTCTATCAGTCTCTGGTGCTCCACACCTGTCATTCATACCGCGCATATCGCCAGAACCTTAGACCGTCTCTCGCACGTTCGCAAACTCTCCACCTTCTGCATCCATCACCATAACACTTTGTCAGTTTCTTCTGACATTGTTTTCCCCCATTTTTCCTCCCCCCCCTTCCCCTCCTTTTTTCCCCTGTCTACCCCTTGGGAGGAATCGCCCCACGAATGGGCGGACCTGCCCTGAGAGTGGGTGGACCCGCCTTGCGAATGGGCGGACCTGCCCAGGCCAGGGCGTGCCTGCCCAAGCTCATCGGCGAGCCCGCCCGAGCTTGGGCAGACCCGCCCATCTTCTCGGGTGGACCCGCCCTAGGTCAGGTGGACCCGCCCAAGCTAGGGCAAGCCCGCCTGAGCTCGAGTGGACCCACCCATCTGGTCAGGTGGACCTGCCCCAGCTCGGGCGAACCCACCCTTCCTGTTGGGCAGACCCGCCTACGCTAGGGCGAGCCCATCTAAGCTCGGGCGGACCCGCCCCGGCTCGGGCGGACCCACCCCAGCTTGGGCGAACTCGCCCTTTAGTTGGGCGGACCTGCCCTAGCTCAGGCGGACCCGCCCCGCTGGTTGGACGAACCCGCACAGCACGGATTGATACTCCCCCTCCTGAAGCTGCCCGCCTCAATTTCCAAAAACCCAAAAACCCATTTTTCCTCCCGCCCCCCTCCCCAAAACCCATATTTTGTTTGCAACAAATTCAAAAAAAAAATAGCTAAAGTCAAAAGGGGAGGTTTTGACCTAACTTGATGTGGCACCGCACACTCCTCAAAGAATTGTCACCTCTCATCCCCTCGGTGAATGATGTCTGAATCATATTCTAGCATCGTGTCTCCTCCTTGTCTGCTCTCTTCTTCTTCCTCCTCTCCTCACTTGACAACTGTCCAAATAAGGAGCAATGCCCCCCTGACTTACCTTTTATAGCTTTTTCCCTCCCTTTTTTCACTTTTTACCTAAAAGGAATTTTTTTCTTTTATTTAAACTTTTTTTTCCTCTCACCTAATTCCATCCCCCTTATCTTCCCGAGGCTGCCAAATCCACATTGTGAACCCGTTTTCCTCTGTTCAAGCATCAATCTTCTCGATTTTTCGTGCTCTTTCCATTGACATATACCACTTCCTCCTTTCAAGAAGTTGTCCAGGGCCCCCTTTTTCATCCCTGTCCCCTTCTCTAGGGGGCATACCCTACCATTCTCTCCCAATCTTTCGTCATAACCCTCCCCTTGTGGGACCGGGGCATCTCCTTTAATTATCCTCTATTCAGGTAGCTCATAGTCTCTCACATGTTCAGGCATCTCGCTTCCAATCACTTCTTCCATAGAGTCATTTATGTTTTATTTTCTTCGAAACCCTATTATCCTAATAGTGTTTCAAAGAGGGGAAAAATGTAGACATCCAAATTTGATCACTTCCATATGGTCAAAGTCGTCTTCTTAATCATCCCTTTGCTCTTTTCAAATCATCCTCTTCGTCGATATTAATTAAATCATTCATTTAATTAATATTATGTATCTTGCATAAGGTTCTCTAAAGTATTTAATTGAATAAATACTTTTCCCCTATTTCCTCTATAAATTAAATAAATCCATCACTTTATTTAATTTAGTCATATTATCCTTTGGGAATTTTAAATTTACTTTTAAATTTTTATTTTTCTCTCTCATTGTCACATCCTCCAACTTTTGCAAGTTGGCCTCTAATCCCTCTTAGCAATCTAACCCTCTTTCTTAGTCATAATTAATTTATGATTAAGATGTGCACACCCCTAATCATCATTAGGGTCCCATCCTCCATAATTTCCAACTTGCCTCCAATTTCTATTAATTAGTCTAATCAAGCACTTGCACAACATTAATCACCCAATTAGGTCATCTCTAATCCCCGTATCATTTATGGAATGTGTCCTTAGTAAACTTCATTAAAAGCTTTCTCTTTTTTAGCAAGGAATCTCCATTCTCCATGTGAATTTTTAACTCACATTTAATCTCCCAATGCATTTAAAGGAATTTTAAATTCCTTCTCTCTTCCCCATGAGAATATTTGAGGAATTTTTAATTCCCCACATGTCCTCTCACCCACATGGGGACAAGTACCTCCTTTATAAAGAGATCTTGTCCCAATCCCAAGGTACTTTGTACTCCCTCCATGTCATGTACTATCCTTCCACCTCATGTACACATCACCCCTTTAAAGCCATATCACATGCCACATGTCAAGATGTGAGGGCTTGTGAGTTCTCAACTCACCTTGGCCCTACATCTTGATCTTGGTGGTTCAATCTTGACTATCCATTTCCCTAAAGACTTCCAAAATCTCTATAAATACCCCCTCTTTTCTCTCATTTTGGGAGAGATCATGCATTGTAGCCAAACTCTTACAAATTTTTCCTAGAATCCATACTTAGTCATTTTCATGCTTGCACCCACTTGAATCCATCTCCATATCATCATCTAGCTTGCATCTATTGCCATCCAAGGAGCATACAACACCAAAGATCGAAGGGCCAACCAAAGGATCGATTCGACACAAGGTAAAAGGTTTCATTTGGTGTTTTTGTTTTGTGTTGATTCCAACTAGGTTAATCTTGAGGTGTAGGTTGTTCTTAGTGGTATTTGCATTACTTTGTTTGTTGCTCGTTTTCTAGCACTCAAATTTGACCTATCATAGTTTTAATATAAACCATCATAATGCGAACATTAAAACATCCACAAGAGATAAACCAGTATGACAAGATTAAATCAATATAATAACCATACACATATGTATAATCATGGGAATGCAATAAACATATTTCCATAGATACAACATGTTCATATGGCGATAACCATTGTCACAAATCAAGAAGGAAATACAAAGTATAATTATACATTACATTTGCTTCCAGTACATCACATTGAATAATTACATGAGTTTACATCATTAAACCTCCCAACACATGTGGGAGCATCACAAATACAAGAGTATGATTAAAGTATATAATATACATCTAGCAACAAAGTGAACTCTAGATCATGCTGCATCTAAATAGCATTGCACTATACTATACTGCATGACTATTGATAGGGAACCCAATGGGGTACGTAGCATGTTCCACCTGACCATGTGAGTTAGAAAACTCACCCCCCATGCTAGGAGTAGACAAGGAAGGATCCTCGAGCAAGTTCATCCTAACAGAAACCAACAAGAGTCAACTCTAAACTAGAGTGACATGAAAACACAAAGGAAAACACAACATCAAAAGACCACTTCCAGAGGCTCACAAAGATTACATATCAAGGGGATGCTAGGGGAGAGTGTCATCGCATGGTCCTAGCATGGATTTCCTAGCTGCCTTTCTCTAGGCGTCGGCCCCCATCTATGGTTATCCTAGCTGACTCTCTAGGCATCGGCCCCATACGGCGACTCATGCGGAACTGTTAACCTCTCATGGAGATGAGGTAATGACCTTTCCAATCATGGCCTTCTCATGCCACCCTTATTCTTCGAAAGCCCTAGTGGGTGGATGCCCTAATGGGTGGATGAGGCATCCTTACTTATCTTGTTAGTGTTATTCTTACCCAATCCCCCTAATTCATTTAATTAAGTTATCACTTATTACACTAACTCCTGTGTAGGTTATCCAAGCCGCCCCTTTGTGCACTAACCCTCACGAAGAGCCACTCTCCCTAGGAACCCAAACCATAAAACAAAAGCTCCAAGGGGTTGTACCAACACAAGGAAGCACTAAGTCTCAAAAGTGAAACATATGCAAGGCACAATCATCTCGCCAATAGCCACTTGCATATATACTCATGAAAACAGGTACAACCCAAGCATAACTCAGAATCGCAATTTTGATCAAAATTTTGTCAAAAACCAAATCATTAATAATAAACTTATTGAACAACAACTTGCTCTCGCCTTTGGAAGCCTAAAGACCAAATAACCTCAAACTCCTACGGAGGATAATACAACCTTGAGGGTTCCCACATGTCTATACACCAACTCAAAGCAAATAGAAAATGACCCAAGGGGGAAATAAGGAACAAATCCAATTACAAAAACCTCAAGAGACAGACACAAACATGGAATTCTTTAAAACAACAATCACATTTTATAGAATATCCATAGCAACAATCCAACTCCATCTTTAAAATAAACTTATTTTGAGGAAAATTTAATATTAAAATCAATTTCTCCAAATTCTAAAATTACATCTAACAGTTTCCAACTAACAAATGCATAATTTATTCAATGTAATTATTAAATACACTTGCTTTTTAAATCAGCCTATTATAGCATATATATATATATTATATATTAATATAATATAAATTAATAAAAAAGTTAAAAATTAATTAATTAATTAATTAAATTAAAAATAAATTGAGGAGGCTGCGAACCTCCCCATTCAAGGAGGTCACGGCCTCACCTAAGGCTGGGGGCAGTAGCCAAGGGACTATTGCACAGCAGTCTCTTGGACTGTTGTGTGCAGCCATGGGATGGCTACTACGCAGCCCAACAACACAGGCATGGGGGGAAAAATAAGGGTTGGGGTGCGACAAAGTCATCCCTCCCTCAACCTATAATCATCAAAAAAACAAACACAGACCAGTGTGCCTTAATTTGTTTTAAACAAAATTTAATATATATATCTTTAAATAAAAATCTAATTTTCTCAAAAGTAAAATACAGACAAGTATCTATTTTTTTGTTTTTTTTAGAAAGAATATTTTTTTCTCAAATTCAACATTAATTTTCTCCAACAAACACACAATTTTTCTCCAGACGAAAATTGCAATTTCTCTAGTACAAATTTATAATAAACAAAATGGATCAGAGAGAAACAATATGGTTTTCAATCAGCAAAATGCAACACTGGAAAGAAACTTACAGGTGAAGGATAAAACCCAATTCAAACAATCCTTTTCACACCCAACTCAAATCAAAATAAGAATAGAAAACACAAACTTATTTTCGATTATTTGAAGTGAAGGTTTGCATTCAGCCAAGCAATAAATTTAAAACATTTCAAACACTTTCATTTTCAAACAATATAGATTTTCCAAGAAAACACAAACCATTTAAACTGCAAACACCAAAACAAGTACAGATCTAAACATTCCATTTCAAACATCCATTAAAATGGATAGTGATTAATGAACCTGGAATCCTACGCTCTACAAACGAAGTGATGTGCACAGAAATCTCCTCTTCGATCTTTCGAATCAGCCCTTCATGAATTTCTCCATCCTTCCTCACCAACTTTTCCCAAATTTTCCTTAAAACTCAATTTTGTATAATTTTTTACAGAGAAAGAAAAAAGAACCAGAATATTTTGCAAACAAGTTTCTTATTGTTCCAAAAAAGAAAACACCAAAAAATGCAAGTTAAGAAAACTTCTCCTTTTCCAATTAATTAAAGAAACTCTTTTAATTTTTGAAAACAAAAATCAATCGAAGTAGCAAGTTCCCATTGCCTTTTAGTTTTCGAAAAGAAAATGAACATGCACTCATCCTTTTTCTTCTTTTCCTCATTTTTTTCCATTTCAATTAAATCCTTCACTTTTATTTTTATTTGATTTAAAGCTCATAATTATCACACAAAAACTAATAAAAAAACTCTTTATTTCAATATTTATCCTCAACTTAATAATTAACAAGAAAATCATTAAATCACATTATCCCATTTTCCAAAATGACAATTTCTAATTATAAGCAATATTATCTACTTAATTTATTTATTTATCCTTTAATTAAACAATCAACCTTTAATTTAGCAACTTTTAAAACTTAATAAATTTAAATTTAATAATTAATTTAGCACATTCATATAACTATTTAATTATTTTAATTAAATAACATTAATAATCTACCAAGGAAATATCAAACATAATCATTAATTAAACGACACATTAACCAAATATTAAAATAAATGACCATCACAAAACCATATTGAAGCGAAGATGGGGTCATGGACAACAACACTATTAGACACAACAACAGGGGTGACAAACTCAGACGGGGACACTTCCTTATCAACTCCTTTTTAAAACTTCATACCCATTGGGTTTGCGGGACACACTCAAACCTGACATGCAAGTGGGGTCGGTGTCCAGTACCTACAATCTGCATGAAACCAACGTCAAGTAACATATAAATCTCCAATACAGACACACCGTGAAAGGTAGTTGTGGCATACCAGGGCACTCGTGAGCGAGTGATGCTACCCCATCCTTTCACCAAGACCCACTAGAATACACATCATAATTCATATCCAGAATAAGCATAAAAACATGTCATCGCAACATCATACCACATTAAAGCAATAACATATCCAGATAGTACGAACACCACATATCACATATCATAAATCATCATAAGCAATATCAAGTGCATCCAACCAAGCTAAACAATAAATCCACACAAATCAAACTGGTGAAACAATCACCATCACAGTCTCAAGTACACAACCCAACATAAAAGAGTATCTAGAAAGTAACAGCAACACGAGGGGTATTATAGTTAGATTAATAAAATATTTTTTTCTATTTTCCTTTATTTTATCCTTGTATTTTTTGATATAAATATTTTTTTATTAAAATGCTAAAAGATGAAATCTTACAAATGAAAAGCCCTATGGACTAAACCTATTTGCATGGATAATGGCAAAAGAAATAAATTATCATAAATATTCTTTGAAGTAAATTTTACATTCTATCTTACCTATAAATCTTTTTTAATAGTTACCAGTCAATAGATGCAATTCAAACAATAAGGTATAACTTATTTATAATAATTCATATTATAAATTATCTTTATACAACTACATCCCTTTAGAATTTTTATAGTCCATCAAAATTCTTTCTTTTCATGTCATATAATATCTCTAAAATTTTAATTATATTCTCTAGAAAGAGTGTAGAAATATGGCCATAAAATATTTAAATTTAATTATTAACTATAAATTAGGCCTATATAATAAATGTAGAGAGACAAAGTAAGGGAAATCAACCATGAGATAGCTAATATTACTTGGGAAGGTTATACATATCTACTCAAAATTTAACTACACCTCTAAAATAAATGGACTCAATATTTTAGATCCAAGACAAACATCATATAGATAATTTTATTAAATAATATCATTCAAAATTAAATTCGTTATCCTCCTATACGGTAATTCAATAATTGATACCAAGCATTGTAATTTTGTTAAGGAGTTATCTTATGAATGTCAAAATGCTTCATATTATACAAGCATCTAAATATTGATCTTATCTTTCATTTGATCCTATGACCTAGATAGACCTTATTCTTATCAAAAAAATTACCATTTCACAATATATTCCTCCTAGGAAGTATCATTTAGAAGATAATTTCATACTAGCTTACCAAATAACTTGTAGTGTATAAACTAATATAATATGGTTAGACCATCACAACACTTCTAATGTACTACCACATCCTTTATGGCATTTTTTGGATTCCTCTTTAATATATATTTTATATTAATTAACAACTTCAACCCAAGAATTAAAACATGCATACTATAACCAATGGTTGATTCTTTCACTCATTTGCAACATGTTCTTTGAGTCATTTACCATATGAATTATCATGCTTAGAACACACACCCTCCAAATAATCATGATTCATGTACTCACTTCATTGATCTAATATTAAGAAGCTTATATAATTCACAGATTATGTAAGGATTTTTTTTCTCATTTAATAAACTTTTGCAAGGAAAGAGATATTTGATTTATAAAATGGACGCAATTCTAAGAAAACTCATTAATGAATTTCAAGATGCATCTTGCATGAAATAGATAAAGTATTTATATGGAATATCTATTATGAACAAATGTTATATTTATTTTCCATGACATGTATAGCCCTTCTCAAAAAGATTCAGTGATGCTTCTTCAGGAATATACATCTCTTGCACATCCTTGGAGAAGAAATAGACTTCATAGACAACAAATCATAAATTTATAAAATCCATAAATTACAAGATTCTTAATTTATGTCTTAATCTCTCATAACATAGGAGAACCTTTTCATTTGTCTCAACTGCCATATAAAATCACCCCTTCTTCAAAATGTGCTTCAAAACACAGAAAAATTTGTAATCCTTGGAATTATTATTGTGAAGAGGTTTTTTGCATTGCCCTAGCCTTCAGATTTTTGGTTTCACTTTTATATTTTGCAAAAGTGATAGGGGGTAAGGTAAGGTTAGTAAGGACGATGGGCAATGCGCCACTGGGTGGCTGCATAGTTTATCCTTTATCATTTTTCTTTTTAGAGGAGTGCCCAAGACATGTGTCGGAACTACAAAGATTCGCTGCAAAAACATTCTTCGGAAAGCATAAGTTCCTGACCAAGTGATGTGTCACCTCTCTATCAAAGGAGGACTATATCTTTTAAGGATTAGCGAAACTTTCTAGTTTCTCTTTGCTTGTCTCGGGATGGAAGCTAACAATTAGTACTTAAGGTGATGTGATTAAGTCAAAAGAAGTAATTTCTAAAATATCATTTTTAAGATTGGATCCAATATTGCTCTCTCTCTTCAAAATATCTAGAGAACATTAATGCAGTAGCTAAAAAGTTAATGAAAAGATCTTTTGCGGCCTAACCGAGGGCTTACAAATCAGATTGCGAGCTATCAGGTATCAACATCTGGCAGCATTTACTTCTGGGCAAGGTAGTGTTTCTCTCTTTGACAAATATAAAAGGAAGGCGATGACACTAGGAAGAGGATGATTTTTCATAAAAGTATTTTTCCAGGAGGAAAATTTTTTCTTCGAAAAGAGGAATTTTTTTCCTTTTAATTTTCTTAAATTTTATGAACTATATTTTAGAAGCAAGTTATAGAACTACTTTATTCTAGAAAATTATATCTATTAAGGTTTAAACTATTGTTAGATTGGCATCTGACCTTTGTTTCAAAGTTCAATTTTAATTAAGGCACGAACTATTGAGGGGAATTTTTGAGACTGTGCATGTATATCCTTTTTCAAGCTTTCTTTCTTTATATTATCATTTTTCAATGAAACACTATGTCTTGCAAGCTATATTCTGATACTTTAAATAGTTGATTTCTATGCTTTATGCTTGTGCTATGGAATAGTGATTTTGGGAAAAATCAGACTGTCATTGGACTTTTTTGTTATCTTTGAAGTTGTTATTTTTCTATGTTATGTTGTATTAGGAGACAGAGTTCTTATAATTTCTGAAATATTATTCTTTTACTCTAAGGATTTTTTATGTTTGATCAGACCTCAATGAACACTGCTTGTGGAAAGATTTGAAAGTCTGCATTGTGCTTGAAATTAGCCTTTGCTATTCATTCTCTTTCTAACAATGAGGGGTTGTGGTGTTTTGTGTCCTTTATATAAATCATAGGAATAATTTGAGTTTGAAATGTTGTAAAATATTTGGTGTATCACCTTTCATGTTTTATATTTACATTTCTCTTTCTCCCTTATCTCAAAACCCCAAAAGAAGAGTTGACTTTCTAAAAAAAACCTAGAGTTATTCAATGAGACACAATTTTTCCCCCACTCACTAAATTTCCCATAAGAATGTCGGAGAGGGGCAAGCTTTGATGATCAATAGTTCTTTTTCTGGCACGCCTGGTGGGACAAATATTTTTCCAAAAGTATGATTAGAAGTCAGAAATATTTCTTAAATCAAGCTAAGGAAGAAAACTAGAAATTTCATGCCCAAAGTCCAAACGAGAGCATCCTCAAGAGGTCATTTCTAGTACTCCCAGTTACCTACCTCATATCCTAGAAGGAGAAGAACTATAGGTTTTTTATCGCCTGTAAGGAGTAATAGAGCAAGAAGTCAAAGCCCCTTATCAAGAGCCTTATCTTCTCCGCCTAGAGGTTTAAATTTCTAGATAATATTTTTGGTATACTCAATTCATATAATCTTTTCCCCATGGCTCAAGTACCTCCTCCTGCTCCTAGAAAATTTGTAACATGGGATAGTGGTAGTCTGTTACAACCACACACAACCCCATATATATGGCCTACTATACGTGTCAATGCCCTTAAGGCTATCCCAAAGTTTTCCAAAGAAGAATTTAAAACCCCTTTTGAACACCTCCAGGATATAGCAGAGGTATGTAGAGTGCATAACATAGCAGAGGAAAACATTGCTCTAAGGCTGTGAGCCACATCTTTTAAAGGAAAGGCCCAAGATTGGTATTGATCTTTGGTCTCGGGTTTTATCATCTCATGGGACCAGCTCGGAGGATGCTTGTTCAAACATTTTTTCAGAGAAAGGGGATCTCTCCTCACTATTATATTAGTTAATTACAATTAAAAGGGCTCCTAGAGAAGCCATGAGTGACTTCAACACCAGGTTTGACAAAACCTGGCAGAGGATTGCCTTGACTACTTGCCTCCTAGTTGCGATGGCTTTCATGTTTTATTTGAAGGCTATCAATCTAGAAAATGCAATTATGATAACTTCTAAGGGCAGAGATATCTTGTCTGATGCTTACGAAGTGGCAGTACAAGAAGAAAATAGTATGATCGATGTTGGGAAACTCCCACCCTGACCTCCTATGCCTTTGTTCGCAGAACCCTCTAGAACGATACAAGGAGCCTATTCAAATACATCCTCTATGCAAAGCAATGCTTCAGAAACGCCCTAGTCTATTTATGTATATCCTTCCACACAAAGTGACGTGTCAGGCTCAATTTCAATCATGACCAACATTAACAACATGAAGAATCTCATGTAGACTTTTGCTAATGAATTGGTCATTTTCAAATGGCAGCAGGCAACACCAATGAAGGTGAATGCTCAGACCTATGGCGGAAGCAATCTCCCTTATCAACAAAACTCATACCAAGTTTTCTCCCAAGGAGGAAGCTAACAGATGACATCCACAAACCAGATAGTTTCGGTCAACATGCCACTTCAAAAGGTAAAAGGTAGTCAAAGCAAAGAATTGATCCTAGGCCAAAACAATTTGGCATAAGAAGATGACGAATGGTGCCTCACCTGCAGTGATGATCATTTCCCATAGAATTTCCTGAAGGAAAATATGATAAAATGGATGGCAAAACAAAAAACCAAGGGCCCACCTTTGAAAATGAACGAATGTGGGTCATCTGAAATGGAGAATGTCCATTTCCCAATGCAATCACAAGGGATTCCCTCGGAACAAGTGGACATGGGGCCCGACCAAGCATTATTCTCATGGTTTGAAAGAGAAGATGCAATGTATGCAAACAAAGCTCAGACGATTGGCATTCTACCAGTACGATCTGATTACAACATGAGATCTAAAAGAAGGCTCATGGGGAATATGTGTTACAAATCATGCCATGTCTGCAGCCATGAAAATTGTTCCCCCCAAAGAGACAAGGTTCACCACCCATCATCCGACCTTCTTTGCATCAACAAAAGGTTCCATCAACGAAAACAAAGGTGAACAAAGCACCAACCCCAATCATGATAGAACACCATTTTCCAAAAAAAAAAGAGATACCACCATTTAAGCCAAAGGCCCAAGCATTTGGGATGCTTAATGTAGTGGAGCAATTAAAGAAGGCACTTGCCAATGTATCATTATGGGACGTCATATCAATTCCTGAGAAGAAACCCCTACTTCAGGAAGCATTAAAGGTGGAAGGGAAAAGCTTGCAGGTGAGCACGGCTTAGTTGAACAATTAGAGAGGAAATGATAGATCCGCACCTCCCCCTCAGACTTTGAAAGAAACAATTTATACAAATAATGAGAGCATCATTAAGGAAAAAGAGTTAAGCAAAAAAAATCCCACACCTTTCTTTTTAATGCTTATAATAGGAGATAAATTGTTGCATAATAATATGATTGATTCGGGAGCAAGCACGAGTGTCATGCCAAAGTAAGTGGTGGATGCCTTAAAACTTAAGTATGAACCCCTTGAAAGAGGAATCATGTAGTTAGACGAGAAAAGGGTCCCAACCATTGGTCGGATAAAGGATTTTTCTTTGACTCTTTTCTCCTACCCAAGCCAAACAGTCACCCAGGAAGTGGTAGTAATAGATATTATGCCAGTTTGTGGGATGTGTTTATCAAGGGATTTCACTGCCAAACTCAGTGGATATTTGGCAGTCGATTGGTCCCATTTAATTTTGAGGACTAAGCAAGGAGCAAAGATGAAGATTCTTTCAGAGCCATTGCATCCTGAACATATTGCAAACAATGCATTCCTATGCTTTGAAGCCACGCATACTTCTATATCTCAACAGGAGAAATATTGTGTTGAAATGTTAGAAGATGAAGAGGATACAAGTGAGCAAACTCCTGACGAAGAAGTGTTGCTTAACCAATTCATTGAGTTTGATCCCTTTGGAAACTTCCATGCAACCGAGCTCGACACTTATGTAATTTTTGATGACAATCAAATTTTCCAAAACTAGTAAAAGACCACGAGAAATCTGATGACCCATCAGATAATCAACTATGGACTCTTTTCTTTGATGGTACCAAGTGTAAGGTCAGCGTTGGTGTGGGTGTTCATTTTCTCTCTCCAATGGGATATGAGATGCTCAAAGCTTACCATTTCATGTTCTCATGTTCAAATAATGACGCTAAATATGAGCCTTTAGTTCACGGCGTAAACCTTGCACAAAGAATGGGTATAAAGAGAATACAAGTTTCTAGAGATTCAGAGCTAGTGGTGAGTCAAGTTCGTGGTCAAGCAGCAGCAAAGAATACCCAAATGAGGTCATACAAACATGGAGTCTAGGACCTGATTGAGGGTTTTGAAGCCTTCAACATACAAGTTATTCCTCGATCACAAAATAGTATAGCTAACCAAATGGCATCGATTGGGTCACAATTTGAACCAATTTCTAACTCAACTAAGCAGAATGTTGTTCAGGCCATCATTTGAAGCATTAATGGCACAAGAGCTTACCAAGTTGGTCAAGTCCAAGATAATATATCTGATCAAACATTCCACCTGGGTTTCGAACCTAGTACCTTTCTTAAAGAAGAATGGTGATATTAGACTCTGCGTCGACTTCTGAGGTCTAAATAAAGTATCGCTTAAAGACCATTACCCCTTGCCTTCAATGGAGCAAATTTTACAAAAAATAGCTAGGCCCGAAATGTTCTCACTACTTGATGGTTATTTGAGGTATAACCAGGTATATGTGAAGGAAAATTACCAACACAAAACAATGTTTACCACTAAGTGGGGAATGTTTGCATATGCTAAAATACCATTTGGCTTGTCAAATGCTAGCGCAAACTTTCAGCGAGCAATGGATATCACCTTCAAGGTTTTAATTAACCTGATCATTCTAATATATCTAGATGACTTAACAATATTTTCAAAATCAAGAAATGATCACTTTGATCATCTAGAGAAGATTTTCTAGAAATGTCAACAGTTTGGGATTTCTTTGAATCCCAAAAAATGTGTTTTTGGGGTGCCTCAAGGTAAGCTACTTGGCTTTATAGTCTCAAATGAGGGAATAGTGATAGATCCTAAGAGGGTTAGGTCCGTAATGGAATTACCTCTGCCAGTGAACCAAAAGGGACTCCAGCTATTTCTGGGAAAGATCAATTTCATCAACAAGTTCATTTCTGACTTCGCTAGTATTGTAAGGCCTATTTCACTAATGTTCAAAAATAATCTACCTTTCAAATGGACCTCGAAGGGGAAAGAGGCCTTCGAGCAAATAAAGATAGCAATTTTTGCTACTCCAGTTTTGACCAATCCAAATTTTTCTGAGGATTTCTTACTCTATGTGTATAGTGGTCAGGATAGCATAGCTTTGGTACTTATTCAAAAGGGTGATCAAAATAAAGGAGAACATCTTGCTGCATTCTATTCTAGGACTTTGAAAGGGTATGAGATGAGGTAAAACTTTGTGGAAAAACAAGCTTTTGCTATAGTTAAAAGTTTGAAGAAATTCTAACACTTGGTGTCGACCAATAAAATCACTATCCTCGTAGCACATCCCAGTGTGCGAGAGTGCATAATAGAAGGTAAGATCACTGAAAAAAGAGAAAACTAGATCACTAAGATTCTAGAGTATGATGTAGATATCTGACCAACTAAGCTAGTCCGAGGAAGAGGTCTATGTGAATATATGGAATAGGAAGCAAGTCCTACGACTAAAATGGAAACTGGCCAAGTATACTCAAATCAATTTGAGTCTGATGAATTTTGGGTTGCTGATCGAACACAACACATGCAAAAAGGATATTACCCAACCAGTCTGCCATCTAATAAAAGGAGGTACTATTAGCTACAAGGCGCAAGGTATGTACTAATCGAAAATGTACTTTTTAAAAGAAATTATGATGGTGTGCTACTTTGATTCCTTGACGCCCTATAGGAAGAGAGGATTCTTAATGAATTTCAACATAGTCCTGAGGGTGGGCATTTTTCCACCAAGACCATTGATCTAAAAATAATGAGGGTAGGATATTATTGGCCCTCTATGTTCACAGAAGCACATAATCTAGTACAGAAGTGTACTCAATGCCATTTTTTGTTGGCAAAAGAAGGAATGTCGTTCAACCCCTGAGCCCAATTGTGATAGAGGAACCCTTTTCCCAGTGGGGCCTAGATTTTATCGGTATGATAAATCCTATTTCTAGTGTCAGACACAAATGGATCCTCACAATAAATAATTACTTCATGAGGTGGGTAGAGGTTGTAGCCTTAAAAAATGTAGCACAAGGAGAAATTGTTAATTTTCTCAAAGAACTAGTGACCATGTTTGGGCCGCCCAAAACCATCATATCCAACAATGCCTGAGATTTTGTCAAGTCGAGGATGTCATATTTTGTTATCCGGCATGAAATTTTTCTTAAAATTTCATCAAATTACTATCCACAAGGGAATGGGTTAGCAGAATCCACCAATAAAAACGTAATTAGGTTAATTAAACGCATTGGGTCAGAACAGCAAAGAGACTGGCATAAGCATCTATGAGCAGCTTTTTGGACAAACTGATTTACCCCCAAGCAGATTCTGAAAACTTCAACATATGATTTGGTATATGAAAAGGAGGTAGTAATGCCCATTTCTATAGAGATCCTTGCTCTACAACTACTAAAAGCACTAGAAGTTGAAGAAAATGGCAGAATGGAGGTGCACCTAGCATAACTCCTCAGACTAGAAGAAGATAGAGAAAAATCCCATGGAGCCATGATCGACCATCAGCAAACAATCAAGCGATGGTTTGAAAAAAAGGCCTCTAGTCCAGAATTCAAGGAAGGGAGCTTAGTGCTAAAATATGATGAATGTATTGCAAAACCGAGACAACACAAAATTTGAAGCACTATGGAAGGGACCTTTTTGAATCAACACATGTAAAGAAAAGAATGCATATGAACTTGAAGATCTAGAAGGTAACGCTTTAGGTATACCGGTGAACAGTATTTATTTGAAGATTTTCCATTAAAATGCATAGTTTTTGAAAGCTTTAAACAATTATGTATCATATGTAAAGTTTTGTAATTATTTCAAAAAATTTAAATAAAACCTAAGACACTAGGAAATAAGTAGTTTGTATTATATCAGAAGTTCTACATATATGCAATCCCAAAGCCTAGATTCAAACATGAAACCTTCTTGAGCGAGCCCAAAAGGGTTTAAAAAGAAAAAGATAAACAAGGAAGGAGTAACGCACAAAAGTAGTCTAGAGATGCCCTTGGTCGTCACCTAGGAATGAGAAGACTCACTATCGGGTTGTTTTTCTTTCTCTTCTTCTCTCTGTCTAGTTGCAAAATGGGGACTAAAGAACAAGACGGACACAGACGCAAGCCCAAGGCCTACTCATTGCTACTATGTACCAAGAAGTTGAAGTGTTTCCTCTAGGCTAGTCCTATAACACGCTCCATTTTGTACTCACGAAGTAAGAAAATGATCATTGGATAAGAAGGATGTTGATGTGTCACCACATCCATAGTGTAGAAATTAGAGAGAAAGGATAGCCAGGGCACGTCTATGCTAAAGTCTACATGCCTTCAAAGGTCCATGGCACTCAGGATGCCAACGTCAAGGATAGCTACTTGCACTATTTCTCTGAACCCTTCCATCAGCGAGGTGTCAAACATCTTTTGGCACAACTCAATTATCATGGGTTTGGACATGTTCAGGTCCAACAGTAAAGCCATAAAGTGAGAAAGCACATTGCAGTTGTTCTAAAGTTGGTTCTCATCGGCAATGAAGTCAGTACCCACCACCCATTTGAATGCAGTCATGATAAGTGGGTCACATTTCTTGATCAACTATTTGATTCAGTCATTAGTGATTTCTCTTGTGAAGTTGTATTGTGGCCTCCATGGAAGGAGCCAAATAGGGGTCCCTAAACCAGCAAACATTCTGGTAAAGCGGCAAGTTTTAGCAGAATGGAAAGAAATTAGACAGAAGGCCAACTAAGTTAGAGATCTTAATGTTCAAATGGATGTTGCAAAAGGTGGTGTGACTATATATAGAAAAGGTTGACCAGCAAAAATGATCAACAGAATATCTATTTTTGGCTAGACGACAATGAAAAAAATTTGAGCCAAAACAGACCAGAGTAGATAAACCATACAAAGGATCCTATGGAATGTATTAAGAAATAAATTGGGACGTTGGGAGTAAATGCTCTAGTGCGCTGATTATTGACATGTGTCCATCACCATCATCAGTGCCAACTATCCCATTAATGAGAAAAGATGGGGTTAACATGCTTTAAAAGAAAGATCTCTGGTAGATTAATGGTTATGTTTTTCAAGGGCACTTTGCACCACTTCAACACATTTAGTATGACAAGAAGCATGCTTCTCAAGGAAATATTTCTTTTCAATCAAGAGGTAGTGAAAGGAATGTACTAATTCCATCCTCACAATATTTTTGGCATTCCCAAGGGATATCGAGCTTTAGTCCACACGTATCATCCCAATGGCATCATTTAATAAGCTCAATAGCAATAGCGCGGCCTTGAGTGCATGTACCAACAAAAACATTAATTACCCTCAAAAGTATATTTTTCTTTCCAAATAAAAGGGTCCCTAACTGTTATCCCTAAGAGTTCCTCTACAACTCTTGATACAATCATGGCGGAACCCTCAACTTTTGGAAGACAGGCCACAATTTCAAGCCAACGACTTGGTTATGCCAATATTTTTGGGTGAAAGTCTTTCACCAACGCTCCAGCTATAGAGGAACAACCTTTTGAGTATTGCAAGGTGCCTATAGATAAGTCTGTCAAAAGAGAAGTGGTACAAGACATCGTTGACAACATTTTTGATCCTAAGTTATCAGTCAATCCTAAAAGCATCAGGGAAGGTCCATTTCAAAGGAAGGAAAAGTATGGGACATCTGATAGCTTTGCGCTTTAGTTATGGGATTGCAGCTTGCCACAATTCATGTTGCCCACCATACATCCATGCCCTAAATTTTTTGATGCATGTGCTAAGAAATTTGATGAGGTAACCGGGGTTATCCAAAGCGGCAAGGTTAGATTTACCATATATGCTCAAGCCATATGGGATATGTTATTTATCCCTACAGTCTAGGATTCAGAGTTGTTCAACGAAGAAAAGATGGATCTTTTTGGGGAAGAAAGGGCCAAAAGAATAAAATTTTATGAAGAAAAAAGGGAATGGTCAAATAGGGACCATGTTCCTTTCCCTCTATCATATGATATTTTCAAAAGGGACACTCAAACAGTATTTTCAATGCTAGCCTGGGTATTTGGCCTTGACAATGACACCTAGGTTCTTCCTTTTCAGTTCGGCCTAGCTTTTGAGCTAAAAAGAGAAAAAATTCAGAAGCATTATGTTTTTGCCGAGGTGATAGAAGGGAACATGTTGGACTAGCTAAAAAATTATGGGACTAATTCTAAATTCATATACCTTTCCTTCTTGGATCATTTAATTTTGCATCAAAATTTTAAATATTTTGGAAAAAATGTGCTAGTGTCCAAGCCGGATGAAAGGAACTACCTTCATCCGGTTTCTGTATGGACCCATCTGCTTTCTAAAGCAAGGGATTATTATGGGTTTGTGGATTACTTTTTGAGGCCCATACTTCAAGAGTTGTTGCTTTGTCCTATGAGATGTTTTTCTCCTAAGGTTTTATAATGGATAAGGATCTTGCAAAACCTAGCAAATTATTTCCTGGGTGCGGATTTCACATTTTTTAGGTTTCACGGTTTTTCCAATGAGTCTTTTTGACTCCCTAGGTTTGTAACAGACAGGGTTTTCGTGCTAGAATCATGCCGCTAGTTGACCATTGTTGACAAAATCTACGGTGCAGGAAGAAACAAAATGAACTTGTATCTGCTTCCTCTCAATATTGCTAACAGACAGGTATCGCTCACAAAGCGATTTTGTGAAGAAGAAATCAAGAATCTATTGGCGGTTTTGGGCATGGTCCTCATTTGCGATAAGTGGGACTATAATCCAAGAGGACTTTATAGTGTAAAGCATGAGGAGCATGAATACTTTGAAAGAAGGAAGAATGTGACTCAAGAAAGTGCACAGGTATATATTGACTTGAAGCATATTCCTTTCAAGCAACCAAAATGGTTGAGTTTCTATACATCGAAGGTCCAGTATGACAAGAACCTTCCAATAAATAAATCCCTTAACACACAACTAAAGAAGAGGGGATGGTCAGAAAGAAAGAAGGAATATTTTTGGAGGTTCCAACAAGAGTTGCATTGTCCCAACCTCCTTGTTAGATAGTTCCCACAAGATGAAGAATTTGAGTATTTTTATGATAAGGAGGCCAGCTCCAATAATAGTAATCTAGAAACCATCCATGAAATCAATGCAAAACAAGTTCCATGTCGAAACCACCAACCTTGAGAATTTGGTGGTCGGAAATATTTGAGGCAAAAGGATTTGTGGGCCCCATTCGCCTCCAGTGCCCAGAGTAAGGGAAAGAAACCCTAACAATCCACAAGAGTTTCATCTATTGCAGTTGTTGAGGGTCAATTTTTAGAGGGATCATTGGTCATAAGAACAGAGCATTTCATCTCTAGACAAGAGAAAAGAAGGTGAATGGAAGGGCTAGACATATCCAAAGAGCTGGCCCAAGGAGAAGAAGAAGTGGAGTTCGCTCTCCAAGATATGTCGACCACCATAGTTCAGGTAAGTCCTACTCCTCCTCTTCTTATTTCTACCTCTTTGATTACCCCCCTTCCTCCCCTTTTTGGAAGGAATTCTCCATCCACAGACCCTAATTTAATAATCCTAAATACACCTTTCCCTGATCAGAATGAAATCCCTGAGATTACCCTGCACTTCAAACGAGTAGCATCTATTTTAGCTGCTACTGACTCTTTATTCACCCTATCAATTGCCCCTTTTGAAAGATTTGAAGCATCAGTACTAACCCCCACACTCAATCCAACAACTTCTGAGCAACTTTTCCACCCATCAATGTCTTTTTTTACCTCCACTGGAAAATCCCCTACTCAAAACATCGATCTTCCTCAAACTCTCTAAGATCATTTCAATGCAACAAAGATGGCCTAACAAAATGCTAAATAGAGGCACCTTTTGAAAAATGTTGAGTTACCTACTACTAAGAAGATCAAGGCTTGTTATAATGAGAGGCGGAATTCTCTTTTGACCAGTACCATGACCCCACTTGTGGCTAAGCCTAAGCAAAAAATGTAGTTGGAGGATTACGACATCTAGACAACAAGCCTAGATCTAACTGAAACACACCCACGTGACAAAGTGATCTTAGCTAAGACCACCCAACAGGTGGTATACTCAGACTATGAAAAGCTGGGTAGAAGGTTTAAGAAGTGAGAGACAGAGCTGGTAAATGTAAGGGAAATAGTAGGAAGATTATAAATAGAGCTCAAAGCTAAGGACATTGAGTTGGCCCACATAATGCAAGTTTAGAGTAAACAAGGAGAAGACTCAAAATTGCTTGGAGAAGCGCAAAGCCAATAGGTTCAGCTAGATGCCAAAGTTGAAAGGTTAAAAGTTGATCTCTCCATCCAGCATCAGACCAATGTGGGATATAGAAGTACTCAAGAAAATTTACAGAAGGAGTCGGGTAATGTTTGATCTCAGTTTTTTGATGCTATTCAGAAGGCACGGACGGACATAGAAAAGTTGAAGCTAGAAAAACAAGAAGTCGTGTCTGCATTGCAGGCCTATGATTTAGAGAAATGAAGGGTAAGCTCTGAACTGGCAGACGCTCTCAAGAAAAAGGGGAAAATAGAGGAAAACGCAAAGGCAAAGAAGATTCAACTCAATCAAGAGTTGGCTGCTGCTCGAGAGACTGGGTCTCTCTTGCTACTAAAAGACTAGTATCTTCAAACTGGGAGTGGATTGCAACTACAGTTCTTGTCCTTAGGCCTATTTTTCAATTCTTGAAGGATGTCTAGGAAATAAATGAGAAGATTGGCTCAACGGTCGATCATGTCTTGCAGAAATGTGACTCTCAAGTGGTGGAGTCACAAAGTTTCATTTCTAGACTTTGTGTGGATTTCGATGAAGTTTTAAAGGATGTTGGAATTGCTGATAGAAGAACCACCTACATCAAAGCCAGTGAAATCGTCAACTCCCAGAAAATTGCTAAGAAATGTAAAGATTTCTAGTTAGTGTTAACAAGGAGAGTTAGAGATTAAAATGGGTTTTAATGTTTTGATCAACTACCGATTACCCCCCTTGTTTTCCCAAGAAGGAAATGTACAAACTATGGAGAAAATTATAGAGGCTATCAAATATAAGGACCGGACTGCGACTAAGTTTCTGAGTTCAAGTATAGTGCGTACAGCTGATGAGGTTGAACGCGATATTTTTTGCCTTTCTCGCCTTTATCATTACCTTGGAGTGGTTACTGCCAGATGGGGGGTCATGTCTTTCAAAGAATTTTTCTAACTTGATCAAGCCTACAGGCTCATTTGTAGTATGTCTTTACCCACTGAGGAAGAATGGAAGGTGCAACACTCCTCCTTCAAACTTCAGGAATTTCCAGAGAGTTGGGTTTGTACCTCCTCAAGTGAAGGCCCCTATGAGTCACCAAAACTATGAAGAGGTTTTTCGCAATGCCCTAGCCTTCCAGTTTTTGGCTTCACTTTTATATTTTGCAAAAGTGATAGGGGTAAGGTAAGGTTGGTAAGGAAGACAGGTAATGCGCCACGGGGTGACCACGCAGTTTTTCCTTTATCATTTTTATTTTCAAAGGAGCGCCCAAGACATGTCAGAATGGCGAAGATTTGCTGCAAAAACATTCTTCAAAAACCATAAGTTCTCGACCAAGTGACGTGTCACCTCTCTATCAAAGGAGGACTATATCTTTTAAGGATTGGCAGAACATTTTGGTTTCTCTTTGCTTGTCTCGAGATGGAAGCTTCCATTCAGTACTTCAAGGCGATGTGATTAAGTCAGAAGAAGTAATTGCTGAAATATCATTTTTAAGATTGGATTTGATATTGCTCTCTCTCTTCAAAATATCTAGAGAACATTAATGCAATAGCTGAAAAGTTAATGCGAAGATCTTTTGTGGCCTAATCGAGGGCTTACAAATCAGATTGTGAGCTATCAAGTATCAACATCTAGTAGCATTTACTTCTGGGAAAGGCGGTGTTTCTCTCTTTGACTGATATAAAAGGAAGGAGATGACACTAGGAAGAGGATGATTTTTCATAAAAGGATTTTTCTAGGAGGAAACTTTTTTCTTCGAAAAAATGAATTGTATTCCTTTTAATTTTCTTAAAGTTTATGAACTATATTTCGAAAGCAAGTTATAGAACTACTTTATTCTGGAAAACTATATCTATTAAGGTTTAAACTATTGTCGGATTGGCATCTGACCTTTGTTTCAAAGTTCAATTTTAATTAAGGCATGAACTATTGAGGGGAATTTTTGAGACTGTGCATGTATGGCCTTTTTCAAGCTTTCTTTTTTTATATTATCATTTTTGAATGAAACACTATGTCTTGCAAGCTATATTCTGATAGTTTAAATAGCGGATTTCTATGCTTTATGCTTGTGTTGTGGAATAGCAATTTTGGGAAAAATCGAACTATGTCATTGGACTTTTCCATTATCATTGAAGTTGTTATTTTTATGTGCTATGTTATATTAGGAGACAAATTTCTTATAGTTTTTGAAATATTATTCGTTTACTCTAAGGATTTTTTATGTTTGATTGGACCTCAATGAACACTGCCTATGGAAAGATTTGAAAGTCTGCACTGTGCTTGAAGTTAGCCTTTTTTGTTCATTCTCTTTCCAACAATGAGGGGTTGTGGCATTATGTGTCCTTTATATCAATCATAGGAATAATTTGAGTTTGAAGTGTTGTAAAATATTTGGCATATCACCTTTCATGTTTTATATTTACATTTCTCTTTCTCCCTTATCTCAAAACCCCAAAAGAAGAGTTATCTTTCTATAGAAAAACCTGGAGGTATTCAATGAGACACAATTTGTCCCCCACTCGCTAAATTTCCCATAAGACTATTGGAGAGGCGCAAGCTTTGATGATCAACAATTATCAAGTGTATCAAATTATAGTAGCACTTGAAACTTCCTTGTAGTATATTTTAGACCATAGTTATTAATTTAAAAAACTCAAATTTCTTCTTTTAAGTAAGTATTTTACAATACAAATAATAATTTACCATTCAAATTAGGGAAATGGTAAAATTAATAGATAAACTCATTATCTAACATAATGGTTATTCCAAGTTTCTTATACTAGTTAATTTTCATCATGTCTAAAGAAAGATTGACTCATCATAAAAAATTTAAATAGAAAACTAAAGTATCATAATTAGCCATATAATTTGAGAACATAAATAATCCACTTGATTGTCTCTAAAAATATTAATATTGATTCAAATCATAATTTATTATATTTTTAAAATTTCTGACTTTGACTTTTTACACAACTTAGAGAAACTACATGCCTTAATTTATCTCACTCAACCTATATCCCTTTCTTAGTACCGTCTCATTTTATAATTTTCTAGAAAGATTAACCTTATACTACCTACTTAAATTAATAGAAAATAATAAAAAATAACCTTAGTAGTTAAATTGGAATTAGTTGACCCACTACACTAGTTGATTGCATGGCCTTGTTTCTATAAAGTGTCTACAAAACTCACAAAATTCATTCATAGTGAAATATAAAATGATGTTGCCACTATGTGCCCATGTATGAAGTGGGATAAAGCATCATTTGTAAATATTCAATGATTATGAAGAATACCTCCCAATCTCCACATACCTGTTGCATCTATTCATAGAGGTATTACATCCTTGGTTCAAGGTAAACATCTATTCATAGACGTATTACATCCTTGGTTCAAGGTAAACAAACAAATTGGTACTTAGTGACAATTTAAAATGAGTTTCATATGTTTTTGATATCTAGTTTATCTCAAGGTATATTCCATCATTGTTTATTTTTAGGAAATACCCCCTTTGGTTTAGTCAATACTAAAGGAGAAGAAGGAGATATTTATCCTCACCCATTAGCCCTTTCATATCATATTTTTATCATGTCTTTATTTCACCTATAATGATATATCATTGACTCTAGATAATAGCACATGACTTTAGGATTTATAGAATTACACATGTTTTGAAGCATAAATAAAACCTATTATTTATGAACAATATGAATCATTTAGGTTTGCATGTAGTATTTTAAAAATAAGGTTAAAATTTTATGGGTGGAGTGGTGGTTTTATCTAAGGGAGAACATTTTAGAAATCTATTCTATTTAGACCCAAGCACCATTTAGTAGATTTTTTTTGGAGTTCCTAATTGTTTGAACCAAAAGGTTCTTGTTACTTAAGAATAATCTATTATGACATCATCATATTGACCACACTAATGATAAATTCCTTAAGGTTTGTTGGTTCATAGATTTGTAGGCATCATTTTTTTAGAATTGATTCATGTCCTTGTATACCTTGGGTTCTTGCCCTATTTTTGCATCACTTATAATCAATTCAAGATATTATAAATTGGCCAAAATGTATCTTTGTGTTCTATAAGTTCTCCCTTATACTTAGGCTATTTTCCAAAAAATGTCATAATCCAAAAATTCCCTGAGTATAAGAACTTCCTTTTCCTCCAAGATATAAAATTCAAGAAGTTTGTGAGTTTTTGAACTCCTAGAAACAAAAAAAAAATTAAGTCTTAGTTTCAGAATTTGAAAGGTTCTTAATTTTACAAAGTTCAAGAGTTAACAAGCTTTACAAAGTTACATGGTTCACCTGGTCACAAAAAGTGTGACAAAGAAAATAAAAGGAAAGAGAAGGGGCAAGTGACCAAAGAAGTTCAAAATTTATCCAAGTTCTAAATTTTACAAAGAACATGATTATTTAAAATTTGTGTTCAAGTTTGATTTCATTCTCAAGGTTAGATAAAATGTGACAGAGAAGAAGGAAATAAAGGAGGAGAAAGTGAACTAGTTTTGAATGTCACTAAGTTTATGAGTTCAGGAACCTTTTGGAAATACAATCTAGTTCACATAGAATATTTAACAAGAAAAGAAGAGGCATAAGTAATGAATTTTCAAAGAATTATTAAAAGAACCAAAAGAACATTTAATGTGTGACACCCACCCCTATATTTTATCACTACTCTCTAAGAACCATGAATGAAGTTAGATTGCATCTCATCTGGAACATTTAATGTGTGACACCCGCCCTTATATTTTATCACTACTCTCTAAGAACCATGAATGAAGTTAGATTGCATCTCATCTATAATTTATCTTAATACTATCTTTAGAGCATTTCACTTTTAGATAGGACATTGATTTTCATTGATACCATTATTCAAATAGTGAATGTGTTTAATGCCTCAAACATTAAAATTTTGTGTATCTATTTATAGGCTTGGGTTTGGCTGCTATTATATATGTTGAGTTTTTTCTTTTATTATGGTTTATCATTGAGTCAATTTTCTAGTTTGTAAGTGCCTCGAGTTAATTCTAGGGCATCAACTACTATATTTCTATGTTGCAAATAAATGAATATATCTTGTAAAGTGTGGGAAGGGTCAATAAAATCATATATTCATGTAATAGTATGTCCCCATGAAATTTTGTAATGATTAATAGAATTATATAATCATAACTCTATATTTTATTTAACCACATTTTCTAGTGTGATTGTAATAGGGGTTAGATATAAGTGTGATAGCTTCTAATGCAAATTAAAATAATCTTTATAATGGTATTTTCTCTATTTCATTTTTTATTTTTGTAGCTCTAAGAAGGATTCTTAAGTATGAGCATCAAATGAAATGTAATATGTTTTTCTCATGTACACTAAATCTAGTTTTGTTTATTATTTGATGGCATTTATTTCCTCTTTATTATTGATGACTTTATTTCCCAATAAAATATACATTAGTTAAAGTTTATGAAGTATCAATCTTTCAATTATTTAAATTTCTTCATCCAAGTTAGTTGTTGGACTAGATTTATAGAACAATAGAATATACATGTTATTGATGATTTAGTGTTACAATCCAAGGAACTATCTTAAAATAACCAAAAATTGTTAAATATCTAGAGCATCATGTATTGCATATATGCATCTTACCAATATGTATGAAACACTAAAATAGATCACCTTTACGGATTGTCATATTATTGTTATCTATAGGTGCATGTCCAAGGTGAGCTATCAACTATATAAGAGGTTATCTATAATTTTTTTTTACTTAGTGATAAATATTGGGGTCATATGTACATTTTATATGCTCTACCAATTTTTTCAATCATGCTATATAATAACTAGTTTAAAAATATATTAAAAATACCTTAGAGAATACCCTCCTTGGTCTAAGCTAAGTCCAAAGTGTAGGAGAGAATGTTGACACTTGTTCATGGACCTTTAACCCTCTATGGCTTGTTTATGAACCCCCTTTTTTACCTTTTTGACAACATTTCCCTCGCCTTGATGGTAAGAAATGTGTTAGGATTAGTAAGGAACAATTTTGGGACTTAACAAAATGACACCATTACAAGCGAGGATTTGATCCTAGCTCATATTTTAATACCTTCATAACATTTCCAATCAAGAAGGTTCTTTGTTGTAGTTGACATCCCATAAAATGACGCCAATTAATAGTGTCAAGGAAGAAAATGTAACTTAATCAAAATAAATTTCTAGACCTTGCTATAGAGATGAACCAAGAAGTAATTTATTGATTTCAAGGCCAAATGTTCTTCAATTATTTTCCATATGGAAGAGGTATAAACTCTATTATGTGAAGAAGAAATACTTTTTGTTGATGTACCTTGTTTATTTTTGCAATACATGACTATGAAAGGTACACATGTTAATTTTATTACCTTTTTAAGAATGGTTTCTTCTATGGTAAGGATACGTATCAATTTGTAAATCATTTTTTTCAACATGATTTTTTGTGTTAGTCACAAATAATTTGGTGTAGATATAATACTCCTTTGGATGTTTCTTTTAATTCTCAATATATTTATACTCCTATAAACTACAATAAATCAACTACCCATAACTATTTTAGTGATGCTTCCTTTTTATTTTAAAGTAGCATCACATCTTACAAAACCCATTCTTATATTTAGAAGCATCCATAAAAATACGAAGAAAGAACGCAATGAGATGATTAGTCTTGAAAAATAATATGATGAATAGAGCAAGACATTGAAATCCAATGTACACCTCGATGTCACAAAAAATTATGTTTCTGAGTCCCATATTATTCCCAGAGACACCATTTAAAAATAGACTTCTCTTGGGTTGATTATTAAATGTAAACCTTGGATTATATGGTCTTCATCCAAATGCTCAGATTTATGTTGATGATGTTCATGAAGGGGATGAACATGTCAAATTATTTTCAAATTTTATGAAAAAAAATTAATTTGAAGACTAAGAAATGTGATCTTATCAACAATCACTTTGCATTAATTGGGCCAATAGGATCTATCTTATATCACTGTATAGGCATCATACATTGTTTGTGATCCTTTCCCATCCTTTAACTTATTGCATTGCCTTACCCATGTGAGGGAAATTACCTTGAGATGAACTCTCATTATCACATTTGTGCATTGTTGTGCTTTCATGACCTAACCATACTGTTAAGAGCCAACTTACCACGTTAGGATGCATCATGCCTTCACTATTGCATCGATATACTTGCATAACCTAACCATTTTCTAAGAGTTATAGTGGGGATAGTACAAGCCTTAAGCCCAATTTAATCAATTACACGTTATTCCATGTATTAAATTTAATCTCAGAGTGGACACACTATACACCTTCCCTACCTTATCAGCTACATGTTATGCCATGTAGCAAAATCTTCTATACCACTACGGAACTATGGCTTCCATTTATTTCTAATACTACTATATTAGGGGCATATTTCTTTCCTAGTGTCTGATGCACTTAAACACAAGTTTTATTTCCATTAAGGGCCACATCATGATTCATTATTTATCCATGTTAGGGGAAACCTCATTCCTTGACATGATCTTCAACCCGTGTGCTTATGGTGAATACAGTTGAACATTATTTATTCGCTTGATACACAATTCTAATAATCAATCGAGTGGCTCAATTCGTTGTTGTTTTTAATGGCTGGAGGAGGAATTTATTTTTTTGGGGTGGTATTGTATTAAGCTATCAGAAGAATATAGAGAACAGAAAACAAAGAACAACAGAAGCAGGAGAAAAGACAGCAGCATTAACTCCAACCGTCCAAATGAGATCTTTTGTTTTGTATGAATACTGACAACATGAGATCACGCCTCAACACAAGATCGGTAAAATGACGAGCAAGATAACTACAGTAACCCCAAAAACCAGAAGCAGCCACACCAAACCTTTTGTTTCCATTGCTGGCTGCGCCCATAATATCCTGTAACCAAATGAACGTTTCAAAAGAAGACTGCCACTCCATGTACTGAAGAAGTACAAAATATTAATGTCGCCAGCTAAGATGGAAAACTAGAAAAGTCGATCGACTGCAAATTAGTTGCCGTATTCCTCAGAGCATTCAATGGTGGCAATAGATAGTTGGAATAAGTTTAATGCACACAGAATGGTAGATGACCATGTGTATTCCACTCCTCTTTATGCAGAGTTTCATTCCACTCGTGTGAATGCAGCGTTGCAAGGGAAACGTGAGGATAAATGGAACTCACTTCAAAATGTCCTTCCCACCGGATATTGCCTGCGTTGATTTTTCCCAAATCTCCTCCTCTTTTAAAGCCTTAGGGTTTTAATGAGATAAGATGACTTTTAGTATATTTTAATTTAAAAGTAAATTTTGTTTAGTTTAATTTACTCTGATTAGCAATTAATATTACTTAAAAGGAAAGTAAATATAAAACAATAGGGCACTTAGTTTTAGATGGAAGGTAATTCATATGTAACATTTAGATTGATCTATCTCTACATTGAAAATAATTTTACTTTGTTTGATAATATTTTGGAGTTATCATAAATTTTATCTTTGACATAGGTTGAGTTTATGTATATAGATCATTTATGTCTTTACATATCTAAAATATAACTTGTGGATCTAATCTCATTAGTGACATAAAAATAAAAATAAAAATCGATTCACTTAATTCACTTTTTTTTCTAAGTGTTAAAGATTGGGAGTGTTTAACACCTAGTTGAGATCACTAAATCGTTCTAGTTGTGTTCTCCAAGATCAGCCCCCTTGATAGGACTAGCTTTATATCACCAAAATAATCAAGGACAATAAGCTTCAAACACGTAGGTGCTCTAGGATGATGTGATGTAGAATTAGATTATTTTTAGGTGGTCCCATTGAAGTGTTCTTAGTATGCTCATTTTTCAAATGCATCTAATATTTAACTCTTTTAAGATGTCCAAAAATGAGTACAATTGAATGCTTTTATATACAAGGATAATGTAGCAATAAGAACACAAAACATGTACCAAGTCAACTTGGGGAATGAATAAAATAGGTAGGAGTTGGAAATTTTTTGAATTTGATTTTTTAAATTTTGAGGGGATTGGCCTAGGATAAAAAGAAATGTAGTAGAGTCATGATGGAATTGGAATATTTGGGAATCAATGCATTGATAGAGGTGATAAATAGATAAGCAAGGTGAGTTTTTTGGAATATTTGTGTATATGGATAAAATATATCAAAATTTATACAAATGAGAATGAGTAACAATATGGGGGAATGAGTGCAACTCTTCACAATAGTGTGTCATTTGTAGATATGCAATTTTATTAATATGGACTCTTTCAAAGTGAGCACAAATCTATTATAGGAAATAGAATGGGAATGCAAATTTTACCATAATAATTTTTCAACTTTTGGGTGCATGGGAATCCTAGAATAATCATTAATCTCAAAGTATGTATCACTCAAAAACACTCAAAAACATTCATGTAAAGTAGATAATTAGCATAATAACACAATTGTGTGTTTGGATTGTGAGATAGGATGAAAAATTAATGATGAGGACCACACCACCCAAAACCCACAAAAATCACAACAATAGATACTAACACAAAGATGCGAGACAGAAAAATGACTTACTTTCAATTATTTTCAGAAAATGAAATTATAGATTCAAAGCTTACATGCTACAACCTCATGGGCTTGATTTATCAACAAAATCAACTCTGAAAAAAATCTACTATTCGGAGCCACGATTTGCACTATCAGAGCCACCTTCTACAACCCCCACGTAACCCATTTTATTTTCCTCAATAATCACCCTAGAATGTTCTAGAAAGTTCAAATTTCCCCTTTATTTTGGCACCAAAAGTCCCGTTGATTGATTTCTGGCCTGCAAGAAATTTTTATGAAATTCACTTTTTAGAGGACCAACTTCGTGGGGCCATAACTTTTGATTCGGGTGTTGGATTTGCTATTATTGCATATCATTGGAAATCTCTCAACGAGCTCTACAACACATTGATTACCGTAGGTTAGTTCAGCGACTTTTTGAGTTGTTTCGGGGCCTCTAAAGTTTTATATCTGAATTTGAAACTACATTGGAGAAATTTCCCAGGATAGAAACTTTAATTTCTCCCAAACCATGCAAGGTATTGAGGTGATTCTTTCGTGACTGGAAATGTTTTTTAGCTCAGCTTCTTGGGGTAAATTTTCACATCTATACAAACCCATTTTGGCTAACTTACTAAAAATAGTAAATGTCTGTTTTTCGCTATTTTTGATGCCTAACAATCTTATACCCTCAAGTGCCATCATGGGACTCAAAACAACTAAAGAAAATAAAGAAAACATTTTTTTGGGGTGATGCAAGATTTTCTTGCACCGTTGGATGCTCCTACATCAAATAACCCTTAAGTGCAAAAAAAATAAAGAAAACCTTTGAATGAACCAAATTTTTTGAATGAGTAGTCTTCTATCAAAAGTATACATCATCAGACCTTTGACTAGATGTATTCCTTTGGTCAAATGTAATATCACCTTTAACCAAAAATATTTATTTATTATTCTTAATAAAACAATAAACCAAATTTGTTTGATCTTTTTTCTTGTATAGTCATTCTTTTGAATGGAGACCATTCCTAGACAATAATAGCACATGATCAACAAGCATCAAAGATATTAAAGCTTGACATTGATGGATGGCTTTCTCTATTCAAGAGTTTTATAACTACTAGTGATTTAGTAAAAAAAAAAATGACTTTTTTTATTATTTTATTATTTTTCTAGATTTCATAAATGAAAATATTATTTTTTCTATTTTTATGTTTTTCCCTTAAAATTTTCTATACAATTATGTTATTTATCACAACTCTGAAAATAAAAATCCTATAAACCTAAAGTGTAAACCGATTAATAAATTATCATAAACATTCTTTGAAGTAAATTAAGCATTCTTCCCTACTTATTAAGCATTTTTAAAGTGACAGTTACCCAATTGTTGAACTTGCAATTTTGAAACTCACAATTTTAAACTTTTTCCCATTTTGGCTTATGTATAAGGTGTTAGTTCTCGTTGCTTTAACTAAGTTTTTCTACATGCATTAACAATCAAAACTGCTAATATATGTCTTTTCTTCTTATGACCACCCAAGATAAATGGAGGGACAGCCAGAAATATGACATAATTATTTTTGAGTCATTTCAAATGTTGGTTGTGATTTGAAAATACTTTAGATTATTAATGACCTCCTTATGAAATCAGTGTTGGAGTGGAAGTTGGTTATGATGGTAGCTCTTTATTAGTTTTTCATATATTATCACTGTGATGTTTGCATTGAATAGTTCATGAAGTGCAGCAAGTGCTAAAAAGCCATTAGAAAATAAAGAGCGTTAGATGTTTAATATTAGAACTTGAAGCGGAAGAAGATGTTATGGAACAAAATGTCTAGAATAAAAGCAAAATCTACAACTACTATGGTTAACTGGCATGACCATCATTGGTGGCTTTGAAAAATTATTTCCTCATTTATGATGGCTAAAAAGGGAACTGCTAAAAGGCAAGATACCAGTCTAGGAATTAAAAGAAGAGAATAAGGATGATAACTGTGATTTTGATTATGAATGGCCACCTTTAGTATGTCGTTTTGGCCCTACACAAAATTAGGTTGTTCCCATTGTCAGGGTATCGAAAGGATGAAAACGTGTATTCAATATAGGAAGCCCTACAATTGAACCCTTTAGAGTTTTCCAGAGCGCCAGGAGGATCGCCATTAAATATAGCTATTTCACTGGCCAGATTGATAGGTAGAACAACATTCATGGGTAAAGTAGGAGATGATCCTTTTGATTGTTGAATGGTTCATACTATAAATAAGAAGAATGTCCAAATTTGTGGTGGTAAATTTGATCCTTATGCATTAACAACACTTTCTTATATGAAATTAAGTATCTCAAAATGGAAATTTGGAATGGATTGCATCAAACCATGTGTAAAAGATTGTCTCCATAGTAGACATTGACAATATTGAAAGATGTTTCACTTCAATCCCATGGCCCTCCTTGAATAACCTTCAACTACTCTTTCTGTACTCAAATTGTCAAAAGAATTTGGAGGAATTATATTCTTTGATCCAAACCTATATTTTTTTATCCAAACCTACCATTACCACTTTGGAGATCTTATGATGAGACAAGAAGAAGAATTTATGAAGCATGGAATGTGGTTGTCTCTTTTCCCGTCTTAGGTTTGCAAAGTTTTTAAAGATGACATTCTTCTAAGGATTATAAGGAGTCTAAGGGGCCATATATAGAAAGGAAAATTATGGTTTGCAAGAACTTTTATCATTTGGAAACTCTTTGTAAGGAAAATTTGCAACTATTAAGAAGGAAAATGTTAACCAAGATTTTGGAAAGATATGGAAACTTGTTGGATAGCGACAACAATATTAGAAATAAAGCAGAGTTTTATCTTCGTGAAAGATAAAGGAAATAAAGAAATAAAAATCTAATATTTGAGAAAGATAAATATTTTTTAAAAAAAATTAAAAAAAAGTTGATTTTTCTAAGTTTGACACAAGTTAAAAAAATTTAAATGTGCATGGGCCAACTTAAAGTAAACATGCTAGCAAGAGATTTTTGCGATGGTAGAAAAGGAAAATTCAAGCTAACAATATTATGTCATCACTACAAGGAGGACAGGAAAAGATGTCAAAGAGTGATCCAAGTTTTGCTATCTTCATGGAATATGAAGAGGTAGAAGTGAACGTGAAGATAAAAAAAGAAGCATTTTGTTCTCAAAGGTAGTTAAAGGAAATCCACACTATCAATACATTATTTTTCCATGGTTTAGAATTTTTTTAAGTACAACGCATAGAGAAAAATGGTGGTTTTCTATTCTCGAGTCCCTCCATGTGGTGTTTGTGGACTGTGAAGATGCAAGAAAATGTATGCAACATCAACGAGATTCAACAAATCAAATTCTTAAAGATTTAGTTGCAATCACCAACAATGTTTTTTTCTGGGATGAAAAAGGTCCAATGAAGGACATTGAAGAAGAGGAGAGGATAACCAACAATAACAAATGGGTATAAATTTGACAAGATACTGAATTAGATGCGCTGGTCAATGCATACCAACAAATCTACAAGAAACTGGCCTTGACAAGTAGAAAAGCTAAACATTTCTTCAGATCTCCACAAGAAAAGTAGAATGAGATGTATCAAATTTTTCTTTCCATGGATACTGAGAGATAGCCAACGGAACTTGAGAAGAAATGTCAATTTGATCACGGGTACAAGAAGATAGTAGACTGGAATAGAAAACATGGACAAATGAATTATTGGAAAATGAATGAGATTCTTAAAAATCAAAAGATGAAGATCAAGGAGCTTCCGGCAGCCTTTAGAATTAAGATTTATGATACAGTTTCTGAATTCATGGTGACTCTTATGGTGCCAAGCACCAGTTTCAAGTCTTGTATTGGACAGTTCATGTTGACCTTCCATCGTGTTCCCTTCTACCAGTGAAACTATTGAAATTCCCCTTCCATTGGACAAACTTTCTGGTTGTGCCTTTTCCGTGGACGGTATTGAAGAGAAGTAGTTGGAGGGAATTTAAAAGGTTTTCTTTTAAAAATGAAAAAAAAAGACATTGTTTAAAATTTCATGAAAGAGTTATAAGGCTGGAAAAAAAAAGGTTATAAAAGACTTTTATTTGGAAAAACGGATCTTTTCTTATTCATGGGGATTGTTGGAGTCTTCCTCTTCCTTTTTTATTTGAATATTCATGAGGAATATTTGTTCTTATGTTAGTTATTCTTCTTAAAGTTGATTGTTCTTATGATCAATTAGTTATCTATATGATGTCCTCTTTACTTTGATGAATTGAAGTCTGTTTTCTTTCTTGATATCTTCTCTTTTTTGGAGTTTATGTTGTGTTCCTATATTCACAATTGAATTTATTTATTTTCTAATTAAAAGTACTAAAATAAAATTCCCACCATATAAGGGAGCTACCCCTCCCAAATGCAAAGGAGAATCATTAATCTCATAGAATCATTAATCTCATAATGATTTTTTCAATTGTTGGTGCATTTTATCATTGTCTAGTTTGATGATTTTTGCAATGATAAAATTGTTTACAAACACCATTAATAGATGAACCCACATGATAAGATAAACCTTATTTATAATAATACATATCATAAATTATATATACAACTACAACCTCATAGAATTTTCAATAGTCTATCAAAACACACCCATTTTATGTGATATAATCTTTCTATAATTTTAATTATATTTTATGGAAAAATGTTAAAATATGACCATGCAACATTTATATATAAATATTTTCTATAAATTATGAATATATAATAAATGTGAAAAAGTAAAAAAATCAATCATCAACTAGATACTCTTACTAGTGAAGGTTATATAAATCTACTAAAAACTTAGTTATTACACCTTTAAAAAAAGGCACAAAACTTTGGACCAAATACCAACTCCTTATCACTAATTTTATAAAAGACTATCATTTTAACATTAAATGCATTATCATCCTACTAATTTAATAATTGATACCATGTATAATTAAAAGAGTTATATTATCAATGCAAAAATGTTCATCTTATGCTTCATTGCATCCTATGACTTAGTTGCATCTTACTCTCCTCAAACACTTCACCATTACACACTAAATTACTCTTGGGATGTAGCTTCTTTCGCAAGTATCATCTAGAAGATAATTTTGTTGAACACTCGAATACTGAGGGCGGGGGGGGGTTGAATCAATATTCTCTAAAACTAGTTAAACATTTAAACATTCATTCCACACATCATATTAAAATTACAATAAGGAAATAAACCATGAAAGCAATCATCAAAGCACATAACACATGAACACCAAATTTTTACGTGGAAAACCCAAAAAGGGAAAAACCATGGTGAGGATTAACTCACAATTATTATAACTAGTTATAAGATATTATAGAAAGTCTCATTGTCAGATGGACTGACTTTTAGTGGATTCACTATCCAAAGAATAAGAGAAATAGAAGAGAGGGGTGGCTCACTGCCAAGATTTGAACTGCTACAAATGCATCTACAATAATATGCAGGAAATACAGTTCTACTAAAGCTTAAAATATTGAATCAACATACTTCATGCTACTCTTCTCTACTCTGCATTCACATCACACTCACATGCTCTGCTTGATAGGGATTCACACACTATACAACATCTCAACACCATTCATTTCTACAACATCAAAAATGATTTTAAATTTATACCCATTATATTTGCACACCTACAACATCAATTAGGTTGGCCTAATTAGATGTAGGGTGATCCCACAATATTGGTTTACAATTTTTGGCCAAATTGGACACTGAATTGATTTTTTCTAACTAATCTTCACTTTCAAGCACCTATAGCAGCTAAACCATGAGGAATTTGAAGATGATGCAAACTAGTGATTCGTGACATTTTGTCTATAGATTCTAAATATATTTTTTTCATTTTTTTTGGAATCAAATTTCACTTTCTTTTCCATCTCCTTCGAAAACAAGTTTTTTCAATAAACACCATTTTTAAGGAGTGATGTCACCGTATACAACATAAATTTTTTTCCATGAAGGATAAAATTCTATTTTTTTTAAATTTAGATTAGTAACTAAAATATCTAGTGCTTTTATTTGGTTTCATACTATTTTTTTAATATTTTTTTCTTAATCAAGCTTTGAATTCAAACCAATTACAATTCAGACATAGGCGGACCGTATACAACATAGTTTTTTTTGTATGTATCGAAATTCAATTTTTTGATCAAGGACATCAATACCTAGCCTCCGCATATTTTTCAAAATTTTATTTTGATAATCTACTATTTTTCCACATGTGCAAAATAGATAGCTTTATTTTTGGTGAAAACCCTATGTTTAATCAAATTAAAAAAAATAGATACATGTAATAAAACCAAAATATATTAAAATTATATTTGTTAGATAGCTCATTCTGAGGACTACCATCATCCAGTTGGGTTTGTGAAGTCTCCACCATTTTCATCCTCAACTTGAGCTTCAAAGGAAAAATTTCTAGAGATTTTTGGTGCCAGAGGGGCAGAAGGGGAAAAAGGGGGTTCAAATGAACCCAAGTTTGAGCGAACCCCCCTTGAAGGTTCGCTCGAACCAAGGTTCAAGCGAACCCCCCTTTCCACAAAGTTTCCCTTTGTTTTTATTCTAAGAAATGAGAAATATGTGGGACCCAGCATTTAATAGGGTTCACTTGAAGGGGGATTCAAGCAAACCCCCTTTGGGTTCGCTCAAACCAAAAATTTGTTTGAACCCCCAAAAACTAAGATTTTCACCATGGGGCATATTTTGCAATTTTCCTTCCTCACTGGAATTGTAAACTGGTTTTGTGGGTTTACTTTGTATCATGCAAAATAATAACTTGTCAGCTCAAAATCAAACATACACACTTCACACCTTAATTCAAAACTTGTAATGCATCAAATAGGTCAGCATTCCCCATAACCGATCAACACTTTCTTTAACTCTTCACAACCTCAAATATATTAGATCGGCACCGTTGGTGGCGTAACACCAAAATACACCAACTAAACATCCAAAAATTGACATGCAAACCTCTAAAACACACACCATTTGGACTACACATTCATTTGACACCCATAAACACTCCCTAAAATTTGTATAAGAAAATATTACTCTACAATGAAGTGTGAACAAAACCAAATAGATGCTCTGCACTGGTAACACTATCACTGGAAACTTGATATATTGTCAATCATAACTTTTACATCAGAGGAGGCATGAAACTTTGGATTTAAGGTCCTCAAACACATACCAAAATTGCATTAGAACTGCAAACAAAATTACCTCAAGACAAACCAATGTAAACCAAAAAACTAATGCTTTTTACACTGAAAATTTGTGTTGACACTTAGCCAAATGATCAATCCATATGTTCTTCATCGGAGCAAAACACCTTCATCTCTATTTCCATCTCCATGCTCACTCATACTTCACCAACCAACTAAACATAAATCATTACATCAAACCACAATGTCAACATCAATGATAATTTTGTATATGCACATTGTATATCTCATGGTCATGTTGCCAATAAGCATATCAATGGAAAACTCCTTAAACTTCCAACAATCTCCCCACTTTTCATTGATGGAAACATGCAAAAAAATTCTCAAATATTCTCCCCCTTTGATATCAAGGGAAAAAGGTGCAAAACATAGTTTCTATTATTTTCTCACATGTACTATTGTTTCTTCTCTTCTCCCCCTTTTAATGATTTTACATTATCAACCAAATCTTCATTGGATTACACATATACTCGCTATTCTTTTTTATTTTCTCCCTCTTTCATATATACATGACTTACATACTCGCCCTAATAGTGTTATCTAAAGTAGACTAATCAAAATTATCACTGGTATACTAACTTCTAACATCCACATAGATACAATAGAATCTAAAATGCATAACTAGGAAAGAAATATGCATAGATTAACTGGAAGAAGTGTATAACACCTGCAATTTTGCAAGGTGTGTCTGCTAGTCCTTCTTGTTGTTCACAGCCTCAAACTCCATGAGGAGTTCTTCACCTTCATCCAGAGCATTAAAGATACCAGATTTAATTTTGTTGCTTTCTTTGCACTAGTCGAAGCACTGGATATAGGTGTGAAATTTTCATTCACCGAGTCTCTAAGTTGTCCAAACTACACTATAATCTTTTCTCATTGTTCCTGTAGTTGGAAGAATTGTTCACATGTGCATATTTTCAATTGTTGCTCTTTTGGATCCATCTGCACCATTCGTTAGATCATAGGCACCAAATTCCTTATCAATTTAGGACTCAATAGAGTCCATCTCAACCTTTATGTTCTTCATTGAACTAGGCCACTTCAAACAAAACTAAAATAGATCCTTGGGCTCTTCAAGAAAATTTGGTGCATCCTTAAGGTTGTTATGAAATTTATTATGTGCAATAGCACATGCTTCTTTGTTATATCCATCAACCTTCTAGATCATTCACCTTTTTATTAATCTCCTTTTCCAACTTTTGCTCAAGAGTACTGAAATACTCAAGTTATAAGAATCAAGTAAATTTTTTAAATTTTGTACATCATATAATGAATTATCAATACATACACTGGGTACACTATCTTACAGCACCTTCACTGCTTCATTTATTAACTTGTTGCTCTTCTGATGTGTTTATAAAATTTATTTCCTTCTAGAGGCATGGAATGCATCGCCTAACTATAATTTGTACAAATGGGACATCTTGTCTATATCCACTTGTCCTTGTTGCACTGGTATTTGTAATAACTAGGCACAAACAACAAGTTGGAATTGGAGTTGCATGCTTAATAAGCCCTTTAAGGAATCTTTAGAGGTTCCCAAGGATTCTTCAACTAAATTCTCATCAATATCTTTATTTTCCAAAGCCTTTTCCTTGTCACCAATGCAATCCTCTACCTTTTCATCCTTCTTGTTTGTAGTATTGGATTTGCATTCATTCATCTTCTCACCAGCAACTGATTTATCACTGTTATCCAAAGGAGGCTTTTTTTTTGTGTTTTGTGCCTCATGTATCTCTTGGTTGTCTTGTACAAGCTCTTCAACATTATTTTTTGTTTCTAGAGGATGGGGAATGTTACTTGTTTGATTATCCTTCTTTGAAAATCCTTCAACATTCTCTTCTTCAACAATATTTTCTCCTACTAGAGAAGTGTCTTCTTTTGTAGAATTCTCTTCTACCTCTGGAAGGGTATTATTTTGCACATTCTCATCTTCTGCTCCATGCTCATGTTGAGCATCTTCCAGTTGTGCATCTCCTACTTCATTCACTTCTAAAATAGGTATATCATCATGTACTTTCCTTTCCAGTTGTTATTGCCTCTATTTTTTGTCAAAGGAAAATATCTCATGTGCTTTAAATTAATTAGAATTAATTAATGTCGGGAACAAACCAAAAAGCAAAAATAAACCCTATGAAATCAAATTACCCTAACTAACTAGAATTTACCCTAATTAAACAACTAAACCCAACTAGGCAATTTACCCTAATTTCTACTATTATTTTCATTGTGTTTTTCGTACGAATTACAACAAGCTTGTCTTTAAATTTGCTTGAACTTCATATATATCCTACTATAACAATGAATTATCTTTAATTTTCTACATTTGAAAAATGTAAATTCAAATGCGTACTTAACAATGAATTGGCTCACATGTATGAAAATGACCTAATTGCACACACCTTTGCTAGTTCCTCAATACTCTACCTTCTTCCAGTCCGGGATCATGGTTTTCCCTTTCATTTTTCTTTTCTCTATGAATGATTGTACTCATTTCTTGATTCACTTTCTCTTGAAGATTTCTCAAGTCCTTGGTCTTGTCTTTAACCTTAACATCACTATTCATTTCATTAGACCAAGTATTAACAAAATTTACACTATCATTAGAAAGAGAAAAATTAAAAACTTGATACTTTGTTATTTGCATAAAATCAAGGATTTCTTCCCTTTTAGATTGTGGATTCATAGTTAGAGGTGAAAAGCATGCATTTCCCACTCATTTTCTTTGATCTTTCTCTTCGTTTTCACCCTCCACATGTGAGAAGATTAGTGAATTATCACTTTCACGTTCACACTTTGCTTATTTTCTTGCAAAATTTTAGGAGTTTCTTCATGATAATACGATTAGTGGATCCTTTTGATTTAATAGTTAATTTTTTAATATTTTCACTTCCGCTAGGGTTAGGAATCCCTTCAAAATCCAAACTTATTTTCCTTAATGGTTCCTTTCTTCAAGTAGTTAGAGAGCCTTCTGTTAACTGAATCACATTATAAGTGGCCAAACTTACCCTAGTTTTAAAAAAATCACAATCAAGTTCACCGTGATCGATTGTTCATGAATTCCACACTTGATAACCCTAACAAAGGTGAAAAAAATCAAGGGATAAAGCCTTTGGTTAAGGATTTTCTGGAGCTTATCAACTTCCATTTTACTTTCCATAACCAACTTGCTTAGACTTTCATCTTCACAAGCAAAAAACCTCCAACCTAGAACAAAGACAATAATACCAATTCTAAAGAATACTGGAGGGTCCCTCCTTCTAGTGCCAATTATTGATGACTACGATGTTAGTCACACACCAATAGTGCATATAAATCCTCACAGACACAGCACAGGAACCTATCTTGAAAGATTGCACTAGGACAACCTAAATCTTAGGCTAACTCAGCTTAATCCCAAGGCTCATTTATGTTAGATCTTGACTTCACTAGGTTCACATCAGGGTTCGTTGTGATAATGTTGTTAATCACAAGGGGTAAACGGTTTTTCCAATCCTCAAAGGAATCACAAAGATAAGCAAAATATAATCTCAATCTAATTATTTAACAACTTCATGAAATTGACAAATTTGTAATAACATTTCTTGAACTTCAAATAACTTGCATTTAACCAAGTAGTTTTAGGTTTAAGCATTGAACAATATCATGGAATCAAAAGATTTGTAATATAACTCCATGTATTCATCTCTTTTTTGGAACATTTTCTGAAATTTAACATCTATTCTAAAATAAAGCATCAAAAATTACTGAAAAGTAAAATTTCTCCTGGGTATTATCCACACATGCCTCAAGAAATCACTAACCTAGAGCAAACCATTCCATACATCACCATATTGCTTTTCATCTAGGCACATAATGATGTGATATTTTAAAGAAAAGGGGGATCATTTGCCACTAAATAGTGTCAGTATGCACCCTTAAACAATGCAACAAAGAGTCTTGTCTAATAGGAACAAACAATCAACTACATAAGATTTCATATCAAGAAATAGCTTTCAAATTGGCTCTGATATTGATTAACTTCTAATGAAATATACAAGTTTTTAATCTGGAATAGAACAAAAAATATGAAAAAGAAAAAAACTTGAAAAAATTTTGGTTCTCCAACATCCACAAATTCTGAACTTAACTTAAAATGCAACATCTCCCTGACCTTTTATAAGAAGACACTTGGGAAATTTGGCCAACACATGAGAGGGAATCCAAGGGACGAATAACAACAAGGCATGTGGAATATGACAACTGGCAAGAGAAATGTTGAATAAGTCAATGGATGTCAACTTTCTTCAACACTTTAAAATATTTTGGGATCTCCATCTTTAATATAATCAGAACATTAACTTGGAGCCGAGTAGATTTGTCAAATAAAACATGTAGGAACTTCCTCTATTAGATATTTAAAATGATTAGGTGGAACCAGATATAGATATCCCAATTCACCAACACTTTGTTCCTACACTCAGGTTCAAACTCAAATGAAACACACTTGGAGGTAAATTACCCCAAATCCAGGTACTCCTCTTCATCACATATGTAATACCAAGTTTCCTAGTATTTTGATATCTCAAGCTCCTCCTTCGCATGGACTCCCAAAGTGTACTTCCTTACCTAGTTATGCCACTACTCACGATCCAAATTTTCTTGACCGTCCATACTCGAATACTGCATCACAATCTATTCCTCTTGCACATACAAATTCTATATATTAATCCCTTCTTTAAAACATTGATAAAAATCTCATGAAAATAAAACAATCATTAATAAATCATCATTTTAAAACAAATCATAAATAACATGCTTTCAAATGCATTATTGCATAATCAACCTTTTAAGCAAGTTACTAGACATTTCAAACTCCAAGGAAAACTTAGACAATTAACCTTATAACATGCATTGTTACCTAATACTCAGTACTCGACAACTTCGAATGGCCTTTTACCAAAACAAAACTTTCTCGGATCCCAATGATTACTGGAACCTTCACATTACCTAGACTCTAACTTTCAAACCACAAGAATTACCAAACCTTACATTAATATTTTAACCACTTTGGCATCCCGGTACTCGGTGTAGTGTCATAAAATGTCATCAGGACATTTTCACACTTGTTTGGGCCCTCATTAATTTATGCTTAATGTTGCCTTTATTTAGTGTTGTAATGTAGTTGACACATTCACATTAGGTCTTGGGACCTTATGAACTAATGGATTTAAATTTTAACTTGCTAAAGTGTTGTGAAGTGTTGTAACTCACTTTCACACATTTCTAAGGTTGTATTAATTAATTACACCTAATAAACCTCTTTTTAATCTTAACCTTGCCTTATTTAAAGTGTCGTAAAGTTCTGTAACATACTTTCACACTTTTCTAGCATTGTCATTAATAATTGGGCTTTCTTATGCTTTAATTGGCCCTATTTTGCACCCGCAAGCCTCATTTATTGCATCTTTTTGAGGATAATCCTAACACCAATTAGTACCCAATCATAATTCAGGTGTTTTTGGCTTGTGTGGCCCAAATTTAGTGATCTGGGACTCATTTTCCACTTTGGGAAAATGGATCCCACCTAGAATTTTGGGTCCCAAACTTGTTTTTACACCTTTCTAATTACTTTCAATTTTTGGTCTCATACATTATGCCAGATCGAACGAATTTTCCATCTTGGGAAAATGAGTCTCGTGTGGCCCACAATTAAAATAAATTCAAAATTTTGGTGGGATTTTATTCTCCTAGATTTGATGTCGGATTGTAGTGTTCTAATTTTAGGAATTCTTGCATAATTGAGTATAAATACAAGGTTCTTTCACTCATATTTTCACCTAGAAATTTTACAAACAATCAAGTGTTCGCAAGAGTATTCAAGAGCATTCAAGTGTCTTCAAGAGTAGATTTTCAAGCACTTTAGAGCAGCATTCAAGGATCAATCATCATGTCAAAGATTTCATATGTCATGTTTGTTATTGTGCTAACAATTGTGGTGTAGGATTTTGTGATTCAAGCAAGTGTTAAAATTCAAGATCAATAGCATTCAAGCAAGAGTCAAAGTCTACATGCATTGTAGCCATTTCAAGCATAATTGCAATGCCTTATTGCTAGGTTTTGATGAGTTGTAACATTTTTATTTGTTCATTCATCATTCTCCATTCTTATTTGATTTCATTTCAAGGATTGATTTCCAAAATGGGGTTTGACCAAGGAGAACCCCTATCCACTAACCCAACAACATTTTTCCCACTCCTTTGTGTGTGATTTGTAGGGATAGGTTGTAGATTTCATAAGGAGCAATATTGGAGAAGAGTTGCAAATCATTCAAAGTTGTCAAAGTTGTCATCAAGCCTTGGAGAACCTTGGAGAAAACCTACAAGTTGAAATTCATAGATTCAGATCTGAAAACCAATCAAGAAGGATAGAGTAGATAGAGAAGAGAAATATCAACCTTTGAAGCTTCAAAAAATCCCAACTAGATCGATTCGTCACTTCTGGCAAATGAGTCCCAGTTCCAATCAATTTTTCAAGACTTTACATATTTGGATACCCTTTTGGCAGATACCTATTCCTACATAGTTTTCCAAAAACTGGAGTGATTCATCAAGCTTGGAAAATGAGTTCCAGCCAGCTAGTAAAAGTAGAATTTCTATTGTTTTAGACCTTCATTCAGCGATCTTTAGTTTCCTAGGTGCACACCTTCCTGTCTTCAGTTTTCTGTTTTATTTCATTTATTTTGTAGGTCATTTAGTGTCACTTTGCAATCAATTACAGTTTTATATTTCATCTTGCATTTCATTATCTTTTCCAAGTCTAAACTTGGTGGTGAACCCCTCACTAGATCACATTCAGCCCCTAGAATAGCCCTCTTGCAAGATCTCTTTCCCCTTTGCATTGAGATCTCAAGGGTTTGTTCTTGAGTGAAAGTGAGAATTGCTCCTTTTAGGTACCTAAGCCCTAAAGGTGGGAGAGAAAAAAAAAATTCACCTTTCATTTTGGTGAACCTGCATTTAGGACATTTAATTTTTTGATTTGGAGTGCATTATCATCCTAGATTTAGCTTGCATTAACATTGCATTAGGATTTGTATTGGTTAAATTGCATTCTAGGGTTTCTAATTTTTCATTAGTGAAAGATCATTTATCTTGCATTTTTGCATCTAAATTCATTCAAAATCATTCAAAATCGACATTTTCATTTCAGATCTAGGTCATACGGCACAAAAAGCATAAAATTCAATTAAAAAATTCTAAAAAATTTAAAAAAAATCATCATTGGGACTCATTCACCGCCTTGGGTGAATCAATCCCTTTGCATATTCTACACTACATTTCCTAGAATTTCAAGTTTTGTTTCTAAATTTCTATTTTCTATTACTACCTTTCTGTTTCAGTTTCTAGAATTTCAATTATAAGCATTTCATTGTTCTTAGCTTATATTGCATTTACATTCACTTTGCATTTAGTAGCCCTTGCATGAGTATTTGGTGTCCTATTGCTAATATTGTAGTGAGACAAAGTTCGAAACTCATGTCATCCCATGATAGCACAATTGTTGTGGATCTTGGGTTGTCTAGCTCTTTCACTCCTAGTATTGACACTAGTACACTAAGTATGGACAATACCTTTAACAACTCCTGGACTTCAAGTAGTGTGATGCAAGTTGAAATAAGGAATGATAGTGTCCCATAAGAAAATAAAATCCAAATTCATGAGGACCTAGAAAACTTACAACATCAAGCGCAAAATGACAACATTTCAACTACTTCCATCCCTACTATAGATAACATTCACCACATGCTTGCAAGTGAAGATGGGCTTGACCTTGTGAAAAACATATTTCAAATATTTGGAAAGCACCTCCCCCCAACCACTAGTTGTCCTTTTCCAACAAATAATGTCACAAGCCAAGGAGGAACTCAAATTCCTCCTCCCACAACAATTACCTCAATACCTACCTATACCAATCCTCAAGTCACAACAACAATGCAACACACTAGTAATGTGATTTCGTCCTTGGGTGTTCTCGCTAGCATCCCTAGTTCCTATGTGGTATCACATGTTATATCTCCTACCACTTTACCACCTATAATCATTCCATTCACTTGTCCTACAAACACATACATCGGTTTACCTTTATCATTTCCATCTCATAACACAAGCAATGACCCTCTCATTAATCAACTCTTTGAAAATATCTCATCCCTTCGAAAGAAAATTTCCACCATAAACCAAAATCAAAATGGTCCATCCACATATTATGTCAGAAGTAGTCCACTCTCCTTGGAGATATTACGAATACCAATGCCACAAGGTGTAGAGGTGCCTAGATTTGAGAAATATGGAGGGAAGGGAGATCCTTCTAACCATGTTAATTCCTACACCACTCTATGTAGTGACTTTGTCCTTGATGATAAACTTTTGGCAATGCTTTTTCCTAGATCATTGAAAGAAACTACCTTGGAATGGTTCTCCTCTTTACCAAACAACTCAATTAGTTCATTCAATGAACTTGTTGAAGCATTTGTAAACCATTTCCAAGTGCACATGACTCCTAAGATGACCTTGGTTGACTTGATGAAATGCAAGCAAAAAGAAGTAGAAAAGATAACTAACTTTATCTCACACTATCAATCGCTTTATTCCCAAATTGATGTCAAGGTCCCCGACCCTCACCTTCAAAAGATGTACATAGAAAATTTGTAAAGCAAGATCCAAGAAAAGCTTACCATGATTAAATTCCCATCCTTCAAGCACTTGTGTACTACCCTCTATGCTTATCAAAATTTAGTTAGTAGTCAAGATACAAAGTCCACTTCTAATCAAACTGAGAAATTTGAGCCCGCCAACCAAAATAATTCCCAACCTTTTAGAAAATAGAATAAAGGGTTTTTGCAATTCAATCCTCCCTAACAAACAACTTAGAATTTCAATAACCAAGTAGTTGTTGTTAAAGCCATGATACCCTTTAGCTATGGGGACACAAAAAGATAATTCACTCCCTTACTTGATACCCTTCATAACACAATGTCCTAACTTTTAGAACAACAAATGATCACATTGCCTCCCATCAAAACACCTGATCCTAATAAGCCTTTACCTTTGATCTTTAGATCAAATGATTTATGTCATTATCACCAACAAAATTGACATGACATGAAACATTGTAAGCATCTTAAACATCTTGTGCAAGACCGCAATGATTCTGATTGTCTTTCCATTGGAGGTGTTATTGATCAAGGTAATAAATCGGTTGCCCCTCCTAACCAAAACTTGCAAATCTTTACCAACCCTAGGCCAAAACATAATATTTCATTTTTCAAAGCTAACGAAACTACAAAGAATGATGTGATGAATGTTGATGTAGATGATGATAATAATGATTTTATTCAACATGATCCTATCAATAATGATAATGTGGATGAAATGGTAGGAGTGATAGAAATCATTCCTCATAAGGGACAAACTAAGAATCCTCTTGACATTGCTTTCTCCTCTAAGGATATACTTAAACATGCTCCCGATGGTCGTCTCTACATAGTCAGTCGTATCTATGACAAGCCCACTAATTGGATACTAATAGATCTTGCTTGTGGAGAGAACGTGATCACCAAGGAATTCTTACTTTTACATGAGCTCTATCAAGATATATACGATAAACTAAAAGCATGGATCAAGACACACAATGGTTTTTCTTTCCCTACGATAGGATTGATCACTCTTCCATTGCAAATAGGACCAAAAACATTAGTTGTCTCATTCTCCATCATCTCATAGTTAGACCAATTTCATGTGAAGCTAGGCTATCCATGAAAGTTGTCCCTTCAGTTGTGCATAATGCTTAAAGTTTCTAGTTGGAAATGAAGCCTTCACTGTCCACCACAGTCAATTTAACCCTGTATCCTCTAAAGGTAATTTTTCCCTAGATTTCTTTTGGCACGAGCCTATGGAACCCATAAAACTGAGAGAAGACTTATTTTTATTATCCTATCAAAAGTTCAAGGAAAAGAAGATAGCAAAACTATCCCTCTGAAACATGTCCCCATCAACCTCTGAGCCTACCATCCTTGATGAAACCATGCTTGAACCTAAATAAATTCCAAACAACCAAGACCAACCTAAGAAAAAACCTTCACCTACCTCCTACAAAAGACCAAGAGACAATGAAAACAACCCTGTCACACCTCCTAGAATAAAAAAAGCATACAAAGTCAAAGAGAAAGTAGTCGAACAACCTCCCATGGTTCCTTTCGTTCCTCACCTTAGGGAAGAAAAGGAACCCATGGTTGATCAACCTGCTCCTAAAAAAACACAACTTGAAAACAAAACTAAAAGAAACAGAGGTGCTAGAGAGCATAGGTGTAGACATTGTACCCTTGCTCACAGGTTACATGAAGAATTAAACAACGAAAATCAAGATCCAAACTTGACTGAAGCAATGTATGATGTCTCCACCCCTGCCCCAAAACAAAAAAAAATCCAATAAAACAACCACAACAAGAGTTGAATTCTTCCATGGACATTATCCTTCGACCTCCTGTTATGATTAGCTTGGATGCTGACGACGAGGTTGTTAAAATTGACAAAGAGGTGCATAATGAATTGAATACATTGTTTTCCTCTTCCATGAGCTTAGATGACAAATATACTACAAAGAGTGTTGAACCTAGTGCTTCTCCTAGTTCGACACTTGCTCTTGTCCCTTTGGCTAGTTGTTCACCTTCTATATACAAAGAACATGATTGGGAAGTGGACGACCTGCTAATAGGTTGACTCGCATGTGCCTTACTAGTCTTTTGCATTACTTCTTTATTTCTCTTTTATTTGATGCGCATAATGTGATCCCCCGTGATGTTTTGTTTGATGTTCTCTCTCTCTTTGTGACATTCCTCTATTTGTATCTTCATTCTTCTCTATGTCATACATCTTTTCTCTTTTTATCTCTTTTCTTTTGTCTTGTGTTTTCCTTTTGGGGATGACGCAAGGTGTCCATACATTCATGTCTCTTCCATGTTGACCCAAAAGCTTTTCTATCTTTATTCCTTTTTATTTGGACCTTGTGTTTTCCTTTTTGGGAATGATGCAAGGCGTCGATACATTCATGTCTCTTCCATGTTGACCCAAGAGCTTTTCTTTGTCTTTATTCCTTTTTCATTTGTCTTGTGTTTTCCTTTTGGGGATGATGCAATGCATCGATACATTCATGTCTCTTCCATGTTGACCCGAAAGGTTTTTCTTTGTTTTCACTCTCTTCATATCATTCTTCTAGTTCTATGTGTGTTTGGGGAATGATGATAGTTCTGAGCTCTCTTAAAAACATTGACACAACAACATACTGACCCCAAATCCATAGATTCCTTATGTGTTTGGTGTTTTCATTTTGGGGGCAACCCCTCTCTTTTCGTTTTCTCCTACATGGCGAAGCTTAATTTAGAAACATATGACTTTGCATAGGGCTTTCCAAGTTGGCTCTCATGTCTCTTTTTTGTTCACATTTATCATTTGCTACTTTAAAGTAATTGCTCACAGCATGGTTTTTAGAAATTTCTTTAAAGTGGGGGCATACATTGGCATTATTCTTTTGCATTTTTCTTTTTCATGGTTCATGGTGCAATTTTCTTATTTCATATGATGTGTTTGTCACTTTGTGGATGACATTGGGTGTGATGTCCTTTAGGAGCATGATGTCTCTTAGCATATTGCATTCCTCCTAGTGGATTGATGTGACACACTACATCCCCTAAGTTGCAAATTTTCTATTATTTGATTGGTCCTCACTTGGAGACATTAGGCATAATGTTCCCTATGTTAAGACCTCACATGAACTAAGGAAGACTCCTTTGAAAACTTCCTATTTTGCATTTATATGGCCACCTTGCATAAAACAACTTGCATGCCTATAGAGCCATATTTTTTGTTCATGAGCTCCAAGCATATGAAGTTTTTCTTGTCTCATGAAGCTCAAAAATCATCATTTTTTGTGGTACCTTATTAAAGTTGTCAAGGGGTACAACTTTGGCATGGTTTGAGAAAGAAGCCCGACTGAGGCATGACTTTCCCCATAGCAACTTGCGTATGTGTGTGAGTTCATACCAGCCATGAGTGTATGTTTCTCACCTTTTTGGACTTCTCACTCAATGAATGGCCTGAATTTTCATCACCTCAGAGTGAGTATGCATTTTGCAGACAAATAGCCTAGATCTATTCCACATCACAATGGACAAATAGTCAAAGCTTGATCCAGCTCTTTTATTTACCTTTCCTTTTTTTATCTTTGAAATTGTATGCTTGTGCTTTGTTGTTACTCTTTATATCACTTTCATATGTATTATTTTGTGCCTATGTTGGTTTGTCATGGGATCTTGATCATGGGGGCTTGATCACCCCTCTTGATTGTTGTCATCCCATCTTATTGGCATTGGTATACTTGGACCCCTCTTGATGTGTGTTTGTCTACTTTAGTGTGAGTATGAAGCAAGTTCATCCTCTCACTAAAGTGGGGGTTAAATGTAGTGTCAAAAAATGTTGTCGAGACATTTTCACACTTGTCTGGGCCCTCCTTGTGAAATTAGGCTTAACGTTGCCTTGATTTAGTGTTGTAATGTGGTTGACACATTCACCTTAGGTCTTGGGCCCTTGTGAACTAATGCATTTAAATTGTACCTAGCTAAAGTGTTGTGAAGTGTTGTAACTTACTTTCACACTTTTCTAAGGTCTTATTAATTAATTACACCTAATAAACCTCTTTTTAATCTTAACCTTGCCTTATTTAATGTGTTGTAAAGTGTCGTAACATACTTTCACACTTTTCTAGGCGTGTCATTAATAATTGGGATTTCTTATGCTTTTAATTGGCCCTATTTTGCACCCACAAGCCTCATTTATTGCATCTTTTCGAGGATAATCTTGACACCAATTAATACCCAATAATAATTCAGGTGTTTCCGACTTGTGTGGTCCATATTTAGTGATTTGTGACTCATTCACCACTTTGGGAAAATGGGTCCCACCTAGATTTTTGGGTCTCAAACCTATTTTTACACCTTTCTAAGCACTTTTGATTTGTAGTCCCATACATTATGCCAAATGGGACTCATTCACCATCTTGGGAAAATGAGTCTCATGTGGTCCAAAATTAAAATAAATTAAAATTTATGGTGGTGAATTTTATTCTCCTAGATCTGATGTCAACTTTTAGTGTTGCAATTTTGGGAATTCTTGCATAGTCGAGTATAAATACAAGGTTCTTTCAATCATATTTTCACCTAGCAATTTTACAAGCAATCAAGTGTTAACACGAGTATTCAAGAGCATTCAAGTGTCTTCATGAGTATATTTTCAATCACTTTAGATCAACATTCAAGCACTAGTCATCATGTCAAAGATTTCATATGTCATGTTTATTATTGTGCTAACAATTGTGGTGTAGGATTTTGTGATTCAAGCAAGAGTCAAAGTCTACATCCATTGTAGCCATTTCAAGCATAATTACAACACCTTACTGCTAGGATTTGGTGAGTTGCAACATTGTTATTTGTTCATTCATCATTCTCCATTCTTATTTGATTTCATTTCAAGGATTGATTTCCAAAATGGGGTTTGACCAAGGAAAACCCCTATCCACTAACCCAACAACATTTTTCCCTCTCCTTTGTTTGTGATTTGCAAGGCTAGGTTGTAGATTTCCTAAGGAGCAAGATTGGAGAAGAGTTGAAAATTATTCAAAGTTGTCATCAAGCTTTGGAGAGCCTTGGAGAAAACCTATAGGTTACAATTCGAAGATTCGGATCTGGAAACCAATCAGGAAGGACAGAGTAGATAGAGAAGAGTAGGATCAGCCTTTGAAGCTTGAAAAAGTCTAGCTTGACTGATTCACCACTTCTGGCAAATGAGTCACAGTTCCAGTCAGTTTTCAAGACTTTTCAGATTTGGATATCCTTTTGGCATAAACCTGTTCCTGCATAGTTTTCCAGAAACTGGACTGATTCACCCAAATTGGTGAATGAGTCCCCATCAGTAGTAAAAGCAAAATTTCCAGTGATTTAGACCTCCATTTAGCCATCTCCAGTTTCTCAGGTGAACACCTTCCTGTCTTCAGTTTTATGTTTTATTTCATTTACTTTTCTAGGTCATTTAGTGTCACTTTGCAATTAATTACAATTTTATATTTCATCTTGTATTTCATTGTCTTTTCCAAGTCTAAACTTGGTGGTGAACCCCTCATTAGATCATATTCAACCCCTAGAATAACCCTTTTGCAAGATCTCTTTCCCCTTTGCATTAAGATCTCAAGGGTTTGTTTTTGAGTGAAAGTTAGTGAAAATTGCTCCTTTTAGGTACCTAAACCCTAAAGGTGGGAGAGAAAACAATTTTCCACCTTTCACCTGGTAATTTTGAATCATGAATTACTTCAAGACTTCCTTTTAACTTTAACTTCTAGTGATCCTTTTTGTCGACCAGCACCTACCATAAGTGTTAATTTTTCACTTGGGTCCCTAGGCTTATAGCCTTGTGGTGTGTTGTGAGACCACACAACAACTTGCAACCAATAAAACCAAATTTAAAAAAAAAACTTGGGATCAGATCACCCGCTATAAATTATAACTTTTGCATATTTTCCAACAATAACCCCTTACCTTTACATGAATTCTAGCATAAAGAATACAAAATTTCTTTGAAAAGTATTAGTGTGAGCTTTGATTAATTCAAGTCTCCAAAACTTGGTGAAAAAATTAGTTTATTGACATTAAACTACATAATTTAGTAATCCTCCATAGCCAACCTTGGATAGAGTCTTGTTGTCGGTCAGGTGTCCATAGCCTCGACAAGGTTATTTCTATAATTCCCCCAAACATATCTCTACTACCAGCCAGGCATCTATAGCCTCGGTAGAGATATTTGGATAGCCTAAAGAGTTGAATTTTCTCTTTTGATATTCCTTTTATATTCATTTTTTCATTTTTCATTTGATATTTCTTTGTGAGCTCATTTGCTTCAACTTGCAGGAAATGAGGCCAGCTATTAGGTTGGGAATTATAGTTGTAGTGAAGGTTACCTTTTGATTTTTCATTCAATCAAAATCCCTTCATCATTTCACCAATTCCTAAAAACTTGGTTAATTATTCCCTTTATGTGCAACTTTTCAGCTAAATTTACCACCCTTATGCTAAATTCCAACTAATTGTAATTCACTATTTGTCCAAAAAATATGCGTAAGTTAAAATTTAGCAGCAAGTTATTAAATCACCAAATTAATTCTAAATTTAGAAATACTAGTTACCACCCTTCCATTTTAAATTTTTTGGTAACCACTAAAATAAACTTGTCCAACAATTTTGATTTTGATGGTGCTACACCAGTATTAATACATCAAAGTTGTCATGATTACACTTAAGTCCAACCATCATACTTTGCATTTAATTCACACAACTTGAAATGCACACGTTACTTCCTTCAAATTCTCCACATGTCGATGTGTGCCACCTTACCGGCTTAATTTTTCTTTCTACAATGCAAACATGGACATCTTCATGATTAATACGGCTTGATAAAATGAACTAAAATGACCACCATTAAATTTTGAAATCTTCAATTTACTCGATTCGTGATCTTCATACTGGCAAACTTTGAAGCAATGGCCACCAATTCTATGAGAATTTATTTGATTTAACCCTTAATCTTGGACAAAAGTGTCTTGTTTCCACCTCAACTTGCATTTTCCAAGATTTCTATCCAAGCAACTATGTACCGCAGATTTCTCATGGCTTTCTATAAATTCCACACTTCTCCTTTGAATTCTTCACTTCTTTTTCCCTTCTTTAATTTTCTTTCTTTTTTGCTTTGCTTGTGCTTTTTTGCTTCCAGGCTTATGGATACTCCCATCTATTTGACTTGCATTCACCGCCCAAATGGCTTCCTTCATTGAATCATGACCCAAAGGCTCAGAAAGGTTTTCTTTCTCAAGACTTTGGCCACCAAATCAAACTTGTGCTTAGTCATCGAGGAAGCTTATATGAATTCTAGAGTGTACTATATGTTGAATTTGAACTTGGCTTCATGGTTTGTGGCCTCACTACTGGATCTTTTCCTTTTTGTTGCTAAAGTTTGTGAAACTGCAAACATGATAGTGTGGCCTGGCCTTTTGGAGAATTTGGACTATGTCCTCTCTGTTGCTCACTTGGTTGTTGGAATTTCTTTTGCTTAAGATATTCCATTGTTTTTGGAACAAGGGGAATCAGTTCCCTTTTGGCCCTTCCTGATAGATCTGCACACCCCCAACCTTGATACCCATAGGGACAACGCTTACCTAGGGTATACCACCCTCATGGATGAAGCATCCCAAATTAACTAACTAACCCACCTTCTGCTCTTAGCTCAACTCATTTTTTTGATTTTTACTTTTTTTATGATAAGAAATTTTGTATTTCCATGTATATACGAAGTATAATGATTTTTTTTCCTTTTTTGTACATAAAGCATGCATTTACTTTCCATAGTTTTATCTTTTCAATTTACAAAGTGCAAAGTTTTAAAGGAAAATCTCTCTTGTGCTTTAAATTAAGTAGAATTCATTAATGTCGAGAAAAAACTAGAAAGAAAAAATAAACCCTACAAAAGCAAATTACCCTAACTAACTATAATTTACCCTAATTAAATGACTAACCCTACATAGGTAATTTACCCTAATTTTTACTATTATTTTCATAGTTTTTTTTGTACGGATTACAACAAGCTTGTCTTTAAATTCACTTGAATACACTTAAGATATCCTTCTATAATAATGAATTATCTTAACTTTTTTGCGTTTGACAAATGTAAATTCAAATGTGTACTTACTAATAAATTGGCTCACATGTATGAAAATGATGTCATTAAAGGTCGATTGCACACACCTTTGTTGGTTCCTCAATACTCTACCTTCTTCTAGTCTGGATTCATGGTTTTCCCTTTCACTTTGCCCTACTCCATGAACAATTGTACTCATTTCTTGATTTACTTTCTATCAGAGATTTCTCAAGTCCTTTGTCCTGTCTTTAACCTTAACATCACTATTCATTTTGTTAGACCAATTATTAGTACAATTTACAATGTCATGAGAAAGAGAGAAAGTAAAAACTTAATACTTTGTTCTTTGCATAAAATCAAGGATTTCTTCCCTTTTAGATCATGGATTCATAGTTAGAGGTGAAAAGCACATGTTTCCCACTCATTTTCTCCACTCTTTCTCTTCGTTGTCACCCTCCACATGTGAGAAGATTGATGACCCACCACTTTCACATTCACACTTTAGATATGTTGTTTCTAAGTCTTGATCACTTTGCTTCTTACAAAATTTTAGGAATTTGTTCATGATAGTTATGGTTAGTGGATCCATTTGATTTAATAGTTAAATTTTTAATATTTCCACTTTCACTAGGGTTACGCATCTCTTCAAAATCCAAACTTCTTTTCTTTAGCAGTTCCTTTCTTCCAGTAGTTAGAGACCCTTCCATTGAGAGAATGACATTATAAGTGGCCAAACTTACCCCAAGTAAAAAAAATTCACAATCAAATTCACCATGATCAGTTGTATCATGAATTCTACACTCGATAACCCTACCAAAGGTGAACAAACTCAAGGGATAAAGCTTCTAGTTAAGGATTTTCCAGAGCTTATCAACTTCCATTTTCCTCTCCATACCTAGATTGCTTAGACTTTCATCTTCACAAGCAAAAAAAACTCCAACCCAAAACCGAGGCAATAATACTAATTCCAAAGAAGACCGGAGGGGCCCTCCTTCTAGCAATAATTCTTGTTGATGACAATATTAGTCACACACCAACAGTGCAGATAAATCCTCATAGACACACTGTGGGAACCTATCTTACTTGAAAGATTGCATCAAGACAACCTAAATCTTAGGCTAATTCAACTTAATCCCAAAGCGTGTTTATGTTAGATCTTGGCTTCACTAGGTTCACATTAGAGTTTTTTGTGATAATGATGTTAATCACGAGGGGTAAACAGTTTTTCCATTCCTCAAAGGAATCATAAAGATAAGAAAAATATAATCTTGGTCTGATCATTTAACAACTTCATAAAATTGAAAAATTTGCAATAACATTTCATGAACTTCAAATAACTTGCATTTATCCAAGTAGATTTAGCTTTAAGCATTCAACAATATCATGGAATCAAAATATTTGCAATAAAACTTCATGTATCATCTCTTTTTTGGAACATTTTCTGAAATTTAACATCTATTCTAAAATAAAGCATCAAAAATTACTAAAAAAGTAAAATTTCTCCTAGGTATTATCCACGCATGCCTCAAGAAATAACCAAACCAAAGCAAACTATTCCATACATCACTAGATTGCTTTGCAACTAGGCATAGAATGATGCAAGATTTTAAAGAAAAGGGGGATCATTTGCCACCGAATAGTGTCAATATGCACCCTTAAACAATGCAACACATAGTCTTGTTCGATAAGAACAAACAATCAACTATGTAAGATTTCATATTAGGAAATAGCTTTCAAATTGGCTTTGATATTGATTAACTTCTAATGAAACATACAAGTTTTTAATCTAGAATGGACCATCAAATAGGAAAAAGAAAAAAACTTGAAAAAGTTTTGGTTCTCCAACATCCACAAATTTTGAACTTAACTTAAAATGGAACATCTCCTGGCCTTTTATAAGAATAAGATTCTCAGGAAATTCAACCAGCACATGAGAGGGAATCCAAGGGATGAATAACAACAAGGCACATGGAATATGACAACTGATAGGAGCAATGCTAAATAAGTCAACGGATGTCAACCTTCTTCAACACTTTAAAATCTTTTAGGATCTCCATCTTTAATATAATCAGGACACTAACTTGGAACCAAGTAGATTTTTCAAACAAAATGTAGGAACTTCCTCTATCATATATTTAAAATGATTAGGTGGAACTAGATATAGATATACCAATCCACCAACACTTTGTTCCTACACTTAGGTTTGGGCTATTACAAAATACACCCAAAGGTAAATTACCGTGAATCTAGGTACTCCTCGTCATCGCATGTATAATATCATGTTTCCTAGTATTCCAATATCTCAAGCTCCTCCTTCGCATGGACTCTTGAAGTGTACTACCTAACCTAGTCATGCCACTACTTTTGATCCAAAATTTCCTAACCATCCATACCCAAATATTACATCGCAATCTATTCCTTTTGCACATAAAAATTCCACATATTAATCCCTTCTTTAAACCATTCATAAAACTCTCATGAAAATAAAACCATCATTAATAAATCATCATTTTAAAACAAATCATAAATAACACGCTTTTAAATGCATTATTGCATAATCACCCTTTTAGGCGGATTACCGTACATTTCAAACTCTTGGGAAAACTTAGACAATTAACCTTTTAACATGCATTGTTACCTGATACCTAGTACCTAACAACTTTAGCCTTTTACCGAAATAAAACTTTCTCGGATCTCGGTCATTACCAGAACCTTCACATTACCTGGACTTTGACTTTCAGACCACAACACTTACCAAACCTTACATTAGCATTTCAACCACTCTTGTCATACCCCATCTTGTTATTACTGAATTACTTTTACCTTCACAGGTAAATAGGATGGCAAATGCAACCATGAGTTGATATACTTGCTAAAAGAATGGAATACTGAAATAAGTATTATGTAAAAGTGTTGATAAATGCTTAATATGGCTTTGAAAGAGTAAATATGTTTACATTGATTTCTATATGAATATGCTAAAGTTATGATGCATATGGATTTATTACAAACATCTAACTATTGTTAAAAATATGTTGAGCTAGTTGTAGGGACAGGTTCAAATCCTCCAGGTGGAGGGGAAGTATCACTCAAGAGAAGTGATTGGTTAGATAACCCTAAATGAAATGTATCTGATATTACACACACACTCACAATAGAATGGTTGATTCAAGTTATTATGTTGGAAAATGGTAAGTCATCCTTAGTATGATGTTTTGCATTAGTAAGGGTCTTGGTTACTATTGAATGCATGCTTGGATGATGTTTATTTTTTTGAGCTTATGACTTCTTCCTTATATTACTATGCTTGAATGTATGGTTAAATGATTATTTTGGATATATGCATATATGTATATATATACTTATGTCAACATATGCATATGTTGGATATAATGGGTTGTCCATACAAGTATGACAACATATGTATAGATATGCATATATGTGTATAAATATGTTATGATGAATATAGTTGCATGGTCATAATCATTTTGGATATCGAATGGATTATTTGACTATTAATCACTAAAGAATATATATATGCATGTGTAATCATTAATGCTTATTAGAGAAGTGTATATATAATATATATACATGTGTGTGTATATGCATGTGTTATTACTGTGAATATATCACTTAGTTGTAATTGTTTGATTATCGGATGGATTATGGCTTTATTGCTTTGAATGATATGAATATATATGTGCTTGGATATATACATGTATATAATATTATTATTGTTATGTAAATGTTAACTTCTTCGTATTCATTCATATATCGAATGTATTCATACTTGAATTGACATGGTGTGTATATATATATTAGTATATATATACATATGCATATATGTGTGTGATTTAATGGTATATATATGTATATGTACATATATTAATAAATATTTATAAATATATGCTTGCAATTGATTAACATATGTAATTCTAGAGGTTGATTTTATTTAAATGAACATAGGTTGATTGTATATAACATATACAAAGCATTTAAAGGTCGAATATAATATGTATTGGTATTGAGTAAAGATCAAATTATATGCAATGTATAGCACTTCAATTAAGTCAATATAGCATATACACCTTAGTTGATGCTATGGAATGGCATCTTTGACTTAGTAAACAATAATTTACTTTTAGATGCTTCATCATAAAGTGATGGAATAGTTTCCAACAGCAAAGAAAAATGTAAAATGCATGATAATAGGAAAAGTTACAGCAAGGCAAAGAATTGGTCAAATCATATTTGTTTGTCTAAGTAACTCTTCATTCCTTTATTTTCTGCTAATCTTAGACTTAGTCAACCTTGTGCATGTGTTGCATTTTGAATGTAGACTAACTCAAGGAGTAAAGTCGTGCAAAAAATAGGAGAGTAGGTTGCACACTTGGCACTAGATTTACAAACATCTAAATGTTGTAGAAGTCCATTTTGGAAATAATTTGATTGTCACCATTTGATCATGTGCAAATTGAAATAGTCTTAAGTTGCTATCAAAACATAGAGGTTGACTTGTAGCTTCTTGTGTTGAGTAAACTCTTTGATTGCTGCCAACTTTTTGCTAAGTGAAGTGAGTCAACTAGCATGGAGATTGTTGTCATTTTGCATGCCTTTTTTGCAGGCTACAATATCTATTTTTGTTGTATAAATAGAGAGGAATGTTCTCTCATTTGGATGCATTCTATTACACATTAATCTACATTATTCTACAATTGCATTCTGATGTATTTTGTGAGAGCCTTGAGTATTTTGTGAAGAGTTTTAATTGTGTGAGTTATATTAGTGAGAGCATATTGTCAACTTGTGAAGAGAAGTCTTAGTGAAGTATTGCTTTGAGAAAATATAAGTGAAGCCAGGAAGTTGTTGTTGGAAGGTTGTGTGTCAAGTCAAACAATTGGTTAAACATATTACAAGCATGAGGATCTAGTCTTCTCTTGTTTGTCTTTATTTATGAAAGAATGATATTTGAATGCTTTGTTTGTTACTGCTTGAGAATACCTACATTAGGAAGTTATAGCATTTACTTTGGAAAGGAAAAAGAAGTTGATTTATATTTTTCTATGAAAGTGCTTGTATTTACTCAGTAATAGGAGTGTTTGTTTATCAGTGGTATTATATACCCGAAATGATGAAATATGATTAAGAGCAGTGTCCTAATACTCCTACATACCCTATATGGGGATTTAGATAATGATGTTATTTCTATACATAGGTAGAAATACTACATGTATATTATGAAATGTATCAATGTCATGATGTGACTTAACCTTGTAGCTTATTATGCTAGGGAACCTTGGGAATGATAGGGTTAGCATTACAAAAGTGAATGTATGAAAGATATGATGTGACGTTATGATAACCACATCAAATATCTTTACTTGTATGTTCACTTGATCATACTACACTCTCAAATGAAACCCTAGGTTTAGAATAAGTTGTTTGGGATGAGTTCATTTGATTAAAGAGTGAAACCTTAGGTTGAGATTTACCTACTAAGGGTTGGGATATGTACTTGACTACTCATTGATACTTGTAGGTTGGGAATAACTTACTTGGTTGGGTTGTATGTTTGGTTTTGATTGGAACATATAGGGTTAGAGTAACCTATATAATCATACTAGTCATTGGTTGATGACTATATCCTAAGATTAGGATCTATGGAGGTTAAAACTCACCTTTGTGATTATGCTAAATCACTTAAGTTTATGGAATTCTACATTTTTGGAAACGTAGGCAGTAATTACCTAGTGAGTTAGAGTTGCTACTTGATTAGTAGCATTGCATGCTTAAATACGAAGTTATAGTATTGAAAAGAGTGGAATCTTTGTTTAAACCCTTTTAATTAAGGATATTATACTCTTGAATGGAGTCATCTATTGTTATGATGATTCATCGATAAGGGTATACTCTTAATGAGTATCACTTATTATGTGATATTTTACAACATGGAGTCAATTATTTAATCTATGATGAGGCTTATGTAGATATACTCTAGATTATAAAGATATACTTAGGACTAGATTGTCTTTTAAGAGAATAGCTTGTTTATGCAAAGATAAGTGCATATGTTATACTTGGGATAGCAATATCCATGAAAGGGGTAACTAGTGCTTAGAATTATTGGTAGAGATACCATTGTATTTTGGGAAAAAGGGGAGTAGGTTATTTTTGGGGTTAAAGATTACCCATTGGAGGAAATTCCATATGCATAGTATATGAACGGTCTTAATCCAAACTGAGCTATGGTAGTGTATGTGAATGGGATGACTGTCACTCAAAGTACCAGGTATGAATACTTTGGCCAAAGTAGTGTAAGTAGCCACTATTTACACCATCAGTTCATTGTGTTCCATTTATGCATTCTAATTTAGGATTTTCATACTCGTAGGGAAGACAAACATATGATTAGGTTTTGGTTTGTACCTGACACAACACTAAGCTCAGATAGGCTATTGTAATGGGGTTTACCTACCAATCTCTTTGTTGAAGGGTAGGGCCATCTTGTCATGTGTGACAGATGTGCAGGGACTACATTTAAGTCTATGGTTGGTGGAAAAGCACTTGAGTGATGCTTCTCCTCATTAGTTTGCGATCGAGGTTTGCGAATGATTGCGCTAGTATTGGGGACAACTAGATTGTTTGCACCCGCAAGCGAGGACATCTAGAATGTATGCGCCAATGCAGCAATATGAGGACCAAAATTATATCTATTGCCAGATGAAGCTCAAAATAGCTATGTATCATGTACCCATTTATATGGAAGGATGTAATCCTGAATAACTTGAGTTTACTCAATATGATATCTATTTTTTGGAAAGTATTGTTAAATTAGGTTGAAATGCAAAGGAAGTTTGAAATAGTGTGTATTTCAAATGTGCATGTAATTTACATTATAGAAAAGAATAAATTTGATTGTTATGTTATGACATCATGGTTTATACACTTGAGGTTAAAATTTGGAAATTTTATTAAGGAGGACACTAGGGTTGTTACATGTGGTATTAGAGCTACCAGGTTCAACTTTGGAACCTATGAGCTCATTACGTAAGTAGCCTTATCAAAATACAATGGTTGAAAATTTCTTATGCCAAGATGGAAAGAGAAAGAACAAATGGAAATGAGAAGGAAGATAAGATTCCAGTAAACGTGTTTCAGTTTGGGACTAGTTAGGAGTTGTTCCTAGAGTTGGAAACTCCTAAACCAAAAACTTATTATGATATCCCCCTTGAATTGTGAAAGATTATGCAATAAAGTTATGTGGGAAGGTTATGAAGGATAACCAATATGTACCTTCACCCTACTAAAAGTTAGAAATACTCTAAGGGACAGAGAAGATTGAAATAATATCCCTTATTAATAGCAACTAATAGTTGCAAGGAGTCAATAATTCTTGGATTTAGTAAGTACACTATGAATTTAGATGAGTATGCATTATTGGCATAAATTAGAAACTTCAAATGAAGTAAATAGTCAATGATGGAGGTATCAAAGAGGTTGGAGAACACTTGACTAATCTAATTTGTTTTGCAAGGCTAAAATCTTGCAAGAAAGGAGATAGTACCTTAGAAATAAGGGAAGAGACCAGAATGGTCAAAAAAGAAGTAATCAATGAAGTGGACATGGTTCCACCAACCAAAATTGACGAGATAAATTTGGACTTTTGATTAAGATGAGGAAAAGAAACCAAGTAGCCTAGAGTGCTTAAGGTTATGAAGTTACCAAGAATTGGGACAAAGTTACTTGAAAAGGTGATTATGAGAAAGAAACCTAAAAAGGTAAATCGAGTTGGCCTAACAAAGGTTTGGATAATACATAGATTGGTTGGAGTATAAATTGAACTCACCAATGTGTCAACGAAAACCAACATATGTTTAGAGGTTCCAAAAGGAAATGGGATACAGTGTGACACTATGTGTTAAAATTATAAAAGTTGTAAGGAAACAATGCTCTAAGTTGAGGATGCATCAAAAAAAGAGGCTTTGTGGATATGGATATTCCTTCACAAAAAGGAAACTGGTATACATGGAGAAGAGAATTGAAATATTAGAGAGCCTCTTATCTTGTAAGGTTGCTAATTATTCAATAGATCTCTTTATTGACGATCCAATTATTGAGTCTATGAGATTAGAGATCAGTAATGAATCTAACTTTGGGAAAAATTATATTAAAGATATGCCATGGGGGCAAGAAAAATGCAATAGAAAGCCAACAACAAGGAATGATAAATCATTTCAAGAAAGAAAATTTTTGCTAAGAGTTTAACTTTAAGTTGATTGAATGTTGTGGAGACACTAAGGGGGGAAGGAAGAGAGTGGATTGGCTTAGATTAAGTACCCCACCCAACAAAAATCATAAATATAATTTTGGTTTGGAAGAACTATTGACTTCAAGTCGTAATTCATGATGTCAAATAAGCCATATATTTCATGACCATAAGGATAAGGTATTGGAATTTTTGGAGAAAGATAGGGGAAAGGTCAAGGATTATGACCCACTATCACACCATACCTTATATATTTTATTGAAAGATCAAATTGCTACTATTATTGATGCCTTAGAAAAGGATCGGAATGTTAATCATGAAAGGGAAGATCATTGCCTATGGGATCAACAAAGAAAGATCTAGATTACTCATGATTTGGAGTTAATGAGAAAATGTATGTGCTTGGAAATTAGGTATGCAATAAAATTTGATATCTTTTGAGAACTAGCATACTTGAATGAAGGTTATTACTCGAAATTGGTACTGATGGTCATCAAGAAAGATGGATTGAGCTGAAAATTTATTTAAAATTTTGAAAATGATCCAAGGATAGAAGAAATCCAAGGTATGGATATCCTAGGATGAATGAGATTTATCTCTGCAAAATGTCTAAGCATTATACTTTTGTGGCAAGGGTACACAAGATAGGTTTTCATTTAGTCAAAGAATAGACTATTATGGGATGTAAAAGAACCTATGTACCCAAAATTTTGGGAGATTAAGGAATGAAATAAGGAAATTGATGAAATAGTTAGGACATTGGAATGACAAAATTATTTTTGGATGAGGAACCACTATAATCTGGGAAAAGATGGAGTAAGATGTTGCAATTTATGTAGCAAGTTATTGTCCAGTGTACCAGGAAATGAGGACAACATCTCGTCATCAACAGGACATGTGTACTCTCTTAAGATTCCAAAGGGGGAGTAGTAGAACACAAGACAGTTTAACCAAAGTAAACAACGCTAATTGGAAACTTGATTTATAGGATTTTGATCCTAAGTAATATATTGTGAGAAATTGTTGCTTAGTATTCCTGAGAAGGTTGTCTTATTTGTGAATGAGAAAATATTGATAAGGTCGTGTAAACCATGACCATCTTGTGAGAAATTCAATTGAATGAAAGCTTAATACATTATTATAGCCAAATAAGCAAGAGTCATAAACCAAATCTTGAATGATTTGTAAAATATTTATAAACTTCTACTATTGAGGTTTGATCCATTAAATGGAAAGGAAGGTTGGAAACTCTAATTGTATACACCTAAAAATGGTCTAGGTAATCTATTTAAGTAAATACGATTTATTTGATTAATTGACTCCTTTAATCCATTTACTATTAAATAAATAAAATCATTTATTTATATAGTTCACATTTAAATTCTTCTATCTTTATCATTATTCTATCTTAATTAAATAAACAAGTTCACATACTTTGTTTTATTTAATTATCTAATTCTTCTATTATTTCATCTTAATTAAATAAACAAATCACATACTTTGTTTTATTTAATTATTATTATCGAATTCTTCTATAATTCTATCTTAATCACATCATCCCATCTAAATTAAATAAACAACTTCACATACATTGTTTTATTTAATTATCTATTTCTTCCATCTTAATTTAATAAATAGCTTACTATAGTTTGTTTTATTAAATTAAATATCCTCTTTTGCTAAAATTGAATAAATCCAAAATATTCAAATAAAGGCATATTTCTACAACTAATTCCTCTTTTCACTCATCATATGTACCTACCAAATTAGATATTTGATATCTAATTAATTCAACTCAACCTTGACAAATTTGGAGACAAATTAGAGACAAATTGTAGGAAAACTTCTTCATCTTCCTCCATTGATTCTTCCTATCCTTTGGCTGAATGTTTTTATGGGGAGGAACAATCCCCATAATCATCTCAAGCATCTTCATCTTTCACCATTGAATCCTTCAAATAAAATCCAAACCTTTCCTTTGCTGCCCCTTCACAAATGTGTTGTTGGGAAACTATAAATACAACCTCTTTCTATACAAACTTTGTGCAAACTTACTATGCAAAAATATCAATTAAGCAATCAAGCATTTGAGAAAATAGTAATAGCAATAGCAATCATTTTAGAATCATGATCATGGTTTTTCATTTAGTTGCATCTTAGTTTACTGTAGCTTCTTTTATTAGTTTCATGTCATTTTCAATCACAGTATCATCAACATATCATTTAGCAATCATCATATAAGATTAGTTTCTTGCATTTAAAAGTATCTCATTCTCTAGATTTGAATTTTAACAGTCACAGTGCTTAAAAAATCTGAGAGCCTCGTGATTTAATAAATCTTTGGAGATAGAGAGCAATATGACGCTTTCAATAGATTTCTTGCTTTTATTAGAAATTAATCGTTTTTTAAATCTATTTATATAAGTATTGATTGTGTTTGTTACTCATTACGCATATTTTACTCACACACTAATAATTTGAAATAGGATAAGAAATAGGGTTAAACTTAAGCTATAAAGGTTGTCAAAAAGGAATAATAGATTGAAATGACCAAAGAAACCTTTGTTGATACAAAGCTTGAATTATGAAATAGTATCATTATGTTCAGAATTTGGCAGGTGTCCATGAGCAATGTTATGCTCAAGTTAGACAAGTAGTCAAGAGCATCACTATTATGATTAAGGGAAATAGATGAGTAAGTGATGGATGGAATCGACATCTGAGTTGTCTAAAAGTGTAGGGACCCACAGTGTAGTGTGCAATGCACCGACAATCCTTTTTTATTTGTATTATACTATGGATAAATTCGTGGGCTAATGAGAAGTACTTTCCAATCACTATAGTATATGTGTCATGTGTTATTCAGATATTATTATACATAGGATGTACATATGATATATTGTGAATACAGCACATAAGCTCTTTGAGAGAGTAAGTATGTGTGAGGCATACAAGTTCTCCCTATGTATTAACAAGGACACTCGATGCAAGGTCTAGGAAAGACAAGATTGCAAAGAGTAATTCTACGAGGGAAGAATGTTTTATGATTCTCACATGAATTGAAAAAGGTAAGTATAAACCTTTATTTGACTTTATCTGTATGTTAAAGTGCTATAGATCATCAACGATGATGATTCACAAGGGGGCAAGTATGTCACACCTTGTCTTGTTATTACTGATTTAATTTTACCTTCACGGGTAAATAGGATGGTAAATGTAATCATGAGTTGATATGCTTGCTAAAAGAATGGAATACGTAAATAAGTATTATGTGAAAGTGTTGATAAATGCTTAATATGGCTTTGAAAGAGTAAATCTATTTACATTGATTGCTATATGAATATGCTAAAGTTATGATACATATGGATTTATTATGAACATCTAACTACCATTGCAAATATGTTGAGTTGGTTGCTGGGATAGGTTCAAATCCTCCAGACGAAGGGGAAGTATCACTCGGGAGAAGTGATTGGTCAGATAACCCTAAATGAAACGTATCTAAGCTTACACACACACTCACAGTAGAATGGTTGAGTCAAGTTATTATGTTGGGAAATGGTAATTCATCCTTAGTATGATGTGTTGCATTAGTAAGTGTCTTGGTTACCGTTGAATGCATGCTTGGATGATGTAAAAATTATCTATTTGAGCTTATGCGTTCTTCCTTATATTACTATGCTTGAATGTGTGGTTAAATAAGTATTTGGGATATATGCATATATGTATGTATATACTTATGTTGGCATATGCATATGTTGGATATAATGGGATGTCCATATAAGTATGACAACATATGTATAGATATGCATATATGTGTATAAATATGTTATGATGAATATAGTCACACGATCATAATCATTTCAGATATTGAATGGATTATTTGACTATTAATTGCAAAAGAATATATATGTCATATATATATGCACATGTAAGCGTTAATGCTTATTAGAGAAGTGTATATATATAATATATATGTACATATGTGTGTGTGTATATGCATGTGTTATTATTGTGAATATATCACTTAGTCGTAATTGTTCAATTATTGAATGGATTATGGATTTATTGCTTTGAATGATATGAATATATATGGGATTGGATATATATATATATATATATATATATATATATATATATATATATATATATATATGTATGTATATAATATATTATTATTGTTATGTGAATGTTAACTTGTTTGTATTCATTCATATATCGAATGTATTCATACATGAGTTGGCATGGTGTGTGTGTGTGTATACACACACACACGCACACACATATATATATGTATGTATATATATGTATATATATGTGTGTGTGTCTGTGTGTGTGCATGTATATATATATATGTATAGATTAGTATACATATATACATATACATATACATATATATATATATATATATATTTGATTTATTGGTATATATATGTGTATATGTGCATATATTAACATATATTTATAAATATTTATAAATATATGCTTGAGATTTATTAACATATGTAATGCTAGAGGTCAATTTTATTTAAATGAACATAGACCAATTGTATATAACATATACAAAGCATTTAAAGGCCGAATATAATATATATTGGCATTAAGTAAAGATCAAATTATATGCAATGTATAGCACTACAATTAAGTCGATATAGCATATACACCTTAGTTGATGCTATGGAATGACATCTTTGACTTAGTAAACAATAATTTAGTCTTGGACACTTCATGATAAAGTAGTGGAATAGTTTCCAACAACAAAGTAAAATGTAAAATGCATGATAATAGGAAAATTTATAGCAAGGCAAATAATTGCTCAAAGCATATTTGTGCACCCAAGTGACTCTTCATTCTTCTGTTTTCTGCTAAGCTTAGAATTAGTCAACCTTGTGCATGTGTTGCATTTTGAATGTAGACTAATTCAAGGAGTAAAGTCATGCCAAACAATAGGAGAGTAGGCTACACACTTGGTGCCATATTTATGAAGTTTTAAATGCTATAGAAGTCCATTTTGGAAACAATTTGATTGTCACCATTTGATCATGTGTAGATTGAAATAGTCTTAAGTTGTTGTCAAAACATAGAGGTTGACTTGTAGCTTCTTATGCTGAGTAAACTCCTTGATTGTTGCCACCTTTTTTCTAAGTGAAGTGAGTCAAATAGCATTGATATTTTTATCATTTTGCATGCCTATTTTGTAGGCTACAACATCTCTTTTTGTTGTATAAATAGAGAGGCATGTTCTCTCATTTGGATACATTCTATTATACACTAATCTGCATTATTATGCAATTGCATTCTACTATATTTTGTGAGAGCCTTGAGTATTTTGTCAAGAGTTGTATTTGTGTGAGTTATATTAGTGAGAGCATATTGTCAACTTGTGAAGAGAAGTGGGTGATACCACAATAGTGGTTTACAATTTTTAGCCAAACTGGACATTGAAATTATTATTTTTAACTAAATCTTCACATTCGGGCACCTATAGCCGCTAAATCGTGAGGAATTTGAAGATGGTGCAAACTAGAGTCTCTTCACATTTTGTCTGTAGATTCTAAAAATATATTTTTTTAAATTTTTGTAATTAGATTGCACTTCTTTTTCCATCTCCCACGAAAACTGGTTTTTCCAAAAAACAACATTTTAAAAAAGTGACACACACCATATAACACATAACTTTTTTTCCATGAAGGATAAAATTCTAATTCTTTCGAATTTAGATTTGTAACTACGATATCTAGTGCTTCCACTTGGTTAGATAGTTTTTTATTGAATATTTTTTCTTTAATCAAGTTTCAAAGTCAAACCAATTACAATTCAGACATAGCATGACTGTATAACACGTAACTTTTTTTGTATATATCAAAATTCAAATTTTTGTTGGATCAAGGACTTCAATATCCGCACTCATATTTTTCAAATTTTTTTTTGATAATCTACTATTTTTCCACATGTGCAGAATAGAGACCTTCATTTTATGTGAAGAACCTATGTTTAATAAAACTAAAAAAACAAATACATAATAAAATCAAAACATATAAAAATTATATTCATTGGATAGCTCGTTCCAAGGACTATCTAATTCTAGAAGGGTTTCTAAAGACTTCTTCATTTTCATCCTCAACCTGAGCTCTGAAGCGTAAAAAAATATACTTTTTTTGTGTCTCAATAGGGGGATGAGGGGCAAGGGGGGTTCGAATGAACCCCTAGGGGTTCAAGCAAACCCCTAGAGGTTTGCTCGAACCAGGGTTCGACCGAACCTCTTCAAGGGGGTTCGCTCGAACCCCCTTTGCTATGCATTTGCTTTATTTTTTTGCGGCCAAAATTTAAAGGAGTTCGCTCGAACATTGGTTCGAGCAAACCCCTAATGCATTCGGTCGAACCAGTGGGTTCGTACGAACCCCCAAAATCACTTTTTTTTCTTTGGGGTCATTTTTTGTGAGTTTTCCTTCCTCACTTGAATTGTAAACCACTATTGTGGCTTCACCCAAGTCTTAGTGAAGTATTGCTTTAAGAAAAGCTAAGCGAAGCTAGGAAGTTGTTGTAAGGTTGTGTGTCAAGTCAAACAATTGGTTAAGTGTATTATAGGCATGATAATCTAGTCTTCTCTTATTTGTTTTTATTTATGAAAGAATTTTGAATGCTCTGTTTGTTACTACTTAAGAATACCTACATTAGGAATTTATAGAATTTTCTTTGGAAAGGAAAAAGAAGCTAATTTATGCTTTCTATGAAAGTGCTTGTATTTACTCCATAATAGGAGTGTTCATTTATCAGTGGTATCATATACCCGAAATGATTAAATATGATTAAGAGTAGTGTCCTAATTTTCCTATAAATCCTATACATGGATTTAGATAATGATGTTATTTCTATACATAGGTAGAAATATTACCTGTATATAATGAAATGTATCAATGTCATGAAGTGACTTGACCTTGTAGCTTATTATGCTAGGGAACCTTGGGAATGATAAGGTTAGCATTATAAAAGTGAAGGTATGAAAGATATGTTGTGACGTTATGATAACCACATCAAATATCTTTACTTGTATGATCACTTGATCATACTATACTCTCGAATGAAACCCTAGGTTTAAAATAACCTATTTGGGATGAGGAATTCATTTGATTAGAGTGAGACCTTAGGTTGAGATTTACCTACAAGGGTTGGGATATGTACTTGACTACTCATTGATACTTGTAGGTTGGGAATAACTTGGTTGGGTTGTACGTTTGGTCTTGATTGGAACATATAGGGTTAGAGTAACCTATATAATAAGACTAGTCATTGGTTGATGACTATATGCTAAGATTAAGATGTATCAAGGTTAAAACTCATCTTTGTGATTAAGTTAAATCACTTAAGATTATGGGATTATACATGTTTGGAAATGTAGGTGGGAATTACCTAATGAACTTTAGAGCTACTACTTGATTAGTGGCATTACACTCTTATATACGAAATTATAGTATTGACAAGATTAGACTCTTTCTTTAAACCCTTTTAATTAAGGATATTATACTCTTGAATGGAGTCATCTATTGTTATGTTGATTCATCGATTGAGGTCATTCATTGATAAGGTTATACTCTTAATGAGTATCACTTACTATGTGATATTTTACTGAATGGAGTCAATTATTTAATCTATGATGAGGCTTATGTAGCTATATTCTAGATTATAAAGATATACTTAGGACTAGATTGTCTTTTAATAGAATATATTGTTTATGCAAAGATAAGCGCTTATGTTATACCTGGGATAGGAATATCCATGGAAGGGGTAACTAGTTCTTAGGCTTTGATGTAGAGCAGGGGCAGAAGTTACATGATTAATACCATATTTCACAACAATGGGTTCATTCATCTTTCAAAGTTCAAAACTCTTCCAAAATGAAGCATGCCCCTCAAAGGTCACAAAACCCCAAATAAGGCATCAGTGCCTCAAAACCCTCTAATAAACACTTGAAACACCTCAAACAAGGTGGAAACAACACATGTAGACTAACAATGGCTCTCAAGAAACTTGGACTCTCAACCTACTTGGCATTCTTTCACAAATTGGTTATAACCCTTATAGCCCTCCAAAATGGCTTTTCTGACTACAACCTCTGGAGAAAACCTAAAATCCAAACTATAAAAGTAGATTCAGATACCCTTTTGATCCTTCTAACAGATATCAATAATTTAGGTAGGGTTCCTTTGAAATGTCAAATCCAAAAATTGATTGTCTCGCTTATAGCTAGGCCTAATTGCTTGAATAAGCTTGGTAGCAATAGGGTTTTTGAACTTCGGTCTCTAAATCTCCACTCTAGTGCCTCAAAAATTTCATACATGGTCTAAATCATCAATTCCAATCAGGTGGATTAGTCTCCCAAAAGCTCTTCAACAAAGAACCTAAGCCCCCAAGGTTTCTAAGCTTGATATATGAAGACACCAAACCACTACAACACCTCCACATGTGTGGGTCTCCACCCCTATTCTTGTAAGTTTGGAATCTTAAAATGCATTCCCTAATAATCCATTCCACTAAGTTTGAGGGGTTTTCATCAATGGAATGGAAAGATATGCATGTTTCTTACTCTCAAGTTACCCTATTTAGGGTTTTAACCAGTCTAAGAGGAAATGCCTCTAACTTGCTCAAATCTTAATGAAAATGAGTAAAACCAAATGAAATAGAAATTGGATTCCATATTCTAACAATCCCAATTGAATTCAAGCCATGGAAGGATCATACAGATCCTTACAATTGACTGTAGCAACAAATTGGCATTCTAAAATGCAGAAAACAGAGTTCTTTATTGGTTTGATCCCCAAAATTCAACATCCAACAACAACCAAACTTGTATTCAACCTTACAAATTATTTTCCAACCTTTTCCAATAGAATCCCAACTATTTACAACCAATTTTCAAATAACAATGGTTCAACTTAACACCAAAAATGTAAAAGTTGATTTGTGCAACTTTGACAACATTTGACATATTTTGCAACAAGACCCCTAATGACTCAAAACTGACTCAAATACCTATGAAACAGTCTGAGAAGACCATATTACATGAAATTGACTCAAACAAAGCAAAATATCATTCTTTGACCACTTGAAGGCATGAATTGATCTATGGATGCCTGTGCACCAGGCTTATTGGTAGAGATACCATTGTATTTTGGGGGAAAGGGGAGTAGGTTATTTCTGGGGTTAAAGATTACCCATTGGAGGAAATTCCCTAAGAATAGTATATGAATGTTCATCATCCAAACCAAGCTATGGTAGTGTATGTGAATGGGATGACTATCACTTGAAGTACTGGGTGAGAATACTTTGGCCAAAGTAGTGTAAGTAGCCACTGTTTACACTGTCAGTTCACACTATTCCATTTATGCATTCTAGTTCAATATTTTCATACTCATAAGGAATATGAATGTATGATTAGGTTTTGACTTGTAGGACACAACACTAAGCTCAAATAGGCTATTGTAATGGAGTTTACTAACCAATCTCTTCATCGAAGGGTAGGGTCATCTTTTCATGTGTGATAGATGTGTGAGGGACTGCATTTGAGTCTATGGTTGGTAGAAAAGCATTTGAGGGATGCTTCTCCTCATTAGTTGGCCGAGGTTTTTAGATGATTGTGCTAGTATTGAGGACAAATTGAGTGTTTGCACTTGCGAGCAAGGACATCCAGAACGTATGTGATAATGTAGCATCATTGCGACTAGATGTATATCTATTGCCAAATGAAGCTTAAAGGATCTATGTATGTATCATGACCCATTTATATGGAAGGATGCAATCTTGAACTTGAGTTTAATCAATATGATATTTATGTTTTGGAAAGTTTTATGAAATTACATTGGAATGCAAAAGAAGTTTGAAATAGTGTTTATTTGAAATGTGCATGTAATTTAGATTATGGAAAATAATTTTTTTATTACTATGTTATGACATCATGGTTTATACACTTGAGGTTAAAGTTTGGAAATTTTACTGAGCAGAACACTGGGGTTGTTACATGTGGTATCAGAGCTCCTAGGTTCATCTTTGGAACCTATGAGCTCATTACATAAGTGTTACATAAACCTTATCAGAAGATAATGGTTGAAAAGATCTTATGCCAAGATGGCAAGAGAAAGAAAAAAGGGAAATGAAAAGGAATATAAGATTCCAGTAAACTTGTTTTAGTTTGGGACTAGATAAGAGTCATCCCTGGAGTTGGAAACTCCTAAACCAAAAACTTATTATGATATCCACCTTGGATTGTGGAAGATTATGCAATCGAGTTATATAGAAAGGTTATGAAGGATAAAAAATATGTACCTTCACCCTACTAAAATTTAGAATGACTCTAAGGGATAGAGAAGATTGAAATAATCTCCATTATTGATAGCAACTTATAGTTGCAAGGAGTAAATAATTCTTGGATTTAGTAATTACACTATGAATTTAGATGAGTATGCATTATTGGCATAAATTAGAAACTTCAAATGAAGTAAATAGTCAATGAAGGAGGTATCCAAGAGGTTGGAGAACTCTTAACTAATCTATTTTTTGTGCAAGCCTAAGATCTTGCAAGAAAGGAGATAGTACCTTAGAAATAAGGGAAGAGACCAAAATGGTCATAAAAGAAGTAATCAATGAAGTAGACATGGTTCCACCAATCAAAATTGATGAGATCAATTTGGAGTTTTGATTAGGATAAGGAAAAGAAAACAAGTAGCCTTAGAGTGCTTAAGGTTATGAAGTTACCAAGAATTGGGACAAAGTCACTTGAAAAGGTGATTATGAGAAAGAAACTTGAAAAGGTAAATCGGGTTGGCCCAACAAAGGTTTGGATAGTACATAGATTGGTTGGAGTATAAATTGAACTCACCAACACATCAACGGAAACCAACATGTGTTTAGAGGTTCCAAAAGGAAATGGGATATAGTGTGACACTGTGTGTTAAAACTATAAAAGTTGTAAGGAAACAACGCTCTAAGTTGAGGATGCACCAACCAAAGAGGCTTTGTGGATATGGATATTCCTTCACAAAAAGGAAATTGGTATACATGGAGAAGATAATTGAAATATTAGAGAGCATCATATCTTTAAGGTTGCTAATTATTCAATAGATCTCTTTATTGATGATCCAATTATTGAATCTATGAGATTAGAGATCAGTAATGAATCTAACTTTGGGAAAAAGTATATTCAATATATGTCATGGGGGCAAGAAAAAGGCAATAGAAAGCCAACAACAAGGAAAGATAAATCATTTTGAGAAAGCAAATGTTTGCTAAGTGTTCAACTTTAAGTTGATCGAACATTGTGGAAACACTAAGGGGGGGAAGGAAGAGAGTGGATTGACTCAGATTAAGTACCCCACCCAACGAAAAATCATAAATACATTTCGGTTTGGAAGAACTATTGAATTCTTTGTAAGTCATGATGACAATTAAGTCATATATTTCATGACCATAAGGATAAGGTATTGGAATTTTTGGAGATAGATAGGGGAAAGGTCAAGGATTATGACCAACTATCACACCATGCAGGTTATATATTTGATTGAAAGATCAAATTGCTACTATTATTGATTCCTTAGAAAAGGATTGGCATGTTACTCAATCATGAAAGGGAAGATCATTTCCTATGGGATACTCAAGGAAAGATCTAGATTACTCATGATTTGGAGTTAATGAGAAAAATTTTGTGCTTGGAAATTAGGCATGCAATTAAATTTGATATCTTTTGAGAACTTGCATACTTGAATGAAGGTCATTACTCGAAATTGGTATCGATGCTCATTAGGAAAGATGGAATGAGCTAAAAATTGGTTTATAATTTTGAAAATATCCAAGGATGGAAGAAATACAAGGTATGGATATCCTAGGATGAATGAGATTTGTCTCCATAAAATATCTAAGAATTATGCTTATGTGGCATGGGTCCACAAGATAGGTTTTCATTTAGTCAAAGAATAGACTATTATGGGATGTGAAAGAACCTATGTACCCAAAGTTTTGGGATATTAAGGAATGAAATAAGTAAATTGATGTCATAATTAGGATATTGGAATGACAAAATTATTGTTGGATAAGGAACCACTATAATTTGGGAAAGGATGGAGTAAGATGTTGTAATTTATGCAACAAGTTATTGTCCAGTGTGCCAGGAAATGAGGACAAGATGTCATCATTGATAGGACATGTGTACTCTCTTGAGATTCCAAAGGGGGAGTGGTAGAACACAGATAATTTAACTTGTCAATGTTAGTAGAACTGACATAATGTTATGGTGGAAAAACTCACCAAGGTAACCAACGCTAGTTGGAAACTTGATTTATAGGATTCTAGTCCTAAGTAATATATTGTGAGAAGTAGTTGCTTGGTATTCCTGATAAGGTTGTCTCAGTTGTGAATGAGAAAATACTGATAAGGTTGTGTAAACCATGACCATCTTGTGAGAAATTCAATTGAATGAATGCTCAATACATTATTATAGCCGAATAGGCAAAAGTGATATACCAAATCTTAAACTATTTGTACAATATTAATAAACTTCTACTATTAAGGTTTGATCCATTATATGGAAAGGAAGGTTGGAAAATCTAATAAGTTGAAAAAGGCTACGAAATAGGGTTAAACTTAATCTACAAAGGTTTTCAACAAGGAATAATAGATCAAAATGATCAAAGAAACCTTTGTTGATACAAAGCTTGAAATATGAAATAGTATCGTTATGTAAGGAATTTGACAGGTGTCCAAGAGCAATGTTATACTCAAGTTGGACAAGTAGTCAAGAGCATCATTGTTATAATTAAGGAAAATGGATGTGTAAGTGATGGATGGACTCAACATCTAAATTGTTTGAAAGTGTAAATACTAAAGGGAAGGATGGGACCCATGGTGTAGTGTGCAATGCACTGACAATCCTTTTCTATTTGGATTATACTAAGGATAAATTTGTGGGAAAATGAGAACATGCTTTCCAGTCACTATAGTATAGGTGTCATGTGTTATTCAAATATTATTGTACATGGGATATACATATGAGATATTGTGAATACAACACATAAGCTCTTTGGGAGAGTAAGTGTGTGTGATGCATATAAGTTCTCCCCATGCATTAGCAAGGACACTTGATGAAAGGTCCTAGAAGGACAAGTTTGCAAAGAGTAATGCTACGAGGGAAGAATGTTTTATGATTCTTACATGAATTGAAAAAATTAAGTATAAACCTTTATTTGACTTTATATATATGTTAAAGTGTTATAGATCATCGGGGATGATAATTCACAAGGGGGGAAGCATGTCACACCCCATCTTGTTATTACTAATTTACTTTTACCTTCACGGGTAAATAGGATGGTAAATGCAATCATAAGTTGATATGCTTGCTAAAAGAATGGAATATGTAAATAGGTATTATGTGAAAGTGTTGATAAATGCTTAATATGGCTTTGAAAGAGTAAATATGTTTACATTGATTTCTATATGAATATGCTAAAGTTATGATGCATATGAATTTATTATGAACATATAACTACCATTGCAAATGTGTTGAGTTGGTTGTAAGGACAGGTTCAAATCCTCTAGGTGGAGGGGAAGTATCACTTAGGAGAAGTGATTGGTCAAATAACCCTAAATGAAACCTATCCGAGCTTACACACACACTCACATTAGAATGGTCGAGTCAAGTTATTATGTTGGGAAATGGTAAGTCATCCTTAGTATTATGTATTGCATTTGTAAGGGTCTTGGTTACTGTTGAATGCATGCTTAGATGATGTTTATCTATTTGAGCTTATGAGTTCTTCCTGATATTATTATGCTTGAATGTATGGTTAAATGAGTATTTGGGATATATATATACTTATGTCAACATACGTGTACGTTTGATATAATGGGATGTCCATACGAGTATGACAACATATGTATAGATATGCATATATTTGTATAAATATTTTATGATGAATATAGTCACATGGTCATAATCACTTCGGACATCGAATGGATTATTTGACTATTAATTGCTAAAGAATATATATATCATGTATATATGTGTATATATATATGCACGCATTAACGTTAATGCTTATTAGAGAAGTGTATATATAATATATATATGTACATGTGTGTATATACACATGTGTTATTATTGTGAATATATCACTTAGTCGTAATCGTTTGATTATCGAATGGATTATGGCTTTATTGCTTTGAACAATAAGAATATATATGTGATTAGATATATGTATATAATATATTATTATTGTTATGTGAATGTTAACTTGTTTGTATTCATTCATGTATTGAATGTATTCATACTTGAATTGACATGGTGTGTGTGTGTGTGATATATATATATATATATATATATATATATATATATATATATATATATATATATACATATATATATGTAGATGTACATATATTAATATATATTTATAAATATATTATTGAGATTGATTAACATATATAATGCTAGATGTCGATTTTATTTAAATGAACATAAACTGATTGTATATAACATATACAAAGCATTTAGAGGTTGAATATAATATATATTGGCATTGAGTAAAGATCAAATTATATGCAATGTATAGCACTGCAATTAAGTCAATATAGCATATACACCTTAGTTAATGCTATGGGATGACATCTTTGACTTAGTAAACAACAATTTACTTTTATATGCTTCATCATAAAGCGATGGAATAGTTTCCAACAACAAAGTAAAATGTAAAATGCATGATAATAATAAAAGTTATAGCAAGGAGAAGAATTGGCCAAAGCATATTTGTGCACCTGAGTGACTCTTCATTCCTTTGCTTTCCGCTAAGCTTAGACTTAGTTGACCTTGTGCATGTTTTGCATTTTGAATGTCGACTAATTCAAGAACTAAAGCTACGTCAAATAGGAAAGTAGGTTCCACACTTGGCACCAAATTTATGAAGTTCTAAATGTTGTAGAAGTCTATTTGGAAACAATTCGATTGTCACCATTTGATCATATGAAGATTGAAATAGTCTTAAGTTGTTGTCAAAACATAGAGGTTGACCTGTAGCTTCTTATGCTAAGTAAAATATTTGATTGATGCCACCTTTTTTGCTGAGTGAAGTGAGTCGACTAGCATGGAGATTTCTATCATTTTGCATGCCTTTTCTATAGGCTGCAATATCTCTTTTTGTTGTATAAATAGAGAGGCATGTTCTCTCATTTGGATGCATTCTATTACACACTAATCTACATTATTCTACAATTGCATTTTGTTGTATTTTGTGAGAGCCTTGAGTATTTTGTGAAGACTTGTATTTGTGTGAGTTATATTTGTGAGAGCATATTGTCAACTTGTGAAGAGAAGTCTTAGTGAAGTATTTCTCTTAGAAAAGCTAAGTGAACCTAGGAAGCTTCTATTGGAAGGATGTGTGTCAAGTCAGGCAATTGGTTCAACGTATTACAGGCATGAGGGTCTATTCTTCTCTTATTTGTCTTTATTTATGAAAGAATTTTGAATGCTTTGTTTGTTACTGCTTGAGAATACCTACATTAGGAATTTATAACATTTGGTTTGGAAAGGAAAAAGAAGTTGATTTATGCTTTTCCATGAAAGTGCTTGTATTTACTTCATAATAGGAGTGTTGGTTTATCAGTGGCATTATATACCTAGAATGATGAAATATGATTAAGAGTAGTGTCCTAATACTCCTATATACCCTATATGTGGATTTAGATAATGATGTTATTTCTATACATAGGTAGAAATACTACATGTATATTATGAAATGTATCAACGTCATGAAGTGACTTGACCTTGTAGCTTATTATGCTAGGGAACCTTGGGAATGATAGGGTTAGCATACAAAAGTGAAGGTATGAAAGATATGATGTGACGTTATGATAACCACATCAAATATTTTTACTTGTATGATCACTTGATCATACTATACTCTCAAATGAAACCCTAGGTTTAAAATAACCTATTTGGGACAAGAAGTTCATTTGATTAAAGAGTGAAACCTTAGGTTGAGATTTACCTACTAAGGGTTGGGAGATGTACTTGAATACTCATTAATACTTGTAGATTGGTAATAACTTGGTTGGGTTGTATGTTTGGTCTTGATTGGAACATATAGGGTTAGAGTAACCTATATAATCAAACTAGTCATTGGTTGATGACTATATCCTAAGATTAGGATCTATCAAGGTTAAAACTCACCTTTGTGATTAAGCTAAATTGCTTAAGTTTATGGAATTCTATATGTTTGGAAACGTAGGAAGGAATTACTTAGTGAGTTAGAGCTACTACTTGATTAATGGTATTACACTCTTAAATATGAAGTTATAGTATTGACACGAGTAGACTATTTGTTTAAATCCTTTTAATTAAGGAGATTGTACTCTTGAATGGAGTCATCTATTTCTATGATGATTCATCGATTGAGGTCATTCATTGATAAGGTTATACTCTTAATAAGTATCACTTATTATGTGATATTTTATTGAATGGAGTCAGTTATTTAATCTATGATGAGGCTTATATAGCTATACTCTATATTATAAAGATATACCCAGGACTAGATTGTCTTTTAAGAGAATAGCTTTTTTATGCAAAGATAAGAGCATATGTTATACTTGGGATAGGAATATCCATGGAAGGGGTAACTAGTGCTTAGGCTTATTGGTAGAGATACCATTTTATTTTGGGAAAAAGGGGAGTAGGTTATTTCTGGGGTTAAATATTACCCATTGGAGGAAATTCCCTAAACATAGTATATGAACAGTCATAATCCTTGAACTGAGCTATGATAGTGTATGTGAATGAGATGACTTCCACTCAAAGTAATAGGTCAGAATACTTTAGCCAAAGTAGTGTAAGTAGCCATTGTTTACACTACCAGTTTAGTGTGTTCCATTTATGCATTCTAGTTCAGTATTTTCATACTCATATGGAAGATGAATGTGTGATTAGTTTATGGTTTGTAGTACACAACACTAAGCTCAAATAGGCTATTGTTATGGGATTTACCAACTAATCTCTTCGTCAAAGGGTAGGGCCATCTTGTCATGTGTGATAGATGTATGGGGGACTGCATTTGAGTCCATGGTTGGCGAAAAATCGCTTGAGTGATGTTTCTCCTTGTTAGTTGGTGGTCGAGGTTTGTGTATGATTGCACTAGTATTGGAGACACCTAGATTGTTTGAACCCGCAAGCGAGGACATCCAAAATGTATGTGCCAATGTGGTGACATCAAGACCAATTGTATATCTATTGCCAAATGAAGCTCATAAGAGATATGTATGTATCATGTACCCATTTACATGGAAGGATGTAATCTTGAATAACTTGAGTTTACTCAATATGATATCTATGTTTTAGAAAGTTTTGTGAAATTACGTTGGAATGCATAGGAAGTTTCAAATAGTGTTTATATCAAATGTGCATGTAATTTACATTATGGAAAAGAAAAAAAATATTTCTATATTATGACATCAAGGTTTATGCACGAGGTTAAAATTTGGAAATTTTATTGAGCAGAATACTGGGGTTGTTACAACTCTAGCCTCACGGTACCCGATACCCGGTAATTTCAAATGATGAATTACTTCAAGACTTCCTTTTAACTTTAACTTCTAGTGATCCCTTTTTTTGACCAACACCTACCATAAGTGTTAATTTTTCACTTGGGTCCCCAAGCTTATATCTTGGGGCGTGTGGTGAGACCACACAACAAATTGCAACCAATAAAACCAAATTTTAAAAAATCCCAAGGTCAGGTCATTCACTATAAATTATAACTTATGCATATTTTCTAACAGTAACTCCTTACCTTTACCTGAATCCTGGCATAAAGATTATAAAATTTCTTTCGAAAAGTATTAGTGTGTGCTTTGATTAATTCCAGTCTCCAAAACTTGGTGAAAAAAGTAGTTCATTGACATTGAACTACATAATTTAGTAATCATCCAAAGCGAACCTTAGATAGAGCCTTGCTACTAGCCAGGCGTCCATATCCCCAAAAAGGTTATCTCTGTAATTCCCCCAAACATAGCTCTACTGTCGGCCATGCATCTATAGCCTTGGTAGAGATATTTGGATAGCCTAAAGAGTTGAATTTTCTCTTTGATATTCCTTTGATATTCATTTTTTAATTTTTCATTTGATATTTCTTTGTAAGCTCATTTTCTTCAACTTGCAAGCAATGAAGCTTGCTATTAGGTTGGGAATTACTATGGTAGTGAAGGTTACATCTTGAATTTTCATTCAATGCAAATCCCTTCATCATTTCACCAATTCCCAAAAACTTAGTTAATTATTCCCTATATGTGCAACTTTTCAGCTAAATTTTACCACCCTTATGCCAAATTCTAGCTAACTGTAATTCACTATCTATCCAAAAAATATGCATAAGTTAAAACTTAGCAACAAGTTGTCAAATCACCAAATTAATTCTAAATTTAGAAATACAGGTTACCACCCTTCCATTTTAAATTTTATGGCTATCGCTAAAATAAACTTGGCCAACAATTTCAATTTTGATGGTGTTGCACCAACATTAATGCATCAGAGTTTTCATGATTACACTTAAGTCCAACCATCATACTTTGCATTTATTTCGCATGCCTTGACACACACGTATTACTTCCTTCAAATTCTCTACATGCTGACATGTGCCACCTCCCTAGCTTAATTTCCCTTTTTGAAACATGCACACATAGACATTTTCATGATTAATACAACTCGATAAAATGAATTGAAATGACCATCATTAAATTTTGAAATCCTCAATTTGCTCGATTTGTGATATTCATACTACAAAACTTCGAAGCAATGGTCACCAATTTTGTGAGAATTTATTTGATTTAACCCTTAATCCTGGAGAAAAGTGTCATGTTGCCACCTCAACTTGCATTTTCCAAGATTTCTATCCAAGCAACTAGATGTACTATGAATTTCTCACGACTTTCTATAAATTTCACACTTCTCCTTCAAATTCTTCACTTCTTATTTCCTTCTTTAATTTTCTTTCTTTTTTGCTTTGCTTGTGCTTTGTTGCTTCCAGGCTTATGGATACTCCCATCTACCTAACTTGCATTTGCCACCAAAATGGATTCCATGGTCAAATCATGACCCAAAGGATCATAAAGGTTTTCTTTCTCACGACTCTGATCACAAAATCAAACTTGCGCTTAATCCTTAGGGAAGCTTATGTGAATTTCAGAGCATACTATAGGTTGAATTTGAACTTGGCTTCATAGTTCATGGTCTCACTACTGGATCTTGGCCTTTCTATTGCTAAAGTTCGTGAAGCTGCAAGCATGATAGTGTGGCCTGAATTTATGGGGAATTTGGACTATGTCCTCTCTGTTGCTCACCCGACCATACATAAAGCATGTATTTACTCTGCATGGTTTTATATTTTCAATTTACCGAGTGAAAAGTTTTAAAGGAAAATCTCTCATGTGCTTTAAATTAAGTAGAATTCATTAATGTCGAGAACAAACTAGAAGGAAAAAAAAAACTACAAAAGAAAATTACCCTAACTAACTAGAATTTACCCTAATTAAACGACTAACCCTAACTAGGAAATTTACCCTAATTTATACTATTATTTTTATAGTGTTTTTTGTATAAATTATAGTAGGCTTGTCTTTAAATTCATTTGAATACACTTCAAATATCCTATTGTAACAATGAATTAGCTTAAATTTTCTGCGTTTGACAAATGTAAATTCAAATGTGTACTTACCAAGAATTGGCTCACATGTATGAAAATGACCTCATTAAAATTCAACTGCACACATCTTTGTTGGTTCCTCAATACTTTATCTTCTTCCAATCCAGGTTCATGGTTTTCCCTTTCACTTTGCTTTCCTCCATGAATGACTGTACTCATTTCTTGATTCAATTTCTCTCAGAGATTTCTCAAGTCCTTGGTCCTATCTTTAACCTTAACATCACTATCCATTTCATTAGACCAAGTATTAACATGATTTACACTATCATCAGAAAGAGAGAAAGTAAAAACTTGATACTTTGTTCTTTGCATAAAATCAAGGATTTCTTCCCTTTTAGATTGTGGATTCATAGTTAGAGGCAAAATCAAGGATTGTTCTTTGTTCTTTTGCATAAAATCAAGGATTTATTCCCTTTTAGATTGTGGATTCATAGTTAGAGGCAAAAAGCACACGTTTCCCGCTCGTTTTCTTTGCTCTTTCTCTTCGTTGTCACCCTCCACGTGGGAGAAGATTAGTGACTCATCACTTTCACATTCATGCTTTATACATGTTTCTAATTCTTGATCACTTTGCTTATTTTCTTACAAAATTTTAGGAATTTCTTCATGACAATTATGGTTAGTGGATCCGTTTGATTTAATAGTTAATTTTTTACTATTTCCACTCTCACTAGGGTTAGGCATCTCTTCAAAATCCAAACTTCTTTTCCTTAACGGTTCCTTTCTTCTAGTAGTTAGAGACCCTTTCCTTAATGGAATCACATTATAAAGTGGCCTAATTTACCCTAGTTAAATAAAATTTCACAATCCAGTTCACCATGATTGGTTGTATCATGAATTCTACACTCAGTAACCCTACCAAAGGTGAAAAAACTCAAGGGATAGAGCCTCTAATTAAGGATTTTCCAGAGCTTATCAACTTCCATTTTACTTTCCATAACTAGCTTGCTTAAACTTTTTTCTTCACAAGCAAAAAAAGCTCTAACCCAAAACTGAGACAATAATACCGATTTTGAAGAAGACTAGAGGGGTCCTCCTTCTAGCACCAATTCTATTGATGACAATGTTAGTAGATGAACACACCAATAGTTCAAATAAATCCTCATAGACACACCACGAGAACCTATCTTACTTGAAAGATTGCACTAGGACAACATAAATCTTAGGCTAACTTAGCTTAATCCCGAGGCTCGTTTATATCAGGTCTTGACTTCACTAGGTTTGCATCATGGTTCATTGTGATAATGTTGCTAATCATGAGGGGTAAACGGTTTTTCCAGTCCTCAAAGGAATCATAAAGATAAGAAAAATATACTCTCAGTTCAATCATTTAACAACTTCATGAAATCGACAAATTTGTAATAGCATTTCTTGAACTTCAAATAACTTGCATTTATCCAAGTAGATTTAGCTTTAAGCATTCAACAATATCATGGAATCAAAATATTTGCAATAAAACTCCATGTATTCATCTCTTTTTTGGAACACTTTTTGAAATTTAATATCTATTCTAAAATAAAGCATAAAAATTTACTGAAAAGTAAAATTTGTCCAAGGTATTATCCACGCATGCCTCAAGAAATAACCAAAGAAAAGAAAACCTTTCCATACATGTCACTAGATTGCTTCATAGATAGGCATAGAATGATGCGATATTTTAAAGAAAAGGGGGACCATTTACCACCAGATAGTGTTAGTATGCACCCTTAAATGACACAACACAGTTTTATCTGATAGGAACAAACAATCAAATAAGATTTCATATCAGAAAATAGCTTTAAAATTGGCTCGAATATTGATTAACTTCTAATGAAACATACAAGTTTTTAATCTAGAATGGAACAGAAAATAGGAAGAAGAACAAAACTTGAAAAAATTTTGGTTCTCTAATATTCACAAATTTTGAAATTAACTTAAAATGGAACATCTATTAGCCTTTTATAAGAAAAAGATGCTCGAGAAATTTGATCAACACATGAGAGGGAATCCAAGGGATGAATAACAATAAGGCATGTGGAATATGACAACTACCAAGAGAAATGTTGAATAATTCAACGGATGTCAACCTTCTTCAACACTTTAAAATCTTTTGGGATCTCCATCTTTAATATAATCAGGACATTAACTTGGAGCCAAGTAGATTTTTCAAACAAAATGTAGGAACTTCCTCTATCATAAATTCAAAATGATTAGGTGGAACTCAATAGAGATATCCCAATGGACACCAACACTTTGTTCCTACACTTAGGTTTAGACTCAGACATAACACACTTGAAGGTAAATTACCCCAGATCCAGGTACTCCCCTTCGTCATGTGCGTAATACCAGGTTTCTCAGTATTTCGATATCTCAAGCTCCTCCTTCACATGGACTCCCAAAGTGTTACCTGGTTATGCCACTACTCGTAATCCAAATTTGTCTAACCATTCGTACCTAAATATTACATCACAATTTGTTCCTCCTGCACATACAAATTCCAAATATTAATCCCTTCTTTAATTTACATTCATAAAACTCTCATGAAAATAAAACCATCATTAATAAATCATCATTTTAAAAAAAAATAAAAAAATAACACACTTTTAAATACATCCTCACGTAATCAACCTTTTAGGCGGGTTACCGGATATTTTGAACTCCTGGGCAAACTTAGACAATTAACCTTTTAACATGCATTGTTACCCAATACCCAATACCTGACAACTTCAGCCTCTTATTGGAAAAAAAATTTCTCGAATCTCAGTCATTACCAAAACCTTCACATTACCTAGGCTTTGACTTCCAGACCGCAACATTTACCAAACCTTACATTAACATTTCAACCATGCTGGCCTCTTGGTACCCAGTAATTTCAAATCATGAATTACTTCAAGACTTCCTTTTAACTTTAACTTCCAATGATCCTTTTTGTCAACAAGAACCTACCATAAGCATTAATTTTTCACTTGGGTCCCCAAGCTTACAGCCTTGGGGTGTGTTGTAAGACCACACAACAAGTTTTTTAATAGATTTTTACTCATTCATCGAATCTTGAAATGGATTAATTTTTTTTAAAGTAGACTTCATTCTACAAGTAATGAAAAACTAATTTTTTATTAGTTTTCAAAAAAATTAGGGGGGAGCATGCTCAAATTTTAGCTTTTCAGGATGTGTCCACTTTGAAAATTCATAAAATATTATATATTCATTAAAAAAATAGTTGAAATAACAAGGATAAACTACATGGTGTTAACTAATTTCTCATCATTTAGATTTTGAAATTCTAAAAAAAGTTAACAAAAAAGGTAGGGGCCCACAGACGCTATGCTTCTTATTTTTACAAAAACAGGACCACTTTTGAGCCTCCCTTTTGAAACATTTAATATTCATTATTTTCAAAAAAAAAAAGTAGCTTAGAAAGTAGACTCAGAGCACTTCAACTTTTGTTCTTGTTGCATCTTCAAATTTTGAGCATAACTATCTTCATTTTCTCGTGAACATTAGACTTTCTGATTTTAGAAAAAAAAAAAAAAAGTGGCATCTTAAGAACCATTTTTGTGTCACAACTTGGTGCACTTACCATGCAGTGTAGATACATAGTTGTGATGCATAGACTAATAGATGCAATGCACAAGTTTTTTCAAAAATATGACCATTAAGGAACCCTAGTCTTGATTAGTTTTTTTATTTTAGTTGTGATTCAATTTAAGAAAACACAAAAAATAGTTTTTGATAAGTTATTAGTTATAAGTTTTGATAGTTTGTGTCAATGATATGGCCCTAAGGCCAATTGTTTACACTTGGTAATAACAAGACTCAAAACATTCACAACTTAATTTATAATAGAACAGGTGTGTAATATTTAAGTAGGCCCACCTCCCATTAAAGGGGAAAATTTACTTAGAAAGATTGGGTAGTGAAACAGTTGAGACAATTATTTTCAAAACCTTATCTATATAAAGGCAGATAGTAGATGTCCAGTGACACAGGGTCATCAATAGACACCATGAGCACACCTTCTTTCTCTTCTTGAGAGGCTATTGCTAGCAACTCAACAAGATCTATATTGACCTAAGAAAGTACATGGTGAGTAGCTTTAGGGTATGATCCACATCCCTTGCAACACTATAATATTTATTTGAATGTACTTTATTTTTTTTTAAAAGAGGGGTAAATGCTTTTGACCTGGAGCTACGAACTGGTGAGGTCACAAATGGGGGACCTCATCCCCAATATGAATTCTCAACAATTACACCCCAATGGGGTTTGAACCTTGATGGAAAGAATAACAACACAACAATTCAACCATCACACCATGCCACTATTGGCATATTCGAATGGACTTCAAGGCCTCTACAAAAAAGGTTTTTAGTGGGTGGAACTATGTGAACACCATCAACCTCTCAAACGTCTCCTCAGGCTTTGAAAAACCATAAGCCCCTAGCAAAAGACTAGAGCACTACATGCATGGATTGAACTACAACTTTCACTCTCATCCAATTTCTATAACACACCATAAAACGTCGCTTGAGGTTGATCCCTTGGATTCTCAATAAAAATATATCCCAAGGCATGCCTCCTACTTAAAAAAGTGGAATTTTTTTGTGTTATAATTTCTTGTCACCTAGGATTGCACGAGGTGCGTAAGGGGAGATGATACTTTAAAACAATACCTACTTTTAGTGGATTGACAACATGTGTGCAAGCACACCAAATACAATATACAATTATTTGTTTTATGTACACCAAAGTAAATGTGTGATTGGTATGTTAATTTTATAGCACTAAGTGAAGTATTGCATGTTCAAGCACACTGTTAATTTTAAATCCATATATTGCAAAGTGAGGATTGTATTGTTCTTTTTAAGAGCATTAAAACTAAATGTTTGAGATTGTGTTCATTTTAAGCACTAAAACCAAATGTTTCAGATCATGTTTATTTTAAGCACTAAAAATAAATGTGTGAGATAATCTAAGAGATTGCCACAAGCTAGAAACAAAAAGATTAGTAACACAAAAAACATTACCCTATTGAAAAATCAGAAAACAACAAAGTATAAATCAACATTTTACCTTTCTTTATGTAATAATCACTTGTGGTGTAGGGTTAATTGATGAATGTGGTACAAAAAGAATTGAATGTGGTGTAGGATGAAGCAGATGAAGTGGATAGAGAGTTAATTGCAGTGTAGAAAGACTCAGATGTAGTGCACAAGGAGTCGATTACGGTGTAGGCTTCAACATTTGTGGTAGATTGGTTTGATCCTACAAAAATTGAAAAATAACAGTGACAGATATGGCTTAAAAATTTTTGTATGCATCACACAAGTGAGTAGATGCACTGAAAGGCATGTCGACTGAGGTGCAGGACTCAATGAATGTGTTGCTACTTTTTATGATTAAATTGCACTTCTTGTAGCTTCAAAAAATCTAAATTTCACATAGAAATTGTTAATTACGTGAGTTTCACGTCGAGTTCACCAAAATGTAAATAAAAAAATTGACATTCATTCATTAGAGAAATAAGGAATCAAAGCAAATAACCACAATTTGCAATCCTATACTCAAATATGATCCAATTTAATCAATAGAAAATGTGTAACATGGATAAAATTATATTCAAATAAATGATACCTTTACCTTTCCCATGTTGTTATGGATTACTTTCATTGCTCTTCTTAGTTTGATTTTTCTCTTAGAAATTGGTATGCTCTTTCGCCTTAAGCTTCAAGTGTATGTGATGATCACAATGATGTAAACACCAAAGTTTTGTGGTTAGCCACAACGTGCTATGAAGGATTGCTTTTATAAAAATGGTTCATTCAGATGAACAATCTAGATTCAAAGATGAAAGATGAACATCAACGGTCAAGGATTGTTGAGAGGAATTGATTAGGGAGTTAACTGACTCGATTGATTTAATCAAGGAAATTGATTGGTCAATCAATGGAATTTGTTTGTTTAATTTATGGGATTGATTTATTAGCCAATGGATTCAAGAATGATTAGTCAATGGAATTGATTGATTAGTCAATGTTGTTGAAAATTGAGGTGTTTATGTAGTTTAATACTTTGCAAAACTTTAAGATTGCATATCTAAATATGCTTTCCTTTGTTACAAATTCTTTGTGGGTGATTATCTGATTAATTCATTTTATCATTTGTAGAGTGAAGACAAAATTTGTAGAAGAATTAGACAAGATATTAGAAAGATACACAAGCATATACCATGGAGAAACCCTTTCAAGAAAAAAACTCCACCAAGAATCAATGTATTATTCAATCTTTGAAGTACATTACAATAGCTCCAATTCTTGCTTGAGAATGCTTCTTTTTCCTTCACCAAATATTCTTCACAACCTACAATAAAACTAATAATAACTCTCTTCAAATTGCTTGAGATAAATAGGCATTAAACAACTTTGTAAACTCAACATGAGTTACAATTACAATGCTCAAGCCCTATCCCTAAAAGGTATGCCCATCTCTTGAAAGTAGAGTTATGTCGTGAAGAGCAATGTAAAATCCTCATCTTCATGTATTTGGCTATCCCAAATTGAAGTAGCAACTCAACCTTCATTTTGTAAATATCTTCAAGGCTTCATCCTCAAAGTAGGCACCCAAGAGAGGGCCCACTTAACTCAACCTTTTGAAATATCTCAACCTGCAAAGGAGTTCATTCAAAGAAGCCAACTTGGGTGCCCAAGTTGGGTCCAAGTCATTTCTTGTTAACTAAAACATTTCTCAACACCATTCATGCAAGAATGGTCATACCCTGTTAACTAAAGGTAGTCCTTGTTATCTATCATGCAACTCAAGTTATTAGCATGCATTCCAAGTTAACTAAAGTCAACTAGCACACAACTAAAACTAACTGAAGATAACTAAACCATAACTGAACTGAACTAAATGAAACTGAACTAAATTGATTATGAACTAATTTGAACTGAACTAAACTGAACTCCATGCATGCAAACATCAAACCCTAACTCCTAGGATCTTTACATGCATTCAGAAGTGTTATCTCTTACTTTGAATAGTTAACTAAACTCAAGGTGAGTTTCACCTACCATGTGGGTGCCCCATGTGCCCCTATTATTTAGGAACTCAAAATGGATGCCCTCACATGCTCCTAACATTTAGAATTAATTGCAAATGTTAATTAACATGATTATTTCATCAAATATTAATCTCTTCCTAATCCTAGTGTTGATGAACACATTCCAAGGACTTAGGAGATACATGAAATAAATAATGCTTAGGATTGCAATTAAATGGCATCCTATTTCCAACATTCTCCTTCTTGACATTATGCATTGCAATTATTCTAAACGAGGAATAATAATTTTAAATCAAGTACAGGACTCAAGGCAAATGGCCTTCCTACACCAACTAATCAATCCATGCCAACTTCAAATGCAACCTACATAATCATGAAGCTCCAAGAAAATTATTAAAACCAAGAGAACTTATCTGTAGGAACTGGTTTTAGGCTTCATAAGATAACCTGTAGCATTAATTAAAGTGTCAACTTTTCTCAATTAATACCTTCCCACTTTCAACCATTTCTCGCATAAAGTGATATTGAATATCAACATGCTTAGTACGAGTATGATACATAGGATTTTTTGGCTAAACACATAGCACTCTAACTATCACATTCAAGTTTAACTTACTTGCAATTAAAACCAATACCTTTCCCAAGTCTCTATAACCAAATTTCCTTTTCGAAGGCATGTGTAACCATCGAGTGTGTTCAACTCACGTTCAACCAAGGTGTAGGCTCCTTGGTCTCTTCTGTTGGAATTTTTTTTCTTGCTAGTAACCATTTCAACACATGTCTCTAGCCATAAGAGAACTCAAGCCTCACCTATTTCTCCACGTATCCATGAGGACTTGTAACCAACCATCCATGCCAAACTCCAAATGCAACATAACACTATCATGAAGTAATCAAGCAAATGATTAATGTACCCAATACATAAGAGAACTACACAAGATCAATGTCAAAGCTCCAATCTTGAACATAAACATGACATCCATGATCTAACCATCTCCTCTTAGGAGATCACATGCACCATAACATACATCCTGGTCTCAAGAGAACATGTAATATGCCAAACTCCAATCTAGAATCAAGAGTAAACCATGACATAATAGCAACCACCCTAAACTAATAAAAAATCATATCAACAATTGCATGAAGATAACCTTACCAATGATGCATCCATGTCACTACCAACAACTCCCACTGAACTATGGTATCGAGTCACACATGGCATCGTGACTACCATCCTCTCTATGAAGATCACTCTGAAACATGAAGCAAAGAATTATCACAAACTATATTAGCTGAAATAACCAATGCATCATTACTGTCATTCGAGGACTCCTTTGTAGAAGAATCACAACTCTCTTTATTGTTCTTACAATTCTTCTTCACATGTCCTGGTTTCCCATAGTTCCAACAAATTACCTTACTCTTACTAGGGGTTTTAGACCGTCCTTTAGACTTACCCTTTCCTTCCTTGTCTCCCTTAGGTTTTGTTTTCTTAGGCCTACCTTTTACAAACAAGGCATCTTGGATTCCCTCTTTAGACTTCCTCCTCATCTCCTCTGATAGGAGAGTAGGAATTGTATTGTCCATCTTAGGATCTGCACCACTACCACTGATAGCAACAATTAGATTTTCCCAAGACTCTAGTAAAGAACAAAGTAACAAAATGCATTTATCTTCATCTTCTAGCTTTACATCTATAGATGCTAACTGACTTAGAATCAAATTAAAAGCATTCAAATGATTTGCAACAGAATCACCTTCTTTCATCTATAAAGAATACAACTGTCTTTTCAGATACAACTTACTAGTAAGACTTTTAGTTTGATAAATATCACCTATTCTCTTCCACAACTTATATGCAGTAGTTTCTTTTGAAACATTCAAGAGAACAACATCAATAAGACATAGTCTTATGGTCTCTCTTGCCTTCTTATCAAGCTTCTAAGCCCAATCCTCATCCGACATCATTGTAGGTGACTTTGTCTCATTACCAACAGGTAACCACTAATCTCTCTCTTCAAGGAGATCCTCCATTTTAGTTTCCACATCTCATAATTAGATCCATTGAACCTTTCAATTTCTAAACGAGAATTCAAACTCATTGTAACAAACTTATTTTCCAAAATCAACAATAACAAAAATAAGAAAAGTTCCCACTAAGCCAAAAAACCTCCAATCTTTTAAGAGAAAGGCATCCCAATACTCTACCCAACCTCAACTCTTATACCAAATGATAAAAAATGAGGTGTTTATGTAGCTTAATACTTTGTAAAACTTTAAGATTGCTAATCTAAATATGCTTTCCTTTGTTACAAATTATTTGTGGGTGATACTCTAATTAATTGAGGTGTTCAGGAAGATTAATGATAATTAGGACAAAATTAAATAAATAGGATTTATTTAATTAATCATAAAGGGTGAACAAATGAATTAATTAAATAACGTCAAGTCACTTAATTAATAACAAAATATGGTATTTGATGATAATTAAATAATAAGGTATTATTTAATAATTAGGAGAAAAGGGTGAAAATTAGTAAAAAGGTGTTACTCGTAGACTAGGATAATTTTGGGTATCTACAACAACTTGTTACACACATCATACATTATATTACACATAGAACATTAATTAAGTCATAGTTGGACATGCCCTTTCTTTGAGGGTTCACAAATAATTAATAAATCAAATGTTAGAATCATAAGGTATATGACACACCTATCCTAACATTCTTCCACTTTTCACATACCTTGTAAGAGAAAAATGGAAACACCAAAACTATACACTATCTATGATGGGCTTCTTGTTAATGGGGATGGGGGTGTTGAGCCCCTTAAAGAAAGAGCAAAGGAAAAATTGAAACCACCCTCAATTTAGATGGATAAAATTGAATTTTGATGAAGATTTGGAAGGAAATCCTAGCTCTTTAGTAGCTAGATGCATCATTCATGATTGGATGAGAGCCATAGTATGCAGAGTATCAAAATAGCTTGATTATGTCACTAAGAATGAAGTGGAGTATAGACTTTATTCTTGGTTCTAAAAATATGTTCAAATTTGAAAAAAAGATGAAGGTCAAGATTGAGGGAGACTCCTCATTGACAAATCAATGCAGTAAGATCCAAAAACCTCCATGGGTGGAAACTAAATTCAATACTTTCTACAATTCAAAGTGAACTACTAAATTTGGAAGAATTAACTCGCAACCATGGGTATAGGGAAGAGAACATGGAAGTAGATTAATTGGCTAACATGGGTATTAATAGAGATGATGACCTAGTGTATGAAGTACTAGAGCATGATTACTCTGATACTAGTGAAGGATGGTAGAAAAGGCAAAGTATTTTGTTTTTTATTGGAATAAGAACATTTTATTAAACAAAAAAAATAAGAGTACAACAAAACTAAAGAACAACAATGAAGCTGGAGATAAGAAGAACAACTTGACAATAAGAAAGAAATAGAAGGAAATCCTCTACAATACACTACATTTAAGCTGCTCAAATCTATCTACAAAAAATGAAAACTAAAACTTTGTGTTAATGAGGACATATGGGAAAAAGATGCATAATAAAACATTAATATCAATAGTTCACTTCCACTTTACTCATGTGTTTACCCATACACAAAGTCTATTAATTAGACTAAACAAAATGCCTCTACATTGCAAAATTTTCTCAAAAAATTGGTTTCTTGAGATGGACACACCTATCCACCTTGTTTCTTGTTAGCTCTAAATGGATTTCCTAGGAAATATCATGGAGAGGTGATTGCAATGTGTCTTTAATACATTTCATAGCCTCATATTATTCATGGCCTAGTGGGTTTTAGGGGAGGAATTTTGCGAGTCGATCATAGGTACTAGGTTAATTTAGATATAACATATATGTTTATGGATTCTTTGTTATATTTGGGTGAATTGGAAGAGGCGGTGAAGCAATTGGCCATGACATTGGCGAAGAGGTAGTTCTTGGGTAACTTGAACAATGCCTTAGAGGTAGGCATATATAGCAATGGGGTTCCAATGCCCTCATAATTTTCTAAACTTATGACTCATAGGGACTTGGGAGAGTAGTATTAATTTGTCTTTTCCAATAGTACCTTTTTAGTTTTGGTACATCAACTTAAGGCTTCCAAGGGTGTGGAGCTTTTGAAGAAGATATCAAGTATCATTGATTTAGAGGGCCTAGATATTTTGGTTATTCATATCAACAATTTCTTCAATGAGTCTCTAGTAGTTTCTCAGTGAAAAAATTATGTATGCTCTATTATGTAGTTATGAATCTATTTAAAGGATATAATTGATAAATTTATATCGTAATTGCAATAGGGATTATATTTAAGGTTTAATATGCCACTAGTTTTTGGGTAGTTTTAGTGGAATATGTATGGGATATTCATATTTCTATAGCATTTTTTTTAATAGAAGTTGAAAGGGAAAATCAAAATTTTGCTACCCAAATCTATGTAAATGAATTTTATTATTAATAGAATGGAAGCAACCCACATGTTGCATTTTACCAAACAAAAAAGCTATCTATGAGGGGTCAAGAGGCCTATAGATTCATCACACTACCAAACCTTCCTCATGATCATAGGATTCTTCAATGCATGCATGATATTCTATAGTTAACCCTATTTGAGAATCTAGAATTCTAGCTTGTGCTTGACCTTAAAAAGTAGGACAACTATCTAAACATTTCCCAAATATACTAGACTCATTTAATAATTTAATCATGTGAGGAATTTATTCATCAATTGTAAATTTAAGGGAACTTTTAAGCTCCTCTAATTCAAGGTTTGACATTTCATCGTTATATCTTTAATATAACTAGATAGAGATTTTTCCTTGCCACTTTGATCTATAATCTAATTATTTACCTTCTAAGTATCTTCCTCATTAGCATCTAAATCCAACATGGTATAAACATACATAATATTTTTTACATCATCATCAAAAGAGGCCACACAATACTACAATCATTTTTTATTGCTCTCTTCATTTTGAATTATGAGTAATTCATTTTCATGAACCTACAATAGTAACTTCAAAACTAACCAAAATCTACAATAAACCAATAAATGAGATCTAAATAATTAATATATAATGAAATACACCCACCTATTAGAATATAAGAAAATTAATGATATGAATTGTAAAAAAAATTAGTCCCATCTTATTTAAAAATATTATCAACGTATACAAATGAAATCTTCTCACTAATTAAGAAATAATAAGAGGAGAAAAAGGTAAAGAATGGACAAAATTTCACCTTTAAATCCATCACTACTATCAATTATAGAATTGAGAAGATAAAGAAACTCACATGCAACCAAAATTAGAGTCATGGAGATCCTACGTAAATGCATCCCAATTTATAGGAATTCTATAAATCTTGCTCACTTTTGCATCACTTAGCAAACATCCCTTAAGCATGCAATTTTCTTTTGGTTATTTTTTTAACAAAGTTTCAAAATAAGCCACCCAAATAGAGCTTTATATTGTCATTCCTAAGTGAAAATTGATATGATTATCCTTATTTCAAGAAGGCAAACAACATATTAAAGAAAAGAAGACAATTTTACCTTTTACAAAAAATCCTACATCATTAAAACCTTACAAACTATGAATCAATGCTTGAAAAACAATCATCCTCCATTGATAGACTCATTAAATACTCTAATAATTATGACATATATCTATAAAATTATTATAAAAATACATCAAACTAGGTAAATATTTAAAATCCTACATTGGATATGTGTTTGTTTTGACTTTTTTGCAGTATACAAAATAATAAATTGAAGCAAGAAAAAAGGGGTCAATTTTAATATCAAAAGTAGTTCAAAATAACTCAAAATTCATCAAAAACTCATGAACCCTCGGATAGATGATTCCATCCACATTTTGGATTTAGACATATTTAAAAAATATTAAATATGTAAATACTCGATCAAGTGCAAAGTCTCTTGGAATATAAAAAATGAAGCAAGTAAAGCTTAGTTTTTGATCGTAGGGTGATCTTTTTTGTGATAAGTATTTCCAAAAGAAGAAAAACATGTAAGGATAATGCATTTGTGAATTAAAGTAAAACAAAAGGACAACCCCTTAACACATGCACCCCCATTATTCCCTTAACACTTTTAGTTGAATAATGCATGTCCACAACAAAACCATGGATGTTACCTAAATAATCCATAGTTGTGTATGAGAAGGTAGGGAGCTACCAAATGCTCAAATTTCTTAGTCTTTGAATTTGCTTTGTCACAAAGCATTTCAACCCCATTATTTGTCTTATGATTCCCTTACTATTCTTCTCTTCTTTGTCTATTATTAAAATATTTTCTTGTAATCCAACGTGAAGGCGATATTTTGACTGGTAATTTAGATTGTGCATGAACTAGATCTATCTTTTTATAGAAATTGCTAGTTACGATGAAGTTTAATTTCTTTGGATAATTTTATTTGCATTATCACAAAAAAAAAATATTTGAGAAAAATTAATGAAAATTATATGATTTTATTTGAATACTAAAAAATTTGATTAAAATTTTAAGATTTATAAAAAAAATTATAACTTATTGATCAAAATATATTAATTTTAATATATTTATATTTCATTTACACTCAACTTTATGCTTATTTTATTTTTATTATTCTTAATTTTTTGAGTTAATATATTCATCCATTATAAAAGATTACAAAATTTTATTAATATTTAAAATATTTTTTATTAATATTAAATTTACTTGTAGACAAGAAGGGACCATATAGTATAGTTGAGTCTATTAGTTATAATCTAGTCAAAAGCACACCAAAACTTATTATTGAATGTCTTTATCTTGACTGAATATGTGAAGGTTTCCATCATGAAAGATATGACCAATTAAATGATTTGATGAAAAATATATTTTTTTTACTTAATTTTAAATTAATATTTAAAAAAAATTATTGCACATATTTATGAAGTTAGAACTTCCAATTTAATTAAGTGAAATGAATCCTTCAATTTTTAACATTAAATTAAAAAAATTCTAAATATTTATCTCAAAAAACTATATTTTTAACATAAAATTACCGAAAAACTCTAGTTTACTAAAAACTTTTCTTGAGAATTTAAAAGAAAAAACCAAAGATTAAAAAGGCCCTTTATTTCAGCTGATGAAAACTCTGTGCTCAGACAATGCCCCACATAGCACGCTCCAAAGTAATACGGGGATGGATTGGAGCCGGCTTCGATACCCACTAATTTTGTGATAGAGAAATTTAGGAGAAAATTATTAGTCACTGGGTGTGGATTCGAGCCGGGTTCGATCCGAGTCACTGGGCGAAAACTCTATGATCCCCTTCACCTTGGCCGCGTGCAAAATCAAGATTACCGTGGCCGCTTAACAATTATAACTGTTAATCTGATCCACGGTTTAACTTCCAAGTGATAGAAAGAGAGGAGTAGCAGAGCAGTGGGAATGCGAATGGGAGCCAATGCATCTCAGCCTCAGCCCAATTCATCAGCTGGAGTTGGAGCTGATCCAATTCCAGGAGATCTGCCCCACATTTCTTACACTGAAAAGGTCAGATCTCATGCCCACGCATTGCTTTCTGCTTTATCGATCTGCATTGATTTGATATTGTTTCGATTTGATCAGTTAAGCATTTTCTGAGAATGAAAATCTAGAGATCTATACATCTTGACAATGCATGTTTACAGGTGTTGGAGGAGAAGGAGCTGCAATTGAAGAAGTATGCAATTCTCTTCACCTCAGCTAACCTAGCTTTTGCTACAGAATGTTAGTTGCCATTTCTACAGAATGCAATTTGCTATGTAAAGTTAGAGGTAGTTTATCAACGAAATTAGCATTCATTACAAGTTTTCTGAAAAATTCTCCAGCAGAGGCAGTTTATAAATTTGTTTTTAGTTTGAAAATAGTAATAAATTCATTTTGTAAAGAGTTTTAACTTTTAATGAAATGTGTCAAGTCCCAGCTCAATGTCTCAAATTAGCTGCCAAAAGAAATGTAGAATGGAATTATTAACATGCCGGAAGGCAACACTTTGTTCAGTCAGAGGCAATGAAATGCATGATAATTCAGTGTAAGGCCTTAAACAGAGGCTGCACTGGCGGACGCAGAAGCGCTGCGGCTTGGATGATGAGGCACCATTTTCAAGCTTCGCTTTCTATTTCAGCTTGTGCATGCCATTATCCAATCTCAGTTATTCACCTGTAGCTGAAATATGGCCATATGTGTTGTTATCAGAAGTTGAATGACACCTCTCTGTGAGGGTGCTGACTATGCTCATGGACTCGTATATGTTTTTGCCATGAAGGGCTTCTGAGTGTTCTGCTATGTATTTGTTTTATCAAACTGTTGAATTCAAAATCCTTCTTAGGTAAGCTAAGATAATAAATACTAATTTTAATCTTGTGCAACTCTGGGTAGAAACATATTCATTTACAGTCTAGATGGATAAAATTTCAAAGGGCATGCTGCTGCACCAAGCAGCCCAACAAGGAAGAACTTGTCATAGAGTGGAGCTGGTTTTTGTAATGCCAAATGAAGATCTAAGCGTCAAGATAACCCTAAGCATGTGAACACGTTAAGAACTGGAATGTAAACATTTGAAATATCAAGCAGACTGGCCCAAACCAAGTGAAGACAGGACGATTACGGTAGTTAGAACTATGTAGAAGCCATTTTAAGAATCCCAGGCAAGAAAGGGATGGATGATTCATCTACAATCTATGAGCAAAAGGCCAGACCAAGTACCAAAGAGGACAAGACAAGTGAAGCAATGATTAGGTACAAGCAATGCTAAAAAGATAAGAAGGTATAGGCAGGATGACCATTTGATGGATGAGTGCTAAGCAAAATACGTAAATAATCTAGGGTTAAACAAAAGTAAAGAGGCAGAAAAGCTGGATTCATAGGATGATCAATGCAAACTGAACACCTCGGGATCTGCCTTGCCGTATTCATCCCATAATCATGCTGCAGAACACTCCCGTGCTCTGCCTCTCAGCACCCCACTCCTTCTCCCAGTTCTATAATGGGCATGTTGTGGCAATAGCTTTGATAATATTGATAATAGCTTGCTAGGGCTTTATGCAAGTTGATAGGTTTGGTATGGTGATGAAGGATAGCCTTGCAAAGCTGATGGGTTTCAACTTTCAACCATAGAAAGCCTTCTGCCATTTTTTATTTGCAGAAAGAAGATGTTTGTTAAAAGCATGAAGTTTTCACAGTCCATGATAGTATAGTAATAAGATTTCTATATTAAAACTGTGTGTCACTTTTTTACATCAATGTTTCAGATCATACTCCATGATCCATCATCAGGATGCAATGCAGATAGAGAGAAGAGTGATGATGGATCATGGAGTATGATCCGAAACGTTGATGTATAAAAGTGACACACAGTTTTAATCCAGAAGATGTTTGTGTTGTGTTCCTGAAAATTGGAAAGAAACTGATTTCCGAATAAAACAGTTCAAATGCTATATATCTAAACTGTAGCTGCTGGAAAAACTTAAACAACTAAATGTTTTCAAACCTAAAATGTTAGGAACAGTTTCTCTAGATCTGGAAACATAAAAACAGAGCTGAGAAGAAATCTGAAATTACCATTATCTGGGATGTAGCTACTGAAAAATCTGAAATTGCCATTATCTTGAATGTAGCTAATGGAAAAGTAAGTGCCGAAAAAAATAATTCAATCTGCTGAAACTGGAAATGAAACCAAGCTAGATTATGATGAAACATGTATGAGATAGGGCATAATAGTGAATAGAAAGTTTCCAGAGAAGCTATGAATGCCAACTTAGGCCCAAATGTTCGAGGCCATGTGGATGTCGTCCTTGGCCCAACACAGGCTTCAGAGTTGTGTACAAGATTTTCTGTTCTCTAAATATCCTTTACTTGCAATATTGTTTATCCTCTATATCTACTTTAGCCTATGGTCCCCTGGAGTGGGGCTATCTAAACTTTCCCAGCAGGTGCTACTGAGAAAATTTAGGAGCAATTTACAATCTGGTGGTCCCATGAATTTATAGGAGCCCGAGCAGCTAATGGTAAAAAATTTAGATAAGAATTTTTAGGAAGGTGATGATCCTCTGATTTGTTTAAAACCTACAATACTGCATCCCAACATTGTAAATATAAAAAGGAAAAATTTGCCTCCAAATGTTTACCCAAAATTCATTGGATGCCTTTAGCAACAGTATAGGCAACTGCTGAAAATTGAGAATAATAGGGGTTCCTATTTTTCAGGATAAGATTCCAATTTATCTTGTTATAATTTTTTTCCCATATCATGGGACCTATCTCTCTGTGATTTTAGATCATGAAGCCCCCTCCATGGGACTGTTGGTGCTCATAGTTGAAGGTCCTAAATCACTAAAGCCAGATCCTGTCTAGAGCACTAGGGGTGTCGAACTTAAGATGAATATCTCAAACTTATGATGAGGATAGGCAACAACGGAACGGCAACAATGGAACAATTGTCTAACGTGGGTACAGACTTCTTCACCTTCTGGTTTTGCTAGATGAAGGGGGGCTTCCCTAAGATGTTTTTTGGTACAACTAAAAGAAACAGACATTTACCTTAACACTAACTAAAATGATGTTTAAATTTGATTGTTTTAGGTGTGTTGGAGTGATTGGGAGGTTGAGCATGAAGTAGATGGGTGCCTATATTCAGCTGGGCAAATAGAGTTTGAAGGTTTCACAAACCAAAGAATGAAACAACTAAAATCTATTTTGTAGCACCTTAATCAAGATGCTACTAGAGACTATATTTCTTTTAAATGTAGACAGATAAAAGGATAAATGAAACTAAAGAACATTAAAGGAGTCTAACTTAGTTATTCATGAATAAGCCCATACATCTCTTGTATTAATCTAAGAAGATACCTTACAAAAGCTTATCAAGGATTCTATAGTTGTCTAGATGACCAACTAATCAAAGCTAATACCTAGATCACAAGATGTGACGAGAAGAACAACGAATCCTTTAGAGATGCATGCAATACACATGGAGACACTCAAATAATGCTGAATCTACACTTTTAATTCATTCTTTTGGGATTAAAATATCATATTACACACTTGGGTTGAAACCCAAATTGATACAATACAAAAATGTTTGAAACCCTCTAATTGGAAGCAAACCCTAATAACCTAGAAGATTCCTCTTGTTATTTGCTCTACAACCTATTATCCCTTCCTTTTGAACAATGAAAAATTTGAACTATAAAACATTCAGCATAAATGAACAGCCTAGGGAGAAGATCCATGGCCACCTACAATGTGAGAGGTCACCCATAACTGCTTGTGTCATCATCACATGGCCTTCCTACCTAGAATTGTGTAGAAATCATTTCCCTTCTAGTCGTGTTTACCTTCAAGCTCTTCAATGGCATTTTGAATCGTGCAAGGGGTAAATAATCCTCACCTTAGTGGTTTTCAAAAACTTGACAATGAACTTGATGTAATCATTTTGGAATAGAATGCAAGGCATAGCCTAGGAAATCTGTGGGATAAACAACCAAGATTGGCACAAAAGTCCCCAAGAGCTAAAAGTTCGCCTACTTCATTAATGGAAAAATTGCTACCTTCATCCTTTACTGTTGAAAGTGTTAATTTTGGATTAGATATGAACAGTAAGCAAAAAAAGAAAAGAAATAAACTTAGAACAGAGAACACATAATTTTATCCTGGGAAAACCCTCCTACTTGAGGGAGAAAAAGTAAAAACCCAGCAACACTTTTACTAATAAAAGATCAGGTACAATAGTGCAAAAAATAGCACTTGAGAATCAGCCAAGTTAGGCAGAGTACAAAATATAACCCAGCACTGAAGTAGTGCGAACTTCTGAGCAATAACAGTCCTCCTTCTTGAGTAGCGAACCTTCTTCTTGATCAAAGAATGGCAAATGAATTGAATGTGTGTATGTAAGTGAGGAGAGTCTCTCTCCCATATATACAAATCCAAGAGTATGTGCCATTCTACATTTGAGCTGACTCAGCAATAATAATAATTGTTTATAATTAGGCTGATTGGCTTGTATATGGATCTTTTCTGGGTGATACCTCCTGAAGCTACCCCAAAACATCAACACTCCCTCTTAGCTAGGGAGGTATTCTCATCAACAAGGACTTCTTCATATCATAGAAGAGTCCTCCATGAGTCCCACTCAAGGGTATCATGTCTCGTCATGGATTCTCTCAACATGATGTCCATAATGGTTACACCCAATTGTGGGAAACACAACTTAGTCTCAAAGATGTGTTTTGTACAAAGGGCTTTCACCTCATATTTCTCCATCTCAGAGAAATATACACTACAAGGGCTTTCACCTCATATTTCTCTGTCTTAGAGAAATATATGCTACAAGGGCTTTCACCTCATATTTCTCCGTCTCAGAGAAATATACGCTACAAGGGCTTTCACCTCATATTTCTCCGTCTCAGAGAAATATACGTTATGAGAGATTAGTCCATCGTTCGGTCCATTCCCCTAACCTAGGGAGAATATCTTAATGATGTTGTGACTCCCTCTGGAGCTGGATTGCTTTCCTCAGCACCATTTTTGACTCTGCCATACTTAACGAACTACTCTTTCCACCACTGAGAGAACTCTGCCTCGACTTCCTTTACTAAGCTGATCCATTCTTTCAATACATTCCTGCAAACCTTACATGCTACTTGGTCAGGTTCAAGCTACTCAGACTTCTCGTCCAAGTGCCACTACAAACACCTTTTCGCATCTTCTGAAGTACTAACTCCCAACTGAACTTAGCTCCAACCACCCGCACCAACCTCCTGACCTCATCCAAGGTTGCCTGCAATGCTTGCCCCAGTGGAACGACCTCCATTCCACACTTCTGGCACTACTCCTAGTAGCACCTCCAACTAACTTGCGAGAGTCCAATCCTCCAAGACTTAGTCCTCCTCAACCTCATCCCAAATCACCCTATTTTGAATAGGTTTGCGGTGCTACCAATGTCAAATCCAGGTTGATTTCCTTGTGCAATTTCCATTCTCTACAGCTAAAAAAAAACCTTCCAAAGACTTCGCACCTGGCCTTGCAACACTGCAACCCACTTAGCTGACACCTTCACACCTCTAGCCAATCGATCTGCCTCCTCGCTTCCTCCACTTGACCCAGTCTCCAATTCTCCTTGAAGACCTACCTGTGACTCCTCTTCGAGCCCAAACATTCTGGCATACTTTCTCTAGACTCCACTTCTGCTTTTCAGTGTCACAACTTCTTCTCATTGAGCCACTCTAGTTCCTCATGTCATAGGACTCCATGGGGTCACCCTGCACCCATTCATATCCAAAACACTTCCACCACGAGTGCAACTCAACATACGCTTGCTGATCCATTTACTTTGTTTCGTGTATCCCTAGATACTCTCCCTCTTCATTCCCACTTCCAAGATGGTTCTATTGTTAACCCACTTGAGTCTGCCTTGGTGCCTTCCAAAGACACCCCTTTCTACATTACTTCACCCATACTGAGCAGCCCCAAACTCAGTTGAGTTTCTTCTGCATGCCCATTAACTGCCTCTTGGCACGCCTTGCGTTTAATTCTACTTGTAACATTGCACCAAAAGAAAACTCCGACTAACCTCCTTTGTGCTCACTCCTCATGGATGAAACCTTTGCAACACCTTCATCAATGCCTTATTGTACTGACTTGACTCTGCCAAAACTCCTAGTTCAGAATTCCCATTCAGCTTGACCTTGTCCAATCCAATTGGTAAGGATTTTCCCTTGTGACTCGGCCTCCTCTTGGTCTCTCCCACATTAGGGCCTATCCGCCATCTGACTTACTCCTCAGATTTGTCCTCGACAACATCCTACTCCCTAAACTCAGTGTCTAACATATATCCGATATCCAATGAGGGCTTTTGTTCTGAGCATATATTGCGATTTTCCCATAGGAAATTTTTCAAACTCTAATCATGGATCATAGCCTTCGCTGCTTCTACTATAGATTTGTTCTTTCTTTCGGCAACTCCATTTTGTAGAGGATTGTATGGAACACAAAACTCCCTCTTGATCCCTGCCTCAATACGAATGTAATGACCCCTTTCTAGTGGAAGCACTTAAACCTGCATCTTGCATTCAAAGTGTTTCTGAAAGAGACATTAGAAATGTTAGAGATCGATAAATTTCAGTAATAACATCTAATTAGATCAAGGATGATTTAATTATTTGTTCCTGGCCAAAGGATTATTCGTTTCCTTCCTATTATTTACTAAGAATGATTCCTTTATGGGTACAAACGTCTTTCAAGATCCCATAGATGGAGTTCTATTATACCATTTAACATCATTGTGCATGAATGGAGTCATTATTACTTATAAGGCTCAATAATTGCTACAAGCATCATTATTGGGTAATCGCAAATAATATATTATGTATATACTTTATCTTGTATATATTGTATGTGTCCACCACCTATGAGTTATTTATGAGTCTCAATATATGTATAGATATACATATATATATACTCATCAATTACCAAATACATTTATCAACATATGAATTATATACCGAAAACATATTATATTTAATATATTTATATTTATCAAATATATATATGAAACATATATGGCAACTTCAGCCATTACTAAACTCTTAGTTCATTCCTTTATTATCACTTATATAATAAATTGTAATTATTTATACTTTATAGTATCAAATATTATTAACATCCTAGCGATGGTATTATAATATTAGACACCAAGTATTATTACATCCTAATGATAATATCATGAATAATATTGTTCATCACATAACATTACTTTCTAAGGATAATATCTTAAATAATATTATACATCAAATATTATTACATTCTAATACCATAAATAGTCAAATAACATTATGAATAACCTTATATATCAAATATTATCATCACATTGTAACTATTATTTATATGAAATATTACTAATACCTTACTATCCTTACCTATAATAAATATACTTACCAATATTCTGATTTTACCAATGATCTGCTGTCTCTTCCCTTCTCTACAGCCAGCGATCTGCAGACTCCTTTCTTCAATTTATGATATATCTCTCCAATCCTTTTCCATCGATGCCTTCTACTCTCCACTTGTTAACATTCTTATATTTTAATGCCATAATGGGAGGGTCATGTCCTTTTGATGAGCAATGATGAGCAATGTCCACGTATAAGGGCATGCCTTTTAGTTAGTGACCAACCTTTATTATTGTTTGTTGACTAACATATATTTAAGCACTGCCTTTTATAAACATAGTTGCTGCACCTATTAATGATAGTAATCGTGGTTCTCCCTTATGACCATAGATTGATGTAAGTCCCATCTTCATTATTATATTTATAATGGGCTGATAATTGTGTTTATTATTATTTATTTTTGTGTTTCATTATTATGTTTGCATGATAATAATATTATCAAATTATTATTATTATATATTTTTTTTATTATTATAATGTATACAAATAATATTAATTGTTTCATCCATTTTATTATAATTATATTCTTGTGAATATTATTTTTTGTTATTATTGTTAATGATAATAGACAGCGTCGATATAATGCTCCAACTTGATAAATTAAATAATAGCCAAGAAGCTATTTAATTTATTTATATATACTTGGCACGAGTTTTGAAGAAGTCATATTGAATGAAGATTATATGAGGCCGACCTCATTCATATTATTTACGATTTTCTCTTTGGCACAATCTCCTATATTATTCTTGGTGGCGGACTTTATTTTAGAAGACAACTTATCATCTCTAGCCGACTTGTAATTATTAAGTTTGCACCTCTTCAAGATGTATAAATAAGAGATCACTTTTGTGAAGAGCCCTGCTGGCTCTCAGCTCAAAACCCTTATTTTCTTAAGTCTTTATGTGTTATTTATTTTTTTAAAGAATGTTTAATAGACAGAAGAGAAGGGGCGCACATCATAATTGCTCATAAAATATGAATTTGCTCTTATTTCTTCAAAAAGAAAGTACAGAAGATATTATTTAACTCCAACAAATAGATTGAGAATGATAAACATACCGAAATAGCTCCAGATTATTTAATTAAAGAAGTTGCCAGATCTACAGCTGGAAATGGTGAAAACATGCATATAGGTACGCCAAATCTCCAGAACTCATTTCTCCCGCTCAAAAACTGGATACAATGCTCTAGAAATACTGGACGCCCATGATGGAAGACCAAAATCAAACCAAATGGAGGCGTTTCAGCTTTCTTCTTCACACGCCTCTCTCTAGGCACGAATCCCAATGCAGGCCGTACGGCCAAGGAAAGAAGAGGTAGAATCTCTGATGGAAGTCTCTGAAGCTGTAGAAGGATGCGCCACCAGAAGGAAACCCTCAGTTATTACAAACAACAAACAATCTCAATATAAACAATCTCTGTATGAATCTGTAGAACCTCTGGCTGAAGCTCTCAACTTGCATTGATTCGACTGATCTTCCACAATCTCAAGAGTGCTCACACTGAAGAGGTATCGTTCTTCAATGGCAGTTTGTTCAAACCCTGATCACAGGAGAATGCACAGGCAAAATGCTCAAGGCAAAGTGAAATGGTCAAAAGATGAGTTTCATTTGCCAGAGAAATGCTTTATACCCAAAAGGGCATGCATTTCAAGAAGAATACGCCTTTTTTATTCATTAAAATCTTTTAAAATTGTATTAAGTCCTTTTCCATAGTTTTCCACTTAATACTTGAGCGCACCTTTTTTAATATTTTATGTCATTAAAATATTAAATCTCCTTTTGAACATTTTTTAAGTGATATTAAATATATTAAAGTCGATGTGACTTTAATAAAACATTAAGTTAAATAATTAACTTAATCACTTAAAATTCCATAACTCGCTCAAAACTTCAGGGATAATCCGGAGTCTTGTCCGGCGTGGACTCACGAAATATAGCGCTGGCGGAGCGTTCGACTCTACGAGAAAACCAAAGCGATCCAACTCTCCAAAAGAATGTACCCTTGACCCTCCTTAACGGCTAGCCACAGAAGGGTCCAATAAAGGGGCTAACACAACGTTCACAGAGAGCTGTCTGGCGAGGGACATCGATCCGCCCTCCACGAGGATTTTGCTTGTCCACAAGCAAACTCAAAAGCAGGATCTTGAAGAATCATTACGCTGCGCGTCGCATCCTCTGTAGGTGAATCCCTCCACTTAACAGAGTATTCCCACGATGAGCCTCAGGAATGGCGCTCTCGGAGTCCCGGTATGGCCTCAGTGCTCGGAACTAATTTCCCCTCTCATCATCCGAAGAGTGCTTAGGTATCAATAGAAGGAATTACGTGTTGTCCCAACGCCTTTTTGAGGCGCGACACATGGAACACGTTGTGAACCCTACTGTCCACCGGAAGATCCAGCTCATAAGCCACTTGACCCACACGTCTGACAACTCTGAAAGGCCCATAGTATCACGACTTAAGTTTCTCGGAGCCCTTCTTACGAAGGGTAGACTGCCTATAAGGCTGAAGCATCAGGTACACCAAATCATCGATCTCGAAAGACCGCTCTACTCGTCTCTAATCAGCATATTGTTTTTGCTGATTTTGGGCTTTCTGTATATTCTCCCTGAGTGCCCTCATAATATCCTGGTTCTCCTATAATAAATCACCAGCACTGGGAACTCTACTGTCACTCAGCAATAAGTCAAGAAAGCTAGGAGGATCGTATCCATATAATGCACGATAAGGTGTCATCTGGATGCTCATGTGATGGGTGGTGTTGTAGCAGTACTCACATAGGTATAACCAACTCACCCATGCCTTTTGCTGCCCTGAACTATAGTTACGCAAGTACCCTTCCACCCATTTGTTGACGATCTCCGTCTGCCCATCTGTCTGGGGGTGGTAGCTGGTACTAGGGGTGAGCTTTGTCCCGCAAAGTTTGAATAACTCCTGCCAGAAGTTACTCATAAACCTGCTGTCCCTGTCACTGACTATACTGCGAGGTAAACTGTGCAGTCTGAATATCTCTCGGAAGAACAAATCTGCCACCTGGGTAGCCGTGTGCGTAGTAGTGATTGCGAAAAAGTGTGCATATTTTGTCAATCGATCTACCACCACGAAAATACTGTCCTTCCCTTGAGCTTTTGGCAAGCCCGTGACGAAGTCCATGGACAAACAATCCCACTTCCTCTCAGGAATAGGAAGCGGCTGAAGCAAACCTACAGGGTATGTGTGCTCTTGCTTGTTCTGCTGACAAACAAGACATTCCCTGACATACTGGAGAACATAGGACTTGAGACCCTTCCAAGAGAATCTCTCCCATACCTGCCTATAGGTCTTATAGTACCCGGGATGTCCTGCCATGGGTGAATCATGTAATGACCTCAAAACCCTGTCCCTCATCTCAGAACCTGGGACCAATAAAATCCTCCCTTTGTAGATGATAAGGTCATCTACAAGTGATTACCTGTCATCCAATACTGATCCATCTACTATGCTAGAGGCCCAAGGGTCCTTAGCATACTCTGCTACTATCAGATGTCTCCAGTCCTCTGAAACCAGTGTAATAGAACTCAAGTGAGGATGGCGAGATAAAGCATCAGCAACCACATTCTAAGTGCCCTTGACATAAGAGATGTCAAAATTGTAGGACTGAAGCTTGCTGACCCATTTTTGTTGCCTCTCATTAAGATCTCGCTGCCCAAGAAAATGCTTTAGACTATTATGATCGGTTTTCACAGTGAATTTACTACCAATCAAATACTGCCTGAATTTGGCCATGGCATGCATGATGGCCAACATTTCCTTATCATAGATACTGAAGCTCCGTTCAGGACCTCTTAGCTTTCTGCTCTCGAAAGCTATCGGGTGTCGATCCTGCATGATAACTGCACCAATACCCTCACCACTGGCATCGCAATGTAACTCAAAGGGTTTAGTGAAGTCCGGTAGAGCCAAGACTGGACATGTAGTCATGAGAAGTTTGAACTTCTCAAAGCATGCTTGTGCTAGTGGTGTCCATACAAAAGCACCCTTCTTAGTCAAGTCAGTTAGTGGCGCAGCATGCCGCGAGAACCCACTAACAAACCGACGATAGAAGGCACACAATCTTACAAAACCCCTGAGCTGTGTCAAAGTCTCAGGTGTAGGCCAATCAATGATGGCTCGAACTTTCTCTGGATCCATGCTGACTCCTGCACCGCTGATGATGTGTCCCAGATATAAAAGCTCTGCCATGCCTAAAGCACACTTGGACTCCTTGGCATACAAGGATTCCCTGTCAAGTATACTCAGTACCTCATCCAAGTGAACCATGTGTTCCTCCCATGATTTGCTATAAACCAGGATATCGTCGAAGAACACCAATACAAATTTCCTCAAGTGAGGATGGAAAACCCTGTTCATTGTAGACTGAAACGTGGCTGGAGCATTGGTTAACCCAAATGGCATAACCAAGAAATCAAAGTGTCCACAGTGACATCTGAACGCAGTTTTCTCTATGTCCTCCTCTCAGACTCTAATCTGGTGATAACCTGTTCTCAAATCAATCTTTGAGAAGTAGCAAGCTCCATGAAGCTCGTCTATCAACTCATCTATCTGAGGAATAGGATACCTGTTCTTTATGGTTTTCTTGTTGAGCATTCTGTAATCAATACACATCCTAAGTGTACCATCCTTTTTCTTCACCAAAACAATTGATGAAGCAAAGGGTGACTTACTCGGCCTAATGTGCCCCATAGCTAACAGCTCCTGAATAGTCTTCTCAATCTCATCTTTCAGACGCTTGGGGTGCTGGTAAGGAGTAATCATGATCGGTTTCGTGCCCTCATCCAGCTCTATGATATGCTCAATACCTCTATCAGGAGGTCTGCCAGGTGGAATTGCACTAAACACCTTCACATGCTTGATTCGAAGTTCCTGCACATCTGGATGGTAAGAAGAAACTTGCTGCTCCAACTGTGAAGGCATTAGCTTGCACTCAGCAGCCCACTCTACCATATCATTACGAATCAAACGTTCCATTCTCCGAAGTGAAATCTCTCTAAGGTTGCTGTCCTTGATGGCTTTAAGAATATGATTTGTGCCATCTACAGTGAATTTCATCTCCATGTCACGCAAATTAAGCGTGAACTCTCCTATTGCATGAAGCCACTTCATGCCAAGAACAATATCCGTTCCTCCCATGTTTACAACATAAAAATCTGCCTTGAACTCAAAATTGTTAAGTTTCAAAGGCAAGTCAGGTATCATCCTCTCACAGTTGAGAGTGTATCCATCTGTAACCTTCACTCGAATGCCTTCAAACTGCTGAGTTTGAATTCCCCGTTTCTCTACTAACCGTGAATCGATGAAGTTGTGGGTTGCACCTGTATCTAGAAGGGATATGACCCTTTGACCAGCTAGGATCCCACGGAGTCTGAAAGAACCCTCTTTCTGCATGTTGGACATATGAGCCTCCTTAAGTTCTGTTTCCACTACAATTTCTGCCTCATTTTCTGACTCTTCTCCATCTGTATCATAGATTGGAGCTTGCTGATCAGAAAAATCAGTCAACGCTTCTCCCTCATAAAACCACTCCATATGCTTGTTCTGCCCTTTAGGTTTGAGGGGACAGTCATGATTAAAGTCATACGGACCCTTACAGTAAAAACAGAGTTTTCTTCTTCGTAAATCATTCATTGTTTCTCGATCTAAAGGGGCTGCAAATTTCTTTTTCTGATCTGCATTATCAGCCTTCTTTGGATCTGATTTATTCTCCGTGTATGAGGTGGTAGGCTTCGAGCTAAAAGGCTTACGAGGTGTAGATAGCTCCATGCTGCGAGCTTTCCTCATTGCCTCCTGTAAAGTAGGTGGATCAAATGCTTTTATCCAACCTTTCATGGGCTCGAAAAGACCTTCAATGAACAATATGACCAGCCTTCTTTCTGAGATCCCTGTCACCATCACAGATAGTCTTTGGAATTCACCAATGTACGATTCCAAGCTACCTAACTGTTTCAGCTGTGCTAAATCTCTGAAGAAAAGCTCAGGATCCCTTCTGTCAAATCTCTCTACCAGTCTATCAGTAAACTCCTGGTACGAGGTAATCCTGTCATGATGAAGAGTAGTCATACCATGAATCCACCAGTCATGTGCTACGCCATCAAGATGAAGTGCTGCAAATCGAATGGCATCCTCCTCAGGCATGGGGCGTAGTGTCAGGAATGTATCTAGTTTACTAACCCAGGCACGTGCTGTAACTCTACCACTGCCATCATAGTGAACTAAGGTTAGTTTGCTGGTTGTCTGTCTGAGATCATTTTGTTTGTGTCTAGGCCGCCTGTCATTCCTGCTCCTGGTGTGTTCTCTCTTCTGGCTCATGAATCTGTCAAAGTTAAGGTGCTCCTTAACCCTTGGTGGCAAATTATCCCACTCATCATGCATAGCCATAATATTATTTGCAAAATTAATCTCACCACCTTGTTCAGCTTCATCCACTTCCTCAGCATCATCTCTGGTGAACGTGGGATATGTAGCTCTCTCATAGGTGCGTACTGGATCTATAATTCTCTGAGGCTCTCTATGGATACTACCTTCACGATCTTGATCCAGATTCTGAGTTCTATTAACGGTCAAATTTTGGACATTCGTGCTAAGTTGCTGAAGAATAGTCGCCACCTGTTCTTGCCCTGCAACCATACCTCTAAGCACGTCTTTAGCTTCTCTGTCCTCATCCTCCCAAGTATTCCTGTGAGAACTTTCTCCAGCCCTGTTCGCCATATTGTCCCAATCTAATTCCTCTTCCTGATCTGCAAACGGAAATGGTGGAAAAGGATTTTGGTCACCTCTCTGATTTCTAGGACCCCCTCTGGAATAGAACTTGCCAAAACCCTCTTTGTGTGACTTCATAAATTTCTCAAACCCCACAAGCTGGCAGGATGTGAGCTCTGATACCACTGTGAAGAGCCCTGCTGGCTCTCAGCTCAAAACCCTTATTTTCTTAAGTTTTTATGTGTTATTTATTTTTTTAAAGAATGTTTAATAGACAGAAGAGAAGGGGCGCACATCATAATTGCTCATAAAATATGAATTTGCTCTTATTTCTTCAAAAAGAAAGTACAAAAGATATTATTTAACTCCAACAAATAGATTGAGAATGATAAACATACCGAAATAGCTCCAAATTATTTAATTAAAGAAGTTGCCAGATCTACAATTGGAAATGGTGAAAACATGCATATAGGTACGCCAAATCTCCAGAACTCATTTCTCCCGCTCAGAAACTGGATACAATGCTCTAGAAATACTGGACGCCCATGATGGAAGACCAAAATCAAACCAAATGGAGGCGTTTCAGCTTTCTTCTTCACACGCCTCTCTCTAGGCACGAATCCCAATGCAGGCCGTACGGCCAAGGAAAGAAGAGGTAGAATCTCTGATGGAAGTCTCTGAAGCTGTAGAAGGATGCGCCACCAGAAGGAAACCCTCAGTTATTACAAACAACAAACAATCTCAATATAACAATCTCTGTATGAATCTGTAGAACCTCTGGCTGAAGCTCTCAACATGCACTGATTCGACTGATCTTCCACAATCTCAAGAGTGCTCACACTGAAGAGGTATCGTTCTTCAATGGCAGTTTGTTCAAACCTTGATCACAGGAGAATGCACAGGCAAAATGCTCAAGGCAAAGTGAAATGGTCAAAAGATGAGTTTCATTTGCCAGAGAAATGCTTTATACCCAAAAGGGCACGCATTTCAAGAAGAATACGCCTTTTTTATTCATTAAAATCTTTTAAAATTGTATTAAGTCCTTTTCCATAGTTTTCCACTTAATACTTGAGCGCACCTTTTTTAATATTTTATGTCATTAAAATATTAAATCTCCTTTTGAACATTTTTTAAGTGATATTAAATATATTAAAGTCGATGTGACTTTAATAAAACATTAAGTTAAATAATTAACTTAATCACTTAAAATTCCATAACTCGCTCAAAACTCAGGATAATCCCGTGCCGTCAGAAGCTGTGGACTCCTGAAATGCCAACGCCTGCTGTGAACCAATCACTGAGCTCTGAAAACCAAAACGATCCAACTCTCCAAAATGTACCACTGACCCTCTAACCAACCTGGCTGGCCCACAAGGGTCCAATAAAGGGCTAACACACTATTCCCGAGAACTGTCTAGCGAGGGGACATCACAACTTTCTCATTTGTAATCAATCAAGCAAGTTCGATTCATTCATTTCTTCAAGTGCGAATTTCATCAAGAGCAGGTTGAAGGTTCTGTAAGTGCAGATTTCGATAGCAAGGAAGTGCAGATTATAATCTGTCTTTGCATCTAGAATTAGTGTTGGATATTGGCCTTGTGATTGGCCTCATTGTAAAGAGAATTGTTGCCATTATTATATATATAAGAGGGACCTTTGTTGCTGGGTTTTTTCTCCCTCAAGTGGAGGGTTTTCCCAGGGTATCTACTGTGTTATTGTCTGATTTGAATTAATTTTCTGTGCATTAAATCTGATCATTAGATTTCAACAATTATGATATTTATAATTAGTAATATTAATAGTTCTATCCATTATGATAATTGCATTATAATTATAATATTTAAATTGCTAATACTTATTTTGTTAATATCTATAATATTATATTATGATTATAATTATAGTAATATTAAATTGTTAATATTTGTAAATACGTAATTTGTCACTTTATTTATTTGCATTTCAACATTTAGTTATTTTAATGTTCCATTTCGGGGACATGACAACAAAATCCTTCAGAAATGTACTCCCCTCCATTATCTGATCTCAGAACCTTAATCCTTTTTCTGGACATGTTCTCAACTTGTGCCTTGAAATTACAGATTACAAACAACATCATGAACATTTAAAATTGACAATTACATCTGTCAATTTAAATTCGATTACAACTGCACAACTTTTCAATCCAATTTCAAAATGCTTTAATTCAGATTTCATGAAGTTTTACAAAACATATCAAGCAACTCTAATGCCTTTTGGGCTTCCAACTTTTCGTCTTCTTCTGCTCTTCCACATGAGCACCCCCACTGGTTTGGATTCCATCATCAAAGATCCCTCAAAACATCCCAGCCTGCACATGACCCTCTTATTCTACATTTCACCTTTCCACTCACCTTCCTCGAAACTTCATCTGTTTAAGAATTTAATTTGCTGCATTAGTTCATCCTGAATTATCTCCTACCCATTGACTGATTCCAACAATATGAATACCTTGCCAACCAGTTATTCATTTGACTCTTCTCCAGAGCTTAATCCTCCATAAATTCAAAGCAAAAACAAAAGGTATACATTTGCACAAAATCTTAAACTTCTCCTGGTGCTGTTTCTGCACATTCAAGCAAGTTTCTCACTTTGCAATTTGTTCTGTGATGATTTGACGTCCCTCTATATCTCCTTTATTTGCTGCCTTTCTTTTGACAACCTCTAAGGCATAAGATTTCCTGCTAATGTGCGCGGCTTCTTCTTTACACAATCTCCATCAAGTCTCCATTTATTGTCAGCTCTTCCTTCACTTAGAAAAAAAAATGGATTACTATTATATTAAAAGCTTTCCTGCTTTGATATTTATTTAGCTCTCAACAATAAGACAAATTCTTCTTTAATTGAAATCAAACTGAGCACAATAAGCTCACAACAGACTTGTATGAAACAGTGAAACACCGATTTGAATAGGAACCCAGTTGCAAAAATATATGCTTTATACTAATAGCGGTTACAACCAAGGAAACCAATCACATGTCGGTATTTGTTATGCAATGTAGACATGATACCATTGATGGCCTCCTTTTGACAAAGCGCGCCCAAGTGAGTGATCACAATAGCTATAGATGCGTGAATGGCGCATTAGATGGTCACCGACAATGATACTGTGACTCTTGATCATAGAACAAAGGTCGGCACTAGTACCTCTGCCCGTCGCTTAACCAACCTTCACAATGGGATGCACAATGACGAGTGCTCGACAGACCAACGATCTCATGCTAGGAGCACGATGAAGACAATATGATATCCACAACCAGTTCAGGAATGATGTCGACCAAACAATCTTTATCAATAATATCTTCCAACTATAAATCCTTCAGGTTGCTCGATGCTCTGGGTCGCCACACAGAGATGGATGCCGTTATGAAGCATGGGAAATTCCCGACGACTGTTGAGTCTTCAGATGGCATCGAGGGATACTACCACCAGTAGTAGGATTGCAGCTCAGAGACTCTACTTCGTATAATGCGTGTACCTGAGGCCTGGAGATTATTCTTCCTGTCTTATACGAAGCCCTCCAAGTTGACGACTTTGAATGGTTCCATGCCACGATTCTGAAGTCGCCTTCACAATGATTGTTCTGACAAATCCCGTAGGTGACTAGGCAAATGACCAGCTATGCTATCAATTCGTCCACACAACCTGGTATTATGCTTAGTCAAATCTGATCAGTTTTTCTTGAACCTTGGCTCTAATACCATGTTAATTTTGGATCAGATATGAACCATAAGCAAAAAAAAAAGAAATAAACTTAGAACAAAGAACACAAAATTTTATCCTGGGAAAACCCTCCTACTTGAGGGAGAAAAACCCAACAACACTTTTACTAATAAAAGATCAGGTACAACAGTGCAAAAAATAGCACTTGAGAATCAACCAAGTTAGGCAGAGTACAAAATATAGCCCAACACTGAAGTAGTGAGAACTTCTGAGCAATAGCAATCCTCCTTCTTGAGTAGGGAACCTTCTTCTTGATCAAAGAATGGTGAATGGATTGAATGTGTGTATGTAAGTGAGGAGAGTCTCTCTCCCATTTATACAAATCCAGGAGTATGCGCCATTCTATACTTAAGCCGACTCAGCAATAATAATAATTGTTTATAATTAGGCCGACTGGCTTGTATATGGATCTTTTATGGGTAATACCTCCCGAAGCTACCCCAAAACATCAACAAAAGGTACATTAGAATATGTGCCCTTGAGATTAGATGATGGTTTTTGGGCAAGAAATGCTTGATTGGGTAGTTGCAAGGTCAAATCTAGCATTAATGGCAGTTTTGAAGCAATTCGGGAGTAGTCGAAGCGAAAAGGAGGTATTTTGGAAGAATTGTAGGAATCCAATATGAGAATGGGATGTGGGATTTTGGGTCAAGACCGAATATGAGAAATGGATGGAGAAGGTTTGTGATGTAGTCATGACTATGGGGTCTTAACAAACAGCCCAATCATGTAGTCAAACCACATTTCCACTCATATAAATTCAACAAACATCCTTTATTTCTTATTAGAATTTCATTACATAGGGTTTATAGACCTACAAATCCTACATCACCATTATCCTGTTGCAGATTTGGCCTTATTCTTTCTATTTCCTTCCAAAAGGCCTCTAAAAATGAAGACAACACTTCCTTTTATCCATCGGTAGCCAAGGAAATTGAATCAGATCTGATCTTGGCCATTACAACCACCAAGTTGTTGCAAAAATGCTGACGTGCAGTAGCAGGTCAAAAGTCCACAAGTTTAGTAGCAAGCTAAAAATCAACAGATGCAAATGCAGGGGGAAGATCCACAAATGGCTAGATCAGATGAAAAATCCCACCTCAAGTGCAGTAGGCCAATAAAACTCCGCAATTGTACTTGGCGATGTCATCATCCTACTGAAGTCGGCTTACATCATGCTGACATCATCAACAATCTTATTCACCTAAACCGGCTGACTAAACTTGACAATGTTCAGTGCACTTGGTTTTACCCATGAAATTCAGATGGCCACAAGTAACACACAACTTCTGTATAAGGAATTCCCAAAAGAAGCAAATAAATAAGGAATTCTCGTAAACCAACAGGAATTGGAAGTTTTGCAAAGTAGTTCACTATTGGGTTCCTGCAAATAGCCAGATCACTTGAAAAACCTTGCAGTCTGTACATGTTGTCCTTCGTGTGGAAGTTGCTTATTGAATTGAACATTTTGATCAGTACACCTGTATGGTTCAGTAACATTTGCCCACAAATCCACTTGGCCACAAGATTCCTGCAAGCACTAGTTGGAGGTGAAGTCCCCAAAAAGGTCAGATAAACAAGGTGTTCCCACAAGGCAGAAGGTTATGAAGTTCCTGCAATGGCAGTTGGCCTCATGTTCCTTGCAAATGTGGATAAGTTCATCTAAATTGGTCATAGGAAATGAAACTTACCGATTCAACACCAAAGTCCCTCAAAGCCAGATGTAGTTGAGAAGTTCGCAAAGCTGGTAGTCAGACCAGAAGTTTGCAAAGTTGATTGCAAACCATTTTGAGGAGATTTTATTGCAGATTTAAGGCAGAATTTGGGAAGGAGTTATAGTAGATCTAAGAGGAGATTATAGCAGATTTGAGCAGACCTTATTGTGCTAGAGGTTGGTACCTCTCACATTGAAGAGATTGGTGTCTCTTTAGGTTGGTGCCCAGTTGTGGGGATTGGTGTCTCCAGTGGGTTGGTGCCTACGAAGACAAGCGGAGATTGGTGTCTCCAGTAGGTTGGTGCCTACTAAAATTGTTAGAGAATCAATAAAGCAATATTTTTCTGTGGTTTTCTCTTGTAAGGGTTTCCACAAAATTGTGTGTTTTTCTTTTGTTGCATAATTGTTAGATCTTGTGTGATTGATATTGTTGTGGTTGTTAAGTTTTTGAAAAAGTAAAAGATTGTCTTATACTGATTCACCTTCCCTCCCCCCTCTCAGTATAAGTGTGTGCTAATCACACACATATGTACATACATACATACATACATAATAGTGGACATTCAAGGGTTGTGACTTCACTATCTAGTGGATCTTCCCTTGCTATGATTGTTAAGAAATACCACAGCAGTTGTCTTCCTGCACTCACTTGTTAACTTAAGTTTTCTTTTCTTCTAATTTTTTGGAGAAATGCCATATCATGATTCCCCCTCCCACTGTGTGTGTATATATGGCATTTCTCCAAAAGTTTAGAAGAAAAGAAAATTAAAGTTACCAAGTGAATGCAGGAAGACAGCAGTTGTGGCATTTCTTAATAATTATAGCAGGGAAAGATCCACAACCCTTGAGTGTCCACCGTTAGCATTAATTTCCTGGAAACTATTGAATTTAATCATCTCCACAAACAAAAAAACTCTATTTACCTTACATTAATTCATATAAATCCTATATCAGACTGAAGGCACACAACATACTCATTAATCATGATATAGTAGTCTTAGTGGCATAGAAGAGGCAAATGGTTTTTTCCTTGATCTACTCAAAACAATATTTCCCAGCAGATAACAAGGTGAAAAAAAATAAATAGAATTAATTTAGAAGGCTAGATTATATGTGAAATTGATATGTACTTGTATCATGACAAAGTGAATTTTTATAGGATAGAAAATTGTGAATCAGAAATGAAATTGTTTGGCAGGAATTGGGTTGGAATGGCTGGATAACAATTAGTTATTTGTTAGCATTTCGTGGAGGAAATTAATAATCCATTTTGATACCAGATGTAGTAGATATGGTGTTGAGACATTTAGGGCAGAAATTCGATCATAGTAAGATAAATCATATACCATTGAAAATGTAACTTTTAAATAAATCCAAGGCCTCAAATGAAAAGAAGTTTTACATTGATGTTTTTCTCATTGTTTCACAGTTCATCATGTAGATATTTATTGCTGTTTTAATTTGCTGCATAACAAGTACATATGTGTTTTTATGGCAGAAAAACCAATCAATTTTAATATCAACTGTGGGATGTATAACATGCAGACATTTAGGACATATTCTTGATCATTGGAAGATAAATTAAATGCCATTAAAAAACAACTTTTAGATAAATAAAGCATGAACTTTTTGTTGAATCCTAATTATGGGTCCCAAAGATAAAACCAAATCTTTGGTGAACTTACATCGTACGCAGATGATTCTAGAAGACACACATCTTCATAAAGTCACTTAAATACAGATATTTTAGATAGATTCATGAGCTGTGATTAAAAAAAAGTATATGCCAGATTTCCCTTTATTTTAGTCAATTGCTTATTTATGTATGTTTTTGACACCATTGTGCAGATGGATGGTTAAATGGGTGCACCATTAACATTTTTCTTCAGGACTGATTGAGAAAAAACTTTATTTACCTTACATTAATTCACACAAATCCTATGTTGGACTAAAGGCACACAACAAACTCATTAATCATGATATAGGTGTCTAAATGGCATATTGGAAAAGGCAAATGGCTTTTGCCTTGATTTGCTCAAAACAATATTTCCCAGAAGGTTACGATGCAAAAAAACCTGAATATAATTAATTTGAAAGGCTGGATTATATGAGAAATTGATGTGTACTTGTATCACATTAATGTGAACGTTTATAAGAAAGAAACTTTTGAATCAGAAATGGAATTGTTTGGCAGGAATTGGGTTGAGAAATGTTTAGAGAACAATTATGTATTTGTTAGCATGTCACTGAGGGAATTAACACTCAATTTTAAAATGAAATGTTGTACAAGATAGTGCTTCTGGATTTACTGTAGTTATTTTTAGCATCGACATTTTAGATCACACTTGGTTATCCTTCATCGGGATGAGGAACATGGACTGTGATCTAACATTGATGCTAAAAATAACTATGCAGTTAAATCCAGAAGCACTATCTTGCACTATTATGGATTGTGGAAACATCATGTTTCTTACCAAATTTGGTAGATATGGTGTTGAGACATTTATGACAGAAGTCCTGATCATAGTAAGATAAATTATATGCCATTGAAAAGGTGACTTCTAGATAATTTCAAGGCTTTTAATGAAAACAAATTTTGTGCTGATGTTTTTCTCGCTGTTTCCCTATAGTAGTTATTTCTTGCTGTTTTACTTTGCTGCATAACAAGTACATATGTGTTATCTTCACAGAAAAACCAATCAATTTGATATCAACTGTGGCATATATGACATTGAAATATTTAGGGTATATAGTCTTGATCACTGTAAGATGCATCCAATGCCATCAAAATTACAACTTTTAGATAAATTGAGCAAAGGCTTTTTTCTTAACCTAATGATGTGTCCCCCAGATAAACCTGAATTGCTTGTAAACTTAAATACTACATAGATGATTCCAGAAGATGCACATTAAACAACACACAGTGAAAGTTGGCCAAAGAGTCAAAGCAAATATTTTAGATAGATGTAAGAAATGTGTTGAAAAGAAAGTGTATGCCATGTTTCATGTTTTCTACCTTTATTTTACTGTTTACATAATCAGTTATTTCTCTGTTTTTCGCATTGTAAATTTACCATGGAAGTTATTTCTTTCTGTTTTATTTTTCTGCATAACAAGTATGTATGTGTTTTTATGGCAGAAAAAACAATCAATTTTGATATCAACTGTGGGATGTATGACATTGAGATATTTAGGACAGAGTCTTGATCATTGTAAGATAAATCAAATGCCTTTGAAATACAACTTTTATTTAAACCAAGCACAGGCTTCTTTCTTTACCCTGATGATGGATCCTGCAGATGAACCCAAATCTTTTGTGAACTTACATACTACACAGATGATTCTAGAAAACTCACATGAAACAACACACTTCAAAAGGTTACTCAAATACAAATATTTTATATAGATTCATGAACTGTGATGAAAAGAAAGCATACTTCAATGTTTTATGTTTTTTCTTTATATTAGTCAATTGGTTATTTCTCAATGTTTTTGATGCTATCGTGCAGATGGATGGTTAAATGGGTGCACCATTAGCATTTTTCTTCAAAATTGATTGAAATTGGTTTGCATTTCACTCCTTGGGAAAATAACAGATAAACATGAAAAAATAAGATGTGACATGTTTGTCCTGGCTAGATCTTTGCTTTGTACACTTTTAAGCACTTATTCTTTGGACACTTGTACTTCGTTTTTTCTTATCCTCCGTAAAGCATAACTCGTCAACTGTTATCCCAAATTGACACAATGATAACATAAAAGCTTCACTACTGTTCCAGTTTACCCATTTCACTTACCCCACGGTTTCTCTTTTAATCTCATAAGAGTTACAGAAAACACTTGAAATAATTATGTGTCATTGTTTGTGAAGGTTCTGTAACTATATTTTATTAATTACTGATTGAATGATTACAAATGGAGACATAGTCTCCTTATATAGAGAATAACCAAGAACAAAATAGAAACTTTCTAAACTATCTAACTGACGGAGAAAATAGAAACTTACCTAATAAAGTAAAGATGACTAAATATTATTAAATGACCATTAATATTAATTACTCTAATAGGTTCAATTTACTTTCTTTTTAAGTTTGAAGATTGTTAGAGGGATACAAATTCATTCCAAATGCTTGTAAGTATGCCTTTTGTAATTGACCATGCCTTCTACAGATATATCCAAGAAAATTACTCTAAAATTCGGGATGTTGAGCGTGAGTTTGAAAAACTTACTTTGGAGTTGAAGCTCACAGCAGGCCCAAAGAAGGCAGGTATGGTTTGGCTTCATTTCTTGTAATTCAATTCACAGATGGATGATCTGCATCACCAGTCAATAAGTGGTCTATTTCTGAAGTTATTTGGTTGATTGTTTGGTTAAGATTTTCAAGATTTTGCTGATAGAAGATACAGTCAACATCTGAAAATGTTTACATTATCAAGTTCTATGTTTATGACACATGACATCAGCACTTGAACATCTACGGAAGAAGATAGAATTATCAACGGAGAAAATCAAAGTAGCAAGGCAGAAGGAGGAACAAGCAAGGAAGGTTTGTTTCTATAATATATAAAGCTTGAGAAAAGAAACTGATGCCTTTCTTGATATACAATTTTCATGATGTACAATATTTTCATAATTTTTTTATAAATCTTAGATGTGCATGTCATAAACCAAACAAGGCTTGAAAGGTTGTAAGTTATAAAGATCCTCACCCAATTTTTCTGCCAATTTTGTTTCACCAAATTTTAACACTCTTTTCCCAATGAGCTATTTAACAAACAATTAGCATGGATACAATTAATAGTTCTAGTTTGCAGGTTCACGGGTGGCTGGTTCTAATTAGTTTTTATATATATAATATCTTTCACAATAATTGGAAAAAACTCATTAGATAAATTACTGCACTAAGATTATATATATATACTAGAAATCTATTCCAGAAGTGTATGAACTTTAATTTTTTCTGTGTTGTTCAATAACATGTTTCATAGACTAGAACTGAATATTCTGACCTTTAGAATTGTTTTTCACACTTGAAAAGAGGCTGAATATCAAAATAATTTGATGCCCAAACTCCTTGTGTTGTGTGTAGCAACTGCCCAACCAATTTGCAATTTCTGCCTTCAGATGCCTCAGCTTATGAATTTGAAATGCCACTTTTCGTCAGACTGTAGTTTCCTTGCACCATTCACTGGTTTGTTTGCACCCTAAATTGTAATTGATCCACCTCAATAATCCTCGATTTCATGTGCAGAGTAATCGGCCATAAGTAACAAGGGTGAATGGGAATTCATTCCAAACGCCACTAAAACTGGTTAACACTTCTTTAAAATTTGCGACCTATAGTTTCCCTCTTACACCCTACAAAGGATGATAACACTTATTTTTAAAAATTCGCCACCTCTAGCCTTCCTCTTATGCCCAACAAAGGAGGATGATATGAATATTTAAAATAGGCACCAAAACTATGGTCAATAATATCAATAGCAAGTCACCCAACTTACAAGGAAAACCACATCACACTTCAATGTCACCCTTGCATTATTTTTTTAAAAGTCTACGGCTGCTACCAAAGTGACACCCAACTATCAAAGTAGAAAAACCTAGTTAATAATTACAACCACGACTCACAGCTGCTTCACAGTGCTTATCACCAATATTAAATTGAGTACCTTGTTAAATTTTAATGATCAGATTGACATGTACAGAAATTAATTCAAAACACAATACAATACACAGCAGATACCCTGGGAAAACCCTCCTCTTGAAGGAGAAAAACCCAGCCAATAATATCTCTTATATTATTGAAACTTGAAGAGAAAACACTTTTACAAATGAGGCCAATAAGAGGGGCCAAATGATGCACCAACAGATGATGCAGCCACAGATCTTATCACATATAATCTGGTAACACAGAACTGAAGCTATATAATGAACTCGCACTGCTCCTATGATGAATTTGCACTTGACACAAGTGATAATGGAATGAACTGAAAATGCTGAATGGATGATGAATGAATGAAACTCAATGAATATAAATACATGTGTGGAGAAGAGACGCACCTCTTCATGAAACTCCAAGTCGGCCTCCAACAATAATAACTGATGTCTAGAGAAGGATCGCATCCAATAAATAATGGGTTGGCACACATAAGAACTTGTGCCATTCAGATGAAGCACACCTCTTCACAATGTCAGCTTTAACAAATAGATAGCACCTCTAAATACTCGTGCCTCTTCAAGAATAGAAGTCTCTATAAATTAAATAGCTTTAAGATATTATTTAATTTACTCAATCAAAAAATAGATAGGCTGGAAGGAATCGCACGATGCTGCATTTATCATCAACACTCCCTCTCAGCTAGGGAGAGTACTTCCAGCTGCACAAGACATATCACCTCAACACGATGTCTACCACATTGGCTACAACCAAATGTGAAAAGAAGAATATCACGTCATTGTGATATTAGATATCAGCTCAACATGACTTTCACTATGGCTCTCCTAGAGTGTGAAATACAAGTACAAGATGTGTCATGGAGTCACACACATGACATCCACCACGACTCTCTCAGAGGGTGAAACAAGGGCTTTCACCTCAAATCTCAAAGAGAAATACATTAATAAGGGATTTCACCTCGAACTTCTCTTCTTAGAGAAGAACTCATTAACAAGGGATTTCACCTCGAACTTCTCTCACAAAGAAGAACTCATTAACAAGGCTCACTGATACTAAGACTCTTTCTCAGTTAAGGCTGGATTCTCCACCATACCAAGCTTATCTCGAAAGTACACAAACTTTATTTTGGAGAGAGGCTTGGTGGGAATGTCTGCTGTCTGCTCATTAGTGCTGATATACCTCAACTGTATAGCCTTCCGTAGTACCATATCTCTAATATAGTGGTACTTGATCTCAACATGCTTGGTTCTGTCATGAAACACAGGATTGACAGCAAGCTTCACGCAACTCTGGTTATCACAATGAATGATAGTAGGCTCCATTGATTGTCCAAACAATCCTGCAAGGAGCTTACGAAGCCACACTGCTTCCTGAGCTGCCATACAAGCTGCAATATACTCTGCCTTTGCTTTACTCATTGCCACAGATGACTGCTTCCTGTTGCACCAGGATATCATAGCAAAACCCAAACTGAAGCAACATCCAGAGGTGCTCTTCCGATCAGTGACACACCCTGCCCAATCAGAATCAGTATAGCCATGCAACTCCAAGTTTGCATTTGAAGAGTATCTCAATCCATATCCAACTGTGCCACACAAGTATCTCAGGATATGTTTATCTGCAACGAGATGTATTTGTCTCGGTTCACACATGAACTGACTAAGTGCACTCATAGCATAACAGATATCTGGTCTAGTGTTAACTAGATACATCAAGGACCCGATCAGTTGTTTGTACATACTAGGATCCACCAAGTCTGAACTAGTTGCAGCCTCCTTCAATTTGTGTAAGTTGGTCTCCATGGGTGTAGACATGGATTTACAATCCATCATACCAAACCTCTTAAGTATATCAATGGTGTACTTCCCTTGACTTACAATCATCTCATCTGGTTTCTGCCAGACTTCTAAGCCAAGGAAGTAATGCATGAGCCCAAGGTCCATCTCAAATTCAGAAGCCAACTCCTTCTTACATTCGAGAATCAGGTGATCTGATCTTCTCAGTAAGAATCAAATCATCAACATATAGGACCAAAATTAATGCTTCACCATTAATTACCTTGAAGTATAGGTTTGAATTAGCATCATTCTTCAAGAAACCCAAACTTGACAGGTAATGATCAATCCTTTCGTAACATGCACGAGGAGCCTGCTTAAGACCATACAGGGCCTTCTTCAGTTTGCAAACATGAGACCCCTTCCCATGAACCTCAAATCCATCATGTTGCTCGATATAAACCTCTTCCTCAATCACACCATTCAGAAACGCTGTCTTCACATCCATCTGGTGAATCTTCCATCCTCTAGATGCAACAATAGCAATGATGGTTCTGACAAAAGTATAGCGAGCAACAGGAGCAAATGTTTCTTCGTAATCAACTCCCTCTTTCTGTGAAAACCCATGAGCCACGAATCTTGCCTTGTACTTCTCAATGCTCCCATCTGCAGCATGCTTGATTTTGAAGAGCCATTTCGAAGATACCACAGATTTGCCCTCGGGTCGAGGAACAATGTCCCAAACATCATTCTTGAGAATTGATTGGTACTCCTCTGCCATAGCATCTCTCCAAACCTGTTGACTAGATGCTTCCTCAACACAAGTAGGCTCGGATTCAATAATTTGACTCATTAAGGCAACATAACTGGAGAACTTATGTGGCCTTTTACTTTCTCTTGAATGTGCCTCTAGGAGCTGCAAAACTTTCAGCCTCTTGCATAGTACGCCTGGCCCATAGAGGTCTTTTTCTCCCAATTACAATGTCGGTAGGCCCATCAGTAGGTTCTAAGGGTTCAATAGGATCAATATCTTCTTTCGCTTCTGAAGTCTTCCTCTGAATCTCAGGAGTATGGTCAACTTCCATATCCTGAGGAGACTCTTCATTATCGATCTCCATATGAGTGCCCCTGGATCTCCTGAATGCAACATCTTCCTCGAATGTGACATCCCTACTGATCTCGATCAAATTCTGCCCTGGAATGTATATCCTGTAGGCTTTTGATGTCTCGTTGTAGCCCACAAAGATTCCCTTCTTGCCATAAGGCTCCAACTTTGTTCTCTTTTCCTTTGGAGCATGAACATAGACAAGGCATCCAAAGATCCTCAAATGACTAACCTCAGGCTTCTTCCCTGTAAAGGCTTCTTCCAGAGTCATATTCTCCAAGATCTTGTGAGGACTTCTATTTTGAACATATACAACAGTCCTAGAAGCTTCTGCCCATAAGAAGGTTTGCAGATCTTGGTCATGGATCATGGCTTTTGCTGCTTCCACGATCGTCCTGTTCTTTCTTTCTGCAATACCATTCTGTTGAGGATTATAGGGGACACAAAACTCCCTCTTAATCCCTGCATCAATACAAAAATCCCTAAAGCTGCCAGAGGTGTATTCTCCACCATTATCTAATCTCAGACCTTGATTCTTTTACCAGAAAGATTCTCTACCAAGGCTTTGAACTCCTTAAACCTTCTTAACACTTCCTCAGACTCTTTAGTTTTCAAAAAATAAATCCAAGTCTTTCTAGAGTGGTCATCAATAAACAGAACATAATACAAAAATCCACTCGAAGATGGAACAAACATAGGTCCACATAAATCATAATGAATAAGGTCTAAAATACACTTAGATCTAATTTCTCTACTATAGAAAGGAGCTTTTGTATTCTTACCCAATGCACAACCCTTGCAAGTTCCTTCATGCTCCTGATTGAACTTAGGAAGACCCGTAACCATCTTCTCCATGATAGGTAAGGCTCGGAAGTGAAGGTGAGCCAATCTTCGATGCCAAAGATCACATAAACTTGAAGAATCATGAACTAATGCCTGTAGTGGACGCGTACAAAGTATGTAGAGACTTTCATGTCTAACTCCAATTACTTGAGCATCTTTGAAGTTGGAATTCTCCATCCACACAAGTACTTTGCCTTTAGAGAAGGCAACTTGATATCCTTTATCTTCTAGAGCTGAAATTGAAATGAGATTGCGCTTGATTCCTGGAACATAAAGAACATTGCTCAACTGAAGTGTGATGCCGAAATCCAAATGAAGAGTAGAAGTCCCAATCCCTTTCACGGAGTAGCTTGCATCATCTCCAATAATGACTTGTTCAGAAGACTCCTTCTCCACCAAGCTTGATAAGTGCTCCTTAAAACCTGTGATGTGTCGAGAAGCTCCACTGTCGATCAGCCAAGTGTTGGTGTCTGTAGGTACATTGCTTGACAATGCCGAGTAGAATAAATATTCACATGTATCCTTCTGCGGAGAAGCATCATCAACATCTGCAACGGTGGCTTGTTGCTTAGGTCTAGTTGGACAATGCTTAGCAAAGTGGCCAAACTTATCACACCTAAAGCATTGGATCTTGGACAAGTCTATCTTTTTCTTGGAAGGGGGAGCACCATCATTTCCCTTATCTCGATTCCTCTTGAAGAATCCTTTCTTTCCATCTTTTCCCTTCTTCGACGTGTGGGAGGTGAGAACATGAATATCTTCATTAAATGAGCTTTGACCAACGCCTCTAGCCACCAATCTTGACTCTTCTTGAATTCAATCAGCCCTCAGGCGATCAAACTTAGGAAGTTTGGATCTTGCACTGATTCCTTGAATGTAGGACTCCCATGATAATGGAAGACCATTTAGAGCAAGCATGGTCAAATCTTTATCATCAACCACATGACCAATTATAGAGAGCTGATCTCTCAATTCCGAAATCCTCATGAAATAGGCAATCACTGTTTCTCCTTTCGCCATCTTCACATGGTGTAGTTGTTGCTTCAGTGCAAGTGCTCGACTTGTGTTGTTGATTTCGTACATCTCCTCCAATGTTTTGAACATATCCCTTGCCGTCTTCAACTTGGAGACAATCGGAACAATATGGCCTTTGACGGAATCAACCAACAACTTCTTTGCCTTGATGTCTTTCTTCCTCCATTGCAACTTCTCTTCTTCCTCTTCTGGTTTGGGAACTTTGGTTTCCACAAACTCAGCCAAATCATTCTCTTCCAATGTGAGCATGATTCTAAACCTCCATGATGTATAGTTGGATGCTCCCTCAAGTCTATCCTCAATCTTCAAACCGTTCACCATCTTGACTAAGGTAGAGATAGACAAATAAATATCAAGAAGAGAATAGAGTATTGCTGTAAGGACAAACCTGATCACGATCTTCTCAAACCTGCTCTGATACCATGTTAAATTTTAATGATCAGATTGACATGTACAGAAATTAATTCAAAACACAATACAATACACAGCAGATACCCTGGGAAAACCCTCCTCTTGAGGGAGAAAAACCCAGCCAATAATATCTCTTATATTATTGAAACTTGAAGAGAAAACACTTTTACAAATGAGGCCAATAAGAGGGGCCAAATGATGCACCAACAGATGATGCAGCCACAGATCTTATCACATATAATCTGCTAACACAGAACTGAAGCTATATAATGAACTCGCATTGCTCCTATGATGAATTCGCACTTGACACAAGTGATAATGGAATGAATTGAAAATGCTGAATGGATGATGAATGAATGAAACTCAATGAATATAAATACATGTGTGGAGAAGAGACGCACCTCTTCATGAAACTCCAAGTCGGCCTCCAACAATAATAACTGATGTCTAGAGAAGGATCGCATCCAATAAAGAATGGGTCGGCACACATAAGAACTCGTGCCATTCAGATGAAGCGCACCTCTTCACAATGTCGTCTTTAACAAATAGATAGCACCTCTAAATACTTGTGCCTCTTCAAGAATAGAAGTCTCTATAAATTAAATAGCTTTAAGCTATTATTTAATTTACAAAATCAAAAAATAGATAGGCTGGAAGGAATCGCATGATGTTGCATTTATCAGCAACATACCTGACTTCTTGGTTCTACCTCAAATACTGTTCAAATAATTCTATCCCTTCTTTCTGAGGTATCAAAATATATCACCCAACAATTAGTCAAGTTCAAGTCCATTAAATGGTGACATTGTGCATGGTGGAGAGGTCATTGCATTCAAATACTCAACACTTGCACCCCAACAACTTGGAATAAAATAAAACTGTTATACCACACTCCAACAAATAAACCTGTAACTTGTCTTCTTTTTTTAAAAATTTATTGAAAAGTATACAAAGTAAGCCCCATAATCAAACCTGCTAAATAAACCGCTATGCACTGGCACCGATTCTGATTGAATTGATTAGCCATCAACCAAGGTGGATCTCTCACCACCGTAGCCAATATTCTCCTTGATGGTTTCTGTCCTCAGGAAGTTCTTGAAGTGTTTCTCTACATGATTCCCCAAAATGATTTTTTTCGTCTCCCCAAAATGATTTTTTTCCCTCTCCACAAAATGAGCTCACATTATTATTTTATTCTTTTTTCCAAACTCCCCCGCCTTTAGAAATTAAAAATAATTTAAATCAATTCCTTCTGTCCCTCGTTAATTTCCCAAATGAGCATTAAATAAGACCCTTTTTAAAATTTGCTCCTATTTAGCCACCTTAATTAACAAATAAGTCACTTTAAATACTTACGTAAATATTAAAGTGAACTTATTATTATATAATAACTTAAGCATTTATCGCACTTCTTTCACTTGACTTACGGAAACACTTTGGGAACACCTCCCCAAACTAACATAGAATGATGCCGAATACTACTACTCCAAGAGCTGTAGGCTCCTTGAACCATCCAATTAGCCTACAAGAACCCGATGGATAGGCTAATACTCGACAACTAGCCAATTTACAAGAACATTACAATACTCCCAAAAATTGCTTGCTCCCAAGCAATTGTAAATCTAGATGCTGAAGAATTTGCCCGCTCTCCCACGTAGCATCCTCAACTGGCAAATCCTTCCACTTAACTAAATATTCTTTGATAGTTCTTCGTAAAGCACACTCCATGAAATCAATCATAGCCTCTGGAATAAGAATCAATTTTCCTTCCTCAACCAGTGGTGGCAACTCAGAAGAAAGAATTACATTATGCCCAAGTGCTTTCTTGAGGCATGAAACATGGAGGGCATTATGTACTTTGCTACTTGCCGGTAGCTCTAGCTCATAAGCCACTTCTCCAATCCTCTTGGAGATCTTGAACGGGCCATAAAATCATGGCTTAAGTTTTTCCGATCCACTCTTCTTGAGAGTGGGACTGTCTGTATGGTTGTAGCCACAAATATACCATATCAACTACCTCAAAGCCACACTCAATGCGATGCTGGTCTGCATATTGTTTTTGCTGGTTTTGAGCTTGCTGTATGTTTTCTTTCAAGGACTTCATAATATCCTGACTTTCCTGTAATAAGTCCTTGGCCTTGCGTACCCTACTATTGCCAAAGAGTAAATCTATGAAGCTAGGAGTTTCATACCCATATAAATCCACGAATGGTGACTTCCCAATTGACATGTGGTAAGAGGAGTTGTAACAGTATTTGTAATAACCACCCCTGATTTTTTTGTTTGTTTATGAGTATGATGTAGATTGCAGATTCGTTTTGTTTCAAGGTTCACTCAACATGTGTGGCATTTATAGAAATAACATTGAATTGAAAGGAAATGACATGGACTTGCAACATATCATATTGAACCATTACAAATCATCTTAGCATTTAATAATAATTGAAATCAGACTTAAAGAAATACATATCAGACCTGATTATAGTCATATAAGGTCCCTTCCACTATCATACATTGAGCAGAAAATGCTTACAACTCCTCATGGAAGGCACCAAATGCATAAACTATCAAACCCTAGCATTCTCCTTCACATTGGCCAACATTCAGTTGAGAAAAGACAACATTAACATGCTGTTGCAAACCTCTGTAAGTTGTTGTTCTGAGAAGGAAGTCTGAAAGTGCAAACCCCCAAAATGGTACGGCTCCCTAGGAGGGGAGATACAAATGAGTAGTCAAAATGAGGCGCCCAACTGCAAGGAATCTATAGAAACAACACCCAGAATGATGCACTTCCCACATACGGAGTTACGAGCAGATTTATGCTTTCAACCACTCTGAAAATGTACTTTTCCAGAATTCAGAAAAAGTGTATCAGACCTCTGAAAATGTAATCAAACAGCTCCAAACACACTCTCAAAAGATTGAAACCATTTATCAAACCAAAATCTTCGATTCCAACTCAAAATACGGAAAATATCTTCATTCTAACACAACCAAAATGATGAATATCATTAAATCTGTGAATGCAAAGGTGATCCCTGATGTAAAATCACTCCAACCAGCTAGGGTGGATCTCTCACCATCGAAACCAACAACTAGAGATGAGGGTTTTCGTCCTCAACTAGCAATATACAAATCTTGGAGAAAATCCAGCAGAGTTTCCTCAAGTTGCCAAAGTTCTCATATGCAAATGAGAGCTCAAACTCATATTTATAAAGTGAGGGAAAAGTTAGGGCAACTTGCATTTGAATTTGAATTTTTCCCCTCTCATTTCACTTTATGAAATGACATGAAATTACCCCAAGAGGGGCATCCAACTTTATGCCTCCAAAATTTCACTTCTGATTTTTTATTTAAAATTGACATTAAGCTCAAACTAGGCATCCCACCTTATAAGGCATAACATCAGCCTTAAAAAAAAATGATAAATAAACTCCCTTTTAGGCCCCGCACAAGATAAAACATTGTCTCCTTTTTAAAAACAAGTTTGCTCTACTAGGCCAAGGGGCGGGTCTTTAATAACTTAATAACATAAGTCATAAAATCCTTTTTCGAAGACTTAAGAGAATAATATGCTAGAACATTAGAACTCACCAAATTGCAATTGCCAAGCACTTCCCAAAATGGAAACCCTGCATTGCACTGCTGCAAGACCAGTTTCCCAAAATAGCACTTACTCAAAATAGAATATTGCTAAAAAAAGTTTGTTCAAACACCAAACTGGCCCAAACTGAGATACCCTGAACTTACTAAAAATAGTAAGTGCTAAAAATAGTCATTGCTAAAAATAGTAATATTGCCCACCAATGATTAGAGAAAACCCAGAAAAACCTAGAAAGCTCTCTAGCGACATCAATATACTCCTTTGAATATGTAGACATAGATCTCGAAAGATAACACCAACTGCCAAATGAGGAAACCCTAAAAAGGGGAACATTACAGTATTCACCTAAATGCAACCATTTTACCCATGCTTTTTGTTGCCTTGATATGTAATTTCTGAGATACCCTTCCACCCACTTATTAACAATTTTAGTCTAAGCATTTGTCTATGGGTAATAACTGGTACTAGGAGTGAGCTCAGTCCCACTCAATCTGAAAATTTCTTGCCAAAATAAACTCAAGAACCTGTTGTCTTTGTTGCTGACTATGTTCTTGGGCATCCCATGTAACCTGAACGCTAAAAAATAAATCTGCCACTTGTATTACTAAAAAACCTGTTGAAATAGCAAAGAAGTGGGCAAATTCGGTGAGTCTGTCAACCACTACATAAATGCAATCTTTATTTTGCACCGTAGGAAGTCGCATTATGAAGTCCATCAAGACGCTTTTCCATTTTTGGTTGGGAATTGGGAGGGGCTGCAATAAACCGGTAGGATAAGTATGCTCCGCCTTATTTCACTGACAAGTGTGACTTTCCCAAACATAATCAAGGACTTCATTTTTAAGTCCTTTCCATGTAAACCATTCCCGAATTTGTCTATATGTCTTGAAGAACTCTGGGTGACCAGCCATTGGTGTATCATGAAAGTACCTTATTACCTTTTCCTTAAATTGAGAATTAGGCACCAAATAGATTCTATTTTTTGCAAGTAATGTGTTCATTCACCATAGTGTACCTGTCATCTTGTGTAGTACCTTCAATGATACTAGTAGCCCAACGATCCTTAACATAGTTGAAATCTACTCTTTCCAATCTGCTATAACCTCCATTGATGATCATATGTATGGTCTCTTGGATAAGGCAGTAGCCACAACATTTCCCTTTCCTTTGACATAGACAATATCAAAGTCGTAAGCTTGAAGCTTACTCATTCATTTCTATTGCCGGTCATTCAAATCGTTTTGATTCAAAAAATATTTAAGACTGTTGTGGTCAGTTTTTACAATAAATTTACCTCCCACAAGATAAGGTCTGAACTTGGCCAATGCATGCATAATGGCCAACATCTCCTTATTGTATATAGAATAACTCCTTTTGTCACCCCTCAAATTTTTGCTTTCAAAAGCAATGGGATGCTTATCTTGCACCAAAACAACACCTATTCCCTCTCTATAAGCATCACATTCAAGCTCAAAAGGCTTGGAAAAATCGGGAATATCAAGAACTAGGCATGTACTCATAATCTGCTTAAACTGATCAAAACATTGTTCCATTGCATTACTCCAAATGAAAGCCCTCTTCTTAGTCAAGTCAATGAGTGGAGCTGCCCTTTGTGAAAACCCCTTTATGAACCATTTGTAAAACCCACATAGATCGAAAAATCCCTTAAGCTATGAAAGGTGCGTGGGTGGAGGCCAATCTAAAATAGCTTTGATCTTATCTAGATCCATCCTCACTCCATTTGAACTAATTATTTGTCTGAGGTAGAGAAGCTCTGTCATACCAAATTCACATTTCAATTCCTTAGCATATAAGGACTCCCTCTCAAGTATGCTTAACACCTCATCTAAGTGCCTCATATGTTCTTCCCATGTCTTGCTAAATATCAATATTTCATAAAAATAAATTAGAACAAACTTGCGGAGTTGCTTATTGAAGACCCTGTTCATACAAGATTGGAAAGTGGCAGGAGCATTGGTTAAGACAAATGGCATAACCAAAAACTCATAGTGCCCAAAGTGACACCTAAAAGCTATTTTTGTACATCCTCCTGACGGACTCAGATCTAATGGTAGTCCAATCTCAAATCAATCTTGGAAAAATAACAAGCACCATGCAATTCATCTATCCTTGGGATAGGATATTTGTTTTTTATTGTCTTCTTATTTAAGGCCCTGTAATCTATGCACATACGCATAGTCCCATCCTTCATTTTAACTAATACCACCGAAGACGCGAAAGGACTCTTACTGGGCCTAATGCATCCCATTTTGAGCAACTCATTTATGGCCGTCTCTATTTCATCTTTATGCCTTTTCGAGTGCCTATATGTGGTAGTTATCACAGGTTTGGCTCCTTCCTCCAACTCAACAACATGCTCAATGCCTCGCTTAGGGGGCCTCCCTGGAGGTATACTACCAAAAATCATGTTGTGCTTAGACATTAAACCCTATACATCTGGGTGATAATTCTTCTTTTGTTGCTTTGTAATAGTAGGTTGGACGATGCATTCCACTGCCCACTCTACTTGGTCATGCTTGATAAGAATTTCCATTCTTTTAAAAGAAACCATGCATGGTCCACCATTGGACATGCGCCTGAGTAAAACCTTTTTACCATTAGCCTCAAATTTCATCTCCATGGTTTGTAAGTTCATATAGAACTCTCCAATAGACTGCATCCATTGCATACCCTAAACCACATCTGTATCCTCTATGCTCACCACATAAAAATCATCTCTAATCTCATACTCACCTAATTGAATGGTCAAATTCGGGATCTTCCTAGTGCATGTGAGCGTGAATCCATCCACTACCATCACCTCAAAGCCATCAAATTTTTTATCTTAGTTCCCCTCCTAGCTACCACTCCCTCATTTATAAAATAGTGTGTGGCACCTGTATCAATTAAAGTGACTATCCATTGTCCAAATAGTACATCCTAAACCTTGAAAGAACTAACCTTTTGGAAGCTAGAGAGTTGGGCAAGTGTTCCTCCACTTGCTTGCTCATTTTCTAACTCTTTTGAAGAACTTTCTTCCTTTTTATCATCCGAATCAGTTTGTTGTTTTGAACTTTCAATAGCTGATTCCTCCTCTGAATAGTACTCAATTAGCTTAGCCTTAGTCTTAGTTGAGCACTTATGAGTTGGGTCCCAAGGTTCTTTGCATTGGAAGCATAATTTCTTCTTATGAACGTCATTAAGTTGGTCTTCATTCAGTCTTGTTGACCCCTTTGTATTCTGATTTGAATCTCTTTGAAAAGGTTTCTTTCCTTTGTTGGAAACCTCTTGACTGAAATTTACTTTGGAAAATAGAAGATTCCATATCCCTTGCCTTTTTAATAGCTTCCTGTAATGTTTGTGGGCTAAGGGTCTTAATCCAACCCTCGAGGAATCAGATAGTCCATCAATGAACAATACAATCAACCTTCGCTCTGAAATATCTATCACTATCACTAATAATCTTTGGAAATATGCAATATTAGTGTCCACTGAACCTCATTGTCTCAACTATGCTAATTCCTTCAAGTGCAATTTGTGATTTTTTTTTTCAAATCTGACAATTAATTTTTGTGTGAACTCTTCATAAGACACAATTTGATCACGACCCAAATTTATCATTACGTGGTACCACCATTCGTGTGCACTCCCATCCAGGTGTAAAGTTGCATATTTAATTGCTTCATCTTCAACCATAGGATTGAATTGAAAATAAGTATAAAGTTTTTGGACCCAAGCTCTAGCTATAGTTTTTCCAAAACCATCAAAATACAAAATTGATAGCTTACCCACTTTTCTTTGCAAGTCATTGTTTTGTGGCCTACCACCTCCACCTCTATGGGGTCTATGCCTTTTCTTGAATTCCAAATAATCTCGAAATGACATTTCAGCTTGGAAATATGCACCTAATGCTCTCCAATCTCTCAATCTAGAGCATGCATTTCCTATTTTTGATGGTTCATTATTCACCTCTGGAGGGTTATCTCTTGGAATAAAGTTTGGCATAGAGGGTCTAGAATAAACTGAGCCACAAAATATCCTAGTATAAGCAGCTCGGTTATTCACTATAGATCCTTTAGCCCCGTTGTTAGCCTTGGTCCCAACATTAGCATTGTTTTCCATCATTTGTGCAAACATTTGAGTGATTTGCTGCTGTGATTGTGCCATCTGCTGCTGTGATTGTGTCATAAGTTGTACCATTTGATGCTATGCCCTGGCAAGATCATTCATCTTGTTTTTCAAATTAGAAGGTTCTATCCTTCTTTCACCCATTTAAAAAATATCCAATTTTTCTTCCTGTTCAATCTCTGGCTGATTTTCAAATTCTGGATTAGACTTGTTTCTCCTCAAATAATAATGATGAGTGCTTGGACGCATTACTCACCTGACAGGTTGCAGGAAAACTACTGTGCTCTGATACCACTATAGAGATCCTCACCCAATTTTTTCTGCCAATTTGTTTCACCAAATTTTAACATTCTTTTCCCAATGAGCATTTTAACAAACAATTAGCATGGATACAATCAATAGTTCTAGTTTGCAGGTTCATGGGTGGCTGGATCAAATTAATTTTGATATATATAATATCTTTTGCAATAATTGGAAAAAACACACAAGAAAATATTATTGCACTAAGATATATATATATACAAATACCAGAAATCTATTCCAAAACTGTATAAACTTTAATTTTTTCTTTGTTGTTCAATAACAAGTTTCATAGACTAGAACTAAATATTCTGACCTTTTGAATAGTTCTTCACACTTGAAAAGAGACTGAATATCAAGATAATAATTGGATTGCCGAACTCCTTTTGTGCAACAATTGTCCCAACCAATTTGCAGTAATTCTGCCTTCAGACGCCTCAACCTATGAATTTGATCTGCCACGTTTAGTCAAGTTGTAGTTCACTTATGCTATTCATTGGTTTGTTTGCACCTTGAATTGTAACTGATCAGCTTCAATAATCCTTCATATCATGTGTAGAGTAATCGGCCATAAGTAACAAAGGTGAATGGGAATTCATTCCAAACGCCCCTAAAACTGGTTAACACTTCTTTAAATTCGCGACTTGTAGTTTCCCTCTTATGCTCTGCAAGGGATAATAACACTTATTTTTAAAAATTCACCACTTGTAGCCTTCCTCTTACGCCCAACAAAGGAGGATGATATAAATATTTAAAATAGGTACCAAAACTATGGTCAATAATCTCAATAGCAAGTCACCCAACTTACAAGGAAAACCATGTCACCTCAATGTCACACTTGCATAATTTTTTTAAAAGTCTATGGCTACTACCAAAGTGATGCACAACTATCAAATTAGACACACCCATTTAATAATTACAATTGCAACTTACAATCACCTCATAGTGCTTATCGCCAATATTAAATGGAGTACCCAACTTCTTGGTTCTACCCCTAATTTTGTTCAAATAATTCTATTCCTTCTTTCTGAGGTGTCAACATACATCACCCAACAATTAGTCAAGTTGAAGTCCATTAAATGGTGACATTGCGCACGTCAGAGAGGTCATTGCATTCAAATACTCAACATTTGCACCCCAACAACTTGGAATAAAATAAAACTATTATACTACACTCCAACAAATAAACCTGTAACTTGTCTTCTTTTTTTAGAATTTATTGAAAAATATACAAAGTAAGCCCCATAATCAAACCTGCTAGATTGAATCGATTAGCCATCAACCAAGGTGGATCTCTCACCACCGTAGCCAATATTCTTCTTAAGGGTTTCCATTCTCAGGAAGTTTTTGAAGTGTTTCACTGCATGATTCCCCAAAATGATTTTTTCCCATCTCCCTAAAATATTAAATGTAATATTAATGGTCATCTTTGCTTTTATTCAGCTTTAGTTATCTTAGTGTGTTTTTTAATAACTTATACACGTTTTAGCATCTTCCTGTTTTTTAGCTTTTGTTTTCGTTAGTTAACGATTGTTTCTTTTACAAACATCGTCTTGTATTTTTCTTTATAAGGAGATATTCTCTCCATTTGTAAATATAGAATCATGAATATCATTAATATTTTCATGGTATCAGAGCTTAGGCTCAAACTTGATCAAATAATTCTTATTTTCGTGAAGCCGTTTTTTTAAAATTGAAGGTATTTTTTGAGGCGATTGTTTGAAGAAGTTTTCCTAAAGATTTTCGTGGGAAAAATTTCAAAATTTTTTAAGGCGGATTTGTGAAGAAAATCGCAGCATCTTTGGTGAAGTTTCTCTTATATGAAGGATTTTTTCGACCCTCTTTTGGTTTGAAAATCGAGGGTTTGAAGAGCAAGAAATCGTGGATGTTTGCAATAATAAAAATTGTGGATTTTAATTGACGAAATTTCGTGTTTTTCTGGGGACGATTTGTAGATCTGGACGCATTTTTTCTTTGTGCAATTTTCTCCACCTTTCTAGTCGCGTCTTTTTGCAGGAGTTTCGTCCATTTTCTAGGGCGATTTTTGAAGTTTTTTGGCTGCTAAAATCACTCTTTCTTCAAAACGCGATTTTTTGATTTTTTTGGGTCTGTATTGTGTGATGCGAGGGTTTCTAGGGCTGCGTTTGGTCGCGTTTTTTCTCTCTTCAAGAAGCGGATTTATGTTGTTTATGGATGCGGGTCTCTGCATTATTGTCACCAGGTCGTGCATTTCTGGGTTTGACTTTTTTGAATGCATTTCCTCTATTCTTTTTGCTCCTGCTGTGTGATCGATTAGACTTTGAGGTGGTTTGTGACAAATTTGCACTACGGTGAACCAGCTAGGGTTTCTTTTTGCTCGTAATTTTTTTGTTGTTCGAGGGTTTACAGTAATTTTCTGAGTTTTCATGACATTTTGAAGGAAAACAAAAATTATTTTGAGCCAGTTTTGATAGAAATTCTGGGAAAATAAAATTTTTGTATAGAGTTATTGAAATTTTTCTTAAAAAATTTACACAGTTTTTGAAAAATTTTCTATAAAAATTTTGCTTTCTTTTAGAAGTTTTTCGAGGATTTTTTTCTGAAAACAATCTTACTTTTAGAGTTTTCAAGGGTTTTTCTAAAAAGATCTTACAGTTTTTGAGCCTCTTTTTTAGATGATTTTTGAAAAATCGAGTGTTGTGCTAGTTGATTGTCCAGTGTTTTGCCAGCTGATCATAGAGTTACCTCGTTTTTCGTTCTTTGGAGAATGGGAGGGATAGTGTCTTTGTCCAATGTTATGTTGGAAAGTACGCAGAGGTTCAATGGAAAGAATTACAACGCCTGGAAGCAGAAGATGCTTACCATCTTTGAGTACCGGTGTCTAGATGCATTTGTCCTAGGTACAGAAACTCGTCCCACTTCTATTGGGAAGGATTAGGACAAGTATGATGGAGGTAATAGGGAGGCATTTATTTATTTGTCGCTGATGAGATGTTACCAAAAATACCATCTAGTAAATTTGCTGCGGAGATCTAGAAGCATTTGAAAGATCTTCAGGAGACCTTAGACAAGGGAAGGGCTTTCTTTCTGAAGAATATGATTTTCTCTATTATGATGGATGATCAAGTGTCTTTGTAGGAGCACTTGATGAAAAAAAAAAAATCGCGATCAATTGGAGGCCATTGGTTGTAAGATGGAAGAGGAGGATATGGTGGTGATCACTTTGAAGAGTTTGCCACGTTCCTATGAGCACTTCATCGAAACGCTCAACATTACATCCACCAATGTTGACTTGAAGTTTGATGGGCTGCGCAACAAGCTATTGCAGCAGGATAGGTGGAGGAAGTAGTTTGCAAGCAGTAGTGAGTCTCCTAGTGTTGAACAAACTTTCACTGCCAAGGACATTGGCAAAGGCAATTCCACTTAGCAGAAAGGACGAGGTGGTTTAGACGAGGGCTCCAAGAAGTCTATTACTTGCCATTACTATGGGAAGATTGGTCATATATAGAGATATTGTAGAAAGCGGTTGGCTGATGAGAAGTCCAACCAGGAAACATCTCAGCAAAGTGCTCACATGATGAAGCAGACTAAGCAAGAGTTTGCATACTATGCATTTTGATGACCGACACAATATGGGTAGACTTAGTTTTTGTTTGTACGATGACCATTAAGGGAGGGTATTAAAATATTAAAAGTAATATTAATGGTCATCTTTGCTTTTATTCAACTTTAGTTAGTCTTTAGTTATCTTAGTGTGTTTTTTAGTAACTTTTGCATGTTTTAGCATCTTCATGCTTTTTAGCTTTTGTTTTCGTCAGTTAACGATTGTTTCTTTTAGAAACATCGTCTTGTATTTTTCTTTATAAGGAGATCTTCTCTCCATTTGTAAATACAAAATCATGAATATCAGTGAGCTCACATTATTATTTTATTCTTTTTTCCAAACTCCCCTACCTTTAGAAATTAAAAATAATTTTAAATCAATTCCTTATGTCCCTCATTAATTTCCTAAATGACCCTCATCTTCACTTCTGCTGTAAGAACTCATTATGATAATGATGCTGCAAAAAACAATGTTAAAATTATTTTTAGAAAACCTGCAATGTTAAAAAAATAATTTACAAAACTGAAAACAATTTAAAGCATAGACAATGCGCAACAACATCCTTGAAAGAAATGTGGTCTCATGGATTGCAATATTGCAGGATATGCACAAAATGGATTGCAATGTTGCAGGATATTGCAAGCTTGTAGAAGTGATTTAGCAGATTTTTCTAAGCAAAGAAAGAAGAAAGAAAAGAAGGATAATGCAAAAGAAGAATCATTGTAACCAAGTCTGAAACTTCTCTTAATATGTTCTCTTGGAATCTGCTGCTGCATAATGAAAAGCTGATAATGGAAAGTTCTATTTGATTCAATGTTCTAATCTGATAATGGAAAGCTTTCAATACATTACCGATAACCATAGATTAATTCCTTCAATCCTCTTGAATGAACTAAGATGATATGGCAGAGTTATCAGTTTAATTGCAATCACCACAAATTTGACATCAATGACAAAATATTCAACATTGTCATCCTTATCCTCTGTGGATAAGATATTTGTAATCCTTATCCTATGTGGATAAGATTCACCTTTTTGCTTTATGAGTTGTCAATCTTATCTTGTGAGTTGTCATCCTTTCCTTTGTGGATAAAATATTTGTAATCCTTATCCTCTGTGGATAAGATATTTGTAATCCTTATCCTTTGCCCTTTGACTTCTTTGAAGTTAGTGAACTCCTTTATTATTTTTGCATGCTTTGCTGATTTTGCAAAATATATTTTCTCATTTTTTTTTGTTCTGATTTTTCAAAAAAATTAGTTAATAGTAATATCATTCAACTTCCAATTGTTAACTATCTAAACAACTTCTTTCAAATTTAATATTTAGGAAAATACCAAAACAAAGTTGACTTATAAAATTATAGAAATGCCACAGATTTTCAGAAATTATATAATATTCTCCACATATTTGAATTCACAAAAAGAAGACATTTATTTCAGTTGCTAACCTTTAATTTCTATTCCCATGACAGTTTACTTCCTTGTGGTGTTAATGTTTTAGTAGCAGCAGGAGGTATCTTCTTGTGTCAGAAGAATCTTCCTTAAATAAGTGTAACTGACATGCAGGAGAATCTGCATACTGACATGCATGAGAATCTCTGTTTGTATTCCTTAAAATAGGAAATTGTAATGCTTCCTAGTGAATCTCCTTTTGCATGCACTTGTAACCTCTCCTTGCTCATAAATAGGAGAGACGATTCCTTATTTGGGTTTGATTCTTGCTTAAGTCAAGTCGTTCTTTCAAGGAGGATTTTGCCATCTACAACAGGTTATTATCTTTTGAAGAGCAGATTGATATTAAGGAGGAAAACAGAGTTCTTTTGTATGCATGTATCTATGAGAGGTACTATTCTTCCATGGGTCAAGTTGTAAGCTGATTGCTACTATTTCATCTTAATATAAGAGAGATACATTTGTGGTTGGGTTTTTCTCCCTCATGAGGAGGGCTTTCCTAGGATAAATACTGTGTTCATTTGTTCTTTGTGTTACATTTTCTGTTTGCTCTCATTTCTGGTTCAAAATTTAACATGTGGCCCCAGCTAGCTGTGACTTCCTAGATGTGCAACACATTCATTAATATTAAATAAGACAATGCTGAAATCAACTTCCTATGTGGCAGTGTTGACCATGAAAGATTCTAAAAACTATGCCAACCTCTAACTGCATAATTCTCACGTCTTGTTAAGTTTGGAGTTTGGAACTTCAACAGATGTAGTTTATTGACATTAAATAAATATGTGACATCTTTAATTTTGTTTGGCGGTTACAGGAAATGACTAGCCATAATTTTAGCCACCCTCCTTAACCTCCATTATATGTGATTCATTGTTTCCATCTTTCTTAAATCACAATTATCTGACATGGTATGAGTAATCCCAGGTGGCTGCGTTGGTAGGATAAATAGCGGTGATGCTCCTAAGTCATAATTTGTGCTTCTAATTTACCATATGTCTCCTCCAAGTAGCATATGGGGTCTTTGTAGGTGTATAGAAGTTAGATATAAGCCGCGTAAACTTAGGAGAGATAATACCAAGGATCAACCACTAAATATAATATTCAGCTTTTCCTTACCAAATATATACTCTGCATTGGCACGACATGTCATCTACATAATTAACAACATTTAATCTTATTCATCTACATATTACTAATATTTTAATTCTACAATTGTTCCAACATTAAATCTAGACTCCTCTACTAAACTCTGATTATTTCCTCAATCCTTGAATACTCTGAAGTTTATCTTTCAAAAGACCTCACAAATTTCAAATAACTTCAAAACTGATCAATGATACTCTGTGTGAACTCTACCGTGAATTCACTTTGGAAGGTATTGGGTTTCCATCCAATCCTCCAAACCCAAGGATTTTTTTTCCTCAGGCCCAAAACCTCTAACCAAGCTCTCCAATTCTCCAATAATTGATTTCCAAAAAGATAGATAATCATGTCCTTTTCACCGCCTTTTATATTTTCACCACCTTTTGATTTTCAATATATTATGATTTTAAAAAATGAATTTTATTTAATATTTTAACAATGTATTTAATATAAGTCACTTCAATTAAATTTAATAAAAATAAAGTTATCCTTAAGATTTATTTTTAAATGAACAACTTTATAAATAATTAATTTTATTTTATTCCCTTATAACCTCTCACCATAGCCTATGGGAATAAAAGTAGGCTAGATGACCCTGCTGGCTGATCACTCAGAAAAAGAGAGATATTACAGCTGTCATCCATTCCAAAGGCTAGCACAACTCCTAGCTAGGCGATTTCCTTAGAAAAAACCATAACAAATTCCTTGGGACTGTTAGTGCCCAAAAAATGCTTACTAAATCATCTGCAGGTCTAGGTGCACATGTAGACAAGGCATTTTTAGTCCTCAACTTCCCAAATTTGGCACACAACCCCAAACACCCATCACTGTCTTGTACGGCTTGCAATGGTAGGAGCTATCAACAATGAAGTTCATTTATGGCATCTCATTTCTTGGAGAGTTTTCTAACATGTCCTCTCTATTTCTAGGAATGTATGCAATACTTTCAGATACCCAAAATAATTTCAACTTCCAGCAACCTCCTGCAAAACTTCATCAATTTTGTCTTGCTTCACAAGACTTCACAAAATTGCAAATTAAAACCCTTCTATTCAATTATTGATTTTCAGCACAATGATGACCTTTGGATGAAATCACTCAATTGGATTTTGAGGGTTTTTGTCCGCAAATCCCAATTCTTCAACACTCCTCGATCGCTAGTTGGAATTACATCTCCTTCTGGGTATTCATCCGTCAAAAAAACTGTTGGGATTTTTGTCCCTTCAGTGAGAAATCTAGCCACAGGCACAAATCTCCAAAAGAAATATACAATATCTAGAATAAACCTTTTTAAATTACCTTTTTAAAAATAATAAACCTTATTGCTCTGGAAAGTGACTTTATTTAATTAATGAACATTTCCAACACCTAAGTCACTTTTATACTCACGTTATAAATAATTAATTTAAGTTGTCTTTTAATTTATTCTTTCTCGACAACTTACAATTAATTATTTAATTGTTAAATATTCCCCACACAACCAGTTGAAGATGCGGAAAATACAAAAACAGTTCGGAAGTGAAATTTGAAGGTGCAAAAATACTTAGGAGCTCATCGGGAACATCAAACATCCCCTCTAGCATGATTGATGGTCATCGAGAAAGCTGAAGCTAACTACAATGCTGAAGCGACCAAAAATGGGGACATTACAGAATTGGCCATGGATTGGGTCGTAGTTGGATTCAATAGGACTAGGAGTATGGTGATTGGTTATGGGTTGGATCATAATTGGCTTTAGCAAGATAGAGAGCATGGTGATTACTTGTGGTTCGGATCATAGTTGGCTTCTACATTTGGAGAAATATTGGATGGAATCATTTGAGGATTGTAAGGCCACAAACTCATTGGAGTGCTTCAATCATGTCAATTGTGCATGTTGATAGGTCAACTTGTGGAACTAGTTCGTTCCCTTGAAAAGGAATAAAATATTCTGAGGATTGGTATACCTAGTGAGGGTGTTAATGTGATTGAGCTTAGAGTTTATATGAGCTTGTCTCCTTACAAGGGGATGTTGGCATTGGAATGACACAATTAGCAAATTGGAAAAACTTTGTTTCAATGGTATAAATTTAGCTGATAAGTAAAATTTCATTGAAAATATGAGAAAACTAAAATAATTGTAAATTGTTAAGCTTTTGAGGAATTTGATTATGACAGATATCTTCAATACCATAGACCATGAATGTGCACACATATGATGTTAAGGATTCAATCTTAGGCAAGATTATCAACAAGCATAAACAAATCTTGCTTTAGAAGACACATGCCAACAATATTTCAATTATGAAACTCATATTGAATTGAAATTTACAAAATTTGTCAATAACACAATGAATATCCCGAGAGAATTTTGGTCATTTAGTAAGATTTCCACTCTTTTTGACATTCAAATTTAGATCCTTTTATAGCCAAACATCCCCTTGAATTTGTGGTTGAAAATTGTTTCTAGGGACATGTGGCCTAGGATTGTTCTTGAATTTTTCTAGCTGCAAGTTCATGCCAGGTATTTGTGGTTGAAAATTGTTCATTTGAAACACGTAGATAAGAATTATTCCCATCCAGCTTGTTACACTTAATTAGGAATTTATTTGATTCGTTTTCAACTAGTTACTTTACTAGTTTGATTATATTGCTAAAAATTGTCATTATTAGGTAATATTGCACTGGTTTCCCATGGAATCTTTCTTTTACCACACAATTGGTGATTGGGAGAAATTGTTGCCTCAAAGAAATGTGATCACATGATTAATAAATTTGGGTTCTAGATGAATGTTTGGGATAAAGGAAACCTAGATTATGCTTGAAGATCAAACATGCAAGTATACCTTGTTGATGTTTATTTTTTGTTAAATTTCCTTGTGCCTTTTTGTTCAAGCAACCTAACTTTACCCATATGTGATCATTTTATAAACAAAATTTGAAAGAGATATCACATTTGGAGAGTTATTGGTCTCAAAGCTATGTTACACCAAGTTCTCGGCATGGGGATGATAGGGGATCAGCGGAGACTTTTCCAGAATGGATTTTGGGAGGCCATTTCTTAGGGTACAAATATTAAAAAATATAGGAAATTTCAATCATATGATAACATTTGTCATATACATTATAGAACCTTAATACATAAGTTTAGAGCTGAATTGAGACTTTACAAGTCAAAACACAAATTAACAAAATTTTGTTACTTTCATTGTCAATATGCATATCTATTGACACACATTAATAACTGACATCTGTGTGTGTGTGTGTGTGTGTGTGTTGAATGTGCTTATCGCTTGGAATAGTCAAATGTTTGTTCGTTCATATTCAAGTAGTAGCTTTATACTTCAAGTTTTTGCAGTGCTCTTGTAGTTTAAATGTTCACACACCTGATACAACAGTTTGATCAGATGCCTTCTGCCTTTGCAATCATCTTATTTGACTTAAGTTAGACTTGGGGCAAATTTAATTAAAAAATACACTGGAATTGGAAAATGTTGTCCACTGTACTCGCCTTGAACAAGTTTATATAAATGACACTTAAAAATGATATACACACTATCATAAGAAATGCATATGTGTCAAGCATATGGATTGTATATTAATAGAGTACTGAAATTTTCAAGTTAGAAGGTGCACATCTAATAACTTGACAATCAATGGTCCACTGAAATAGTAGTCTCCTTTACATTGCTTATAACTCTCTTTGGCTGAAGCAATTAGTGTTCTTGTTGAAACCAAGATTTACTAGAATCAAGAATTGTGGCAGGCTGATTGACAATCATTAGTTTAAAAAAAAAAATACATAGAAATTGTTGGTGTGGCTTGTGGTTGCCAAATACTGGGTATTGAATGTGTTGATAGCAAAGCAACATTAAATTTGGGCAAAATTTTGAATGCTATAAGGAATTGTTTTTCATATCATGAGCTATAGGTAAGGTGGATTTATTATATCATTCTCAGACTATACAGTTAAACCAAAGCCCAATGATATGTACTTTTTTCAGTTTTATGTTTTAATTTTTATTTTTTTGACTGAGCAATAGGGGACAACTAGTTGTTCACTACTGTCTCCTAGTAAAAGGAATGTCTCAGGGACATTCCCTAAAATATTTGCAAATCAAAGATGGTTGGGGATGTCTTCTACCTGTGCCTAGATCCTTGAAACATCCCCTATAAGAAATAGGGTCTAAAAATGCAGGGGACATGGGGAATATAGGATCAAAGTCTCTATCACCTATAAGAAAGAAGGTCTAAAAATGCAGGGGACATGTACTTGGGGAACATAGGATCAAAGTCTCTATCACAACATGCTTTGGCTGCAAGTGTGTGATCCAAGCAATAAAATCAGATTTGACAAATGCCTCAAGTCCATCCATATTTTGTTGTTTTTGTCAAGATTTCTCTACTAGGCCCTATGTACCACATGTTCTTTTCTTGTAGCTTTTGTCTTTTCTTAGTCAACATTACTTATTGAAGTTTGCCATCGCATCCATAAGTCTAATTGCCATCTTATAAAATTAATGATATCAAGTTTCCACAATCCATAATGTTCTTTGCAATTGATAATTTTTGCATCAACGTTTCGGATCACACTCCGTGATCCATCATCAGGATGAACAGAGCTGAAGGATAGAATGAAAGGATGCAGACCAAGAGCTAATTAAAAAGACCAAGGCAGGGAAATGAAAGAGAGGGCACGAAGACCAAGACCAAAAAAGATAATTAAAGAAATTCACATAAAAATATATACATATATATAATGTTTAGATACTCACATAAAAATTATACATATATATAATGTTTAAATAATTAAAGATATTCCATAATCACTTTAAAGTTAAGTCAGTTATAAAAAAACATTATTAAAAAGGAAAACTAGTTTAAACTTTAAATAAATCCTATTTAATAGTTTTCCTAACATTTAAAAAGGAAAACTAGTTTAAACAAATCCTATTTAATAGTTTCCCAAGGTTCATAATATTATTGCATTAGTAAATGTTTGGTTACTTATGCGAGTTATATTTATGTCCTTATTAATTCCTTGTCATATATATAATTGTTTAGATATATATATTTATGTCTTTTTTCAGATCCCTTATTTATCTTTTTATTTGCTAAGCTTATATTTATTTTGCTTTCATTTTAATTCATTTTTATTTTTATTTTTTAATTTATTTAATTCTTTGTTTCCTTTTATTTGAGTTAATTCCTTTTTAATTTTTTACATTTTTATAATGTTTAGATATTTATATTTATTTCTTGATTGGTTCCTTGTCTTTCATTTATATATAAATAGATTTTCGTCATTTTATTAATTATGTGATTCCTATATATATATATATCATTTTGTGAATATCTTTAATTATCTAAACATTATATATATGTATAATTTTTATGTGAGTATCTAAACATTATATATATGTATATATTTTTATGTGAATTTCTTTAATTATCTTTTTTGGTCTTGGTCTTCGTGCCCTCTCTTTCATTTCCCTGCCTTGGTCTTTTTAATTAGCTCTTGGTCTGCATCCTTTCATTCTATCCTTCAGCTTTGTTCATCCTGATGATGGATCACGGAGTGTGATCCGAAACGTTGATGCAAAAATTATCACACAATCAAAACTAGAAACCATTGCAAAGAATCTTATAAAATTTTCCTATAAGGGTGCAAGAAAGTGAACTATTTGATTAACCTCGATTAGTCTTGTAACTTGTCCATAATCACTTACAGTTAAGTCAGTTATAAAAAACTATTAAAAAGGAAAACTAGTTTAAACTTTAAATAAATCCTATTTAATAGTTTTCCTAACATTTAAAAAGGAAAACTAGTTTAAACAAATCCTATTTAATAGTTTCCCAAGGTTCATAATATTATTGCATTAGTAAATGTTTGGTTACTTATGTGAGTTTGCAATAAAGATAACCTTGTGATTAACTACAATTAGGACATGAGTTAGTATTGAGTTTGATATAATAAGGGTTCCAAAACACTTGGTTAGCATTTTAAATAAACTAAATAAAAATTAAAACAATCATCTCTTTTGTAAAGCATTCGGTTGACCATTCAAAATCTCCAACATTATGATGCAAGAAACTTAACCTTAGGGTTGGAATCAATTAATTGTGGTAAACCATTCTTCAATATCTGGGTTAGTTCAAATAATAAGCTTAAAACTTTCATTAGATTGAAAAAACAGACACAATAGAACATTACAATTTGATTAAATACCCAAAACCCTTATTAGTATGAAATTGTATTAAATCCATGGGGTTCCATAGGTGTTGTCTATCTCTTATTTGCATCTATGCTTATTGGAAGGAAATTGAGTTGAAAAAATTGTTGATAGTCCAATATCCCATCTAGATGGGTCAGAAAGACTAGACCAATTGAAGAAGCTCCCATGCCCATAAAGTAATTGGGTGTGTACACACTTGTCATTAGGCGCTTTTGGGTCAATTTGTTGCAATTCTCTGTGTGAATGTCCTCAAATGTGCTCAAATTGCGCTCACACCTTGAAGCACTACATAGCTGGCATAAAATGTGGATGGAAGTGCTTTGAAGAGTTGGTGTTTTTTACCATAATCTTCCCACCACAAATTTGCAAGGACAAGATTTGTAGCTTTGTAAATAACTTAGTAAACTAAAAGTGCACTTACTAAACTTAGTTAATTTATTTATTTTTATTTGGAAGCCAAGTCATTTCCCTTTGAATGCATAGAGCTGAAGAAAGAAACCTCCGCTCTGCATTCTTGTAAATCTGCAACTTGTCCAAAATCTTGTATCTAAGGCCTTTGTTAAGTGGCATCCTCTTTATGCATGTGTTCAAGCCATCCATAACCTCCTTATTGACACTAAAGGAATAGGAGTGTTGATGAAATTGCAGCTTCGGGCTTCATACTTCCTTATTTATATGTGATTATTCAATGTAAAGAGGCACTTCGCATGGCAACTTTGTAATTATCTTCTTGGCCAACCTTCCTTGTAAATTGTATTTATTAAATTGAAATTATATTTTTATGATGGCCGACCTTGCATGAAAAGGTGCGACCTCTCTCCTTCAAGTTGTATAAATACAAGATCATTCCACTCCATTTGGGCATCAATCAAGTTGGAGCATTTCTTCTTTTCCAAATGCGAATTCTTCAAGGGCTGATCAATCAAGTGCAGATTGCGAATTATCAAGAGCAGATAGCGAATTTCTTAAGGGCAGATCTGAGTTACAAGGAAGTGCTGATTACTTGTTATCATAGCATCTTGTGAAGGTGCTACATATCGACCTTGAGATTGGCCTCATTGTAAAGAGACTTGTTGCCATTATTAATATGTAGTAGAGAGATATTTGTTGCTGGGTTGTTCCCCTCAAGAGGAGGGTTTTCCTAGGGTATTTGCTGTGTCTTTGTGTTGAATTTTTGAATTAATTTCTGTGCATTAAATCTGATCATAAAAACTAACATGGTATCAGAGCCAGGTTTGAAAAAGATCTTGATCAAATTGTTATTACAACAATACTCTTTACTCTCTTTCTCATCGTTGTTTACTTCTATCTCTTCGTCAAGATGGTGATCTGTCTTAAACTAACAAGGATAGACTTCAAGGAGCATCTAATTTCACATCTTGGAGATTTAGAATTATACTCACCTTGAAAGAAAGTGAATTGGTCGAGTTTGTGGAAAGCAAAGTCCCTGAACCTACTGATGAGGAAGAAAAGGTACAATGGAAGAAGAAAGATATCAAGGCGAAGATGTTAGTTGATTCTGTGAAGGATCATATTGTTCCTATTGTCTCCAAGTTGAAGACAGCAAGAGAGATGTTTAAAACTTTGGAGGAATTGTACGAAATCAACAACACAAGCTGGGCACTTGCATTAAAGCAACAACTTCATCATGTGAAGATGATGGAAGGAGAATCTATCATCGCTTACTTCATGAAGATTTCCGAATTGAGAGATCAACTCTCTACTATCAGTCATTTTGTTGATGTCAAGGATTTGACCATGCTTGCCCTTAATGGTCTTCCTTCATCTTGGGAGTCTTACATTCAAGGAATCAATGCAAGATCGAAACTTCCCAAGTTTGATCGTTTGAGGACAGATTGTATTCAAGAAGAGTCTAGGTTGGCTGCGAGAGGTATTGGTCGAAGCTCTACAAATGAAGACATTCATGTTCTTTCCGCTCAATCCTCGAAGAAGAAAGGGAAAGGTGGAAAGAAAGGATATTTCAAGAAGAATAGAGATAAAGGAGCTGATGGTGCTCCCACATTCAAGAAGAAGTGGGACCTCTCCAAAGTCCAATGTTTTTGTTGTGACAAGTTTGGTCACTATGCAAAAGATTGCTCTACCAGGCCTAATCAACATGCTTCATTTGTGGATGTGGATGAGATCTCTCCTCAGAAGGATTCTAGGGAATTTCTATTCAAAGCTATGGGCTTGTGTTCAAGCCGTGAAGGTTGTGTGCTGATCTGTGCGTAAGAGCAGCGTATCTTACTGCATCCAGTATTTGCATCCATCATAATATTTAAAGAGATAAGTATTCTTTGTTTGCTGAGTTATATCAATTAGTTGGATTTTATAATTAGTAAAGAGAGATAGTGGTTCTCTTGAATTGTGTTCACTAGCATAAGATCCTTTGAAGATTTCATTTATTGCAAGTTATGTCATGCTGGTTGTGAAGATTTTTGAGTGTGACTCTGAAATAAAAAGAGAATTGCAATTTCGATGGGGATTAGTATGTCACATCGATATCATTCTCTAATGCATGAACTGTGATAGAGCCTTGAACTCTTGGAGAGTTGGTTCTACATGCTAACTGCATAATGCATTCAAGAAATCTGTAGTTGTGCAGATTGTCTTTTGTTGTGCTGAGTTTAGCACTCTCGAGAATAGTAAAAGGTGGAAGAAAGAGTTATATCAAAATTCAATAAAGATAAATTTCTTTATTCCTTCATTCTGTTCTTTTGATATATTTCTCTTTTTGGTTGATTTATTTATTCATGTTTTTGATTCATAAATTCTTATGTATTCATGCTATAACCTGAGATAGTAAACCTTGTATGATTCTAGCCTTGATATTTCTTTGGATAGTTATAAACTGTTAGTAATCTCTCTATAAAATGCTTTCAAGACAATTCTAGGAGTAAGAAGGTGATGAGAAATTGCTTAGTGATGAAAAGCTTGAGGCATCTTGTGAGGAAGTCATGTCGACCAAAGAAATGATCAAGTGTGAAGTCACAACTTGCAGCCATACGACTGAATTGGTGGCTAGAGGGAACTCACTTCTAGAAGTCTTCTTTGCAATCTCTGAAGTAGGGATCAAGAGGGAGTTTTGTAACTTATTAAGAAAAAGTGAAGATTAATGTATTACAAGGCTAAGTGTTAAATCCTTGAAAGACCTCTTTGGCTACTGAGATCAGAATTGCACAAGACAGTCATCTGGATTTGACATTGGTAGCTCCGCAAACCTATTCAAAATAGTGTGATTTGGGATGAGGTTGAGGAGGAGAATCCTGAATTCTCTACAGTACCGAAGGTGTGCGTTGGAAAACATTTATCTAAGGCAAGTGTTGCGGGCAATCTTGGATGAAGAAGTCAAAAGGTTGATGCAAGTACTTGAAGATTCAGAGGGAGTCTACTGAACCTGAAGGAGATGTTTAAGGAGGTTGCAGCTAGTTTAGATCTGGTGGATCCTCTATATGCATAGTTGATTAGATCGTTGATGTATTGAGTCAATACCAAACCAGATATTTGCTATGCAGTGAGTGCACTTAGTCAGTTCATGTGTGAACCAAGGCAAACACATCTAGTTGCAGCGAAGCATATCCTGAGATACTTGCGTGGCACAATTGGATATGGCTCGAGATATTCCTTAGGCGTGGACTTGGAGCTGCATGGTTATACTGATTCTGATTGGGCAGGTTGTGTTACTAATCGGAAGAGTACCTCTAGATGTTTCAGTTTGGGGTTTGCGATGATTTCCTAGTGTAGCAGGAAGCAGTCTTCAGTGGCACTAAGTACAGCAGAGGCCGAATACATTGCAGCTTGTGTGGCAGCTCGAGAAGCAGTGTGGCTTTGGAAGCCCCTTGCAGGATTGTTTGGACAATCATTGGAGCCTACTATCATTCATTGTGATAATTAAAAAGTTGCGTGAAGCTTTCTATCAAACTAGTGTTCCTTGATAGAACTAAACATGTTGAGATCAAATACCACTATACTAGAGATATGGTATTTAGTTGAAGTATATCAACACTGATGAGCAGACGATAGACATTCTCACCAAGCCTCTCTCCAAGATAAAGTTTGTGTACTTTTGAGATAAGCTTGGTATGGTGGAGAATACAACCCTAACTGAGGAGTCTCAGTATTAGTGATCCTCTTTAATGAGTTCTTCTTTGTGAGAGAAGTTCGAGGGGAAATCCCTTATTAATGCATTCTTCTCTACAAGAGAAGTTGAGGTGAAAGCCCTTGTTTCCACCCTCTGGGAGAGCCATGGTGAACATCACGTTGATGTGACAACATCGCGTAAATGATCAACATTTGTACATACCATACATAGGTGTAGCCATTATAGTAGATATCACGCTGAGGTGATATCTGATATCACGATGAGGTGATATCTGATATCACAATGAGGTGATATTGTTTCTTTTCCATATATGGTTGTAGCCATTGTGGTAGATATCACAATGAGGTGATATCTGATATCACGATGAGGTGATATCGTTTCTTTTCCACATATGGTTGTAGCCATTGTGGTAGATATCACGATGAGGTGATATCTGATATCATGATGAGGTGATATCGTTTCTTTTCCACATATGATTGTAGCCATTGTGGTTGATATCACAATGAGGTGATGTGTCTTGTGTAGCAGGAAGTATTCCTCCCTAGCTGAGAGGGAGTGTTGATGTAATTGCAGCTTCGGGCTTCATACTTATTTATATGTGATTATTCAATGTAAAGAGATGCTTCACATGGCAACTTTGTAATTATCTTCTTGGCCGACCTTCCTTGTAAATTGTATTTATTAAATTGAAATTATATTTTATGATGGCCAACCTTGAATGAAAAGTTGCAACCTCTCTCCTTCAAGTTGTAGAAATACAAGATCATTCCACTCCATTTGGGCATCAATCAAGTTGGAGCATTTCTTCTCTTCCAAGTGCGAATTCTTCAAGGGCTGATCAGTCAAGTGCAGATTGCGAATTATCAAGAGCAGATAGCGATTTTCTTAAGGGCAGATCTGAGTTACAAGGAAGTGCTGATTACTTGTTATCATAGCATCTTGTGAAGGTGCTGCATATCGACCTTGAGATTGGCCTCATTGTAAAGAGACTTGTTGCCATTATTAATATATAATAGAGAGATATTTGTTGCTGGGTTTTTCCCCTCAAGAGGAGGGTTTCCCCAGGGTATTTGCTGTGTCTTTGTGTTGAATTTTTGAATTAATTTCTGTGCATTAAATCTGATCATAAAAACTAACAAGGAGAAGAAAAACATCGGGTTCAAGTAATAGATGGCTGCATGAATGTGTTGGTAGAGTTACTCGTTCCACCTTCCATCAGTTATCTGCTAAATGGGTTCATATTTTCTAGTGAATCATAGATACTCCTCATAGGTCAGGACATAATTGAGTAACTAGTGAATCACAGATTTAATGAGTGTAAATGAAACATATAAAGAGTCGAGGCTAAAATTATTTCAAGATCAGCATAGAACACTTCAATTATTTGAAGTAGGAGACAAAGCCTACCTAAGATTTTAACACCAGGTCCAGACAATCTTGTCAGGGAGTTCTATGTAAAATTTGGCATTTTGTTGGATTGACATGTCTCAACATGTGCCACACATCCATCAAAAGAGGAATTATAGGAGAGTTAATCAATGTAGGTCCTGCAAAACTCATATCTAAAGGATATAAAAGGGAAATGATTGGACATTGGTGCTGCATCATGCTTGTGGATATCTCCTACAAAAAATTGCGGCAAATGGTTGCTAGGAGAATCAATTTGCTTATGATGCAAATGGTATGGAAAGATAAAACTAGCTTTATCAAGGGAAAATACATACTTGATAACCTTATCTTTTCTTGTAGGACATTGAATGGGCACATAAATCTGGATAAAAGGATTGATATTTGAAGATACTCTTTGATAAAGCATGCGACAAGATTGAACGACACTTCATTTGTTGGGATTCAGTGCTCTATTCCTTAGAGAATGTAACATCCCCATTTTCCTGCCCTAAATCAACCCTATTTTAATAGTGTTTTTAAACACTATAATATTAAAATATTAATGATATAATTAAAAAATAAATAAATAATAAATAAAACAATGGTCAAGATTGGAGGAGAAAAAGGAAAAAAAAGAAAATAAAATAAATATTTTTGCCTTGAGGAGGTCGGCCAGATTTGGAGGGAAAGGTGGCTATAAATATAAGAACATTTGAGGTCATTTGGAGCATCCATTCATATCTTATTTCATTATGGAGATTCTTCTTTTGGCTGCAAATTTGGTTGGGCTTTATTCCAAGGACAAAAACTCTTGTGAATGTGGTGAGTTGGATGAAACCTTAGCTCATCTTGTGGAGAACTCATGACGGAGTTCTAAATGCACTTCATTGGAGACATTTGGAGGTTTGGAGCATCATTGCATAATCAGATTGGAAGATCAGATTTGGAGCATCATTGTTGTGGCATTTTGTGAGCATATTGCTTTAGGGTTTTGCCCTAATTTGGAATGCCAATTTGGAGCAGACTTGATCGCCCATCTTTGGAGGGCGATTTTGCATATTTGGAGCAGCAAACCCTAAGCACTTGCCAAGGAGGAATTCACCATCTAGGGTTTGATATTTGAAGACTATTTTGCATATTTTTGGTACGTACAATCATAGTTTTAGGTTTGATTTGTAGAGCAGAAATCTAGGCATATGTTTGGCATGTTTGAACCCATGAATTCATTGTAAAATCAGTCCACAATATTTAGTTTTGTAGTAGAAAACTTATTTAATCAGAAATCAGATTGATTGGACCTTTGTTTGTGTTGATCAATGGTAGCTTAGGTCAGATATAAACGATGATTGCTATAAGCATCATCATCGTTTATATAAGATCAATTGCTCTTCATGTTTAATATTTCTAGAAATAAGTAAAAATTGAATTTTATAAAGCATGTATAAAATCGAATAAATGATGTTAAAATTCGCATTGGATAAAATTCGGAATTCATATAATATATCCGCCATGTGTGAGGGTGTATATGCTAAGTTTGTTTTTGTTAATAATATAGCAGCTTGGCTCCCTTCCGGCTCAGCTCAGCTCCTTCGTGGAAACATAAATTGAATGATAGCCGTTGGCTATTCAATTTATATTTATTGTTATCGTTTATCTTCACTTTGTATGGGCCGACATATGAAGATACGAATTCATCTTGATCCGTTATCAAGAAGACACTTAATTCATGTTTATTGTTATTTGGCCGACATAAAAGAATTCGAAATTCATTAGAAGATATTTAATATTTATTTGAGGCCGACTATCATTAGAGGCCGACATGAAGGATTTTAAGAGAGGCGTCTCTCTCATTCTCTTGTACATATACTCCTTGATTCGTCCATTGTAATAACACTAGCTGAGTTCGGTTATCCATATCTGTTCTGTATCATCAAGGGCGAATATATCTTAAAGTGCGTACATATCATCAAGTGCGAATATTTTAAGTGCGAATTCAAGAAACAGGGTGATCATATACAGTGCTATGACTCTACTTAGTGCGAACTTTATAAAGCGTGGAGATCATTCAGTTTGAAGACACTCCAGTGCAAAGCTTCATGACAGTGTGAACTCCTTACAGCAGGTTGTGAACCATTGGTTAATGCGAATATTGCCAGATCTGTGTTCTGTCATTGCCAGGTGTGATTTAGCAGATTGTCATCTGTCATTCTATTTTGCCAGGTGCTGTATATCGGTCTTGTGTTAAACCTCATTGTAATTTGTAAACTTGCCACTGTTACATCAAATATAAGAGAGATCTTTGTTGCTGGGTTTTTCTCCCTCAAGAGGAGGGTTTTCCCAGGGTATATGCTGTGTTATTATCTCTGATTTTGAATTATTTTCTGTGCATTTACATCTGATCATGAAATTTCAACATGGTATCAGAGCGGGTCGATGAAAAAGATCTGATCAGAAATTGATTGCAGTAAGTTTGTCGACATTGGAAACTTAGATTGAAGTTATGCACATTTCGGGACAATAGACTGAGAGTCTTCATCGGCTTCCCCTATTCGTGTTTAGTCGATGTAATTGCGTACATTGTGAAGAAAGTAAAGAGGCATTTTTCAGATCCTATCAGAAGTTGCCTGGAGTTCAGCCTATAATCTTTTTGGTGAATCCTTCTTGCTGGGCAGTTATCTATGACATCTCTGAAATGAAATGAAAATGTGTCATGTGCTGGGTATTGACAGTGAGGAGGTTGTGATCTTCATTTATATGCAGCCACTGTGATTTCTGTGCAGGCTCTAATAAGTATGTTGTTGAAGTTCTATCTGAACCTATCTACTTGGAAGAAGCTTGAGCAGATCTGAATCCTTGGTGAATGCAAGGAAGATTAATAAAGAGATAAGTATCTTTGTTTATATTTTTAAATCTGGGATGAATTTCAGTTTGTTGAATTGTGCAAATCTGACATCATTTGCTTGGATTGCGTGTGACCAGTAAATAGTGATCACTGGGATAAGATTCTTTAGAATTAACAATTATTCATTGCAAGTTGTTTCATGCTAATTTCTGAGTGTGACTCTGAAATAAAAGGAAAACTAAAATTACAATTATGATTGATTTTCTATATGCATGAACTGTGATAGAGCCTCGATTATTTGAGAAGTTTGGTTCTATATGCTGACTGCCTAATGAAATCTGTGTAGATTGTCTTTTGTTATGCTGAGATTAGCTCTCCCGAGAACAGTAAAGATGGAAGAAAGACATGTCAGAATCAACGAAGATGAATGATGAATTTATTATTTGGGATTACTTAAGGAGATCCTGATTTCAATGAGATAAGTATTGCATGGTTGAATAATGTTCATGAATTTGTTATGTAATTATTAATTCATGCTATAACACTGAGATAGCCAATTATGTATGCCTCTAGCAATGGTACTTCTCTTCGAGATAGTTGAGTTCCATGAACTATTAGTAATCTCTTCTTAATGCTTTCATGACATACCAAGAAGTGTAAGAGATTGCTTTCTGCATTCTGTAGGTTGAAGTATGGAGACACATCATGCAGCCATGGGACCGAGTGGATGGCTGAAGACATCTCTTCGAAAAGGAAGATTTAACCTTCAGAGGGAGTTCTATGACTTGCTGAGAATAAAATAGAGTGTTCTGGGATGAGGTCGAAGAGGACAACCCTATATCTCTACAGAGGTGTATGTTGGAATCCATTTCTCTAAGGCAAGCGTTGCAGGCAATCTTAGATGATGAGGTCAGAAGATTGATGCAAATACTTAGAAATGCAGATGGAAGCATTGAGAAGTACAAGGCAAGATTTGTGGCTCGTGGGTTTTCTCAGAAAGAGGGAGTTGATTACATTGCTCATGTTGCTCACTATTTCGAGGTACATGGGAGGAGTCACATGTTTTCAAGCTGAAGAAGGCCTTGTATGGTCTTAAGCAGGCTCCTCGTGCATGGTACGAAAGGATTGATCAGTACCTATCAAGTTGGGTTCTTGAAGAATGATGCTGATCCAAATCTCTACTTCAAGGAATTGACTTCTAAATTTGAGATGGACCTTGGGCTTATGCATTACTTCCTTGGCTTAGAAGTCTGGCAGAAATGAGATGGTATGATTCTAAGTCAAGGGAAGTACACCATTGTTGAAGAGATTTGGCATGATGAATTGCAAATCCATGTCTACATCTATGAAGGCTGCAGCTAGTTCAGATTTGGTGGATCCTACATTGTATAGACAGCTGATTGGATCCTTGATGTATCCAGTTAAC